>CM020003.1:10000000-11200000 GCA_009771035.1 Lupinus albus | reverse complement strand
AAATACAGAAACATAATAACTCAAGCACAAATAGTAGCATTGGAGGAAAATACAAATTTGAGATATTAAATCAATAAGTGATGGACAATAGGCTATCTTACTTCATGAACCATGATCTTGTTGACTTGGGAGGCAAACATAAGCCTAGTTCAGAAGGAATATTCGAGTTTAAATTGTCTAATTCAGTTCTGCATATGGAGAGTCAACCAAATGTCAACAGACAACTACAAGATTAATCTCCCTATTAACAATCTAAAAGTGTAGGAATCACCTGGATAGGGGCCACCTTTTTGTTGCAAGAACATAAATTGGAATGTCTGTATCATTCTTCAAGGAATAGGATGTAAAAGCAACCACCTGCAAGAACCTCCACAGATTCACAAGATGGTAGAGTAATTGAACCTTGCAAAATATAGAATTTCACAAATAGATACGAATTCTACTTAATGAAAACAATGGATAGCACAATAACCTCCAGCATGCCCCTGTTCCCACGGTACAATCTCAAGGTTGCAGAGAACTTCCCTCTGTCAAAGTCCAAATTTATATCCATATGTTGTAGATCATTCTTCTGCTTTAATAACTTCTTCAAACAATCCCCACTATTTACCAGCTTGGAACTTGAATTACAAGCAGTTAGAGTAACAGTGAAGTATATAATAGTTGGATTGGCATAAAACTCAACAGTTGAACCATGTGAAATTGTTGCCTGCTTCCCAATATTTTCATATCCAGCTGGATTTGGCTGATCTTCACAACAATTAAAGTTAAAGTTATTTCAGTTTTCAAAAGGGATACAATCTGCAAAGCATTCATTTCTTTACCTGTTTCTCTTAAAAGAACATCTATCTCAGTGTGCAATAAATTGGTCATCCGTACAGTAGGAAGAAGATATATTTCTTTCTGCTCCAGCAATGAAACTGGTGAGTTCTCATTTAATTCAGTTGCAGACTTATTAGGTGTTGCAACAGGGATATCTCTGGCAATTGTCTGAATGAGAAAATGCATATTAGCAACACAAACACGCCCAGACATGAGGGCACAATGTGCAGTGGTAAAGGAACTTTTAACAGATTGTACAAATAATGCCTTGCGAACTCTGAAATTCAACTTATCAAATAATCCAGATAGACGGACAGCTTTTCCACCTTTAATACGCTCTGACCATTCCACAGAAAGAGAACTTTCAGAATTTATCATTTCCTCTGCCATTCTGGGTCTAAATGAAAATAAGAAGTTACCTGAAAATTAGTCATTAAACCACATCGACTCAGAACAAAGGGTCAATTGATACAACTGAGTCTGTCTCAAAAGAAGAGAAAATAAAGGATATTTCAAAAGGAAACACATTCATCCAGAAAATGCAAAAACAATAATTATGACGTAGTAAACAGTACTCAACCCATTGACGATGAATCTAAATAATGAAGTTGTTCATGAGCTTTCCCTTACCTAAAACCTTAAGCTTTTGAGAGGGATGGTTACACGATATCAACATAATACCATCCACTGTCACTGCTTCTATACATTGAAGCTTAGCCATCATTGTGTATTAACTTTTGAGAATTGAATAAGAATAAAAAAATTCAGTTTTCTCTCCCTTTCTCTCTTCTCGTTCTCTCTGTCTCTTCCAGTTTCTATTTTTCACATTTTCCATGTTTATCCCCTAAAATTCTATTTTATCATCTATTTTTCTAGAAATTCTATTGTTTCCTTAAAATTATATTATTTCCTCTGTTTCCTCTATTAGTCAGAACCAGAGTTCCCTGCAACACCACTCTCTTAGAAGCTTGGGATAACCATCTGCTAGGGAGTAGTTGGAGCTGTCACAGAGAGGTATAACCATCTAATAGGGAGTAGTTCTTAGTTGTCACTAGCAAATGGTGGCTGTTAGATGAATAGGAAGTTGCTAATAGGATTTACATTCATTAGTTAACGTTTTTATTTAGAAAATTACATCAATCACCCTTATTACATCCCACCCCATTCTTTCATCAATATACATCCCACCCCCATTAATGAAACAGAGGTTGACCTTGCTGTTAATTACACTAACCATTATTGAAACGACCAAACCATCACACATCACCACTGTAATTCTTTCCCTTCCCCCCTAGCATTCTGCAGTACCATATTCTTGGCCCCAAATCCATCAAACCCTTAATCACGTCAACATGTCTCCAAATCCATCAAACCCTCATTATTATGTAAATAGTTGTATTAAACATATTCCAAAATTTACTTTTGAAGCAAGCGATTAAAGACAAGGGATGACCATTTTGCATAGGTGGATCTGCACGGTGGGTCACAGGAATGGTGATGGTGCTGGCATCAGTACATGGACAGTTGTGGCTAAACATGAGGGGTTCCCTTACAATCGCACTGATTACACATAAAGTATATTCACTACTCTATATTAGAATATTGCATTAACTTTGAATTCTCTTTGTATTCAGTTACCTTGTTAAAGTTTTCTGCTTAGTTGTTAGTGTAGCTGTTAGTTGTTCTTGTGATGAGCTGGCAAGTTTGTCAGTTTGTTAGAACTGCCTTCAGCTCTTATAAATAGCTAATGGTCTTTGTAATAGAACTTAACTTTTTATTAATAACAATTCAGTTACACTCTTCTTCTCTCTCTATCTCTCTCTGTTATTACAAATTAACATGGTATCACGCCATGGCTACCACAACCACCAACACTGGGATCTTACCTTCATCTCCTCCATTCTCTCCTTCCGTTGCATCGCCGCTTCAAGCGGTTTCTTCCCCTCTAGTTCTTCCTCTTCCTTCGATGAAATTGACTTAAACGAACTACCTCGTTTGACGTCGCTTTATGCTTGCAACCCTAACATCGAACCGAGCAAATCGCTTCATTCTAGGCACTGAGATTCCACATCACTTCCTCAATGATGATGATAGACTCATCAATCGTGTGAATCCGGCCTATCTTCGTTGGGAAGAGCTTTATCAATCTGTGACTTCATGGATTTTGAACTCTCTCTGAAAGTCTTCAACCACGTGTGGTTGGATGTGTTCATTCGTGGCAGTTGTGGGAGGAACTTGACTCGTTCTGCAACTCCCAAACCAAAAGCAAGAAGCCGACAGTTACGATCACAACTTCGTTCTATATCGCAAGGATCTAGTTCCATCTCTGAATACTTCACCAAAATCAAAGGACTTGTTGATGCTTTGATTTTCATTGGAACTCCTATCTCTAACTCAGAATACATTGATTACATACTTGATGGTTTGAATGAAGAGTATCAACCAGTTCTCACCTCCATTGAGAGGTAGCTCGATCTTCCTTCGATTCATAATCTTGTATTGTTTCTCTTAACCTTTGAAGTTAGGCTCGAAAAAGGCAAGAATAAGGCTCTCAGTGATGCTCTATTTGTGAATCTTGTTTCGGATTCATCTAACTCTTCTAAACCAGTAACCTCTTCTTTGAGATCTCCTTCGTCTTTTCCTTCACCAAGGTTTGATTCACAACAAAATCCGACTCATCTTAATGATTTTGGAAATCATAATCACTCTCGTGGTGGTTATTTGGGACACCATGGATGGCGAGGTAATTTTGGTGGCCGTTTTCGTGGAGGAAGAGCTCAGGGACGATCTTCCCTGTTTTGCACTTATTGTCATTGTCATGGATATGATGTCATGATGTGCTATTATGCACCGTCCACGTTTGGAGGATCGATATCATACGCTGGTCCACATAGCCCCTTCATGCAACAGGTGTCCTCTCACTTGCCACGTCAACCTTTCTTCAATTCTTCAAATGCTTTTTCGGGTGGATATGGGCTTTCTAAATATCCGGCCCATTTCTATCCTGAATATCCCATTGACTTCTATTCTACACTTGATGCTCGTTATTCACCAACATTTGTTGGAGATTCTCTTCTTGGACCAAGTCCACCTTCTACTCATCATTTTCCACATCAGCCTTATGCCATGACTACTCACACTACACATCGAGATCAACCTCCTTCCTCCAAAGATGCCAAACATGTCACTTGGTACCTGATTCTGGAGCGACCAATCACCTAACAGCTGATGCTTCCTTGTTCCTTCTATTACCAAAAAATTGATTAGTGTCTCTCAATTTTCTCGTGACAATTTGTGCTATTTTGAATTTCATTCTCAACACTGTTTTGTGAAATCTCAGGGTACTGATGGCGTTATGCTTCATGGTACTCTCACCAAGGAAGGACTCTATGTCTTTCATGGTTTGCATCCAATCTCACAACCTCACAGAAGTTAAGCATAAACCAGATGTCTCTCTCTTCTTATCTCAATCCAAGTATGTTAGAGATCTGCTTGCAAAGGCAAATTTGTCTTCAGCCAAAGCTAGTGTTACTCCTATGGCAAGCAACTGGTTGCCAATATCAATTTTGGACTCTCAGGTATCTACAGGGAACTCAAACCTTAGGGTTATTTATTACTTCTGCCAATATCAATTTTGGACTCTCACTGGTTGCCTACTGTGATGCTGAATTGGCATCTGATATAGATGATAGAAAGTCCACTTTTGGAGTTTGCCTCTATTTAGGGTCAAATCTTGTTACTTGGTGGTCAAAGAAACAACACACTATCTCAAGTTCCAGCACTGAGGCTGAATAAAGAAGTCTAGCCTTGGCTTCTCAGGAACTAATGTGGATTGAGTCTCTTCTCAAAGAACTTCAAATATCCTATACTACTCCTGTTATTTACTATGACAATTTGAGCATTGTGGCTATGTCCCATAATCCAGTTCTTCACAATAGAACCGAACACATTGAGTTAGACCTCTATTTTGTCAGAGATAAAATTCAAAACAAGACCCTTACAGTCAAGCATATTCCATCTGAGTTTCAAACTGCATATAAAAGTAATGAAAATAGAAACTGAACTAAAGAGATTGACTTGAAATTGTAATTTGTTTTATTGGTTGAATTGTTGAATTTACAGCAGAAAGCTTAACCCTTATATAGGAGGGGAAGCTGTTACAAAACAGAAGCAAAGCTAACAAGAAACTTGCATGTGCACAGTTTCCTTTCTAACAAACTAACTAACTGATTTGTAACAGATAAAGCAGTTACAAACAGTTGAAGACTAAGAGGCTAACTAATCTGAAACCTATCTTGAAGTAACTTAAACTGAATGTAAATGGCTCTTATTCTCTAATACTGCAGATGTTCTAACCAAACATCTCTCTAACAATCAGTTTTTAGCCTTGAGGAATCAACTGCACATTCTTGATATCAATTCTGACATCTAAACTTGTACAGCTTCTACACCACCCTCCTTTTCAGGGGGATATATTAGAATATTGCATTAACTTTGAATTCTCTTTGTATTCAGTTACTTTGTTTAAGTTTTTTGTTTAGTTGTTAGTTGTTCTTGTGATGAGCTGGCAAGTTTGTTAGAACTGCCTTCAGCTCTTATAAAAGGGCAAAAAGGACACTTCCCATTAAAATTAGGGTTCTTCACGCTGGAGCGGGTTCTGAGCACGATTTGCTGCTAATCAACCCACGACGGGCACAATGGCCAACTGCACCGGTATACACCATTTCGTCGTGGGGAAGGCCGGCATCGTCCGCGGCCACAACAATTGCATGCGATCGACTACCTAGATAGAATTCAGGATGAAGTTTAAGATTAAGTTAATTTGTAACTAGCTGTATCATACAAATGATTCAAGGGACTTCCTGCAGTGTTAGAGTGTAAATTTGTAATAACAGAGAGAGATAGATAGAGAGAAGAAGAAGAGTGTAACTGAATTGTTATTAATAAAAAATTAAGTTCTATTACAAAGACCATTAGCTGTTTATAAAAAATTGTTTAGTTGTTAGTGTAGCTGTTAGTTGTTCTTGTGATGAGCTGGCAAGTTTGTTAGTTTGTTAGAACTGCCTTCAGCTCTTATAAACAGCTAATGGTCTTCGTAATAGAACTTAATTTTTTATTAATAACAATTCAGTTACACTCTTTTTCTTCTCTCTATCTATCTCTCTCTGTTATTACAAATTTACACTCTAACACTGCAGGAAGTCCCTTGAATCATTTGTATGATACAGCTAGTTACAAATTAACTTAATCTTAAACTTCATCCTGAATTCTATCTAGGTAGTCGATCGCATGCAATTGTTGTGGTCGCGGACGATGCCGGCCTTCCCCACGACGAAATGGTGTATACCGGTGCAGTTGGCCATTGTGCCCGTCATGGGTTGATTAGCAGCAAATCGTGCTCAGAACCCGCTCCAGCGTGAAGAACCCTAATTTTAATGGGAAGTGTCCTTTTTGCCCTTATTTTTTATTACACGACATTAGTTTTTTAGGGTATTTTATAAAACACTCCCACCCCCCACACCCCCCCCCCCCCCCCCCACCCCCCCCCCCCCCCCCCCCCCCCCCCCCCCCCTCCCCCCCCCACCACCCTTTAAAAAGACACGTGAAAACACTTCTTTAACCAGGACAGAAGAGCTACCAAGTACAGATACAATACTAAGTAGGCGCACCCTCTCAATCAAATTCAATTTTTAGATAGTAAAACACTGTGCCAAAATAGTGATAAAGAAATATTTCAAAAGTAATAATAGAACTTTAAATGTGATACCAGGTGCATGTGAATAGCAGAGAGAAGAACAGCTGTGTGAAATAAAGAGAGTGAATAGCAGTCGATAAAAGCACATGTAGATAAACTGCATACCAACACTTATAGACGTCAAAGCCCTCTTTACTCCCCCGGAGAAATTTATGGCATCAAACATTGCCATGGAGTCATCAATAGAATCCCCTGGTTTTAACAACACAGATGCAAACTCATCTTCCTTTGGGTCAGGTCTCTGGAACTGAAGTTCCGCAGGAAACCCAGTTTCATTATGTATTCTGATCAGCGGGGTGACCACAACCAACAAACCAACCTAATAAAGTAATAAGCACAAAATCATCAAGGCATAAATAGAAGTAGCTGTAGATGAGGTAGCCATGAGAAAGAATTAAGATCTAAGTAGCCATCCTGAAGATTTAGTTTTAGACAGAACATGTGATATTGCTTCCATGTAGTCAACCCCAAATAGTGGGAAGTAATTTTCATTGTTTTTTGCATAAGTTATTATTGCTGTAATAACATATATGACTAATCGATTTAGTTAATTAAAGAATTTATTAAATTAAACTAAATTATTGAATGTATTCTATACAATAATTTTGTAATATTATATTATTTATTATAATATTTATTTTTACATCATTCAATTGTTTGATTCTATTTTTTTACAAATTTACATTAATCCCCGCCTAATGGGATAAAGGCTTAATTGTTGTTGTATTCTATTTTACAATTTTACTTTAATCCAAAATAAAGTTTGCAACAGATATAGAAGTTACAAATGAAAAGGAGTTTCATAAGATTAAAACAATAATATTTGCATATTTACCTCTGAATTTCTAAAAATGCTAACAACAAAGATTGGCCCCGGGAAAGTTCTTGAACCTGTTCAATGAATGATAAAAAATAATGAGGACGACCCTGCCACAAATTGCATGATCTCAAATATGCAAACCTCCATAAATAATCTACAAATATAAAGTGTATATAACATCCTTAACCACCCAATTCCTCTAGCCATAGTCAAGAAATAGCATAATAATGAATGAACATGAAATAAATTGTCTAGCATTTGCTCTCCTTGATAAAATAATCACACTAATATTTTTTAGAATTCAAGAATGCTGAGAAACTAGAGAGAAATAAAAGACAGCAGAGAGATATAATTTCAGACGTATAACTGTAATTCCAGATGCAACTTGGTCCTTCTTCCACTGTATACCCTTACAAAAATGCCCCTACGATTGTGCTTTTCCAATATCTCGAACATGTCTTTTTAGATTATTTTTAGTTTATTTGCAATTTGGTGCCTTTAACTATAAATATCTTTAAAGCCTAGGAAGATCTAGCATTTGAGGTAGAGTGTTAGGATATATTTAAATATCTTTAAGATACCATTGATTTTAAATATATCGTGGATCAATTAGTCATCTAACTGAGGAGACAGTTTGAAGACTTATTTCCTGATTTCAGTATATTTTATGAATTATATATTATATTCTCAATATATAGTTATCACTCTCCTTTTCCTTATTTCCTAATCTTAAAACTAATTCTTTTGAGAGAAAAATGTATGCACTAACAGTATATGAGTTCTATACTGCATCATTCACCATTCATATTTAATCATCATTGACTCTTTAAAAAAAGTAATCCAAATGAATGATGTAGTGACTGTGTATAATCATCATTGTCACTGACAATGCATAGATATTACACTCAATTCATATTTAATCATCATTGTCACTGACAATGCATAGATGTTATACTTAATTATTTTATCATATCAAATGCATCACACTTCTCTGATAGACCTTCAGGAATCACATAAGGATGCTCATGAGAGGAATATTATAACAGAATCATAAATGTCAGAGCTGAATATTGACCATCTAACTATTGAGCCGATGCCAGCTGTCTACTGACACACCAATAGTCCACAATCATATAACCTAATCTACTACTTTAACACAGCATTTCATGTCATTAATGATTCAAAAAGGTACAACAGCAACAAAGCCTTAACGATTCAGGAATGTAGAGTATCAAAATTAATATTTCACATAAGGCAGCGCACAACTTATGAAATGTAATTCATATACTTGGGAGGCAAGAAACAACATTAAAAGCAAGTAAAACAAGAATTGTTATTATGAGGACCTATAGTAACAAAAGCTACCTTTAGACAATTTTAATTTAGAGATGCTAGGTAATCTCAGTTTATATATGCCAATCCAGCTGCAAAACGACGATTTAATAATAATGCATGACAATAAAGTGATTAAAAGAGACCTTCATTTGACATAATTCTTGTTCTCCAGGCAAGAGTCTGTGTTTGTGAAAGTGAGAAACGAATAGAGGTAGTTGCAAAAGAACCAAAATCAGAAAGTTGCATAGCAACAGAAGTTGCTGCTTCTGAGTCTTGATTTTTTAAATCAGAGGGCCTCCTGTCACATACCAATGGTGATTTGATAATTACGAATTAAACAACTAGGAATGCAACATAACCAGTAAAATTTTAATCTCCAAGAACCAAAGGAAATATATCCTTTTGAGAACCTTCTCATAAGTCATAACATCATATAAACACAAAATTTTAGTTGCTATGTAATGATCAAGATCTTTGATCAAATAAAATATCAAACCTAGATGAAACAAAAATCAAGGTCTTTGATCAAATAGTCAGATTCATAATCAGAATGGTAGTGAAATAATTTCCATAAAACAATTAATAGGAACACACATGCTATGTATGAAAGCACACACACTCCAGTATAAGGACCATAAACAATCTTGTTTGTATTTCATAATGTGTCATACATGCCAATGAATGATAGAAAACTGCTTACCTTAATAAAAGGGAGGCAGACTGTTGTCTGGGTATCGTCATCTTTTGCTGATTGAATTGTAAAAGAAGATTCAGGCCAGACTGATTCTCTACCTGCTATCTAGCAATTATTATTAGTTGATCATATTGACACCAACCACATATTAATTTGGTGTTTCTTAAAATACTAGCACATATTAACTCATCAAATAAAGATAAAAAAGAGTGGCAGACAAGACATGAGAAAGAGAAAGCCTAAACAGAACTAATGTGGTAAAGCAAAAAATGAAAGAAAAAAAAAACAGAGAAGGAACATCAATCAAGTACTTTATTTCTTTTTAATGATTAAAATCACATAGAAGTGCAAGTTATAGAACCTTGCAGCAGTTGGCCAGAATCATGGAGCTTCGCAGTGAGTAAGGACCAGACAGGTTCAATGTCCCAATCACGAAGAGAAGCACATCCAACGAATTCTCACTTAGAGATATGTTCAGCTGCCCAGATGGTCACAAGATTTTAGAAAAAGTGATATGATGACCAAATGAAAGTAAAGAACCATAAAATCAGCTATAGCTTACAACCTCTTTAAATCTGCAGAAGTAATTAACAGGAACTGAGCGAGATGCATATTCTGAAAGCTGGGTTTGAACATTAGACCGGTAAAAAATGCTAATTTCAACAGGATGGAGAAGTTCTCCCCTAAATTTAACAAACAAAAGTGAATGTATTTCAAGTTAAATGTGAAATCATAAAAGGAAAGTGTACAATTCAAAAGGGCATTTAGACTAACCATAAATTTCTTTGAGCATCAAAACAATTTACTACTGCACTTGATGTGCCTATGACCCTGGATTTTGTTGCTAAATTTTGTATGGTAAATTGTGTATTGTTCATGAAAAAGCAAATGAGAGGGAAGAGATCTTCTGTATCTGAAAGCTCATGAACAATATTAAGAGAAATGTTCTCGATTTTAATATCAACACAAGGAAGTTTACCACCCTGCCAAGAAGTACTTTCTTCATTGGTGTTGACACTAGTCTGCAAAGTCATTCCAGGGTAGCTAGCTGTCTCTGAAACATCATACACAGAAGAAAGATGTTGAAAAACTTTGAACTTGATTGGATTCCCAGGCTTCCTGACAAACTCTGGAGAACCATCAACGAAAGCAATAGCAGAATTGTTCCTTTTGTTCTCAAGGTAGAAAGTTCTCTTTACTAATTCATTGCAAGGCTCCCAGTCAGTAATTCCTTCGTAGCTTTCACCTTGAGGTGGACAGACTCTCCAAAGTGCACTTCCTCCATCATCAGAACAAGAAATGTCAACGAAACATGATCTTGGACGACAATTCAATCTTAAGGGCACACCCCTATCACTCTTAGCAAACAATGATATCAAGGAAAACCACAAAACTGTAGAGTTCCATCTTCTTTGGGTGCAGTATTTGACCTACATATAAGTGTTAGTTTGTACCTTTGCTAATAAGCATCATAACACCATAAAAACTAAGAACAAGCAATATTTCCAAGCAGTATGGGTGTTTAAATTGCAGGTTGTGGTGTTGCATTTTTTATTTCTCTTTTCCGGTTAAACATTTTAAATTTCTTAACAGTCACTTTTGAGTACCCTTTGTACTCATGTCAGTGATAAATGGTTTTGCACATTTAAAAAAGGTAAAAAAAACTATATTTCCAACCAGACCACATTAGGTGGCAGCCTTGTGCACAAGACCGCCTCAATATTTCCTATCAGAAAAAATTTAGGTGACAGGAAATTTTAGCTCATGAAACAAAGGAGTGAAGCACAGCAGACAACAATACTGTAATTCACAAACTAAAGCCCTGGCATCAAACCACTAAAATTTGACACAGCATCTTCTCAATTGAACAATATAATTTCAAAGAACACAGCTTTTAAACCATATCCGCATCTTATACATAAAAATCAGACCTACCACAACACTAGTAGCACTACTGCTTTAAAATCTGATTTATGATAGAGGACTAATTAAGATGTTTTAAATATCAGTAATACAGAACTATAAACCCTGGCGCACTGTTACGACCCTGAATTATTTTTACAGCAGATAATCATTAGTTCGACACGCACAATAGACTATGAGGGAGAAAGATCTGCAAAATTTGCAGCAATTGAGAGAAAGAGTCACAGATTAAACAAATTTTTTTGACAAATTACATCACCAGATATCCTGGACTTATTTCATACCCTGAAAAGAGCCCTTTCTCCGACAAGAGAGTAGTGAATAATACCACCTATACTGAAAGCCTTTTCTTCACCTTCAACAGTAAGATACATGTGTTGGTTGACATCTTGAATAGCAACAATTGCCCCTACACAACATTGTTGCTAATTACAACTGTAATTTCCAAAAAGATTACAAACAGATAACAAAAGCTTGAGTCTGAATACCATCAGGAATTAATGCTTCCAAACTATTTTCAACTTCATCGCTAGTAGAAGAATGATTTCTCTCCAATTTGTTCGCTGTATTCTGACTGGATAGCCCAGAGAGTGAGGAGGCCATCGACAAAATTGTCTAGCATAATGATACAAAGTAAGAACAAATGCAACATACCTTTATCAGTACATGCAGGGACGGAGTTAAGGGGGCAAGCATGTGCTTGGACCCCTCCCTCCTCAATTTAATTTTTCATAGCCCAATATTATACCTAAAAAAGAGAGATATCATAGCCTTGGATGAAGCACCGCAATTTCAATCTAACCACCGCAATTTCAATAATCTCAACAATAATTTAGTCTCTCATCTCTTCCACTTTTTTAAGATTTACTTGATTAGATATTTAAATATTTTTTTTATTTCTTCTTCAGTTCTATTATTGTTCCACATTCTCTAGAGGTAAATTATTAGAATAAATCAGAATTTCAGAATTTGTTGTATTATTAGAAACTAACTAACTGATAGTTAGATAGTTACAAGTTAGTTAGGTTTCAGCTATTCTTTTAGTTACTCAATTTGTAACTATAAATAAGAAGCCTTGGGTACTGTTTTGATATAATAATAAAAATCAGATTTACTTTTTCATTTCTCTCTCTCTCTACTCTCTGGTTCTCCATCTTCTCTCTAGAACATTTTCTCCTTCTTCTCCTTCGATCCTTCTTCTTCTTTCTTCCTCTCTTTACATGGTATCACGCCGTTGCAATGGCAACAACAACGAACACCGAGACCTGTCCTTCTTCTCCACTTTCACCTTCCGCCACTGCACCTCTTCAAGCAGTCTCGTCAACACTCGTTCTACCAGCTCCTTCGATGAAATTGACGGAGAAAAATTATCTTGTCTGGAGGCATTTCATTATGGCAACCCTAACCTCAAATAGAGCAAATCGGTTTGTCTTGGGCACTGAAATCCCTCATCGTTTTCTGCATGACGATGATCGGTTGATAAATCATGTCAATCCAGCATATCTTCGCTGGGAAGAGACTGATCAGTCCATTTTTTCATGGATCTTGAATTCGTTATCTGAAAGTCTTCAACCCAGAGTCATTGGTTGTACACATTCTTGGCAACTGTGGGAAGAACTGGACTCCTTTTGCAACTCACAAACGAAAGCTCGCAGTCGCCAGTTGCGATCTCAACTTCGATCCATTACGCAAGGTTCTCAATCAATTTCAGAATTTCTCTCCAAGATCAAGAGTTTGGTTGATGCGTTATTATTCATTGGAACTCCTATTTCAACTTCGGAGCATATTGACTACATTTTAGATGGTCTAAATGAGGAATTTCAACCCGTCATCACTTCGGTTGAAAGTCAACCTGATCCGCCAACACTTCATAATCTGGAATCTTTTCTTCTAACCTTTGAGTCAAGGTTTGAGAAGAATAAAAATAAGGTACTCTCTGATGCACTTTCTGTCAATGTAGCATCTTGCTCTCCTTCGTCTTCTTCACGAGATTCTTCGTTTTCTCGTCCTTCATCGATAGCTCCAGTAACTGATTACTCTCCTAAAGTTGAGCCTCAAGCACCTATACAGTTTGGTTATGGAGGAACTGGGAATTTTCGTGGGAGTAGAGGTCGTCGTGGTGGTAATCGTTTCAGAGGAGGAAGAATTGCTTCTAGGTCTTCGTCTCTGTTTTGTAATTACTGTCAAAGGTTTGGCCATGATCTTCGTACTTGCTACTTTGCACCTTCTCCTTATGCCACGACAGCACCTCGTTTTAGTCCACCTGGTGATCATTTGACATCATTTATGCCACGTAACTCCAGGGCAAATCCTTACTCTTCGGGTTACTTTTCTAATGGGCCTCAAAAGTACCCAGCCCATTTCTATCCTGACTATACTGAAGATTTTTATCATGGAACTTCTCATCACCATGACTACAACAATCGGTTTGGGGATTCACTTCTAGGTCCAGGTCCTCATACTCAAAGGCATCAGTATACCAACTATCCTATGGCTGCCACTGCTACTTCACAAGATCCTCTACTTCACAGAGACATCAAGCATGTCTCGTGGTATCCAGATTCAGGTGCCACAAATCATCTTACTTCAGATTCATCTCTCATTCATGAACCAGTAGAAAAGTTTGGACATGAACAAATCTATATGGGTAATGGTGTTGGTATTCCTATTAATTTTGTTGGGTCTTCTTGCTTTACTTCAGCTTTACCAAATTCACCTGAGTTTTTCTTAAAAAATCTTCTTCTTGTCCCTTCGATTACAAAGAATCTTTTAAGTGTTTCAAAATTTGCTAAGGATAATTTCTGCTTCTTTGAATTTCATCCTAACCATTGTTTTGTCAAATCACAGGCTACTAAACAAGTATTACTCCAAGGGTCTTTAACCAAGGAAGGGCTCTATGTCTTTGATGGTCTTCATCAAAATCCTGGTCACTGTTTTCCTTCTGCTTTAGTTTCACAAAAGTCTGATTGTTCTAGTTTGATTTCTTCATTTCCTAGTTCATGTAATAATTCCAGTACTAGTACCTTCTCAATTTGGCACTCTAGGCTAGGTCATGCCCATGAGGCTATTGTTAGACATGTTTTGAAACAATGTAAAGTTCCTTATATGAATAAAACTGTTCATGATTTTTGCACCTCATGTTGTATTGGTAAATCTCATAGATTACATTCTCCTACCTCCACTAATGTCTATACTTCACCCTTTCAATTGGTATATGTTGATTTGTGGGGTCCTGCTCCTGTTTATTCAATTACAGGATTTAGGTATTACCTCTCCATAGTGGATGCTTATACTAAGCACACTTGGATCTTTCTTCTAAAACAGAAATCTGAAACACTCAATGTGTTTCAATATTTTCTGAAGTATGTTCATACTCAGTTTAATGTTACTTTGAAAGCAGTTCAAAGTGACTATGGAGGAGAGTTTAGACCTTTTAGTACATTTCTTAAATCTCTTGGCATTGTACATAGAATTGCTTGCCCTCATGCCCATCATCAACAAGGTTCTGTGGAAAGAAAGCACAGACACATTGTTGAAACTGGCCTGACATTATTAGCTCATGCTAATTTGCCTCAAACCTATTGGGATCATGCTTTTCTTACTGCTGTGTTTCTAATAAATAGGCTGCCCACCTCTACTTTGAATCTTCAAAGTCCATATCAACTTCTCTTTGGTCATTCCCCTGATTATACTCTCTTAAGAGTCTTTGGTTGTGCCTGTTTTCCTCATCTAAGGCCTTACAATAAACACAAACTTGATTTTAGAAGTTCTGAATGCACATTTCTGGGATACTCACCTAATCACAAAGGGTTCAAATGTCTGTCTAAAGAGGGAAAAATTTACATCTCTAAAGATGTTGTCTTTAATGAGCACATCTTTCCATTTGCTGCAAAGTCACCTGAGTCAGCTTCAAGTTCATCCAACCCAGATAATTCTTCAATAAACCATCATCCAGTAATACATATACATAGACCTTCTACCTCTTCTGCACCTGCCTCTAATCCTTCACATCATCCAGAAACCACAACACCCTCATCTCTTGATGTTACTGCAACTGAGTTATCTGTATCTAATCCCTCAGATCCTACAGCTGCAAATTCTGGTTCAATCTCTTGCAATCCCTCTTTAACAGTGCCTCCCAACATGTCTACTCATCCTATGCAGACAAGATCCAAATCAGGAATTTTCAAAACCATTTATCCTAGTGTTCATCTTGCTCATGTTGAACCCTCTAGTGCCAAAACAGCTCTTGGCATACCTGTCTGGAAACAAGCTATGCAAGCAGAGTTTGATGCTCTCATGGCATTAAACACTTGGACTCTTGTACCTCTTCCACCTCACAAGCAAGCCATTGGGTGCAAGTGGGTATTTAGAGTCAAAGAGAACCCTGATGGCACTATCAACAAATACAAAGCAAGACTAGTGGCAAAAGGGTTTCATCAAAAACATGGAGTTGATTATAATGAAACCTTTTCACCTGTTGTGAAACCAGTCACCATCAGAATCATTCTCACTCTAGCTGTTACTTTTCAGTGGAAACTTGAACAGTTAGATATCAACAATGCATTTCTAAATGGATTTCTTGAAGAAGAAGTCTACATGAATCAACCAGTTGATTTTCAGGATTCTGACAAAACACTAGTTTGCAGATTAAACAAAGCAATCTATGGACTCAAACAAGCACCAAGACAGTGGTTTGAAAGACTAAAAGGAACCCTAGTCAATATTGGATTTAAAGTCAGTAAGTGTGACAATTCCTTGTTCATTCACACTTCAACAAGCTTTCAATTGTATATCCTTGTCTATGTTGATGATATCATTGTGACTAGGTCTTCTCCTACACATGTCAAACAAGTTATCAATGCTCTTAGTACAACTTTTGCACTCAAACAACTAGGAAATTTAGATTATTTCTTGGGTATTGAAGTACATCACAGAAGAGATGGTTCTCTTTTCCTTTCACAATCCAAATATATAAGAGATCTTCTTGATAAAGCTAATCTGTCATCTGCTAAATCAAGTATTACTCCAATGCCTAGCAACTGTAAACTGTCTAGACATGGCACAAACTACTTTGAAGATCCTACTTTCTATAGGTCTATTGTTGGTGCTCTCCAATATGCTACTATAACTAGACCAGATATTTCTTATAGTGTCAACAAAGTGTGCCAGTTTTTGGAAAAACCTTTAGTGTCTCACTGGACAGCAGTAAAAAGGATCCTCAGGTATCTTCAGGGAACCAAATCCTTTGGTCTCTCTATGACTTCAGCTAAAGCCAGTGCTATAGGATCAGAAACTCATCCTCTCCCTTTAAATGCCTTCTGTGATGCTGACTGGGCATCAGACATGGATGACAGAAAGTCAACTTTTGGTGCTTGCCTATTTCTTGGACCAAATCTAGTTACGTGGTGGTCTAAGAAACAACAAACTATCTCCAGATCCAGTACAGAAGCAGAATACAGAAGCTTAGCTTTGGCTTCTCAAGAGCTTATGTGGATTGAATCCTTGCTCACTGAACTCAAGATCAGTTTCAATGTTCCTACTATTTACTGTGACAATCTAAGCACTGTGGCTATGTCACATAATCCTGTTCTCCATAACAGGACCAAACACATTGAGTTAGATTTGTATTTTGTAAGAGACAAAATACAAAACAAAACTCTTATAGTCAAACACATTCCTTCAGAACTCCAAATAGCTGACATTTTAACTAAACCCCTGCCTAACAGACAATACATCACTCTGAGGAATCAGCTTCAGCTCCAAGACAAGGATGAGACAGATTTAACAAAGGAAAATAGCCCTCAACTTCAGGGGGGTATATTAGAATAAATCAGAATTTCAGAATTTGTTGTATTATTAGAAACTAACTAACTGATAGTTAGATAGTTACAAGTTAGTTAGGTTTCAGCTATTCTTTTAGTTACTCAATTTGTAACTATAAATAAGAAGCTTTGGGTACTGTTTTGATATAATAATAAAAATCAGATTTACTTTTTCATTTCTCTCTCTCTCTCTACTCTCTGGTTCTCCATCTTCTCTCTAGAACATTTTCTCCTTCGATCCTTCAATCCTTCTTCTTCTTTCTTCCTCTCTTTACATAAATTAATGTAATAATATTTTAAACTTCAACCCTAATTTTATTCTTGAGGTTATATGAAAATACTTGCACCCCTCCCTCTTTGGAAAAAAAAAAGCAGGGACAACTAAATTACAATAAATTAATAATAGAAACATAAACTGCTGACCTGAAATTCAGATAAAGAAAGTGTCATGTCGAAACCTGAAAGAGAACCTACTCCAAACCAACACCGTGACAGATGCAAAGAACCATTATCTGGCCTATCAAGTGACATGAAAGCTCTTAAATCTTTCAAAATTTGGTGTGGCTTTCTTAACTGAAGAGGAATCGAGTCTCTTGAACTACTTGCATCACTAACTGAGCTAAATTCACCAAAGTTCTGAAATCCTAAAAGAGGATCTTCAGATGCAAGGTGAGGAGACAAATCTTTTGATGTGACAGAAGAAAAATGAGGAGTTGTTGTTTCATCTTCTACTTTCTCATTAATAAATTGAGAGAGAATTGACAAATGAGAAACGTCAACAGTTAACTTCCTCCCAGTACTTGTCAATTCAAATTTCAGATGGATGTCAACCTCCAGTACAATTTCTTGGATACCACCTGCATGGTGAATTGCATATGTAACAATTTGTTTCCAAGTTACATACACAACTAGGGGGAGGTTAATTACCAGATTCATTTTCAAGTGCAAAAACAAGAGCAGAGTGAGACAAGGATAAGTCAAATGAATCTGGTAATGTACTTTCAGCTTGTTGAGATGTGCAAACAGTCCCTTGATCATTTTCATCATTAAGATTATAGCTCTCTTTGCCCTGCTCTCCCTTCTTGATGCCTTTATTAGATTGATGTGTATCAGAAGTGAGATTGCCAATATAATGAATATATGAAGAATAGTTATCAATGGCCATTCCCAATGATGTTGTTTCAAGAACAATGAGTCCACCCTGCCCAATAACGTTCATATTTTAGTAGCATAAGATATAAATTGTAATTCTTGAAATGTTAAAATACAAAGAAATCAGCTTCATTTGTAAAATAGATGAAAACCTTGAGATTCAAATTGTAATAAAGGCTCAAAACAAAGTAGTGGGAACATGCCCTAGAGATTATTATGCCCTCTCTAGCTCCTCAAATAATTACCTGGATAACCCAGGATATCATCTGAAACTCGCCACCAATAGAAAGCGAAGATAAGAGCTCATTCGACTGATGTGCTACAACCAAATTGCTCTTTATTGAGCATTTTCCAATGAAGATATTTGTTACTGCTACATTTATTAGTAACCAGTGACTTGCTGAAGCTGGCATGCTGTTATTTACAGGAGACCTAATTTTTTTAACTAAACCAGGAGGTTGATTATTTGAATTTTCAAAATCTGTCGGGTTGGTTTCTTGTACCACATAAGATATATTACCATCAGAGTTAGAACTACCAAGAGTTTTGCTCTCATTTCCTGAAGATGAGGTACTTTGAACACGACCCAAGCATAAAGTAAACTTGCTACCAGAAAGAGATATTTCATGTAAGCAATGAACAGATCCCAATAGCAAATTTTCAAGTAAAATATGATTGTTGTTGTTTCCAGTTGAGGTCTGGTATTTAAAAACAAAAGACGTGATTCCTGATAAATCAGTGAGGAGATCCATTTTCCCTTCTTCACAAGATATTACAATAGTTGCCTGCTCAATAGAAATCCAAATTCCACAGTCAGCCAACTCTTGCACCCTAATCTTGTTTCCAGTTAAAAAGTCGAACTTTCCAGCTGAACTCTCCACAGTATTACTTGTCCTAGAATTATGAAGAATGACATCTATCGACTTAAATCTGCAGGTTCCTTTAATAAAAAAAGGAAACATTTTATTTGCATGTAAAGCTCCTCGTATAGTTCCCACACTGCTATCAGGTTCTGAAGAGAATGCTTCTTGTTTCATAGTTTCACGGAATATGCAATCAACATCTTCAAAGCTACTAAAAAGGTAAGATACAATAAAAGATAAACTTCCAACTGCCTGTCAAAATGAAAAAAGATCATTTAGTCACAACTTGGTAAAATAATTGCATAAATCATCATAGAACTGCTCTTGTAACCATTAAAATATAGTCGTTATGGACTCTAGGCCCATAATCAATAGAGAAAATATAGTCGTTACTATCGGCTCAAAATCAAAGGATTATGGACTCACTTATAACAATTAAAAGTTTAGTTACGACTCAAGAAGATTTTCACGTCATCCTTGAGGGGCTACCTATTGAGTATCACCTAATACTTATCGCCATTGAAAGCCATCTATCTAGATCCATACTCGATAACAAAATCTAATTGTTACTGCTGATGTCATCCTAGATCTCTTAGCACATGCTTGCTTACCAATGTCTCACTGCGAACATGCATTCACTATTGTTGTCTATCTCATTAATAGGTTACCCTTTGCCTCTTTGCATCATAAATCACCATATTTCTTACACGTTGGAAAATCTCCTAATTATTCTACTCTAAGAATCTTTGGGTGTGCTTTTTTTCACTTCTTAGGCCCTATAATAAGCACAAACTTGAGTTTAGATCTGATGAATGTGCATTCTTAGGTTATTCCCCTACTCATTAAGGGTACAAATGTTTATCTAAAGAATATTGTATATTTCCAAAGATATCTTGTTTAATGAAATAAAATTTTCCCTACGCATCTAAATCCTATGTTTGTCCCTCCTCGTTTACTTCTAAATCTACTCTTATCACTTCCTCTCACATTCAGCCAGGTCCTTTCTCTACGTTTCCTCAATCCCCATCTCCACATTCTATTACTTGACCTACTCCTTCTCTTTCCAATCATTCAGTTCCTTCTCCTTCTACCGTTTCCTTAGAAAGTCCTCTCTCTGTCTCATCACTTTCTCAGTCTCTATTCAGATAAGGTCTAAGTCTAGTATTTTCAAAATCGTTGTACCTACAGCCCTTCTAGCTCATTCTGAACCTACAAGTGCTAAATTGGCTCTTGCTGATCCTGTCTGGCAGCACGCAATGAAAGATGAATATGATGCTTTTATAAAAATGGGAGCATGGTCTCTTGTTCCTCTACCACCTCATAAATGGGGCATAGGTTGCATGTAGGTTTATAGAATAAAGGAAAATACCGATGGTACAATCAGTAAGTACAAAGTCAAACTTGTTGCAAAAGGTTTTCATCAAAACAAGGGGTTGACTATAGAAACATTCTCCCCAGTTTTTAAACCTATTACCACCAAAATACTATTAACTGTAGTTGTTGCCTTTCACTGGCCTCTTGAACAACTAGACATAAATAATGTCTTCCAAAATGGGTTTCTTGATGAAGAAGTGTATAGGCAACAACAAATAGGTCTTCAACAAGGTGACAAGAATTTGGTCCACAAATTACACAAAGCCATTTATGGTCTTAAACAAACTCTGACAATGGTTTGAGTGCCTAAAGAGAACTCTCCTCAAAGTAGGATTTCAAAACAGCAGATGTGACACCTCTTAAATCATTCATACCTCTTCTACATGTAGACTTTATGTCCTAATTTATGTTGTTGATATCATAGATACAGGATCATCTATAACTCGTGACGGATCAAAGACCCGTTTTCCGAATCAGGAGCAAAAGAAGGATGAATAGAATCAATTAAAACCAATGAAGCTCATTAACTTCTTAAAAACTAAGGTTCTAAGAGCCATAGTCATGCGGAAAAAGCTGGTAAACAGGGGCAGGCCACCCTAAACATCATCCTGAAAATTAAATGAGAATCATCACCCAAGTTAAAGGTCATTTGAGAGTTAAAATGAGATAAGCCCTAGGAGTTCCAAGGACAGGCATGAGACACTCCTCCCACCGAATTGTATATCATCATTTGTATGCACTGAAGCACGGATACGTTAAAGTGTTTCACGTGTCGGTGTCGGATACGCTCCGATTCGTCATGGATACGTATCCGCAGATTATCCAAAAATAAAAAATAAAAAAATATAATAGAATACGTATCTAAAGGGGTTTGAACAGAAATTTAGGATAGGGATACGTATCTCAAAGGTTTTCCACAAAAAACCAAGATAGGAATGATAAATTTTAATCAAAGCATCACAATAATCAAGGAAAATATCAACTTACTTAAAAGGCAAACACTAATGAAGAGTCTCAGTAGTAAATCACACTCATGCTAACATACTACACGTCGGTCCATCGCACGGCTCTCTGATCCACTGCATTGCCGATCCACCACACAGACTCTTTGATCCACAACTTTATGAATTATTCTATTATATTTTCTAGTTTTCATATTTGGAATTTTGGAGGACAATGATTTACAATTTCCATTATACTTTCTACTTTATATATTTTGATTTATACTTATAATTTTATCATATTTTATATTTTATACTATTTTATACACGTATCCCTGAATGTATCGTATCCTATATTTTAGAAAAATTGTGTATCGGTATATCGGATATGTATCGTATCTGTATCTGTGCTTCATAGCTTGTATGTAACTATACTGACTTTGATTGACTCGGTACCATGAAGAGGATGGTTCTAAAGGAAATCGCCAAAGTCACTTAGCAGCCACTGCCTTATTTTTTTCCAATAAATAACAGAGGCACAAACCCCTCGATAGACTTGCAACAAATCCTAGCTTATAAGGTGGTCTTACCTAGAAAAACATGCCCTTAACCAAAGGAAATCCCACATAATTTTCTCTATATTCTTAGCCACATCAACTTGAATGCTAAAAAGGGAGAGGAAGTATAACGGGGTAATAACAATGAATTTATTAAGACAGAACAATAAATATCATTTGACTTAACCAGGGAGGTCAAAAATAGTCACCTTATAGATCATATATACTTCATCTAAAAATGACAAAGTAGTGAATCCTTCTGTTGTTATGTCCAAAGCAGCTGAAAAGGCAGAAATTGTTGTGCTCAAGGAATAAATGTAATCCCTGCATTATCAAATTATAAGCACAAATCACAGAAGTTCATGAAGAAAACACATTTTAAGTCATATATCTATCACAAATACAAAGAAATGGGAAAATAAAGTAACTTCTAATCAAAATTTTAACATCTTATAATCACCATTAAAAACTTTTTACTTCACAGTAGAATACACAATATATAAACAAATGTATCTAATGTAACCCATGCTGCAAGAAGTTACCTATTAACATTGTCGGACGGACAATTACAAGAGCAGGGCTAAAAGGATCGAAGAGGCATCGTGTCTAAAAATTGATAGACATTTTGGTCCGATGTCTATGTGTATGTATATTAGAGAAGGAAACTTTCATAAGAACACCAGAGAGAGACCATAAACACAATCTGGCCTATAACATATGCAACAGCAAGGAAGTGCCCTTTAATGTCAGCATTACCAAAGAAAAGCTTAGATGGCACACTCTGACAAAGCTCTAACATATTCTTTCTTTTTCTCCTTCCTTACCTGAAACCCTTGAATTCAACAATTACAAATGGTTTACTACTCATACACTCAACAGATGCAGAACTTAACTCTTAAAATATAGTGCAATGTGGCCATAAGAAAAGTTTTGCGGACATGAGAATGTTGAGACTTGAGAGGAAGAGTAGACACAGAAGAAAAGATAAGACCAGGAACAAATGTATTAGAGGGGCAAGTGGGAGTGGCATTTTTTGAGGAAAACATGGTGAGACTGGGATCGCAACTAAGATGGTTTGGACATGTGATAAAAAGACAGGTAGAAAGCCCGTTTAGAGTAGTTGACCCCATATAAGAAGTAGAGAATGACCAAGAAAAACTATAGGTCAAACCATCTAAAGGCCTATCGAAGGATTTGATATTTGATAGAAAATAGTGGTGTCATTTGATCCATGTAACCGAACTCGCCTAATACAAAAAGGCTTTGATTTTTGTGTGTTTGGGGTAAATAATTTTGGGTTTAGGAAGGAAGAGAGAATAAAAACTCAATAATTATGAAAAAGAGTGAATAGAAACTAAAGTTATGAGTTGCCTGAGAGATTTGCACTCAGCATATTTTAAATGGGAGAATAAACCCAAGTTGCATTAATGCAAATTAAACATTAAAGTTATCTCTAGAACCCCTATCATTCTCAATGCATCATTATTTAATTCTATGATACATTTCAAAGAATGTATGTTATTGATTTAGAGAGGGAAATAATCTTATACTATTATTGATTATATTGAGTCATACATAGCTAAGATTTATATCAGAGTTGGTTGAGGAAGGATAACCAATTTGCTAAAGGTTAAGAAAATATAAAGAAGCAAAATAAGTGACAGAGCTGAGACAAGCAACCTTACAATAAACGGATTCAGATTTTACTCTAACTAATAAATCTTCCTAAAATTCCTCAAGGGAGAGACAGACAAACAAAAAGAAACCTCAACATTAATTCAAACTTCAATTAAAACCATAAATGAAAGTTTTAAAAATTATAAGAACATGGATCACAAGGCAACCCACTAGGTAGGGTCGGCTACATGGGTTGAACAATGTCATAATTCTCTACCGTAAATCATATTCTTGTTAATGAACATGATTTACGATAGAGTATTATGGCGTCATAAGATCCATGTAGCCAATCCCACATAGTGTGATTAAGGCTTGGTTGTTGTAAAATTAAAAAAAAATAGATAAACCAGAGACAAAAGAAACAGAACTCATTAATGTATAAGAACACCCATTGACGACAGTCATCATAAAATGGGGAATTAATAATGAAGACAGAGTATCAGCCTGTAGCCGAGATCCTACCTAAAGGACAATATCTGAATGGTGACTGGCTTCAATACAAAAAGTTGAATCTGATGTTTTTCTGATGACTTTTCCAAACAAGCATTTATGCCATTTAGATGAAGATAGGAACCAACTGAAATCTTTCCAAAGGATGCATACTTATCATTATTGGGTTTTGGAAATTCAATTACATGAGGTTCCAATGTAGTACACTCTGCTTTAGCATCGCCAAACCTCAATTGACATGTCAATGGTGCCATGCCAAATAAAGGTGGACCAAGAGCCAATTCAATCTCGTGGAAATCTAAAGTGAGGTCAAAACTATCCTTACTGGCAATGTCAATAATGCCTTGACCACCCAAATCAGCCTTGCTTCTGTGTGAAAACCTTACACAAGGACCATCAACAAATACTCCAAAATGAATGTGTTTTTCTGGAAGCTTTTGAAGCAAGGCCATGATCATTCTTTTGGAATAAAACTCATATTTGTCAGCCCAGGCAACTTCTGTTTTATCCACAAAATTTGAAGCAATGGATGTTTCCCTTCTGTCCTCCCAGAGAGTAGCATGTTGCATCTGACTAAGAAGTAGAGACATTGATGATACTGAAGAATGCGTCAAAACTAAATTTAACTTTCCCAGCATTAAACTACATTCACAAAACCCAAAATCCAAATTTTTATTGTCTGGATATGTGGAAGATATCTCTACCTTACAGAGAAAGCAAGGATTTTCAGAATACTTGATGTCACCTTCATTAAAATTGCTGCAAATTCCTTTCCAACTCAGAGACAATTTTGTCATAAAGCTTTCAATATGAGAACGACAAGAATATTCAGCCTTGGAACCATTAGTTTCTGAAAGGAGAAATATTTTTGCAGGTTCAACCCACAAAATTGGTTCCAAATCATTAATACTTTCCTTCCTGATTCCTTTAGCAGCACTAAGCATATTCGTTGTGCTTTCTTCTGATGACACTGTCCAAGGGGCAGGTTCAACCTTCATTTGGCCACATGATAGAGTGACTCTCTGTTCAAAAATATCTTTTACAGATACTAATATCAAAGCATCAATACAGAAACATATTGAAAGGAAATCTGAGTATGCAATCCCAGTATGTGACTGTAACTTCTCATATACAGATTGTTGAGTTTCATTGATTTTGGAAACTGTCATTCTGATTTTCCCAAAGTTCAGCACTAAGCAATACTTTTGACAAGGATCTTTGGTATGACTTCCCAAATATCCATCAATATCTGGATCGTGCACTACTTTTTTCCCAAAAAAGATGCTCAGTAGATAGTGGCTTATATTGGAAATCACTTTCCACATATGTGTCAATATAAAAAAAGAAATGCGAACAAAATTACATGGGCTTACAAATTCCTCATCACAATCAGATTGAACTTTCAATGCTGCTCTATGACGGGCTATTCGCCTTGCCAGTGCTATGCCTTCAGCAGGCAACTCTTTCTCAATATCAGAGATGAGGTCCCACTGGTATCTAGCAGAATTCAAAATCAGCTTGTTCTTAGACATCTCAGAAACGGATCTTTTAAATATGTGGCCAGTAGAATACCCAGTTAGTAGAAAGATACTCTCATAAGCATTGACATAGTGTATCCAATAACCTATAACACCAACAAATCTTTGCAATGACATTCTAGGAGTTACAGTGACATGGCCAATTCTGCTGGCAGCTATTCTCCATAATTCTCTACCACTTCTAGTTTGATTGTAATTATCAGATAGCAATTTGTCAAAAACTAGACCTACAGAAATGTCAGCTGGAGAGAACGAACAGGCTAGTTCTGGAAAACAGAGACTGCAATCTGCCACCTTAAGATCTCTTAGTTCAATGATAGAGTGCACATCAGATGAAAGCAAGACGTGACCGGTGTGATTTTCTCCACTTAATCCAATCCTGAATCCAATGCCATCTAATATGAAAGAGCTCTCTTTCATGGGAATAAAAATTGTACTAAGAATACCTCTTAGAAGACATTTTTTATCCACATACTTAGACCTTGCACTAAACTCTTTTACTTCCCCAAAATACATAAACTTCTTGTCTAATATGGGGAATTGAACCTCCACGTCAATGTAGTCTGCCTCTAGATGAAAGTTTCTCAGAATAAGATTCAAAAACGATGCTGTAAAATCTTTTCTCTCGGGTACAGCAAACAAGATCTTCTCCAAAATGTGATGCACAGAACAGCCCTAAAATCCACACAAAAATTAACAGTTAATATGATATTTAACAATTTGATTCAGCAAATGTAAACTAACTGCAAATAGTGGACAGTTTGTATATGACTCCCTCTTTGAATTTTAATAGCATAAATCAATCTCAAATTAGCTTTTTTCCCATTTTCGCTTACAAAAAATTAAAAAAGTGTTTTCCCATTTTCAAATACTTGCAGACTAGGCACCAAATAGTCTTCCCTTTTCCAGTCATACTCCCATCTCACTCCCTATTATAAAGATGTATAAACGGTTAGAACAAGAAATTGAGACAGTCATAATCACTCCAATTGTTCACATTGATTAAACATAAATAGCTAAGTACTTTCAGTATTTTCCATTAGTTTTCAACTTCCATATATCCTATGCAACAACAAAGTACAGAAGAAAAGGTTTAAAACTTCTAGCTGATTTGAACTAAAGTGTGGTACTCCCGCAGTTCCACTAATAAGCAAATCAGTTTATATAAAAGATAACTGTATGAACCATATTAATTATTTTCAATTGCATTTATGTAGGATAATCCGTCATTAGACTAATAATTTTGAATAGGACTAAACTTAGGTACAGTACCTTATGTACTAATGGTACTGGTACCCAATCATAGTAGGACACCTGTACAAAAATTCCAACTCAACATTTACTCAATTAACACTGTTAAATCACTTCTAACCCCAGTATTTTTGAATCTCCCTTCGCTGTTGATTCACATTCCTCTTTCTTTCTTCAATTCACACTTTATGAGTTCAATCTTAACAAAATTTCATAGGAACGTGTTCTCCCTTTATGAGTTAAAACTTTTCAATTTTCACTCTTTCTGAGTTGCCCAACATGTGTTTCATGTGAACTTTATCCCTAGTTTTTAGGCTTTGATTTCCATAAAAGGTCTAATTTCTGTTTCTGGGGTTGTGAGAATATGTCCAGATTTTCACAAGAAAAGTGGCTAAGCTTAAACACTCAAGAGTTACAAAATAGGCTCTTTTGTTGGTTTTACTTTTCTGAACTTTTCATATAAAAAAATTTCTTGGGTATTTCCAGTTTGTGTTGTTGAGTTGTGATGACAATACAGGGAAATGTAATTTTTAAGTCTTGATTGCAAAAATTATTCCAAAAGAGTCCAATAATAACATAAATTTTGAGGACAAAAGTTGTTAACTTAAATCACAGCAAACAAGATAAATCTTATACATCTACAAATTTAATCACAAATTAGTTATCCAAAACTTAATCCAAACATCAAACGTGATTTATGAGAGAGAAAAAGATGGGAACGGTTGTCAGAAGCTTCTTGCCATGCTTGAAGAACGGTTTGAAGAAAAACAGATCACACTGGTGAGAAGTATGGGTGAAAACAGGTCAGGCGGGGCCAGGCTTTGGCTTAAACAGGTCAAGCCTATATTATAGCACATAGGAGTCTAGGCCTAGCCTGTTTAAAAAAAATTTCAAAGCCTAGGTCTGGCCTGTTTAAAAGTCTGGTCTAACCTGTTAGCCTGTTTAAAGGTCTGCTAAGGTAAAAAAAATTACAAATTTAAAAAAATTATGTACAAATTAGAAAAATTTATTATAATTATAGCAATTAGTGTGAATTTTTTTACATTGTTATCACAATTATTTCTATCATCTTCCAATGTTGTGTAATGTATTCGAAGGATTTGTAGTGTCTTTGAGGTTAGAATATACAAAACAATGTCTTTTAATATCATACTAAAATATGATATTGTTCTAATATTTAACATGAGTTTAGTTATGTACTTAAGCTCAAGTCTCAACAATTAAATATCCAATTATTAAATAGCTTAATCTCTAATTTCTAGTGGATGTACATAATTATTTTTGTATTTAGTTTTTTGAACATGTTATAAAAATAATTTTTAAATATATAATAACATTACATAGGCCGGCCTGTTAGACTTAATAGGCTTTTTAAAAGGCTTGGGTCTGACCTATTTCGGTTAAATAGGCTTTTGGAGAAGCCTAAGTCTGGCTTGTTTACTAAAAAGGTCTGGTCTGACCTGTTATAGGCCAGGTAATAGGCCCCTGATAGGCGGTCTGGCCTGTTCCACCCTTAGTGAGAAGGAAGACACACTAGAAGATGAACGGTGTAGAAAAACATGGTGAAATGAGTAATGAAAGAGGAATGTGAAGCAACATGAAGGTTCAAAGACACAAGGGTTAGATGTGACTTAACAGTGTTAATTGAATTAATGATGAGTTGTAACTTTTTTTTACAGGTGTTCTACTATGATTGGGTACCAGTACATAAGGTACTGTACCTAAGTTTAGTCCTTTTGAATATGAAGCTTCACTAGTTGCCAATTAAGAATTCCCTCCCTAAGTAGCAAGACTAATCTACCTCGCTGTGAATTCAAATAAATAGGATGGTAACCAGATAAACCACTATCTTAGAGTAAATTCAGACTCGAACAACATTAATTACCTCAGGATCCAGAACTGAAAGACACTTTCTAAGATAATCCGAATAATCATACATCGGAGTCTGCAACCGCCTTGTGCGGCATCCCTCCTCTTCCGGATTCCTTCAAAACCAAATAATCATATCAAGGAAACAAGAAAATTAATAACTAAACCCTCATTTTAGTCCTCCGATAATAAGCATGGTTTTAAAATTGTGCGGAATATTTCGGTTTTTGGAGTCTTTGTATCCGCGTAGCAACCACAACTGCAGTCATTGTCCAGTCAAAACGATTCCCGCCAATTTAACTGACAATTTACTATTTCAAGGAGTAATATGCTAATTTGCTAAAGTCAGTGACTAATATGATCAATAACTACAAAATTTAGAAACTAAAGTGAGAGTTTATTCAAATAAAGAAGCTATGAGCAATGAGTGACTTACCGCAACGATAGCACGAGGCGAACGCCGTGAACGTGGACGGTGAAGGCCGGCACGTACCAGGTTGAGAATTTAACGGTGAGGCGTTGGACGGTGAGGTCGGTGAGAAACAAGCGAGAAGGAGAATCGAAGAGATTGTTGAGAACCGAAACATCGAAACGAAGGTTCGTGAGAACCGCGAGAGAGTTGAGGAACCCTAATTGGAGATCGAGTTGAGGCTCTTCGAGGAGCCATGGGTTGAGCAGAGAGAGTAGTCTCTGCCGGATTATTCTTTTGAATAGCATATTTATTGCAATGTTATGTCATGAATCCATTGAATTGAATTATGGATTTGGTTTTGGTGTGGTTGTGTGGTGTTTAGAGGTGGGAGAAGTGTGGAAGAAGAAAAGGAAAGTCATCGATGCCCATTTATATGTAACACGTGTCATTATCTACTATCTTCTTTAATCTTTAATTTTAATTAATTAATAAGAATGGAATGGCTGGTATTATTAGCTAAATAGACACTCCTAATTGTTGATACTTGGCATTTCCAGGGTTAAAAATGGAATACAAAAATCTGTAATTTTAAACTAAAAATAGACACTTTGAAGATTACAATACTAGAAGTCTTATTGTCTCTCCACAAATTTGAAATGCAAAGTTGTAAGTGTAATTTAATCACGCATTAACTGCAATTTACAATCTCAAAAAACTCTGATTCTCTAACTATTCACTTCCCCCACTTTTTTCTTTTTTAGTTCTTCCGTCTTCCAAATCTTTTCCATATCTATTGTTTACTCATCTCTCACCCGTTCATTTCACCTTCTCACTTTTAGTTAAGGTAACCTCATTTCACCTTCTTACAAAACCGTAACTCATTGTTGAACATGGTTTCACATTTTTTTTTTGTGAATCCATAATATGAGGTCTTTTATCTCTTTTCTATGTTTCTAGAAATGCCAAAATCATTTTTGTTCTTCATTTCAGATCTCATATTTTTAGTCTCTGCATGTTGTTAAAAATGTCATTTTTATTAGTTTTAATATTTGTTTCTTGTTTATCCTTACTTAAGTCATTTCTACTTCACATTTTGATTTTAAAAAATGACTACTTTTCACATCCTTGACATTTTACATCCTCTGTTTCTTTAAAGAACAAAAATTTAGAGATTCAAGGTTTGTAATACTGTATGATAACTTAATGTTGATCTTATATTTTGAACTTTAATAGTGCCAACATGTATTACTTATATTTACTTTATATTGCATGAAATATTTAATCTTTATTTGATTCCATTTCTAATGAATTAATCTTTTTATGTTCGATTTTATGAGTATACATTGATTCCATTTTTAATGAATTAATCTTTTTATGTTCGATTTTGTGATATTTTTATGTTCGATTTTATGAGTATACATTGATTCCATTTTTAATGAATTAATCTTTTTATGTTCGATTTTGTGAGTATACATTGATTCCATTTTTAATGAATTAATCTTTTTATGTTCGATTTTGTGAGTATGTTGCAACAGAAAAAATCATCTTAATGTCAATATCACGCCCGTTTGACCTGTTAAAGGATTTGAATGATTCAAAACTCATATGGAAGATTGCAGTAAGAGTTAATGAGATTTAGTATATTCAAGTACCATCAAAACCTGGACATCTTGAAATGATATTGATGGATTGTAAGGTAATAGTATATGATATTCTCTGGATTGTAAGGTAATAATATATTTCTTTACCTTAAAGAACATTGCAAATTATTTTATCCTCATATCTAATTTTAATCATTTAAATTAATTCAGGGAGACAAAATCTAAGTGTTTGTTAAAAGGGATGAGTTCAATTTCTGGAGAGAAAAATTGGTGGAGAATAACACCTATGTTATTCACAGACTCAATGTTTTGCACAATGATCTGCAATTTGAGGTATGCGATCATGCCTACAAATTGCAGTTTACTGCTGGTACAACCCTTAAGGAGAAAGACTTTCCCGATATTCGATATTCCTGAAGTTGAATATGATTTTAAGAAATATGGTGAAATACTTGCTGGGAACTTTCAAGCTGATCTGTTAGTAGGTCAGTTTTTTTACCATATATGTTATAATTTATTTATTTGTGATTAATTTATATAATTGTAACACTTTTATGTATATCAAATTGTAACGACCCGTTTTTCTATCCTTGAAAATTTTTCATTTATTTTAATCCTTTCTTACATACAGTCGTCACCTTCATTGAAAACTCTCAAGTATCACTCTTTGAAAGTACCATTTACCCTATTATATTATCATACAAATTTATGTTGCGGAAAAACATAATTCATTTAGAAAACATTTACAACATACATCCAGTTACGGGTTTTCCAAGGTTATAACGTCCATAACTACATGTCACCATATTATCCTAATCAGAATACATTTATCCCAAAATGCTATCGAATCAACTACAATGTCAAATAGCAATAAAGACACTCAAGTAAATAGACACAAAGGCTTCCTATTTGAGCATCATCCTCAAAATCCTTCATTTACCTACAATGAGATTATCATAAACAACACGCAAAAACAAAAGGGAGTAAGTCATTAGTTCAAAACTAACATCACATGATAATCCACATTCAAATACAATCAAGTTTTGATGTAATTCATAAACACACATACGGAATTATAAACATTCAAATCATCTTCCTTTAATTTCCACTTTACTCATATTCATCCTATAGTATATATATCCCATAATATATATTCTATAGTATGCATATTACGTTCATTCGAAACATCATCGGTCTCGTTATTCATATCCACCCTATAACATATATATCCCATAATATATATCCTATAGCATGTATATTACTTTCTTTCTCAACATCTTCCTTTTTATCGCTCATATTCACCCTATAGAATATATATCTCATACTATATATTCTATAACATGCATACGGCATTCATGTGACATTCACATTTCTCATCATTCATATTCACACTATAGAATATATATCCCATACTATATACCCTATAACATGCATATGACTTTCATGTGACATTCACGTTTCTCATCATTCATATTCACCCTATAGAATATATATCTCATACTATATATCCTATAGCATGCATATGACTTTCATTTTGGGTCTTATTTCCATTGGTACTCCCCCAATAATATTACTTTCATTTGATTCATCTTTCCATTGGTTCTCCTCCAATAATATTACTTTCATTGAGTCATTTTTTCATTGGTACTCCCCCAATAATGTTACTTTTATTGAGTCATCTTTCCATTGGTACTCCACCAATAATATTACTTTTATTGAGTCATCCTTCCTTTGGTACTCCCCCAAATAGATTGAATTCGTTATGAGTCATATTTCCTTTGGTACTCCCCCAAATAGATTGAATTCGTTATGAGTCATATTTCCTTTGGTACTCCCCCAAATAGATTGAATTCGTTATGAGTCATATTTCCTTTGGTACTCCCCCCAAATAGATTGAATTCGTTATGAGTCATATTTCCTTTGGTACTCCTCCAAATAGATTGAATTCGTTATGAGTCATATTTCCTTTGGTACTCCCCCAAATAGATTGAATTCGTTATGAGTCATATTTCCTTTGGTACTCCACCAAATAGATTGAATTCGTTATGAGTCATATTTCCTTTGGTACTCCCCCAAATAGATTGAATTCGTTATGAGTCATATTTCCTTTGGTACTCCCCTAAATAGATTGAATTCGTTATGAGTCATATTTCATTTGGTACTCCGCCAAATAGATTGAATTCGTTATGAGTCATATTTCCTTTGGTACTCCCCCAAATAGATTGAATTCGTTATGAGTCATATTTCCTTTGGTACTCCCCCAAATAGATTGAATTCGTTTTGAGTCATATTTCCATTGGTACTCCCCCTATAAATGATTCCGAGTCTTATTTCCATTGGGACTCCCCCAATAAATGTTTCCGAGTCATATTTCCTTTGGTACTCCCCCAATAAATGATTCCGAGTCTTATTTCCATTGGGACTCCCCCAATAAATGTTTCCGAGTCTTATTTCCATTGGGACTCCCCCAATAAATGTTTCCGAGTCTTATTTCCATTGGGACTCCCCCAATAAATGTTTCCGAGTCTTATTTCCATTGGGACTCCCCCAATAAATGTTTCCGAGTCTTATTTCCATTGGGACTCCCCCAATAAATGTTTCTGAGTCTTATTTCCATTCGGACTCCCCCAATAAATGTTAATTTCATTTCTATAACAGAAAAGTCACGCATTTTCCAACATAATGCATAAATTACAGACGCATCATATTAAACCATTACCTCTTCCACATACCTCATTCATATCAGCAAGTATGATTTAGAGACACTTATCCCTTACCTTGGTGAGTGTTGGGGATCGGTTCCGAGTAACTTTAAAAGTCTCCTCCGCGATTTCCTCCAACCTTAGGATCTTTCCTCATTTTCACCAATAACAACCATGTCAATCATTTATTCAAAATAACACATAAATAACTCGTTTTTCATCATCAAACACACAACGGATTCACATATTTTCAATATTTCCAAAACTACTTCAATACAAGTTTCTAAATATCAAAACTTACATGTTCATCTCATATAGCAACATCAAAGTACAACTCATTATCCACATCTAACATTTCATCTCATACCTCTAGCATTTTACTCATTTTCCTCTTTAACCTCATTTTCACTTTAGGGTTTTGGGGTTTTCATGAATCAACCACCAAACCTTTCCATTTCTTGAAATACTAACTCTAAACCAAGAGTTTACAAGATAGAAACAACATAAAACGAACCATAACTCGAAAAGATGAGTTTCCATGGTTTCCATTATTTTGAAAATGAATCCAACATACCCAAAACAAGTTAGAGAGGAAGAAGAAGAGTTAGGAACAAGAAGTTTACCTCTTCTCAAGCTCTAAGATGAGTCCTAAGGCTCTTTGCTCTTGAAAAGCTCTCTTCTCTCTCTTCTCTTCAAAGTTCTAACCCTAAAATGTGTTTTGGGTTTCGATTTTATAGACACAGCGATAAGTGTAATCGATTACAAGTATAGTGTAATCGATTACACAGTGTAATTTACAGAGGCATCGTCGTGATGTAATCGATTACCAACATGGTGTAATCGATTACATTAATACGATGTAATCGATTACCAACATGGTGTAATCGATTACATTAATACGATGTAATCGATTACCAGAAGTGTGTAATCGATTACACAGTGTAAATTACAGAGACATTGTCGTGATGTAATCGATTACCAACATGGTGTAATCGATTACATTGTGTCAGATGTACATATATGATGCTTTTCATCATGTAATCGATTACCAGGACTGTGTAATCGATTATATTACCCAAAATTGCCAAGTATAGCCTAGGATTTCACCCTTCCAGGTGAACCTTTCTCGCTCAAGCGAGGATCCGAGGACTGATACTATAATTTTAAAGACTTAAAATTTGGGGTGTTACACAAATGATATAGATCATTGGGTCGGTTGACAAGCTGATCTTCTCACAGACCCGGTCAAATTTGAAGAAAGTTGTTTTTAGTCTCAAAGATTTTATGTAAGTTTGAAATGTTTATCTTTGTTTTTTTCAATTTTTATTAATGAATTCAACTTTTTTACAAAATCTTACTCTTGGATTTTTTAATTAGTGGTGATGTTATTACATGTACTCTATGGGAATCTCATGCCATCAAGTTTTTTAACCACTACAACAAACAAAGTACCAGTGAACACATGATCATTCTTTTAACACATGTTCAAGGAAGGACAAGGTAAATATGGCTTATTTTATTCATTTTTTAATTATTACTATTCGATGTAATAAAATTTTCATTTTCTAAATTACAATTTTTGTTGTTGTAGGGAAGTATCCACCAACCGTAAGTAATTCATGGTGTGGATCAAAAATATTGATTGATGAAGAAATTCTTGTTTTGCAGAAATATAAAGATAGGTTCAATGATATTACTCATAATATAATATTTTTTTATATGTATGATACTGAATTTACTTGAAAACATTTTTTTGTAGTCTTTCCTGTGACACAATGAGTCAAAGTACCTGTCAATTGTCACAATATACTAACTTGTCTGATGATAACCGATTCATGTATAAAGTTGAGGTCAGGAGTATATCTGAAATTACTACTCTAACATCATCTGAGGTAAATTACTCTCTCATGTACATAATTTCTTTGTTTTATTTATAACTAATTTTGCAATTGTACAGAAAATAATTTGTGTTACTGTTGGTACTACTGCAATGTTTATTGTTGGCAAACATGGCTGGTATTATGGCTGTATAAAATGCCCTAAGAAGGCCGAGTTTAAGGATGGTCCATTCACTTGCAAGTGTGGAGCATATAATCAGAATTCTATCACAAGGCAAGATGTTTACATTATTTCTATTTTCTATAACATTTCAAAGGGTATTAACAAGAAACAACCTAACGATGTGCATTTCTGATTAGGTACAAGCATGATATTAAGGTTGTTCATCAAAATGGCAGCGGTAGGTTTGTCTTTTGGGATCGCCAATGTGCTGACATCATTAGAATATCTGCACGCATGCTTAAAATTAGATGGTGGCGGTAATCTATTTTACATATCTCCATCTAAAAAATATTCAACAGAAAAAGTCCAATTTAATCTTTAACAATTTTCAATTTTTTTTTGCACACTGCATGAAGGTGAAGATGATCCAAAGACATTTCCTCTCATTCTAGACATGATCCTTGCGAGGACAGTGGCACTAAGAGTGAAAGTACAATCATCCTATAATCAATGTTCTGTTATAAGACAATCTAAAAATCATGTTCTCATCAAGTCTATTGTTGATCAGTTTGGAATATTAGAGGTAAAGAATATGATTTAGTGACCATTTTTATATTTACCTAATTTTTTTAAATTCATTATTTGGAAATCTATTAATGATGTTTTCATTTTATTATCAAAGGTCACACTGTCACATGATGTCAAAGGAAAGCGTGATGTAAACAACATCATTGAATATGAATCTGTGAGTGGAATCCATTTTTTTTAATATATTGTTTGTTATGTTTGGTATTTGTTTGAAGTTCTTTCACAACTGCTCTATAAATTGTTCTATGTGCACCCAATGTTGTATCTCGAGGAATCCATTTTTTTTAATATATTGTTTGTTATGTATTGGAGAATAATACAGCCTCATAAGTATAGATACTATGATTTATACAGTATAGGGAATGTATTTGTAGAGTTAGTTTAATTCTTTCCTCATTAGGAAGTTAGTTACTAACTGTTTTAGTTAGAGCTTTCTATTTTTAGCTAGTTTGTTGAAACTCTTATATATATGAGTCATTAAGCTCATAATTCAATTAGTAAAAAAATCAAGAATGATGAATATCAAAGAAAGTTCAATATGGTATCAGAGCATTATGCTCTGAATACCGCTGCAAAATCTCTGATAAACAATTGCATCTTCGTAACCGTTTTTATTCCTCATCTTCTTCTTCTTCATTCCAAAACAAACACAAATTATTCTTCTTCTTTTCTACGTTATTCATTCTCTCTTTTCACAAGCTTTAATGGCAGATTACATGTCACAAATACAAGATCCATTCTACTTGCATCCAGGAGATAATCCAGGTGTAATCCTTGTTACAACACCACTTGATGGATCCAATTATCAATCATGAAGCAGAAGCATGAGAAGAGCTCTAATTTCAAAGAACAAATACAAATTCGTCAATGGAGTAATTCCAGTACCTGATTCAGCTGATGAAGAGTTTGATGCTTGGGAAAGGTGCAATACCATGGTTGTATCATGGATTGCAAGATGCTTATCACCACAAATAGCACAAAGTGTGGTTTACATTGAAAATGCACAAGATCTTTGGAAAGATTTGAAGGATATGTATTCAAAGGGGGATTATTTTCGAACTTCGCATTTGTTACAAGAATTGCATTCAATTAAGCAAGGTGAAAGAGACATTTCAAGCTATTTTACAGATTGAAAACAATTTGGGAAGATTTGGAAACACTAAGACCATTGCCATCATGCATGTGTGGCAACAGATGTAAATGCGATTTGATGAAGACAATGAAGAATTATAGGGATATAGAGTATGTAGTATGTTTCTTGAAAGGTTTAAATGATGATTTCAACACAACAAGGGGTCAAATCTTGTTGATGGAGCCCTTACCTGCAATCACCAAGGCATTCCAATTATTACTGCAACAAGAAAGGCAAGTTGGTGGTGATGTTAGCAATAAGGTTCTGTTTAATTCCAATTAAACAAGGAATCAACAGAACAACAACAACAACAGTGGTTCATTACAACAATGGAGATGTGGAATAAGCAGAGGTAATATGCATGGAAGAACTCACTATCAAGGAAGATGAAGAGGCTTTGGTAGAGGTTATGGATCTGGAAGAACACACAACACAAAAGTATGCACCTTTTGTGGCAAAGAGAGGCATACTGCAGATGTATGTTACTACAAGCATGGCTTTCCTCCAAATTTTGGGATGCAGAAAAACAAGCTAGATAGCCATGATCATGGATTCCATCATGGAGCAAGTGCTAACATTGTTTCAGCTGATAATGAAGATAACAAGATGAACACAAAAGCTTCAAATAATATGCCTATTCTCAATTTCAGCCCTACTCAATATGCAGAGCTTGTTTCTTTGATGAATAATGTAGAAAAAGGCTCATTGACTCATGGAGTGAATCAGCTCAGTATCATGCCAATTGATCCAACAAATGCTCATAAGAATTCTATTCAGAATTCAGGTAACAATTATCCCTGGATCTTAGATAAAGGTGCTACTGATCATGTGTGTCCACACTTGTCTAGTTTTGTTACTTACCATTCCATAAATCCAGTCATTATTAAAATTCCTGATGGATCCATTGTGAAAGCAAAATATTCAGGAATGGTCTTATTCTCAGAATCATTAGCCTTGCACAATGTGTTGTTTGTCCCTGCTTTTAAATACAACCTCATCTCCATTCATAAGTTAGCAAATGCATTAAATTGCAGAGTAATTTTTGATAAATCTCAATGCATGATCCAGGATATGAGTACCTTAAAGATGATTGGACATGCTAAAGTGCAGAACAATCTCTACATCTTGTTTGCACCTCAAAAATCAGCATCTCAAGCTACATGTTTTGTTAATTCAATGTCTAGCATACCTATTTTGATTTGTGGCACCTTAGATTGGGTCACCCCTCAATTCATGTAATGCAAAGCATTTGTAAAGACTTTGCTTATGTACATTTTGATTCTCACAAAACTTGTGATCTATGTCATGTAGCCAAACAAACAAAATTACCATTTCCAAATAAAATGCATAGATGTTCTGCACCTTTTGATCTCATTCATATGGATATTTGGGGTCCTTTGTTAGTTTCTTCTATTCATGGGTTCAAATATTTTCTCTCTGTGGTGGATGACTTTAGTAGGCATACTTGGTTATACTTGATGAAAGCAAAATCTGAGGCTAGAACAATAATGCAGAATTTTATTACACTTGTGCACACTCAATTCAATAAGGTTGTAAAAGCAATTCGTACAAACAATGGGACAGAGTTTAATACACCATCTTATTTTGCCAATCTTGGAATCATTCATCAGAAAATCTTGCATTGAAACTCCTCAACAAAATTCTGTTGTGGAGAGGAAACATAGACATTTCCTAAATGTCACTAGAGCTTTGTTGTTTCAAGCCAAGCTTCCCAAGATTTTTTGGTCATATGCAGTGAAGCATGCCAATTCCTCATAAACAGATTGCTTAGTCATACTTTGCAGAATAAATCTCCTTATAAGTTGTTATATCAATGTCAACCAGATTTGAATGAGTTGAAGGTATTTGGATGTTTATGTTTTGCAACCACTATAATGAATCATCGTACCAAGCTAGATGCCAGAAGCAGAAAATGTATATTTTTGGGGTTCAGAACTAGTGTTAAGGGTTATTTGTAGTTTGATTTGCACAACAGAGAAATTTTCATGTCAAGGCATGTACGTTTCTATGAAGATCAATTTCCTTACTTAGCTCATTCTTCTCCTATTATGCACAACTCCCTTGATCATGATCCAAACATATTTGATCATTTCCTTTATGACCATCAACCAAATAACCAAACACATATATCCTCACCTCAAACACATATATCTTCACCTCAAACAAATATTTCTCAACCATAAATAGAAACTCATACACCATCCACAAATAATCCTGCAAACAATGAACCTGACCAAACACAAAATTCCATCATTCCTTCAACCATAAAATCAACCAGGCCTCATTACCCACCTCATTACCTTCATGATTTCCATTGTAATCTTCTCAATTCCGCAACAAAACTCAACTCAGAATCTACCATTGTGCATCCTCTATCTTCTGTTTTGTCCTATTCTTCCATTTCTTCATCTCATTTAAATCATATTCTCTTTGTGGCAACTAACTCAGAGCCTAAGTTTTATCATCAAGCTATAAAATCTTTACATTGGGTCACTGCAATGGAGAATATGCTCAAAGCTCTTGAACTTAACAAAACTTGGAGCATAGTGGATTTACCATATGGCAATATTCCCATTGGTTCAAAATGGGTTTACAGAATTAAACATAAGTCAGATGGCAGCATTGAGAGGTACAAGGCAAGATTGGTTGCAAAAGGTTACAATCAAACACAAGGAGTGGATTTCTTTGATACATTTGCCCCTGTAGTAAAGCTCACTACTGTTAGATTGATCTTGGCTATTGCATCATCTGAAAATTGGTTATTGCATCAATTGGATGTGAACAATGCATTTTTGCATGGGGATCTCACTGAAGAAGTATATATGCATATTCCTCAAGGTGTGATCTGCTCTAAGCCTAACCAAGTATGCAAACTCCACAAATCCCTTTATGGTTTGAAGCAAGCTAGCAGGCAGTGGTAAAGCAAGCTTTCAAGTACTCTTCTTCACATGGGTTACAAACAATCTCCCCATGATCACTCACTCTTCACCAAAGTACAATCAAACAATTTCACTACATTGCTTGTGTATGAAGATGATTTGATTCTGGCTGGGAATAACATTTCTGAAATCAGTTTAATAAAGCAACAACTTCATGATCTTTTCAAAACCAAAGACTTAGGCCATTTGAAATATTTCCTTGGTCTAGAGATTGCTAGATCTGCTAAAGGCATCATGTTGAGTCAAAGAAAATATGCCTTGCACATTTTTTAGCAGACACTGGTTTCTTAGCATCAAAGCCTGCTTCCACTGCAATTGCCAAGGGTGCACCTCTCTCACTTGACACTCTGGTTCTTACTCATATCCCACTGCTTATAGAAGGTTGGTTGGTAGACTATTGTACCTTACCAACTCTAGACCAGATATCAGTTTTGGAGTTCAGCAACTCAGTCAGTTTATGAGCAGCCCCACAAATGCACATCATCAAGCTCTCACACGAATTCTGAGATACATCAAAGCTAATCCTGACCAGGGTCTCTTTTACCCATCAAACTCATCCTTGCAATTAAAAGCATTTAGTGATTCAGATTGGGCAACTTGCATTGATTCAAGAATATTTGTTTCTGGTTTCTGCATCTATCTTGGGAATTCACTTGTCTCTTGGCGTTCTAAGAAGAAAACAATAGTTGCTAAATCTTCTTGTGAAGCGGAATATAGGGCTCTTGCAGCAACAGCTTGTGAAATTCAATGGCTTTCTTACTTGTTAGAGAGTTTCCCTCTCTCTTTCATTAAACCCACTTTTTTGTTTTGTGATAATGACTCAGCACGATACATAGCTGCAAACTCCATGTAGCTAATTTGTTGAAACTCTTGTATATATAAGTCATTAAGCTCATAATTCAATTAATAAAAAAATCAAGAATGATGAATATCAAAGAAAGTTCAATATTATGTTTGGTATTTGTTTGAAGTTCTTTCGTAGCTGCTCTATAAATTGTTCTATGATAACATGATATTTAAATGTTGAAGTTTATGATAACATGATATTTCCTATTGAAGTTTATGAATGAACAAAATAATGTGAATGAAATAATATCAAATATACTATTTATGGATGAAAAATAATTACACTATTTATGTTTTTACTATTTATTTAATTCACGTAATCCACATTACTACTCGTGCGCATGCACGAGTAACCTACTAGTTATATCCTGAAATAAAAAAATTGCCACCTCATCAAGTTTTTCACTGAATAACAGAAATAGCTTCGCCCATTATCAAAATTGAATCACATCTTAGCCTGAGTTTGGTTTTGAAAGATTATAAATGAGAATAGAGAGTTTTAGAATCATCTCACACATATAATGTATTTAGTGGCTCCATATTTTTCATTTTTTCCTTTTTAGGGGTGGAAATAGGTCAGATTATCTATCGGAGCCTATGAACTAACCTATAATACATTAGACTTTTTCATAGATACTTTGTAAAAACATATTTAGCATAATAGACTGGACTTTAGGTCATCTGAAATGTATATTAAGCCGAATAGGCTGGCTGATTTAATTGTTAGTGTTAGATTGACCTGTTTAAAAGTGGACATATTAACCTATTTAAAAGCAGACACATTGACCTATTTAAAGGACTTATATCATAACAGATCTTTAAATATATGAACATGTCAGGTCGGGCATTTAAACATGTCAACCCTATATTTTAATCTTTTTGAAACTTGTCAAACTCATGCTCTTATATGCAATATAGGTTTAGTTTGTTTAAGGTAAACTCATAACTTACAAATGAATCATTAAAGTCTACCTTTGTTCATGTGATCTCCAATAAAGCTCTTAAAATCCTACCCATGTAGGAGTTCCACTTCGCCATCCTCGCCAATCTCAAGGACATTTCCATGTTAATGAAGAGTAAGACTTATCTATCATTATTAAGAAACCATTTTTGTTCGCTTCGGTGCATGGTTTTAGAAATTTAGGAACAGTTGGAATCAAACCGCATATTAAAGAAATATATATTAAGGAATAATGTTGTATTATTTGTTTGAATTCTTCAACCAACTCATTAGCTTAAATTATTGATTTTTTATAAATTGTAATGTTATATATGTTACTAAATTGTTATTATATTAGTGTTATATATGTTATTACTTACTAAATTGTTATATATGTGTTACATTCTCATTGTCTTGATGATTTGGAATATATTTTCTCACTTTCATGGTTTTGGGTTTGAAACTAACAATACCATAAATTGTTATATATGTATTGATATATATATGTTACTAATTGTGAATTGTAATGTTATATATGTTATTAATTGATATATATATATATATATATATATATATATATATGGGTTTGTTAATATGTGAAATGTGTTTTTTCAGTTAGGTACATGTTAGCATTGTATACCAAAAAAATTGGACTAAAATACCCTTAAATTTTTGTTGTAACAAGTTTTAATAATAGGGGTACTTATGCAAGTTACCTCTAAAACTCGCCTCACACCCCAAAATTTCAGTCATCTCCCACATTTCACTAATTGTCAAATTTCAAAACCCTAACCTTTTCTCCTCTCTATTATTCTCGTTTGCGTTGAATGCACAGGTAAGTGTCCATTTACCTTTTTCTTATTCTATTAACATCCCAATTTCTTCTTCTCCAAATTTCAATCTATTAAACATAAACCTAATCACATCTTCACTTTATCTCACTTTATTACCTTGACCCACATTATCATTGTACCTCTTTGGCATTGTACTTTGTTTTCCTTTACTTTTCTTTTCTTGTTGGATTGGTTCTATCATCTATTAGTGATATTTGTCTATCACTGTTTGGTGGTTTAGTGCTTTACTGGGTGTTTTGTTTCCTCTCAAACTACACAGTTAATTATACAATAGTTATGTGTTCTGCATTTATCTATTCTTACTCTCAACATTTTCTTCCTTATAGATTGCATAATGAGATTTCAAGAAAGTGATAGTTGGCAATAGAACTTGTTAGTGATTTTGATGTGAACATTTGGTTCATGCTGAAAAAGTCAATGACTCAACTCCTTACAAGGGACAAATACTTAACTGTGAAGAAAATGCATACAACTTTTACTGTTTATTTGCAAAGAGATGTGGCTTTTCAGTTAGAAGATGTCATACTTACAAACGTAATGAAAATAACAGTGAGTATATTTATAGAAGAGAGTTCATTTGTCATCAAGTTGGTATTGTCAACCAACAAAAAGTTAATGAACTAAAAAAACAGAGGAAACGAAAAAGTTCAAGATTTAATTGTAATGTAAAATTCTTTATTACTAAAATACCAATTAACTTCGAAGAACGTTGGGTGGTTACATATTTTAGTAATTCTAATAACCATGCATTGTTGGATGATAAAGAAGTTCGGTTTCTTCCTGCTTATCATGACATACCTAACAATGATCAAAGTCGTATATTACTGTTATCTAAAGTTGATTGCTCAATAAGTATTATAATAGGAGTGCTTGAATTGGAGAATGGAATAGAGGCATGCTGTTTGCCATATTTGGAGAAAGATATAAGAAATTTTTTGCAATCTCAAAGTAGTGTTGGTAATGAAAATGATGCTTCAAATGTTCTCAAATTATGCAGAAGTTTAAAAGATATAGATGATGTCTTTCAATATGATTTCACCATGGATGAAAGTAACAAATTGGAGTATATTATTTGGGTATTTGGTGATTCAATTCGAGCATATGAAGCTTTTGGAGATGTGGTTGTCTTTGATACTACATATCGAATAAATTGTTATGATATGCCTCTTGGTCTATGGGTTAGAATTGATAATCATGGCAATTCAATTTTATTTGGATGTGTTCTATTGCGAGATGAGAAGATACATTCGTTCATATGGGATTTAAAGGTAAATTCTTATTATTTGAAGTTATTTTTCTCACATAAGTTTTAACTTGGATGATTAAATCATTTTTCTTCTATTTTGTCTTCTTTTTCAGAGTTTTTCGAACTTCGTCAAGAGAAAATATCCAAGAACAATTCTGACAAATCAAGACCATGCAATTAAAGAAGCTATTTCAATGGAATTGTCAAACACAAAACATGCATTTTGCATATGGCATATTGTATCAAAGTGCCCAATTTGGTTTTCTTTCTCTTTGGGCCCAATATATGACGACATCAAGATCATCATATTGTCTCACTGTATTTTGAGAAACAATGGGAAATGATGGTTCACAACCTTGATCTAAGGAAAGATCATCATATTGTCTCACTGTATTCTCATCGTCAATTTTGGGCTTTGGCCTATTTGAAGGACTATTTTCGTTGGGATGATGACAACTGGACGTTCAGAATCTATAAATTCATATATAAAAAAATTCTAAATGTCAAAACGAACTTGATGGACTTTTGAAATCAAGTATAATCTTACTTTGTTTCATGTTTCTAAGTATATTATTTTTAGTCAATTAACTTTTCATAATTAGTATATTTTTTATAGGTTGGAGTTGGTGTCAACATTAGAAATCAAGCTGGAGAAGAAGCAAGAATGCGTCAAAAGTATCATAATCCTCAAATTAGAACAAGTTTTCTCATCGAGGAACATGCTGCAAATATACTCACACCTTATGCATTTGAGTTACTCCAACTTGAAATTGAGTTATCTTCAAAATACACAACAACTAAAGTTGATAGTGACTCTTACATTGTGCGACATCATACTGAGCTTGATGGAGGCCGATTGGTAAGTCTGATAAAAGAGAAAGGTCAAGAATCAATTCATTGTTCTTGTAGAGAATTTGAATTTTGTGGGATATTGTGTAGACATGGTATTCGAGGGTTGTTGAAGAATGACTATATTTACCTATCAGATGTGAAATTTTGTCCGGCCCAAAACACCTTCCAAAATATACACATATATATATATATATAAACAAATAATAAAGAAATTTTGTCAATTCAAATTGCAATTTATGATGTTTGAAAATAATGTTTTTAATATACAAGATTTCCTTCACGATTGACGTCTATTTCAACCATGTTTTGTTACAACTTTTGTTATATGCTAAAATTAAATATATCAATTGATGATGCAATATTTGGCAATAAAAGACAGCAGACAATTGTAACAATTCAGGTCATTAGTCATGTATTTAAATTAAATCAATAATTGAGTATTCAAATTAGGAGTTCAATAATTTAAACCAATACCATAACAAAACTGTAAGAATGCAAATCAATACAAATTAAGGCAATAATAACACCGTAGTAAAGTAAATCAATGCAAATCAATGCAGTAATTGTTAAGTGATGTAACTATGCTTCATTTGACCTTGAAAAAGAGCACATTCAACTTTTAAAAAAGGAAAAAAGACATTTCTCCTTTTCTTCAGCCAAGAGTTTAATAGGAGGATCTCTCATTATGGTGCATAAAGAGCCACACCCGTAGTATATATGTGGCATGGTCTTCTTCACATGGTTCAATTGCTTTCTAACCACACTCTCTCACGTGCAAAACCAAATGGGAGATTCCAAGGATTCTTATTCTCTTTCATCACATGGTGAGAATGGTAAGCTTCCCATATATAACATCAAAGCTCTTAGAAATGTTTTTTATCCTATTTATTTTAAGAATTCATTGTTCATTCACAACAAGATGATGACACTAGTATCTCATAAAATTATTCATGTGTTTTTCCACTAAACAAAAGATTCGCACTACATTTCATGTTGGTTGTTGCAATTAAGTATTCATTCTCTTTTATCTTTTTATTCCTTTGGTTTGATCATTATATAATCAAAAGTAAATTTTACTGAATTTACCGTATATATATATTTTTAACTATTTAATTAATAATTGAGGTATTACCTTCATATTAATCATTATGTATTTACATCCATAAGCATCAAGTAACTAAAGTTTTTTTTCTTATAATATAATAAAAATATTTGACTCTTTAATTCAAAGATATCCTTATTTTCGAAAACTTCTTTACGATTTGATAAGGTGCGGACATTAGCTTATGTCGCTTCATCTATCTTAAAGATGAATAAAATTTAACTGTCTTTCAAAAATGTCTTAATTATTTTAAAATCTCTTTATGATTTGATGCAGTGTAGACATTAGTTTTTGTTGTTTCATCTGTCATAAAATGATAGAATTTCAACTATATTTCAAATATGTCCTAATTATTTTAGAACCTCTTTAAGTTTAGATGCGGTGCGGACATTAGCTTCTGCTTCTTCATCATTTCCTAAAGTAGATAAGAGCTATTTTAACTAAATTAATCAATTTCTATAACTAGAACTACGTAGTCTTGATTTCCCTATTACACCTAGGGATATGTAGGAGCAAGATAATCTCTTGTCAGACACAAAAATAAAAAATAAAATATTTTGTTTCAATCATTAAATGTTTAAATAAATTATTAAGGGTATAAAAGTTCATGTCATTAATGAGGGTACCGTTTTAATACAGGCGGACGAGTGCTAATACATTCCCCAATCCATAATCGACTCCCGAATCCATAACTCTAATTAAAAAACCATTTTTATCCAATTTGGGCTCAAATTAAGTTTTCCATGTTTTAAACGCAAAAAACATGGTGGCGACTCCTAAAGAGGTCGTGTAACCGAAAATCGGGGCACGACACGAGAAAAATATATTCCTTCTCGATGGAGACGAGAGAGTTCATTTATTTCAAAATCTAGTCACATAACCAATTGTAATGATAACCACGCCATCGAGTTTCGCTCTATGATGCAATGGCTAGAAGTTGAAACTTTGAAGACAAAAGATCGAGTTGTAGTAGCTACTAAAGAATTAGAACGAGTCATTGAGTTGGTAAAAAATATGTCGGGTGTTCCAAAACAAACAATTAATTTGGAAAATGATGTTAGAGATGATGATGATTACGATGTTGAGAATCTTATCACTTCTAAGACAAAAGGTCGACCAAAAGGATCAAGACCAAAAGGGGAGTTGAAGTTGCAAAAAAGCCACGTCATTGACACTCTCCTAATTGTGGTGTGTAAAGACCCAAATTCTACCCTTGAAAAATTTTCATTTATTTTAATCCTTTCTTACATACAGTCGTCATCTTCATTAAAAACTCTCAAGTATCTCTCTTTGAAAATACTCTTTACCCTATTATATTATCATACAAATTTATGTTGCAGAAAAACATAATTCATTCAGATAGCCTTTATCACATACGTCCAGTTATGGGTTTTCCAGAGTTATAACGTCCATAACTACATGTCACCATATTATCCTAATCAGATTAAATTTATCCCAAAATACTATCAAATCAACTACAATGTCAAATAGCAATAAAGACAATCGAGTAAATAAACACAAAAGCTTCCTAATTGAGCTTCATCCTCAAAATCCTTCATTTACCTACAATGGGATTATCATAAACAACACACAAAACAAAAGGGAGTAAGTCATTAGTTCAAACAAACATCACATGATAATCCACATTTCAAATACGATTAAGCTTTAATATAATTTATAAACACAATTACGTAAATGCAAACATTCATATATTCTTTCATTCATTTCCATGTTATCCATATTCATCATATAGAATATTTATCTCATAATATATATTCTATAGCATGCATATTACGTTCATTCGAAGCATCGTTTTTCTCATTATTCATATCCACACTATAGTATATATATCTCATACTATATATCCTATAGCATGAATACTACTGTTATCCTTAACGTCTTCATTTTCAGCATTCATATTCACCCTATAGTATATATATCCCATAATATATATTCTATAGCATGCATATGACTTTCGCTCTTAACGTCATCGTTTCTCACATGTCGTATTCATCCTTAATCATATTCATCGAGCCCTTTCACGAATATAATCCCCTACCACATCGGGTAGGTCCAAATCATCATCCATACCACGTAGGGTAGGTCCAAATCATCATCCATACCACGTAGGGCAAGTCGTACACAATACCACATAGGGCAAGTCATACACAATACCACATAGGGCAAGTCATACACAATAACACGTAGGGCAAGTCATACACAATACCACGTAGGGCAAGTCATACACAATACCACGTAGGGCAAGTCATACGCAATACCACATAGGGCAAGTCATACACAATACCACATAGGGCAAGTCATACACAATACCACATAGGGCAAGTCATACACAATACCACATAGGGCAAGTCATACACAATACCACATAGGGCAAGTCATACACAATACCACATAGGGCAAGTCATACACAATACCACATAGGGCAAGTCATACACAATACCACATAGGGCAAGTCATACACAATACCACATAGGGCAAGTCATACGCAATACCACATAGGGCAAGTCATACACAATACCACATAGGGCAAGTCATACACAATAGCACATAGGGCAAGTCATACGCAATACCAAATAGGGCAAGTCATACATAGATCATATACGTAATCAGAAAATCCACACATTTTCTATTATCATATACCATTAATAACTTCTTCTTACTAACACTTTACCTCTTTCACATACCTCACTCATATCGACAAATATGATTTAGAGACACTTATCCCTTACCTTGGTGGGTGTGGGGGATCGGTTCCGAGTAACTTTAAAAGTCTCATCTGCGATTTCCTCCAACCTTAGGATCTTTCCTCATTTCCACCAATAACAACTATGTCAGTCATTTAATTAAAATAACACATAAACGACTCATATTTCATCGTCAAACATACAAGAGATTCACATATTTTCAAGGTTTCCAAAACTACTTCAATACGAGTTTCCAAACATCTAAAACATACATATTCATCTATTTCTCTCTTTACTCATATTCTCATTTTGGGGGTTTTTGGGGTTTTCATGAACAACCCACAAAAACTTTCCATTCATCAAATACCAACTCTAAACCAAGAGTTTACAAGATAAAAACAACATAAAATGAACCATAACTCTAAAGGATGAGTTTCCATGGTTTCTCATGTTTTGAAAATAGATCCAACATACCCAAAACAAGTTAGAGAGGGAGAAGAAGAGTTAGAAGCAAGAGGTTTACCTCTTCTCAAGCTCTAAGATGAATCCTAAGGCTCCTTGCTCTTGAAAAGCTCTATTCTCTCTCTTTTCTTCCAAGTTCTAACCCTAAAATGTGTTTGGGGTTTCTATTTTAAAGAGTAGTCGTCGGGTTCTCGCTCAAGCGAGGGATTCTCTCTCAAGCGAATAAGTGTAATCGATTACCATATGGTGTAATTGATTACATCAGTTAAAAATTTAAAATACAAACTCAACGACTTGATGTAATCGATTATCAAACATGTTGTAATCGATTACAATGTGAAAAATGCACATATCTGATGCTTTTAATATGTTGTAATCGATTACGCGTATAGTGTAAAATACACAGGTCTGATTAGTTTATCAGCATGTAATCGATTACCAGGATTGTGTAATCGATTACACTGTTTTTAAAAAACAGAATCTCACAGTGTCAATAGCCCAAAATTGCCATTTCTCGCCCAGGCGAGACAACTCTCGCTCAAGCGAGAATCCTCCAGTATAGCCCAGGATTTCACCCTCCCAGGTGATCCTTTCTCGCTCAGGCGAGAATCTCTCGCTCAAGCGAGGCTTCCAAGACTGTTACTATAATTTTGAAGACTCAGATTTAGGGTGTTACATGGTGGAACGAATCATGACTCAAGAAATTGTTCAAACAAAAGGAAAAAAAGACTCATTGTTGAGTTCTCAATCTCCTAATAAGTAATTGATAGTTGTTTTAGTTAACTTCATTATTTCAGGTTCAAATGTAAACTAATTGTACTTACTTTTGCACTTATAACTTAGTTTTGTGAACATTTATTTAAATAATGCAATGTGAAGTCCATTACTCTTCTTTAGTATATTCTTATTTGGTTTATTCTTCACCACATGTTGCTTTGTGAAGTCCATTGCAGCACATGATACAAGTTTTGCACAAATAGCTTAGTTTTTCACTTGATGCAACATATGATATATGTTTTTGTATCATAAATTAATTCCAGACCGTTTTATATTTACTGCTTAATTTAAATAGATACACCCAAAGTGCAAAAGTAATAGAAAACAAAATAGAGGCCGAATGTTATAAAGTATGCTTCTAGGGACATAAACTACATACTTTGACCCTAAGGTATATATTGTAAACATTATAATGTGATGGATGACTTTGATGTAATTGAAGAACTTCAACAATGACACAATTGTCTGAGATATTCAAGTAGCAGTGAAGAAGTTGTTGTTTTTTTGTGTGTATATATGTTTGTTGAGTTATTCAAATCAATAATTTTTATTACATGTAGTATCAGCGCATAACTCAAGTAGTAGTGAAGAAGTTGAAAAGTATTAGATGAAGTAGTAAAAACAAAATTAGTTTTATTTTCTGTTATAGTTCTGTTTCAGATATTTTTGATTAGAAAGGGCATTTTAGTCTTTTGCCTCTTTTGTCTTTTCCTGTAAAAATAGCCTAAGGCTATTCTTTTGCAAATCAAGTTTTCATTTTCTGAAATAAAATTACATAAATTATTTCTCTCTTCTCCTCCTCTCTTCTCTTTCTCTTCACTTTTCTACAACTCTTATATGGTATCATCGTGCCATGGCGGTGACAACAAATACCGCTACCGATCCTTCTTCTTCTCCACTTTCACCTTCTGCTGCATCACTGTTACAAGTTGTTTCGTCTCTTTTGGTTCTACCTCTTCCTTCCGTCAAACTCACCGAGAAGAACTATCTTGTGTGGAAACATTTCATGCAAGCTACTCTCACTTCAAATCGTGCCAATAGTTATGTGTTAGGCACTGAAATACCTCATCGGTTTCTCACCGATGATGATCGTTTGATTAATCGTGTTAATCTGGCGTATCTACGTTGGGAGGAGGTTGATCAAATGATTTTCTCATGGATGATGAACTCGCTTTCTGAAAGTCTTCAGCCTCGCGTTTTTGGCTGCACGCACTCATGGCAGTTTTGGGAAGAGCTTGATTCATACTGCAACTCGCAGACAAAGGCTCGTAGTCGCCAACTTCAGACACAACTTCGCTCTATCTCTCAAGGTGCAAGCTCGATTTCGGAGTATTTTAACAAAATTAAGAGTCTCGTTGATGCTCTAATATACATTGGAACTCCGATTTCAAGCTCTGAGCACATTGACTACATCCTTGACGGCCTCAATGAAGAATATCAACCTGTCATCACTTCAATTGAAACTCAGGTTGACACTCCATCGTTACATAATCTGGAATCCTTTTTGTTGACCTATGAATCTCGGCTTGAGAAGAACAAGCATAAGGCTCTTTCTGATGCCTTATCGGTAAATGTTGTTTCTGATTCTACATCGAGGTCTTCGCAGCAAGTAAATTCTCAATCAAGACCTCATTCGATGATTCCTTCATCGTTCTATACCCCGAGGTCTGAGTTTCAAGCTACTGGTTCTAACTTTACTGGTTTTGGTGGTTATCTTGGTGGAAACCGTGGTCGTCGTGGTCATCAAAGAAGAGGAAGACAATTTGGACGAAATACGTCGTCGTTTTGTGTCTATTGCAATAGTCATGGACATGACGTCACCATGTGTTATTATGCACCATCTCAATTTGGAGGTCAGCTAACCTAAGCTTGTCCACCTGGACAAATTCAGTCACCTCTTCCTGCTGATGGTATGCCACGTCAATTTCCTCCACATCATTCCAATTCTACTTTTGGAACTACATCTTATTCGACCCAAATCTACTCTCAATATCCTCAAGACTTTTACACAAGTCAACAAGTTGTTTACTCTCCTCCTCGCTATGGAAACTCTCTGCTTGGGCCAGGCCCACACTAAACAAATAAGTACATTCATGCTCATCATCATTCCTATGTAATGAACACACAAGCTGATCACAGAGAAGTAGCAGCACCTAAGGAATCGAAGAATGCAATTTGGTATCCTGATTCTGGAGCTACAAACCATTTGACTGATGATCCTTATCTAGTGTATGAACCTGCTGAATCCTTAAATCATCAACAGATTTTCATGGGTAATGGTACTGGAATTGGTATACAATTTGTTGGACATTCATTTCTTAACTCATTCCTTTCAAACACTAAATTCTCTCTTAATAATCTTCTTTTGGTTCCTTCAATCAAGAAAAATTTAATCAGTGTTTCTCAGTTCACTAAAGACAATTGTTGTTATTTTGAGTTTCACTCTTATGTTTGTTTTGTCAAATCTCAAGTTACTAATGAGGTCTTGCTTCAAGGTTCACTCACCATGGAAGGACTCGATGCCTTTCATGGTGTTATGTCTGGGTCTAAGTCATCTAGGTGTCCTCTATCCTTTACTCATACTACATTGTATTCTGGTTTGGAAAACTATGTCCCTTCTTATTGTAATAAATCTAGTTCATACGCTTGTAATAGTTCTAGTACTATTTCTGCTTTTTCCTTATGGCACTCTAGGCTAGGCCATCCCCATGAACATGTTGTTAAAACTGTTCTAACACAATGTAAGGTTCCATATACAAATAAATCAATTTCTGATTTCTGTTCTTCTTGTTGTGTGGGTAAATCACATAGGTTGTATGCTCCTAGTTCTACTACAACTTATAGCAGTCCCTTTGATTTAATCTATATTGATTTGTGGGGACCTACTCATGTTCATTCAGCAACAAGATTTAGGTATTACTTGTCCATTGTTGATGCCTTTAGCAGACATACATGGATTTTTTTTGAAATTAAAGTCTGAAACACTTAATGTCTTTCAGTACTTTCTCAAATATGTCCCAACTCAATTTAAGCACTCTGTTAAAGCTGTACAGAGTGAATTTGGGGGTCGGGGGGGGGGGGGGGGGGGGGGGGGGAATTTAGACCTTTTACTGATTTTCTCAAAGGTCTTGGTATTATACATAGAATTTCTTGTCCCCATGCCCATCATCAACAAGGAACTGTTGAAAGAAAGCATAGGCATATAGTTGAGACTCATCTTACTCTGTTGAGTCATGCTCATCTACCCTTGATCTATTGGGATCATGCTTTCATCACAACTGTTTACCTAATAAACAGACTCCCTTCCACTTCCATACAAAATCAGTCACCTCATAAAGTTCTGTTTGGTGTGAGTCCTGATTATACCTTTTTGAATGTGTTTGGATGTGCTTGTTACCCTTTGCTTAGACCTTTTAGTAAACACAAATTAAGTCCAAGAAGTTCTGAATGTGTCTTTCTTGGATACTCTCTAAGTCACAAAGGGTATAAATGTCTGTCTAAGGATGGAAAAATCAACATATCAAAAGATGTAGTTTTTAATGAACATCATGTTCCATCTATCTCTACTACCTTTCTTCTTGTTCAGCCTCCAATCTCTCATCCCATAAATCATGAATCTCCTATGGTCTTTTCTCCACAGTCTAATATTCTTGTTTTAGCAACCCATTCACCTACTGTTTCTACTTCCCTTGGGGTTCAAAGTACACCTGTTAGTTCTAATGTTTCACTATCTGAATATTCACCCTTTGTCCCTTCTACATCCTCACCTTCACAGTTAACTATTCAGCCTTGTCATCCAATGAAAACTAGATCTAAGTTAGGGGTTCATCAACCCATTCATCCAAGAGTCCTTCTCACTCAATGTGAACCTACAAGTGCCAAATCTGCCCTTCTTGACCCTGTGTGGAAACAGGCCATGCAACTTGAATATGATGCTCTCATGGCCCTAGGAACTTGGTCACTTGTTTCCCTTCCACCTCAAAGGAGAGCTATTGGTTGCAAGTGGGTTTTCAGAATAAAATAAAACACAAATGGCTCTATAAATAAATACAAAGCCTGACTTGTAGCAAAATGCTTTCATCAAAAGCATGGTGTTGACTACAATGAAACATTTTCTCCTGTAGTTAAACTTGTCACAATAAGGATTCTACTAACCCTTGTTGTTACTCATCAATGGTCTATAGAGCAGTTGGATATCAATAATTTTTTTCTCAATGACATTCTAAATGAGGAGGTATATATGACTCAACCAACTGGTTTTTAGGACAATGACAAAACATTGGTATGTAAGCTGCATAAAGCCATCTATAGCTTAAAACAAGCACCAAGACAATGGTTTAAAAGATTAAAAGGGTCTCTCATCAATTTGGGTTTCAAAGTCAGCAAGTGTGACAACTCTCTTTTCATTCATGTTTCTAAAAAACACAAACTATATGTGTTAGTGTATGTTGATGATATCATAGTTACTGGATCATTAACATCTCTAGTTCAAAAACTAATAAGGGATCTCAGTCACACATTTTCACTTAAGCAACTAGGCCCTCTAGATTATTTCTTGGGAGTTGAAGTTAAACATCTACAAAATGGGTCTCTTTTTCTTTCTCAATCAAAATACATCAGAAACCTTCTTGCCAAAGCCAATATGTCTCAATCAAAAGCTAGCATCACACCTATGATCACAAACTGCAAACTGACAAAACATGGTTCTGATGTATTTGAAGATCCTACATTCTATAGATCCATAGTTGGTGCTTTGCAATATGCCACTATGACCATACCTAACATATTCAGTGAACAAGGTCTGTCAATTTCTGTCAAAACCTTTGAATTCTCATTGGATTGTAGTAAAGAGAATTCTCAAATACCTTCAGGGAACTAGATCCTTAGGCCTAACTATCTCTGCAACCTCTCTTTCATCTAAGATTCCTATCACTGCCTACTGCGATGCTGACTGAGCCTCTGATATAGATGACATAAGGTCTGTTTCAGGTGCTTTTCTTTACCTTGGACCAAATCTGGTTACTTGGTGGTCCAAGAAACAACAAATTGTCTCCAGGTCAAGCACTGAGGCAGAATATAAAAGTTTGGCTTTAGTTTCTCAAGAGATTATGTGGATAGAATCACTCTTAAAAGAACTTAATGTATCTTATGCAGTTCCTACAATATTCTGTGATAATAAAAGCACAATTGCTATTTCACACAATCTTGTCTTACATAGCAGGACCAAGCATATTGAGTTTGATCTCTACTTTGTTAGAGATAAAATTCAGAATAAAACACTAACTGTTCAGCACATTCCTTCAGAATTTCAAACTGCTGACATACTCACCAAGCCTCTTTCTAACAATCAGTTTGTCGCTCTCAGGAATCAACTTCAAGTTCATGACCCTCACTGATCATCTCTACATCATTGCTCAATCAAGAACCCTTTGATTCAATGGGGTGTATTAGATGAAGTAGTAAAAACAGAATTAGTTTTATTTTTTGTTTTAGTGAAACATAATAATTCTGTTTCAGATATTTTTTATTAGAAAGGGCAGTTTAGTCTTTTGTCTCTTTTGTCTTTTCCTGTATAAATAGCCTAAGGCTATTCTTTTGCAAATTAAGTTTTCATTTTCTGAAATAAAATTACATAAAGCATTTTTCTCTTCTCCTCCTCTCTGCTCTTTCTCTTTACTTTTCTGCATAAACCTATGATATGAAAACTAATTTAATTGCAGCTTGACAAAGACTCTTTTTTAACAGAAAATGTAAATGGGAACACTGTAAATTGATACACTTTGTTGTCAAATAACATAGAACTACACTTTTGTATTACATTAGATACAGTAATGGCGGAGGCGACCACCGATCAATGGCGAAGGCGACAGGAAGGTGGTGGAACTTGACGTGTTTTGGCGGAGCAACAATGGGTGGAGTTTTCTGACGGGTGGGCGAAGGTGGTGGCCCTAGCGGCTGAACGAGATAATATGGTGGTCATTGGTGCTTAATGGCGATAATGAGAAGGAGATAAAGTTAGAGTCGATGGTGAGAGCGACACATGATTTTAGAGGATGAAGAGAAAGTTAGGATTTTGAAATTTGAGAATAAGTGAAATGAGGAGGAGGATTGAAGTTTAGGGGTGTGAGGTGAAAGAAAGTTAATTTACAAAAATAACTCTTTCAACAAAACATAGAAGATATTTTGGTCCAAATCTTTTGGTATACAATGCTAACTTGTACCTAACTGAAAAAATTCATTTTCCATGTTAGCAAACCCCCTATATATATATATATATTACTAATTGTATATTGTACGGTTATATATGTGGTGATTGATTTTTTATCTTCCTAAAGATAGTTGTTATATATATATATATATATATATATATTTATATTTATATTTATATTAATAACAAACAATTATGAGTTTCAATTTTTTTACTCATCTATTCATCATTTATATTTTCTGATAATAATAATAGTGTTTTTTCTTTTATAGATAAACAATGTCACTTATAATACATTTTGAACTTTTACTTGATACAAGATTTAGAAAAAACATGAAAATCGTGGAACCAAACCAAACCTTTCAAGAGTGATTCGGTTTGGTTTGGTTCCTGAAATAAAATTTGAGGTTAATTGAGGTGAACCAAACCATATATTTGTTTTCGGTTTGGCACTAAATTGCACCAAAAATTGAACCGAACTAAACTTTTACACCTACGTAATATGGCAGTCCTTACACGATCATAGTCATAATTCATCAATTCAAAGTTAAAATAGTAGTGGTTTCTACTACATGTTAGTATGCAGGTCAATTTTTCGACAAACCAACATGTTTTGTGTTCCTATTGTATTTTTATTGAGCTTGAAAGTGAGTATTGTTGTGTCAACCATACAAGGTACAACTAACTTGGGAATCTAGTTTGAAACAAGACACTCACATATTATGGATTTAAATACGCAAGAGTTTTGATTGACGTGCAATTTTGTTGTATTTTAAACCAAGTGTTCAAGCAATAGAAAATTAAAATTTCTAACTCTTAAGAAAAAGCATATATGTAAGATAAGTTGCGTACAATACTAATTTTTTCCGATTTTTATATAATTGATTGACAAAAACAAAGAGCAACAAATGTATTACTTATTTGATTAACTTATATATTTTATGTTAAATTTTCTAGTTTCTACCTATACTATAAAAAGATCCTTTTCAACAATAATGACAATCAAAATAAGATTACATAATAAGATGAATATTAGTTTCTTGCGGACAATATGATTAAAACTTTTATATCTGATTCAATCATTAGTGAAAGTATATTAAATGAATGCACATATTCTTTAACATATTTTATTATAATCATTGTAATTTTTTATTAATAGTAAAACTTTGAAAAAAATATACATTATTCTAAATTTAATTAAATATTATTGCACCTCTTACACTTTAAGTCAAGATTGCCTAATATTCCATAAGCTGCTTCACTTTCATATATATTTTAAAAGAATTTGTTCCTCGAAAGTTTGTGGAGATGAGATTAAAAAAAACATAAATTTTTGTGTTGAATTTATTAAATATGTGGCTACTGAGTGGAATTCTATTATCTTTGGTTTAGAAAATAACAACTAAGAAAATAAAAGCTTTAGAAAAAGATGTGGTGATTTTATATTTATTTGACATGGTAGAAAATGGAAATAAAGTGAAGAGAGGAGAATATAATAATTATTAATAATGATATGGAGATGTGTTGGTCTTTTTTAATTTTAATAATTTAATTATATTTATAAGTGTGACTAATATAAAATACGAGTTTTTTAATGTATAAGGAGTTAGCGACGATAAAATTGGCCACTAATCTTCTTCCCTTGAGTTTTTCTCTGAATGTTAGAGAGAAAATATAAAGACAACATTTTATTTTCTTCTCTCTATTCAATGTAACCAAACTATGCAAAATATTTATTTTCTTTCCCTTTCATTCTCTCACGATCAGTCCTAACATATTTGTGTCCCTCTTCAGGTAAAACAATTTGAGCCCTAAATTCACTAAAATAAATATATAGAAATTTTTTCATCTGATTGTGAAAATTATAACTACAAGTTCTCACACTTCATATGCCAAAGTTGGATTTTTTTAGACTATTTAAAAATTAACACTAAAATTTGAATAAAATACCGATTTATAAATTTCAAATTTTGATAAACCTTAACGTTTTAATCATTTTATCTAATATTATGGAACTCAAGCCAAACATCAACCAAAAAAAGGTCACATACATAATCTAACCAGTTTTGGTCAAACCGGGTGACATCATAATATCATTATATAATTATATATTTATGGCTAGAATTCAACACAATATAAAACGAGCAAGACAGTTAAAAAATCTTAGTTATATAATAGCTAGATTTAGAGGTGTCAAAACGGGCTACCCGTGCGGGTTCGGGCTAAACCGGGCCGGGCTAAAAAGCCCGAATACAATTTATGTATATGAAAAATGTAGTCCAAACCCGCCCTAAGCGGGTTTCGGGTTGTGGCGGGCCGGCCCGCATAATATTAAAAAAAATTAACATATTTAATATATATATATATATAACATTTGATATCAATGCATAACTTTTTTAACACAATTGTTATACTCAATGCAACCAAATCTACGTATATGATTCATAACATAACTCATTTATTAAATATCTTATTGTTATTAGACTTTCAACCTCTAACACAATATAATTTGTAACTTCACTTCAATATAATAAATGGATACACTAACAAATAATACTTTGGTTTGTAGTAATGATAGTATAGACTCAAATTCAGAATGAAGTCTATGTGTCGAATTATAACCACCATCATAATGATTCTTTACTTTGTTATAGATATCTTTTGTATATTCTTTACCAACATTTTCATTGTGAACTGTTATGTTAAATTTGGTTGTGTGAAATTCTCTATGGTAAACAATTAAGTTGTGATTCGTTGTAAAAATTATTTTCTTTATTATGTTTTTGTTGTATAAGTTAAATCTAATTAAATATACAATTAGGAAAAGAAAAATGGAATCTATATGGTTTAATGTTCTTATTTAATTTGATACATTATTTTGCTAATGTACTTAAAAGGATATTAAGCAAAATAAGAAAAAAAAATATAATGTTTAACTTGATAACATTATTGTAATTTATAAATATTTATGTTATAGACATTACTCTATTTTTTATTCAAAGTTTATAAGACAATATTTATCATCTATTATATATTATTATTAGTTATTTTGTAAACTAATTTTCACTTTAAGTTTATTACCAAGCCAAATGTCAAAAAAAAAAAAGTTTTAAAATAAATAAAAAACGGGTAGCCCGAGCCCGGTTTTAATATAGTCCGACCGGGCCGGGCTAAAAAGCCCGGATTCACTAAAAAGTGTCAAATATGATACTCAAGCCCTACAAAATTCCGGGTATGGCGGGCCGGCCCGCATAGGCACACCTATTTTGACAGCTCTAGCTAGATTCGTCATCACATAATCTTAGTACCATTCAAAATAATGGCAACACAACACAAAATCTTAGATGGCGAGATGACAAAATGATAGTTTAGAACAACGACACAGTGCATAATGACGGTTCAGAATGGCACAATAGTGCAGAATGACGGCGGGTGGCAATGAACGAGAGAGGTTCTCCTTGAGTGACTACTAGGTTTTCTTTGTTTCTTCAACTATTTCTATTTCAGATTTTTATTTTTTTAATTAGGTTTAGACCAATCCAGTTTAACCAATCGGATTATTTCAATTTCTACCGAGTACAACCCGGTTAGACCGGCTTGTGGACGGCCAGAAACAACATGGAAGACCACCCTAGTTTTTGGGTGGTACAGGACCTCCCCCAATAACAGGTTAAGGTTAGGCCGTCCGATCCGGTCCAAATAACACTTATTTTATCTTTATTATCTTGTTTATCAAGTGAACTTAAAGTAGAATGATGAAATGGATTAAAAGAATGGACTCCTTATCATACATTCTTAGGGATGACAAAAATACCAGGACCCGTGGGTACCCTGAAAATATCCGTAACGCGTACCCGCAAAAATAGCTCATGGGTGGGAACGGGTATCATGATACCCGCCTCGGGGGTATCCGCACATATATTTTAATTAAATATTTTATATTTAGTTATTACTAATTTAACATTATATTTGTTTATATTTTATAGATTAATTATTGTAAATTATATAAAAATATAATTAGAATGAGAAACACGTTGGGTACCCGCGGGTACCCGCTACCCGCATGAGTACCCATAAATAGTGTGAGTACGGTCACAGGTATGCACTACCCATATCCACTCGTGCCCGTTCCCATCCCTCAACACTTTTCATCCCAGCCAAACTTTAGCTTAATTAATGTGAGAAATCAGAAAGAATTTATTTCGTGCCTGGCACGCAAATCATTCATAAAAACTTTCATTCAGAACCCGTGGGATTGAATTTTGCAATTATGGTGGCGCATCAGAGATCCTTCATTCTTATGCAATCAATTATAGAATGAGAATGCAAGTAGGACCAGATCAATAGTGGTCCTTTCTTTTCCAAAATTTATATCTTTTCACAGCAACACTCAAATAAACCAAAACTTGGATACCAACTATACTGTCCAAAAGGACAAAGTTCTTGCCAACTCTGACCCCACATGCTCTTCCAACCCCACACACGAAACAAATAGAAAATCCAACAGTAAGAAAGAAAATATTTCAGTATCTTTATCAGTTGTACTTATCATATTTAATTATTTTTATTTAAAAATAATTCAAATAAATGATGAATGATATATTAAATATGTATAAATCTTTATACATAATTACTATATGATGAATGATGAAGATACAATAATAATTAAATATGAATGATGAATAATGTAATGACAATGTATTAAATTGATACAATTTCATTTCATTATTTGAAATTCTATTCTTAATTGATATACAAAAGTGAAAGGCAAAATTGGACCCAACATTAACATTCCATATTTTATAACGTTTAATAATTTTAGTTTTAGTGTTTTTGAGTTGCTTGAATGAAAAAAATGTTTTTTTGAAAAATAAAAAATGTCCCCAAAAAGACAACCTTTTTACAATAATTTATTGTACTTTGGATTTGACTAGGAGTTAAGAGATACTAAAAGTAGTATTCACTCAGAAGTAATTGAAATCATCTCACCTAATTAATAAATTTATATTAAAATTTGGTCTAAATTTTTGTAAATTAAATTCTAATATAGAAGTGAGATATATAGATACAATTGTTTTAGACAAGAGAAAATGCCAAATTTGTAGAATATAAAGAACAATACTCTTAAGAAAATAAAATAATTTATACACAAATTTAAAAATAGAAAATAAAAATAACTTGGATAGATCTATTTGGGTTTCTTATTTATAGAACAAAAGTATCCTTCAGTCCATATAATATTGTTAAAATGGAATAGAATACATAACAAAGTTTTCCATAATATGCACATGTTCAAACAAACCAAGGAACCTTCTTTTATATTCAAACACAGGAAATAAATTTGTAAAAATTTCTACTTTTATATCCAGCAAAACTCATGTTTAATTTTGTTTTCTTGCTTTTACCTCACTTTGGTTTATCCTTTGCTCTCAACAGTACACACTGCTTCTTTTTATGGAATCTTATTGTCCTTTCCATATTTATGTTTCCCTTTATTTCCATTTTCACTAGTTTGAAACTTTGAATTTGAATATCCCATTCCAAGGACATCACTATATAATATATAATACAACACACACTTTATTTTAAGAGTCTAATATACCAATACAACATTCATTTGTATTACTTTTTTGAAAAGTAAATAATAATAAAATATAAATTGTATATAATGTAATGATTGCAATGTTATGAAACTCGAGTCGAACGTCAAACCATAAGAAGTCTCGTACCAGGTTTAACCGTTTTATCTATAAATATATAATTATATATAAATGCAAAATTTTATATAAAATTAATAATCAATTATAATTACATTGAATTAACATCTCTTCATCTTCTGGGAGTCATAAGGTGGTTGGTAAGGGTGGAAATGGTGGAAGACTTAAGGAGTGAAGTGATACGAAGATTGATGGTTCAAATCCTACCCACCATAAAATACTAACATACTAATATTGCTATAAAAAAACATCTCTAAATTTTTTTTTAGGACTTGACTAATCTAAAAGATTAGTAACATAATCTTTCTTTCATACAATTTTTTCTCTTATTTTAACAAATAGTACATTCTAGATAAAAAAACTCATTCCCTAAACTCACTACATTTTTTATGATATACTATAGTATTAGCCAACCTTTTTTTAGAGAAAAGGAAAACATTCTTTTCCTTTATTTTGAAAATTTAATTTTCTTGTTTTGGTACGAAGCTTGAGCTCTGTGTTTTTTTTTGTGCTTTTGATGGTTTTATTCTTCTATTTTGTCTTAACGTGGAATTGAAGGCAACGATGTCGTCGCCGGCGATAAACACGACGGTGGCCGTCAACGATGGTGGAGTTGATTATTCATTCGCCGTTGAGTACAATGGACCGTCACCTGCCTATGATCTTCCCCAGGCAGTGCCGATAAGCGTCGACAACGTTCCGGTGTCCGCCGCCGTCGCCGCGCAGGCTTCTTTCTCTGACACTCTGGTTTTGCCGGTGGTGCAATCGCTCTTTACGGCAGAGCACCACCGGAGTTCGAGATTCTCCAACGGGCTCAAAACGCTTGGCTCCGAACAAACGGTTTCTCCAACTTCTGTGATTGACGGAGCGGTGAATAGCAACGATGCCGGTGACGTATCTGGTGAGTTGAGCAGCTCCGTCAGCGGCGGCGAACGTTCCGGTGAGATTTCCGACAGTTTATGGAGAAGCTCCAGTGCGGTGAAGAATTCGAATTGTGAGAAAGAGAGTTTCGATTTCGATTCAAATGAGTCTGTGTTGAGTTCAGATTATCCATTATCTTACTTAAAGAATAATAATTGTAACAATAAACCTGAATTTGATGATGTTAAAATAGAACCTGTTGTGAATTTCATTGTGAATTCGAATAATGAAGATAACTTATCTGATGAATTTGAACATGAGGAGAGTGAAACGGTGCCGTTTAAGAGAGAGCCTTTAACTAAGGGGAAGAAAGGTTCATGCTACCGGTGCTTCAAAGGGAATAGGTTCACTGAGAAGGAGGTTTGCATTGTATGTGATGCTAAGTATTGTGGGAATTGCGTGTTGAGAGCGATGGGATCGATGCCCGAAGGAAGGAAATGTGTTACTTGTATTGGATATCCTATCGACGAGGCGAAACGAGCATGTTTAGGGAAATGCTCGAGGATGTTGAAGAGATTGCTTAATGAGCTGGAGGTTATGCAGATAATGAAGGCTGAGAGGTTTTGTGAAGTGAATCAGCTTCCACCGGAGTATATTTGTGTGAATGGAAAGCATCTTTGTTTTGAGGAACTTGTGACATTGCAGAACTGTGCTAACCCTCCGATGAAGTTAAAGCCGGGAAATTATTGGTATGATAAAGTATCTGGTCTTTGGGGCAAGGTATGTTTTTTTTTTTGTTTTTTTCTTAATCTACGCATTTATGTGCTTTCTTGAATTTTTGAGTTTTACTTGCTGTGATGATTGTTTGTATGAATCTCACAGGAAGGACAGAAGCCTTCTAGAATTATCAGTCCCCATTTGAATGTTGGAGGTCCTATCAAAGTGGATGCCAGCAATGGAAACACACAAGTTTTCATTAATGGCAGGGAAATAACGAAAGCAGAGGTTCGCATGTTGCAGGTTGAAAGTTTGATTTCTGCAATACCTTTTCTGAAGGATCTATCTTAATGATTGATTTTTGTTTGTTATACAAGAAAGCAAGAAAAGGTTGTTGAATAATTGTTTTATGTTTGGGCAGTTGGCTGGAGTTCAGTGTGCTGGTAACCCACATTTTTGGGTCAATGAAGATGGTTCATATCAAGAAGAGGGACAGAAAAATACAAGAGGGTATATATGGGGAAAGGTAACCTTTTCTTTGTATCTGTCTCATTTTATTCTGTGCCAGTGTATATTTGCATTATTGCACACTCAATTGTTTCACTGATTAGGCTGGAACAAAGCTTGTATGTTCTTGCCTATCCCTGCCAGTTCCTCCGAAAACATCAAATTTATATGGGGAACAACAATCCAATCCGGTTAGCAGAACAGTTCCTGAGTACCTCGATCATGGAATAGTTCAGAAGCTTCTTTTAGTTGGTTTCGGTGGGTCCGGGACAAGCACCATTTTTAAGCAGGTGATTTTATCATTTGATAAGTGAGTCAGTGTCATGCTTGGTACTATTTTTTAGTTTGAAAGATTAAATCGAACATGTTCATCAAAATAATAATTTCTAAAGCCACTTAGAAAATGACATGTGAAAAGCTTTTGGGTGTAGTCTAAAGTCTAAACATGAACATGAATATGAACCTAGTGAGTCAGTTAAAATAAACTTTGGATGCTACGTTATTGCCAATCCTGTTGGGTTTTGATGTGTATAGTTGGATGCGCAATTATGTCTTGCATCTCACACAACTCCATAGTTGGACTTATTACATGATTATATGGCATTTGAAGCATTGTTGGCTTCAATAAAAATGTATTAAGATGTTTAAAAGCTATTTAATTCTTATCCATGTGCAGCTAAATTCTTGGAATAAAATTTTAACATCCCCACCCAAAAAAATGTAGTGAGTTTCTGGCAGTTACCTTAGGTGAAAATTTTCAATGTGCTTCTTGTTGCTAAAAGCCAAGAAATCAATGTATTCATAGAATTGTAAATGTTTATGTCAGGCCAAGATTCTTTACAAAAGTGTCCCCTTCTCAAAAGATGAACGAGAAAATATAAAGTTGACCATTCAGACCAATGTTTATGCCTATCTTGGCATACTGCTCGAGGGTCGTGAGCGTTTTGAAGATGAAAGTTTGGGGAATTTAAAGAAAAGTCAATCTTCTGAACCTGACACCACAGGTATGATTTCATATTTCCTCATCCTATCCATTCTTTCAACTGAAATATGTTTATTTTTATAACTTTTAACCTTTTAGAATTCTGACTCTAGCACAAATTTTCTTCCTTTTAAACCACCATATACACGCTTGGTATTATTAGAGTATGGTTAGAATCCTCTTAGTTAATAGTGTACTGTGTATTATTAAATTGTATTACTTTATGTTTCTGTGATGAGGTAAAGGCTGTGATAATGTGATATGCTCACGGTGCTGAGCTGCCAAGTCTCTAAGTATAAATACCTCATCGTCTCCTCTTGTAACTAATTTAGTTTTCATAATAACAAATTCAGTTTTCTTTCTCTGCTTCTCTTCTTCTCTTTCTCTCTGGTTTGTATTTCTTACAGGTATGTATCATATTCATATTTGCACCATCTAGTTGTTTGGTCCAAATGGTTTGCACCATGGTTTGAAATGTGTGTGATTCATAGTTTACTTATATCTATTTAAACAGATAATTCTTGTTTGGACTGAACTTTAATATAATTTCACGACTTAAAGAATTATGAGTAGTATGCTTGTCAAAAAATTTCACATAGCACAAGGTGTCCATTTTTGTAGACTTCAAATATGATGACATGCAAATCAATTAAAGTAAAATAAGTAATAGATGATTAAAAATTGCAGTATATGAGATAACTATATTTCACCTTTAGCTTACCTTTCAGTAAAAGACTGGATGTAACATTATGGTTCATAACAGGAGCCATTCCAAAACTTGACAACAAGACAATTTATTCCATTGGCACAAGGCTAAAAGCATTCTCTGATTGGCTTCTGAAAACTATTGCTTCGGGCAAACTTGATGCTATCTTTCCAGCTGCTACTCGTGAATATGCACCATTGATTGAGGAATTGTGGAATGCTCCTGCCTATAAGGCTACCTATGAAAGAAGAAGTGAAATAGAAGTGCTACCAGGTGTTGCCAGTTATTTCCTAGAACGGGTAATAAATCATTTTTTGCTGAGTAAATTTTTATCAACATCATAATTTGATCATTTGCTCGTCAACTTAATTGCAAGGAGAGAGTTGGTCCGGCAACGGACTTTGTATAGAAGCATTTATCTTGAAGTATGAAGTTTAATGTATTGAGTCTTCAAAGGCTAAGCAGGATGGTTTTGCTCTCACAGCGCATTTATTTGGCCAGACTAAAATTCATTTTGCAGGCTTTTTGTCAATGCTAGTTAGCTCACTTATTATACTGCTGTTTTGTATCCATTTCAAAGCATTAGAATGCTTCATATGGGTTATTTTTGCAAATATTGGTGCTGTGTTGGATCCTTAATTTATTAAATGTTTCCCTTCTATTTGTTCTTTTTGAAAAATAATGTTGGGTTAGTGTCTTTGTCTAGGCTGTTGAGATATTGAGGCATGATTATGAACCCACTGATCTAGACATCCTCTATGCCGAAGGAGTTACTTCATCAAATGGGCTGGCATGTGTGGAGTTTTCATTTCCCCGTTCAGCTCCTGAGGAAACTGTCAATATTGCTGACCTTCATGATTCTTTAGATAGGTAGGTCAAAATATTTATGCCTATTTTTATAAATGTCTGAAATGTTATGATAAGCTATGAATCTGATTAACCCAGTTGCTTTTATAGTTATATTTATTTGCTCTTGTAGAATAATATCTTGGCTGAAAATGGCAAGAGCTGATAAGGCATGTACAATGCAACCAGAAAACAAACAAAATGAAGAACAAGTATGGTACCTACTGTAGGAATTTAGAACTGTTCTTACGAAGTGGAAGAAAAGTGTATTTCCACCAAATGTTTTGGAAGTGCTTATGTTAATATCTGGTTTTCTCTGTTCTCTCTTGTGATGTTTGGCAAACACAATGGTCAATGAAGGTTCCTTCCACCAGTACGAGTGTGACATAGCAGTCGTATTATGCGTGCACTGGAATTACAATAGCTTCATGTGCTCTGTATAGATAATTCCTTCTGCTTAAGAGATAATCCAAAGGATAGGAGATAGGTTGGGTAAATTAGGAGCGAGAGAGATGGACCAGGCAAGCGGCACTGCTAAGATTTATTCTCTGCATTTATATGATCAGCTTTAATGACCAAGAGGCCACAGGTTCAAATCCTGAAAACGGCCTTTCCGCTTGTGGTGTAAGGCTGCGTAATTTACCCTCCTCAGACCCCACTAGGTGGAAGCTTCGTGCACTAGGCTGACCTTTTATTTATATGATCAGCTTTGGCTTTTATATCATTTGATTTTATTCTTCGTTTCTATTTATAGGCAAATATTATTTTTGTCCCTTATATGTCACTTTAAAGTCAAATGAGAAATTTATGTACTTAGAAACCAACCTCATATGGCTGTGTTTAAATACTTTTCTCTTTGTCTGGTTTACAGGTATCAACTACTTACAATACATTCTAGAGGTCTAGGAGAAAATTGCAAGTGGCTAGAGATGTTTGAGGATGTTGGAATGGTCATCTTCTGTGTTGCCTTGAGCGACTATGATCAGTTTTCTGTTGACGGAAACAAGATGATATTGAGCAGGAAGTTTTTCGAAACCATCGTTTCTCATCCAACTTTTGAGCAAATGGACTTCCTATTGATATTAAACAAATTAGATCAGTTTGAGGAGAAAGTAGAACAGATTCCACTGACTCAGTGTGATTGGTTCTCTGATTTTCATCCAGTAATTAGTCGTCATCGTTCTCGCAGCAACAGCAACAGTCTTAATAACCCCTCCTTTGGCCAGCTAGCTTCCCATTACATAGCGGTTAAGTTTAAGAGGCTTTACTCGTCAATTACCGGGCGAAAGTTGTATGTGTCACTTGTAAAGGGGTTGGAGCCTGACAGTGTTGATGCAGCACTTAAATATTCAAAGGAGATTTTAAAGTGGAAGCAAGAAAGACCAAATTTTAGCTTAAGTGATAATAACTCGATATATAGCACTGAGATGAGTACATTTTCTATTGATTGCTAGTTCAGATAAGAGTTGTAAGTCATACTTCTCAATGGCTTTGATTCTGTCAATGTACATATATATTGCTAACTAGTAGTAGTAACATAGCAGCATATTTCTTCCACAGGCTATGGAGTTGTAATAGGCAATAGATACCTGTAGCTTTCAAGCTGTTAATGTATGTTTGTGTTATATTGGGGAGCGCATCTTCTAAGGTGTGTCACTTGCTATAGTTGGTCAAAAAAATATTTAATTATTAAATCTTTAACAATTACATGTTTTCCAACTAATTAGAAGAAGTGATATACGGAGTGACACTTTTTGGGATAATAGATTTGATCCCATTATAATGTGCATATTCCTTCCACATAGCAGCATATTCCTCACACTGATCAAGGTGTAATGTTCTAATCCATTTTGATGCTTGTATTTGTAGTCATCCTCAACTTAGAAACCAGTTGCAAATTGGCTGTTCTTTATTTTTGGATGGAGGAGTCTAATGGGTAAGGGGAGGGAGGAGAAAATTTTCATCTTACATTAATATTTATGTTACTTGAAATCTTTTAAATATAAGGAATAAAAATGAAAGAATGCACCTTCCAATTATTTAAACATTTATATTTTAAAACAATTTTTTTTCCTGTACTTCCAAATTTTTTAAGCCCAAAATAAAATGTAAAAAAAAAACATTAAAAGTGAGCGTTGAATATTGTTGGTTAACATGGAAATTTTGAGAGATATTTATAAAAGCTCTTGAAAGAGTAAGGAAAGATATGAAAGCAGACATTGAGAAGACTCCGAGAATACAAAAAATAAGTTTCATCATCTCGTCTAAGTGAAACCTCAAATTGTCAAAGATAACTTTGTTCCTAATATGCTAGAGAGTTTAAATAGTTACGAACGATAGAGATATCCACATTTATTTTTTCTTGCTCTTCATCCATAACATATTATCGACAACAAAGTTAGTCATACATCATTATGGATAATATGGATGTAGATGTGTCAAAACGGGCTACCCGAGCTGATTCGAGCTAAATCGGACCGGACTAAAAAGCCCAGGTTAATTTTTGTATATCAAAATGTAGTCCAAACCCGACCTCATCGGGTTGCGGGTTGTGGCGGGTCGACCCGCATAATATTAAAAAAAATATTTAAATTTTAACATATTTAATATATATATCATTTGATATTAATGCATAGCTTTTTTAATACAATTGTTATAACCAATGCAACCAAACTTATAGATATAATGACATGTGTTTGAGTTAAGACATGATGTCAAGTCTATATATATGATTCATAACATAACTCATTTATTAAATATCTGTGAATACCCAATTTTGTCCGGGCAATATTAATAAAATATAATATATAAAAAAATAAAACAAACACCAAAGTATAAGTTTGTGGGGTGTGCAAGTGCACTGATAGCATTTTCATTACAAAAGTCACAACCAACAGTTAGTGACTAGCTCACTGAATTTCTTGCAAACGTTACAACAAATGAGTATCAGTGTTACACAACATGAGATTAGAGCCTATTCATGTTCACATTGGCCACGTCTACTTTGTCTCAATCTCAACAAACCGAAATGCTTTAGGAATTCACTTGGTTGTATGTGGTTATGAGAGAATCCATGTAACTTTTAATTGCATGAAGAGCATCCAAACCAGCACACTAAAAAAGCAATCAACACAATTAAATAAAGGCAAAAGGAAATGATGTAAATTAGCCGTGGGTTGCACAAATTTCAGGGATACTAACTAGCTCTACAATCAACAATGATCAGCATTTGCAGTTACAAAAGCAAACAAAGGCAGTAATGTACAAATAAGTGGGTAACAATCAGAAATTAATGGCATAGTAATCAGCAGCCCTCTTTTCAGTTATACATTCAGCATGAATTGCAATCATGGATAGCCTTAAATAAAGGAGAGTAACCAGCAGTAACTGACAGAGTCAGCAGAAGAGTCATAAGACTCTATAAAGGAGCATCGGAATCATATTCCAAAGGAGAGTTTTTTTTGGCAATCAGAAAGCATCCAATTTTCTATACACATATCCCCTAAAGTTACGATCTACCCTTATAGCAAATCACCCACACCAGAATATCATTCTCACAACACTAACCCATAGTAAGTATCATCAATTAGGACCAACAGGAAATCAAGAAAGAGTTAACCAGAACTACGTAGCCTTGATTTCCCTATTGCACCTAGGGATACGTAGGAGCAAGATGAGTTCTTGTCAGGCACAACAATAAAAATAAAACATTTTATTACTGAATTTTAATAAATAATTTTAAGGGTATGAAAGTTCATGTTATTAGCGAGGGTACCGTTTTGATACGGGCGGACGGGGTGCTAATACCTTCCCCAATTCATAATCGACCCCCGAGCTCAGAAACTCTGTTCAAAGACCAAATTATCCTAATTGGGCTTATTAGAGAGTTTTCTACGTTTTAACCACAAAAACGTAGTGGCGACTCCAAATCAATTGGAAGAGGTAGAAATCGAGTTCGTCTCTCCCTAAGTCGAAGGACCGGTCTTCCAACCGGAAATCGGGTCGCGACAATATCTTATTTTTATTAGACTCTCAATCTCTAACACAATATAATTTGTAACTTCACTTCAATATAATAAATGGATACAATAAAAAATAATATCACTTTGGTTTATAGTAATGGTAGTATAGAATCAAATTCAGAATGAATTTTATGTGTCGAAGTATAACCATCATCATAATATTTCTTTACTTTGTGTATGGATATCTTTGTATGCTCTTTACCAACACTTTCATTGTGAACTATTATGTTAAATTTGGTTGTGTGGAGTTCTCTATTGTAAACAATTTGGTTGTCTTCCAGTTGTCTATAGTCGATGCACAACCTCATACTACCGTCTTTCTTCTTCACCAATAACACCGGTGCACCCCATGACGAAACGTTGGGGCGAATGAACTTCTTAGCCAACAAGTCTTCGATCTGTTTTTTCAACTCAGTCAGCTCTAAAGGTGCCATTCTGTAAGAGGCTATAGAGATAGGCCACATTCCAAGTACTAGATCGATGGAGAACTCAACTTCTCGCATAGGAGGCAAATCTGGAATATCATAAAGAAATACCTTAGGAAACTCACATGCTACTAGTATGTCCTCAACTCTAGGTTTCTCAATCCCCTCCAGAGAAGCTAACAACATAAACAACAATGCTCATTCCTTAAGGGAAGTCTTAACTTCTTTAGCCGACATCGGCTTCAAATATCTAGACAGATCAAGAGCCTCTCACAGATCCCCAAATACTACTATCTTATCATAGCAGTTCAACAACACATGATTTTCCGACAACTAGTCCATCCATAGAATTACATCTAACTGGGTCAGCGGCAAACATATTAAGTCTATTGTAAAGGCTTTACCATTTACTACTACCGGACACTGAGAAACAACAGCCGACACCACCACAGGCGCACTAGTATGGGTGGATACGACTAAGTCGAAGGGAAGCGACTCAGTTTGCAGCCTCAGTCGTTTTACACATTCTACAAATATAAAGCAGTGTGTCGCCCTTGAATCAAATAGCACAATAAGGGAGATACCTTTCACCATACAATTACCTTGGATTAGACCATCGGAGTTCATCGCCTCTGCACCACTCATGGTGAATACTCTACCAGTTGCTCTAGGCCTCCCAACCCTTACCGCATTCACCCCGTGATTCAGCTTCGGGCAAATACTCTTCACATGTCCTTGTTCCCCACAATGGAAACATCCATTTCCCGGTCTGGGACAAACATTGTCATAATGCCTTCGACCACACTTATTGCACAAAGGATAGGAGTTTTGTTGTGGTCCTCCAACAATAGTAGGGGTGTTTGGTCTGTGAGAGCCATGATTCCGATGACCAGTGGGTGGAGCATAAGGTCTTCGGGTATCAGCCAACTTCTCCTTACCCCTTCCTTGTACAAAGTGACGTTGGGCCCCAAGGTTTCTCGCGGGGTTTGTCTTGCTCACGACAGCATCCCTAGCCTGCATGTCATCCTCATACATTCTACACTTGTTCACCAATGTAGGGAAATTCGGGATTTCCTGATGACCAAACATCATCTTCAGTTCACGCTTTAGACCCATATCAAACTTGGCACATTTGGACCTCTCATCCACCTCGAGCTCATAATACGGACAATATCGGGCCAATTCCTCGAACTTGGCCGCGTACTCACCCACCGGAAAGTTCCCTTGCTCTAATCGTAAGAATTCCATCTCCTTCTTCCTCTTCAAATCAGTGGGAAAATACCTTGAAGGCTTCCCAAGTGACAGCTCGCCCTTCCGCTTCCATCTGCCTTCGGGCATACTCCCACCAGTTCTCGACTTCCTTCACTAGCATATAGGAAGCATAGGTCACCTTTTGGACATCAGAACAACCCATCGCTTTGAATATCCTCTCCAAGTCTTGGACCCACTCATTGGCCGCATTAGGAGCGAATCCATCTTGGAATTGATTGGGATTGCGTCTACAGAATTCGTCCAAACCCCGGTACTCTACCGGGATCTGGGGTGCCAGAGGATGTGGGTTAGGACTCAGCGTCGTCTACTATTGAATATACACAACGAGGTATTGGTACAATTGCTTAATTTTAATCACTAATTTTAATTTTGATGTGTTGTAAGAACAGAATCTGGTATGTGAGGGTGAGAGTGAAGGAAGAACTAGTCCACTCTCATTTGTTTTTCAAGAAGAGGTAACCATGAGAATCTTGAAAAATGAAAGAGAAAAAAAGAGAACGGAAAAAACTGTTTTTGATTTTCCCCCCCATTAAAGCACCCCTTAGGCCACTTGGTTTGGAAAACTTAGCTAATATAATCAATGTTAATGAGAGAAAATAAATATGATTCCATGAAAACCGGTTAATGCAAATACTTTTACATTGTTATTATTTTTCATGTCAAGTATTTGTCTCCTTTAATATTCAATCATATGTTCTACATTTTCATTAATTTATTTTATATTCTTTATATATCAACAATCATCATTCTTCATGGCATTGGAAAAATAAGCATGATGAATTCCAAGAATGCCTTACTTAAATTGAGATACTTGGACTATGTAAATAAGCAGATTATTATTAAATGTAAATGTTAGGATTATATTCTTTTGTTTCTCCTTTTCTCTTTTCCTACTTCTCTACCTAATCACGTATGCATCTTATTAAAACAAAAATTTTATTTTCTACTAATTGAAAATGGTCAATTATTAGGATAATGATGTGTTTCTCATTATTTTATAAAGTTTGATGTTTTTCATCTTCATATATAGCAATACAAAGTATAACAAAGTTCTTTTATATCTCTATCCTACATGAAAAAATGTACAAGTACTTTTTATATGATATATAGTAAAATGTCACATTTATATTTTAATACAATTTGAATAAAGGTTATTTTTTATTCCTTAATTTTAGGCAATGCTCATTATAGATATAATTTTATAACCATTTGTTGTTTACTTTTAAAATAACTAATAAAATATGTATTACTCATAACAAATATGTATTGTAAATAATAGAAATAGAACTTCAATAATGTAGATAAATAAACTAAATTAAATCAACGAAAATATTAAGTCAAATATGTTTATTATAAATGTTACAGTTTATATTATAAGAAATAATATAAACACTAATAATAATATCTATATGTAAACATTGATTTATTAACGTTATTGATATTAAAATTATTTTTAAACATTCATATTTATGATTATATGAATTCATAATTTTAAAGATAGGAATATTATTATTTTTATTGAAGTTCCTGACTAATTAAAATGTGATAAAGCTAATAATATTGTATCCATTGAGGATAATATAACCAAATAATAGAAATGAAACTTCAATTATTTTAACGTTTTTGTTGTTGTTGTAATAAAACCTCTAAAAATCACAATGTATCATTGACTCTTATAGTGAAAAAACACATTTTCTGGCTTAAAAACAATCATATCTTTGATTTGATTTAATTGTGATAATGAAATTGAATGTACTACATTTATTCTATTAAAATCAAACATAATATATACAAAGTTGTATGCATTGTAAAACATATTTGATTTATATTTGGTTTCAATTATTTCTCATTCCTTAATTTAGGCAATGCTCATTGTAGATATTTTTAGAGTTTAGATTTGATTCTAATATTGCAATGTTACTATTGCAATATTAAAATAGTAACAATAAAAAACATGTCATAAAAAGAATATTAACAATTTATTGATCAATTCAGATTTTTATTTGTTTGTAGTTATTTTAAAGTCAAATAATAACATGTATTTTGAAAATAATATTATTTTTGAATCATATAATAATGTGTTATACATGTATTGATGATTTTTTAATTATTAGAATAATGATGTGTTTCTCAATATTTCATCATGTTTGATCCTCTTCATCTTCAAATGGAGCAATACAATGTATAACAATGTCTCTTTCCATCTCTATCCTAGAGAAACATATGTACAATATTTTTTATAAAGGTCTTACTAACAAATTATTTTGTACTATTTAAATAAATTCATGAAAATATATTATCATCCGTGCGAATGCATGGGTAACCTACTAGTAAGAGTAAGAGAGTAATATTATATTTCCTCACTAATTTCTCTAAACGTAAGAATACAAATGAGAAATCTAATGAATTTGAATTCTATGGTACTTAAGGAGTCCATTACCATTTAGATTATGACATGCGATAAAAATAAAAATATAATAGTCCTCATTTTAATTTATTTTTAATAAATAAACTGTAAATCTACCCTTATAATACATTATTGGACTATCCAGTAAGAGAGTATAGTTGGACTCAAATTTAATGCTCACATGGGCGTCCCAAATAAGATGAAATACCAAATTATTGTTTCCTATGATGTCTGACACTATCATTTCTATCTCTACTCTCTTCCCTACCCATTCCTTAATTTCTATCTATCACACTTTAAATGTCAATCTCATGTTTAATCTATATAACTATAAGTAAAAAAGGTTCTACCATTATTAGTATTGGACACATGTCATCTTCGTATGCAAAATTTTCCCACCCAAACACTCCCATCAACTACAATGCATAGTCACACACTGTATCATTGTCCGACTACATTCGTACCATACATCAAAATGACACATGCATGTCACTTCTTTCTCTTCATTTCATTCATCTACCCCTTAGTTTCTTAACCTTTCCTTTTATTCCTCTTCCTTCATTTCATTCATATGCTCCTTCATTTCTTGATTTTCTTAGGCTCAACCAAAGGTTATGTGAGGTGACGTCTAATTTCCCTGTGCTTATTTCACTTCACCCTCTTCGTAATAGTCTAAACTGGTAAGAGCATAAACGCAACTGAAATACCCACTTACTAAGGTAAGAGTATAAATTGGTTTCAAATAAGGTAGAGATGTGTTAAAATCTTCAGTTTTTTGTGGATACATCAGTATTGTATTGGTCCATTATGGAGAATGTGTAGAATAATGTTTTAAATCTCTCCTATCATATTCATTGTCTAGGTTGATGTAAAAACAAACTCATTTTGTTCTGAATTTTTGCTACCTTTTGGTAGATGTGTTAGTTCATTGTGGAGAATGTGTGTAGAATACTACCTTTTGGTAGATTTGTTGGTTCATTGTGGAGAATGTGTGTAGAATAATGTTTTATGTAACACCCCAAATTTTAAGTCTTGAAAATCATAGTATCAGCCATCGGATCCTCGCTTGAGAGAGAGATTCTCGCTTGAGCGAGAGAAGTTCACCCGGGAGGGTGAAATCCTGGGCTATACTGGAGGATTCTCGCCTGAGCGAGAGTTGTCTCGCCTGGGCGAGAAATGTCATTTTGGGGCTGTTGTCACTGTGAGATTCTCGCTTGAGCGAGAATCCCTCGCTTGAGCGAGAATCCCTCGCTTGAGCGAGAGGGTCAGATTTGAGTTTTTAAAATGGGCGGGATTTTCTCGCTTGAGCGAGAATCCCTCGCTTGAGCGAGAATCCCTCGCTTAAGCGAGAACCCGATGATACAACATTTAATGAGAAACCCCTAAACACAATCTAGGGTTTAGAAAAGAAGAAGAATGAGAGAAGAGAGCTTTTCAAGGGCAAAAAGCTTGGATACTCATCTAAGAGCTTGAGAAGAGGTAAAACTCTAGATTCTAACTCTCTTTTTCTCTCTTAAACTCACTTTGGGGTATGTTGGATCTCTTCTCAAAAATGAAGAAAACCATGGAAACTCATCCTTTTGAGTGATGTTCATTTTCTTGTAAATTCTTGATTTAGAGATAATATCTCAAGAATGGAAAGGGTTGTGGGTTGATTCATGAAAACCCCAAAAACCCTAAAAGTGAAAATGTGGTAAAAGGAGAGAATGAGCAAAATGCTAGAGGTAGAAGATGAGTTTACCTCCAAATATTGGAATATGAGATGTTTATGCATGTTTTAGATGGTTGAATATTTATGATGAATATTTTGTATGATTAAAGGATACAATATAAGTTATTTATGCGATATTTGGAATAAATGACTAACATTGTGTTATGTTGTGGGATGAGGAAAGATCCTAAGGTTGGAGGCGGTGTCAGTGGAACTTGAGAAGTTGCCAAGAACCAAACCCAACACTCACCGAGGTAAGGATAAGTCTTTAATTGTGCATTTGAAATCGAAAAGGTGTATTTTCTAATTATGCAATGATTGAGTTGTAAAGTACGCATTTAGTATAAACATATATGGGTGTGTTTATATTAAAGTAGGCGTAGGTTTACGGAAAAGAAAGATGTGTACTTCTGGTTATGCGATGATTGAGTTGTGAATCACGTAATTAGTATAAACATATATGGGTGTGTTTACACTAATGTGGGCGTGGATTTACCGGAATCGTTTTATGGTGAAATTAATGAAAAGGAAATATATTTTTAGCCGACCATGAATGGTTAGCGACTCTTGTAACGACCCGATATTCTACCCTTGAAATTTTTTCTCATTTTAATTCAATTCCATTCAATCACTCATAACTCACATTACCATTTTAATATCCTTACTTCAAAATCTTATTTCCCCTCCTCACACTCAATCCATGAATCAATAACCACATACATAATCATTTTACCTAGAACTTCTCATGAATCATTCCTAGAACTAATCTTATAACCTATTATATTATCATACAATTAATCTTGTAGAAAAACATAATTCATTCATATCATTCCCTATGAGTACTAAGACCTCAAATGTTCTGATCCTCCAAAATAACATTACGCATGGTTACAAATATCCAAATAATGGTTAGTCATGATTACAATCATTTAAATCCGCAGGTAATCATTTAGAATACGAAAAACATAAATAGTGAATCCAAAATCTAAAGCTCCTAAAGCTCCCGACCTGGCATACTTCATTCGTCTATTTACCTGCAATGGGATTATCAATGACAAAAGTACAAAACACTCAAAGGAGTAAGTCATTAATTCAATAAACGTCATTATAAGATAATCCACATTAGAAAAAAGAGTTAATAAACCATTTGTTTTATAAATTCATTTTGTGCTACATTACTTGAGCCAAAGTTTTGCTACATAGCTTGAGCCAAAGCGTTGCTACATAACTTGAGCCAAAGTATTGCTACATAACTTGAGCCAAAGTTTTGCTACATAGCTTGAGCCAAAGCATTGCTACATAACTTGAGCCAAAGTTTTGCTACATAGCTTGAGCCAAAGCATTGCTACATAACCTGAGCCAAAGTATTGCTTCATAACTTGAGCCAAAGTGTTGCTACATAGCTTGAGCCAAAGCATTGCTACATAACTTGAGCCAAAGTATTGCTACATAGCTTGAGCCAAAGCATTGCTACATAACTTGAGCCAAAGTATTGCTTCATAACTTGAGCCAAAGTGTTGCTACATAGCTTGAGCCAAAGCATTGCTACATAACTTGAGCCAAAGTATTGCTTCATAACTTGAGCCAAAGTGTTGCTACATAACTTGAGCCAAAGCATTGCTACATAACTTGAGCCAAGTATTGCTTTATAACTTGAGCCAAAGTGTTGCTACATAGCTTGAGCCAAAGCATTGCTTCATAACTTGAGCCAAAGTGTTGCTACATAACTTGAGCCAAAGTATTGCTTCATAACTTGAGCCAAAGTATTGCTTCATAACTTGAGCCAAAGTGTTGCTACATAACTTGAGCCAAAGTGTTGCTACATAGCTTGAGCCAAAGCATTGATACATAACTTGAGCCAAAGTGTTGCTACATAACTTGAGCCAAAGTATTGCTTCATAACTTGAGCCAAAGTATTGCTTCATAACTTGAGCCAAAGTGTTGCTTCATAACTTGAGCCAAAGTGTTGCTACATAACTTGAGCCAAAGTGTTGCTACATAGCTTGAGCCAAAGCATTGCTACATAACTTGAGCCAAAGTGTTGCTACATAACTTGAGCCAAAGTCGCTAACCATTTATGGTCGGCTAAAAATACGTTTCCTTTTCATTGATTTCACTATCAACCATTTCCTGTAAATCCACGCCATCTTTAGTATAAACACACCCATATATGTTTATACTAAACACGTGATTCACAATATAATTATTGCATGATCAGAAATACACACGTTTTCCATCTTCCGTAAATCTACGCCTACTTTAGTATAAACACACCCATATATGTTTATACTAAATGCGTAATTCACAACTCAATCATTGCATAACCAGAAAATACTTACATTTTCTATTCCAAATGCACAATTGAAGACTTATCCTTACCTTGGTGAGTATTGGGGTTCGGTTCTTGGCAACTTCTCGAATTCTACCGACATCACCTCCAACCTTAGGATCTCTCTTCTCATCCCACCACATAACACAATGTTAGTTATTTATTCCAAATATTACATAAACAACTTATTTTGCATCATTTAATCATACAAAATATTCATCATCAATATTCAACCATCTAAAACATGCATAACATCTCATATTTCAATATTTGGGGGTAGACTCATCTTCTACCTCTAACATTTTACTCATTCTCTCCTTTTACCACATTTTCACTTTTAGGTTTTTTTTTGGGTTTCATGAATCAACCCACAACCCTTTCCATTCTTAAGATACTATCTCTAAACAAGAGTTTACAAGATAAAAACAACATAAAACGAACCATAACTCTAAAGGATGAGTTTCCATGGTTTCTCATGTTTTGAAAATAAATCCAACATACCCAAAACAAGTTAGAGAGGAAGAAGAAGAGTTAGGAACAAGAGGTTTACCTCTTCTCAAGCTCTAAGATGAGTCCTAAGGCTCCTTGCTCTTGAAAAGCTCTCCTCTCTCTCTCTTTTCTTCGAAGTTCTCACCCTAAAATGTGTTTGGGTTTCTGTTTTAAAGAGGTGTCGTCGGGTTGTAATCGATTACCAACATGGTGTAATCGATTACAACGTGAAAAATGTGCATATCTGATGCTTTTAATACGATGTAATCGATTACCAGGAGTGTGTAATCGATTACCAGGAGTGTGTAATCGATTACCAGGAGTGTGTAATCGATTACACTGTGTCAGATGCACATATCTGATGCTTTTAATACGATGTAATCGATTACCAGGAGTGTGTAATCGATTACCAGGAGTGTGTAATCGATTACCAGGAGTGTGTAATCGATTAACAGGAGTGTGTAATCGATTACCAGGAGTGTGTAATCGATTACCAAGAGTGTGTAATCGATTACCAGGAGTGTGTAATCGATTACCAAGAGTGTGTAATCGATTACCAGGAGTGTGTAATCGATTACACTGTGTCAGATGCACAGGCCTGATTAGTTTATCTGCATGTAATCGATTATCATGAGTGTGTAATCGATTACCATGAGTGTGTAATCGATTACACTGTGTCAACAACCCAAAATTGCCATTTCTCGCCCAAGCGAGACAACTCTCGCTCAAGCGAGGCTTCCAGGACTGTTACTATAATTTTAAAGACTTAAAATTTGGGGTGTTACAACTCTGGCTTGAGTATATAAGCAAAACTCTGGCTTGAGTATATAAGCAAAACTTTGGTTTGAGTATATAAGCAAGACTCTGGCTTAAGTATATAAGCAAAACTGTGGCTTGAGTATATAAACAAAACTTTGGCTTGAGTATATAAGCAAAACTCTGGCTTGAGTATATAAGCAAAACTCTGGCTTGAGTATATAAGCAAAACTCTAGCTTGAGTATATAAGCAAAACTCTGGCTTGAGTATATAAGCACGTTTTATTTAAAATGGAAATGAGAATATGCTTTTAGCTAACCCCGAGGGGTGTAGCGACTTTAGCTCAAGTTATGAAGCAAAGTAAAATGAATTTCAAAAATGGTTTACTAACCCAATTTCTAATGTGGATTATTTTATGATGATGTTTATTTGAATTAACAACTTACTCCTTTGTATGTTTTGTACTTGTCATCGATAATCCCATTGCAGATAAACAGGTGACATGAGGGGGAAACTCATTTTTGTGGAGTCTTAGGGAGCTTTACATTTTGGATTCATTCACATGCATTGTTTTGTACTTGAGTGCATAGTTGATATTTTGAAATATGATGTAACTAACGATATTGTTATAATTGTAAACTTGAGATTGTAACTCTGGATATGTGTGGTTATAGGTATTTTGGAAACCCATAGCTAATTATATGCGGTGGTTACACGGTTTAATTAATGCGAATTATGTTTTTCTGTCGAATGACTTTGTATGATAATATTGAGGTAGAACGCGAAGAGGAAAACAAGAAGTTAATGAATGATGTCGATTAGTAATGGGAGTTAAGAGAGATTGCATGTAATTGAACTAAATCAAATAAAAAAATTTCAAGGGTAGAATTTCGATCCTTACAATATGGTATCAGAGCATAGTTAACCCTGCGACCTAGGGTATGGTCTTGCATGCTTCTTTGAAAACTTTATGTGTTGAAATTGATGACTTGTGCAAATTGTTATGTGGTTATGTGCATGGTTATTATACAAATTCGATTGCTAACCAGTGAGTGAGTACATGTACCCATGGCTGGAAGAGGAAGGGGAAGAGGGGCAAGTCAGAACGTCCCGAATGATTTACTGGCACAAATGGTGGCGGCCTTGCAACAAGTCAATGAGAACTTGCACAATCTGAAACAGAATCCGGCGCCAAGTCCGAGTTCACACCCACTAGTTCCACCTGGGTCGACTGAATACCGAGGTCTGGACGAATTCTGCTGGAGAACGCCCAGTCAGTTCCAAGGCGGATTCGCTCCGGATGCGGCCATTGAATGGGTCCAAGGATTGGAAAGAATCTTTCGGGCCATGAGTTGTTCTGATGCTCAGAGAGTGGCTTATGCTACTTACATGCTGGTGAATGAGGCAGAGAATTGGTGGGAAATGACCCGGAGACAAATGGAGATTGAAGGGCAAGTCATCACGTGGGAAGCCTTCAAGAGTAAATTCCTCCAGAACTACTTTCCTGCAGACCTGAAAAGGGAGAAGGAGAGGGAATTCCTGCAATTAGAGCAGGGAAACATGACGGTGGGGGAATATTCGGCCAAATTTGAAGAGTTAATTTGGTACTGCCCCTATGCTGAACTAGAGTTGGACGGGAGGTCCAAATGTGTGAAGTTTGAGATGGGGTTGAGGCCCGAGCTCCGAGTGACATTTGGTCACGAAGAAATTTCTGATTTTCCTACACTAGTGAACAAGTGTAGGATGTATGAGAATAATGTGCGGAGGAGGGACGGTGCTGCTAGAAAAGATAACCCTCCAAACACTATGGCCCTTAACGAAACTTCTCACATGGCAAAGGAAAAGGGAAGATGTTTCAAGAGGAACGGAAGCCTTACTCCCCTCCAACGGGTGGTCGAGGAAACATTTCACCTGGGCTGAGGACTCATGGTAATGCTGGAGAGTCGCGGTTAAACTCTCCATCCGGGTGCGGCAAATGTGGCCGAACTCATATAGGTGACTCATGTCCTGGAACGATGCTTACCTGTTACTACTGCAAAGAGGTGGGGCACACCAGGAGATATTGTACTAAACTGACACAAGGTGCAAATGCCGTGAGAGCTGAACGACCTCGGTCCACTGGTAGAGTATTCACCATGAGTGGTGCGGAGACATCTGGTGTTGATTGCTTGATCAAAGGTAATTGCATGGTGGCAGGTATTCCTCTTTTAGTGTTGTTTGATTCGGGAGCGACACACTCCTTTGTATCTAATGACTGCGTGGATAAACTAAAATTACGAACTAAGTCGCTGCCTTTCGACTTGGTCGTGTCCACCCCAACTGATGTGCCTGTAGTGGTATCGATAGTTGTGTCTCGATGTCCGGTAGTGGTAAACGGTAGAACTTTTACCGTGGATTTGATCTGCTTACCACTGACCCAGTTGGATCTAATTCTGGGGATGGACTGGTTGTCGACAAATCATGTAATGTTAAATTGTGCTGATAAGACCGTAGTATTCGGGAATATTGATGAGGTTTCTAATAAGGTCAGTAACATGAAGCCATTGTCGGCAAAGGAAGTCAGGACTTCTTGTAAAGAGGGAGGAGCCGTGTTTATGTAGAACGCGAAGAGGAAAATAAGAAGTTAATGAATGATGTCTATTAGTAATGGGAGTTAAGAGAGATTGCATGTAATTGAACTAAATCAAAGAAAAAATTTTCAAGGGTAGAATTTCGGTCCTTACATTTTAAATCTCTTCTACCATATTCTTTTTCTAGGTTGATGTTTAAAAAACTCATTTTGTTCTGAATTTTTACTACCTTTTGGTAGATGTGTTGGTTCATTGTTGAACATGTTTTTGGACTAATGTTCTAAGTCTCTCATACCATTGTCGCTTTTTCATCGTTTAGGTAATTAGGTTGTTGTTTAACCAACCCATTTGTTATACTTTTTTACTAATTTTTGTATGTTTATTCTTTCATTTTTCATTGTCTATAAACACATCTTTATACGAATAAAGTAATTGGATTATGTTTATAGTGACTTTTCTTTGAACAACCAATATGATAAAATCGTTCATCTTCAGGTGATGTAGGGAGCATTGGTTTTTTCATGATTAGAATGCAATTTTATTAAGTCTAAAAAAAGATTGCATGATTCAAAGTTGTCTCTTCATGGATCTGAATTACCGTTTCATTCACTAACATGACACTATACACTTTTTTAGTTTGGGTTCTTTTTTCATATTTTTAGGTTTGATTATTATTTGGTTTTATGAGAGAGAATGTATGTTTATTGTTTTATTTGCTCCCATGAATTTTCTAATGGCTATTAAAGATATATTTAAGTGTGTTTTATTGTCTTTAGAGTGTGAATTACATGAGTGGTCGTTTCAATTGAATAATGACCGGATGAAATCAACCATAAGTGTGTTTTATTGTCATTATTGGTGGGTGAATTATATGGGGAAAGCGTGAGAAATGAATAATGGCTGAATGAAATCAGCATAAGTGTATTTTATTGCCTTTACTATTAGTAATTTATTGTTTTAACTAGCCTATTCAAGTGATGGTTTTTGTTTTTATTCTAGGATGCCAACAATTGTCCGCCTACCTATATATACACACTTTTTTAGTTTGGGTTCTTTTTTCAAATTTTTTTAGGTTGAATTATTATCTGGTTTTATGATAAAGTGTGTGTTTATTGCTTTAATTGCTCACATGAATTTTCTGATGACTTTAAAGATATATTTAAGTGTGTTTTATTGTCGGGTGGTCGTTTCAATTGAATAATGACCAGATGAAATCAGTCATAAGTGTGTTTTATTGTCATTATTAGTGGATGAATTATATGGGGAAAGTGTGGGAAATTAATAATGACTAAATGAAATAAGCTATAAGTGCATTTTATTGCCTTTACTATGAATAATTTATTGTTTTAACTAGACTATTCAAGTGATGGTTTTTGTTTTTATTCTAGGATGCCAATAGTTGTCCGCCAACCTATATATATATGTAAAGTGAAATACCATGAGAAACACAAGTTTGAAGTTATTGGAAATAATTCATCGTTAGTGAGCTTATTCTCCTAAGTTCTTGGTTGAACCAAGATTAAGTTCCTATAAAAAATCTCATAATTCTTATGGCAAATATCGCGTAGGCTTATGAAACAATTCTTTGTTTGTGGCGCCATTCATTCCACATATTTTCCATATTCTTCTTTGTTCTTATCATTTCCAAACACTTAGCTAATTTCAATCAAAAGGATTATAACATGTGTATTTAAACCATGCGAATGTATGAATAACATGCGTTTTTAATCATATGAATGCACATATAATATGTATGTTATTGATCATGCGGCAAAAAATATTATGCACGGTAACTTATAAATATAACCCAAGTAGCTACATTCAAATTTTGGCTGTGTGGCTAGGTCGCCAAATCAAATTAAAACACTCGTTTTGGAAAATAATGGTAATCAGATAGAAGTTCACAGCAAATGGCCCCCACTCAATCTATTGCTTCAGTGTTATACAAGCTACTCTGTAAAATTAATCAACAAAGTTAGGCATGGGATTCTTTCATAATATGTTCACTAATAACAATGACATATCAAATGGAAACAATAATTATTGTGCATATTGAGCAGTTACATATTTCCGACATTAGTTGATTTATGTTTGCCTAACTAAGAGGAAAAATATGTTAGTTACAGGAAAAGCAAGTTGTTTCTTGTTTCTATATACATCTACAAACATATTGGACCGCTTGGTTGATAATGATCTAGTCTACCTCATATCTTATAAACGAAGACATCGAGGAGTCTCTAAGGAAGAGACGGGAAATTTTGGGATATGATTGATATGAGACATATATAAATGAAATTTTGGGGACAGAGGATCCTAATTCTTCAAGTAGTGGACCTTCCTTTAGCACAAAGTAAACACATCTCGTTCAATATAAATAGATTAAATTAATTAAACATGAAATATTCATCTCTAAACTATGAAAGGGAATCCACTTACTCAAAGAGTAATTTTTTAAACTTACTCGACATCTTAGTCATCAATTATAGGGAAATCTAATGGTTCAAATATACTTACTAATTCAAATCATTGGATTTCCCTAGAATTGATGGCTAAGATGTGTGAAGTTTAAAAAACTTACTCTTTGAGTAATTTATGCACTTTCCTTCTATAAATAACTAGTAGGTTACCCGTGCATACACACGGATGTTAATGAGTATTGCACGAATTTAATTAAAGATTAACACTACAATTTGATAAATACCTGATAACAAATCAACTTTATGTACATTTTTTATACATAACAGTCATTGGGTAACAAAATAAGGTAAAACATATTGAATGAAATAAGATGATAGTTAGAAATAAAATTTAAATAACAAAATTAAAGATAATTTGACGAATACCTGATAGGAAATCAACTTTATGTACATTTTTTATCCATAACAGTCATTGGGTAATTACATAGGGTAAAACCTATTGTATGAAATAAGATGATGGTTAGAAATAGAATTTAAATAACATAATTAAAGATAATTTGATGAATACCTATTAAAATTTTGAAAAACTTCTTTATAAACCACATTAGTTATTGACTTTAGTGGGCTACCAACCTTATCATGAATCAAAATCTTCAATATTTTCTTGCTTTTAACTCTTGAAATAGCGACATATAATTGACCATGACTGAATACTGGTTTTGGTAGATATAACCCAACACTCTAGTGATTGACCTTGAGATTTATTGATTGTCATAGCATATGAAACAATTATAGTGAATTGTCTTCTGATAAGCTTGAAAGGTCATGGAGTTCGGGAGGGGGGCATTGACATCCGATGAATATATATGATATGTCCAACATTCTTACCTGACATGATCTTTGCTTCAAGTACATGGTTTGCCATTTTAGTCACTATCAATCTTGTACCATTGCATAATCCTTCTGACTGGTCTAAATTCCTCAATAACATAATTGGAGTTCCAACCTTCAACTTGATTTTATGATTAGGGAGACCAGATGTTGAAAGTGTGTTTAGAAATTATGTAGTTAATATCTTGTCTGTTTCAATATGATTAACATCAGACATATCAAATGAATATGAACTTAGGTAATCCTTTTCATCGCCTATAGTTAAACATTAGAACATTTATTAGTATAAATCTGTAAATATATTACAAATAATCACGTAAAATTTTCAGAGAATATCTGGAATTATGCTTAGCACATATTCATTGATTTGATCTACAATATCAATTGTTAATGTTAATATTGCCCTACATTGAAGAAATTGTTCATCATTATAGTGAAGATGTAAGTCTGGATAAGTGCTAGACACTATTGCTTCAATTGGGTTATCAAAATGAAGAATCAAAAGTTCCTCTGGAATATCAACTTCAACACAACCATCATTAGGGTCTGTAATTTTCCATCCCCAACCTTTAGTATCCATTATGAGAATTCCCTTATTTCTCTTGCGTTGTCATCATTTTGAAAACACATATTCTTAGTAATATTCAAAATTCTACAATGATTCCAAAGATAGGATGAATTAATTGTTGCAAATTCATATCATTTTGCAAACACATATTCAAAATTCTACATTCACCCTCTTGGAATTACTGGCAAGATTTGTCTAAAATCACCACAAAAAATTACAACATTTCCTCCAAATATAATTGAGTCATTTGTTGTTGTACCCATTATATCTCCTAGACTTTTATCAAGAGCCTCAATACAAAACTTATGTGACATGTGAGCTTCATCCCATATAATTAACTTTGTTTGTTTTAGTATCCCAGCGAGTTCTGAACCTTGATGAATGTTGCAAATAGAGTTCTCAATACTTAGTACAAGAATTTTGAATTTAGAGTGTGTTGTTCTTCCTCCTGGTAACAATAACGAAGCTATATCACTTGAAGCAACTGTAAGTACAATTTGTTTTTGAGATCTCAATGCATATGTTAAAGTTCTCCACATATGAGTTTTACCAGTTCCTCCATAACTATATAAGAAAAACATGCATCCTTGTTCTTGATTTACAGTTTGCATGACAATTTTGAATATTTTACATTGCTCGTCTGAAATATAATATATGAATATATACACAAAAAATTTAACACTACAAAAATTCAGAAAAAATACTAACTTAATACATAGATATACCTGTAAGAGATTGGAAGAGAATATTGAAATTGTCCTTTAATTCAGTTGTATCATAATTAAGTTCATCATATATCAGTCTGTTGCCCAATTGACTTGTGATATATCCCTTTGGGTATGACATTGGGGATAGTCTCTCAAACTTCTTCGATTCCGCTGAAGTAGTTTCTCAATTTCTAATAAATTTAGATTTTGCACTTCCTCATCAATTAGCACCAACCCTATAGACCGTATAAAAATTTCTATATAATTAAATATATTTACAAATAATAAAAATGAATTTAAAATTTTAAATGTAATAACTGAGTACATTGATTATTAGCTATGTTTATTTGATTGTAAAGAATACCGCCACATAACCATTTCCAAGTTTCTTCCCATACATGGTCTAGTTTATTCATAGAGGTTGATAAAAGCATTTTAACGAATAATTTCCTTACGTAGAATCCAGAACCCCAATCATAGGTTTTTTTCAACGCTTTAATGTATTCTCTATCATCTTGAAGTATGCCCATTGCAAAACATCCATTTCTAAATGTAGAATATTGAATGTTTGAAACAGTCCTAATATCTTCATAACATGTTGCACCCTTGACCACAGTTAAGATCATCCTAAGATAATAGAGCTCACCAGTACATGGAGAAACCCAAATTAATCTACCAATTGTATATCCTGATTTTCTTGGTTTCTAAGTCCTACTCCTTTTGACATAAACAAATTTTGAGACATATTGACCATAACATAAATTTCGACCTTCTGGATATTGTTTATTAGCTTCCATCCATGATGTAAACATGGATTCTGAGACTGTAGGTCTTGAAAGTATGTTGTCAATCTCGTTATTATCATTAAAGTACACATGATGTTCTCCTGGAAGGTGAAAATACAATCTTTTAATTGCAGGTTGTCTTCCATGAATTGGAAATCCAAAAATTCCCCAACATGCTTCAGAGAGTGAAATATATCTACAATCAAGATACTGTTTTACTTCATCAATGTTTCGTTCATTTAGAGACCTACCATTTTCTGCTGATTCAATAACAACAGTGATTCTATCATACCCTTTGTTGATATACTTGAATAAGTATTTAATTGAAGTACTTTGGTTACACCACTCCATATTAATGTGTGTTTGATACTTCGTTAATAATTTTGGATTGTAAGGCACAACATAACGATGGTCAAGAGAAATATCATTTTTTCAACAATATTTCCATTATCTCTTCTTCTATAAAGCAGATATCCATCTTCATCAACAAATGTAGTTTGAGAGAATTTCTTTGGGAAATATCGAGAGCATTTACCATCTTTCATACACGGAGAAGACCTATTAGAAGAACCACATGGACCATGAATCATATGTGCACTACAATATTTTTGACCTACGGCAACGCCTTTATCTTCAACGGTTTTAAAACCGTGGTCTTAAAGTACAATAGGCCAATGTTTTAAAACCGTTGCCAATTCATTGTAATAGACATAGTTATTCTCAAAACTGTGGCCTATTATACTATAAGACCACAGTTTTAAAACCGTTGCCTATTCATTATAATAGACCATGTACATTGTTGCCATAGTTATTCTCAAAACCATGGGCTATTATACTTTAAGACCATGGTATTATAACAGTTGCCATAGTCTATTTTAATATTGGAACACAATTTTTTATCTCTTGACCTCTCCAATACTCATTCTGAACTTATCCTTGCCTATGCCCTTTTGTCTTCTGTCTCGGTGCCTCATACATTCACTCTTCGATTTTCGTCCAACACCATAAGCTTCCTCGTTGCTCATACATTCACTCTTCCTCATTCACTCAGGTCCCATTCCCTCATCACCATTTTTGTTTTTCCTTTCTCACTTTCTTCAATTTCAAAACAATGATGAATTTCAATTCCGATTACTCTTGTTGTGATTCTTCTTCTGCTTCTGACGCCGATTTAGGTTTCGCTTTCAACTGAGGTAGGTGCTTCATATTGAGATCATGACTGGCCGTTTTGAAACTTGACTCGATTCTGATGGTGGCACCAAATGTTCATATCATTCTTTCTTGTGGTGCACATTGGAGAAGAGGATGGGTGTGGCAGCACAGGTATAATGAACCTTTATGTTTATATAGTAACTTCAAATCTATAAGTTTGTAACTATGCCTATTTCATCTATGAGGGACTTTAATAATTAAGAAAATGGTGAAGAACTGTCTGATCCAGCATTTTTAGAGCTCGTGTTTGTCTTAGACGTTCGAAGATAAAGATTCTACGAAGTTATTATGTACTTTACTTAATAATGTCATGTTCCATTTCCCCCCCTCTTGTTTCAGTCCTTTTTTCAATTTGGTTGCATTGGCTTCTAAGTGCAGAGGAGTGTACTTATAAATTTAGTCAAATCTCTATTGTTAATTATATACGAGTTTTTAGCTAATGTTTATAGTTGCGTCACTAGTTTATGCAGTTTGTAGAAATAAGGTTATGCATTTAACATTTGCTTTCATTAACTCTTGTTTATCTGTACTATTTCATTTGCTTATATATAGGGACAAAAATTAGGTAAAATTTGTTTTTAAGTATTTAATGTTCTAATAAAAATATAATTGATGAGTTGTAAAAAACTATGATTCAAATGCAATTTGGTTGCTGTGCAGATTCAGTGGTGGAGATTTCTTAAGAAGACTTGGAGAGAAGAGTATTTTATTTGTGGGGGGCTCCTTGAGTTTGAATAATGGCAATTAGTGACATGCTTGCTTCTTCTGTGCCACAAGCCAAACACACCTTAGTGAGGACTGGAGATCTCTCCACTTTCTCTGTAATATTTACATATCTTGACAATATGTGTATATAGTATGCATTTTGTAAGGACCCAAATTCTACTATTGAAATTTTTTCCTTATTTTAATCTAATTTCATGTATTTAACTACAAATTATATTTACAGATTGAATGAACTTATTTTTTTGATCCCACTTCCCTCATCACACCCAATCTCTAACCAAAAGTGACATACCAAATCATATGATAGAAAAACATAATTCGTATTAATGTAACTTAGTAACTACCGCATACAATTAGCTATGGGTTTTCAAAACACCCATAGCTACATATACCCCGAGTTACTATTTTCTATGGGTAATACCATGTACAACAATCATGTTCATAGTTACAAATAGTTAGTTCAAGTACAACCAATTAGGTTACAAAGAATGGACAAGAGACATCAAAATAAAAGTCTCTAGGCTCCTAATCAAAAACACTCAAACTCCTTCCGCCTATCTGCAATGGGATTAACATTGACAATACATCAAAGAAACACAAATGAGTAAGTCGTTAACTCAATAAATATCAATGTAAGTTAATCCACATTTAATAAGATTAAATAAACGGTTTAAAATCAAATATACTTAAAATCATTTTCATCGTTCATACTTTTGAAAAGCCATGCTACATAACTTGAGTCAAAGTTTGCTACATTGCTTGAGCCAAAACTTGCTACATTACTTGAGCCAAAGTCGCTAACCAATCATGGTCGGCTAAAAACGAGTTTTATTTCCATTGGCACTCCACCAATACATTTTCCGAGTTTTATTTCCATTAACACTCCACCAATAAAAAAACAGTAAATCCACTCCTCATCATTACAACATACCCATATATGCTTATAACGACTAAGTGATTTACGATTCATTTCATTATTCCGAGTTTTATTTCCATTGGCACTCCAACAATACAAAAACAGTAAATCCACTCCTCATCATTACAACATATCCATATATGCTTGTAACGACTAAGTGATTTACGATTCATTTCATTATTCACATCAGAAAATCCACGCATTTTCTATCACAGTGCATAAGTTAAAGACTTATCCTTACCTCGGTGAGTGTTGGGTTTGGTTCTTGGCAACTTCTCAAGTTCTACCGACACCGCCTCCAACTTTAGGATCTTTCCTCATTCCCACCATACAACACAATGTTAGTCATTTATTCCAAATATCACATAAACAACTTATATTGTATTATTTAACCATACAAGATATTCATCATATTTTCAATGTTGCTAAACTACTTTCATCATAAGTTTACAACTATCCAAAACATACATAATCATCTCATATTTCAACATTAGAAAGTAAACTCGTCTTCTACCTCTAATATTTTACTCATTTTCCATCTTAACCCCATTTTCACTTTAGGGTTTTGGGGTTTTCATGAACCAACCCACAAACTCTTTCCATTTTCGAAATACTAACTCTAAACCAAGAGTTTACAAGAGAAAAATCACATAAAACGAACTATAACTCAAAAGGGTGAGTTTCCATGGTTTCTCATACTTTGAGAAGAGATCCAACTTACCAAAGAATGGGTTTCAAGGAGAAGAAGAGAGTTGGAATAGAGAGTTTTACCTCTTCTCAAGCTCTTGGACGACAATCAAAGCTCCTAGACCTTGAGAATGCTCTCTTCTCTCACATCTCTTCAATTCTTAACCTAAAAATGTATTTGGAGTTTCTCTCATTTAATGCCCTCGTCGGGCTCTCGTTTAAGCTAGCTTATTCTCGAAGCGAGAAAATCCCGCCCATTTTAAAAACTCAGATCTGACCTTCTCACCCAGGCGAGGGAAACTCTCGCCCAAGCGAGACATCTCTCGCTCAAGTGAGGATCCTCTCGCCCAAGCGAGGATCTTACAGCCTCGATAGGTCCAAAACATCACTTTTCTCGCCCAGACGAGCTAGCTCTCGCTCAGGCGAGAATCCTCCAGTATATCCCAGGATTTCACCCTCCCAGGTGAGCTTTTCTCTCCCAGATGAGCTTTTCTCGCCCAGGCGAGAATCCCTCGCTCAAGCGAGAATCCCAGGACTGACACTATGATTTTAACGACTTAAAATTAGGGTGTTACACATTCTCTTCTTTCTTTATTAACAATATTAAAGCATGTTTTAATACTCAAAATTGAATGTAAATATAGCAAGTCAGAGTCCCTATACAACTTTACATACATATTGATTCTACAAAACTTGTTGAAGAGTGGCTTAGACCCCTTTGTTTAGACAAAAACTTGGGATTTTGTAGTAGTTTGGAAATATGGGAATGACCCAACCAGGTACTCTTACTCTTAAACAATACTCATTCTTTTTTTTCTTTCTTTCTATTTTCATTAATTTGACTATCTTGTGTTTGGTGATTTATACATATTTGTATGTGTGGGTGTGTTGTTGTTGTAGTAGTAGTTGCACTGAAGAAAATATTGAGCAGCATGTGATCAAGCCCAAAGAAGAAGAAATGGATGATGATGATCAATGCCACTTAGACTCCCAATCCCATTTGCAGGGACACTCACTTTCATCATCCAATTAGAACTAAGGCTTGTGAGGCACTTGCCAAGCATAATTTTGCATTTTCTCTATTTTATGGATAATCTACCTATTTATTTATGTTATGTTCTCGTTAGTTTTTATCTTTATATGTTTTTGGTAAACACCATAATTTTTTTATTTTTTTTGGATATTATTGTTAACATTGGCCTAAAGGCCACAATTTTAATACATTTGGCACAAAAGCCACGGTTTTACTACTTTTAGGCACAAAGGCCACCGTTTTATTTCTTTATTTATGGATATAAAGGCCACAGTTTTACAAGTGTTGTACAAATTATCATTGGCCACGGTTTTATAAATGTTCTATAAACTATCATAGGCAACGGTTTTACAAGTGTTCTATAAACTATCAAAGACAACGGTTTTTAGGTGTTGCGTATAATGGCTACGGTAAAAAACTGTGGTCTTTGGAAAGTAAATAAACCGTTGCCTATGTCATTATAAAGGCAACTGTTTTATGTGCGTTGTTGCCTTATGCTAAAAAATTGTTGACTAAAGAAAAGGCAACGCCTTAGACTACCACAGTTAGAAAACTGTTGTCTATGATAAAGGCAACGATTTTTTAAATTAGACCACGGTTTTGAACCGTTGCCATAGGTCAAAAATGTTATAGTGATGATTTGACCAAGTTATGCAATTTAGGATTATCAAACTGATTTGGAATTTCTGCACAAATAATTCTGTTAATGTCATCAGGAGTTGGGTATTTATAAGACAGATGCAAAAATATAAGCAAGTGTGCATGTGGTAGCCCTCTTTTTTGAAATTCAATTGTGTACATATCTGAAAAATAACAATAAAAAATAACAATTATTATGTCAAATTACTTAATTAAAAATTATGCAATTATAATATGAATAAATAAGTGTATTGAGATTTATACTTACATGCAAGTACTTTCCCTAAAACATGTATTTTCTTCAAATCATGTAGCAATTCTTCAATCTTCATTTTGAAAACCCTTGAGATAATATCTGGGCGATCGTGTGGCTTCAACCCCATCGGCTTAAGAAGTCTAACATTTTCTGGCCAATTAAGATTGCATGTCATTGTCAAAAAAAATCAGAAAATCCTAATGAACTACAAATGGTCATCCCATCAAAATATAGTTGAAGGTAATATTACTCTTTTTCCTCGATTAGATCATTGACTCTGATCACTTCCTTGAGTTTCTCTTGATAAAGGACAATCTTTCAGATTCTACCATTGTATAAGCATCAACCAAAAACTGATGGAATAGTCTTCTTGAAGACAACAAAGTTTGGGCATCGTTTTTTCTACTTTGCAATCTAAATGATATCCATTCTCTTACTGTTACACGATTCCTTTTTCTACCTTGAGAACTGAGTCTATCCCTATGACATACATCATGTCTATATCCATCCTCTCCAAATGGAAACAACAAAGGATATTGGAAAGTCAAATAGCTTGCATGCAATTCGTTAATTCTTTTCAATTGACCACTTTGAGTTTCCATAATTATATCTATTTGTGAAGTTGAGTCAATGTCTCCAACAATTAAAGCAGCAACTTCAGAAACTGTGGGTAAGTTATTTATTCTTCCATCTGAATTTCTTTCAGCAATTAGTTTTAACTTCAGGTTTGTAACACCACCATGTCTTAATCTTTCACTTGCCATTCTGAAAGATTTTGCATGCACATTGTTGTCATCCAACATCTTTAACAACTTCATAACCACTTGTGAATCAACATTGTTATCCCTAACATAATGAATTAGCAAGAAATAAATTATTAGTGGGAGTGCATTGAAAATAAGGAATAAAATGTAAAGCATGACTTATTTACTTACCTTATTTCATTCATCCTATTTTCAATTTTATGTTCGGTATCATAAATATATAGTTGGACAAACTTTGGAAATTGTCCCGGCATATGCAAAATGCTACCAATACGATGACATGGTTGTCCTTATATCCTGATTGTTGGTGGACCTCCACTATTATTGATAGATATATCAATTTTGGCTCCTAATGAGGTGAATGCAAACATCATGTTGTATAGACGAATATTATTCTGGTAATTCACACTGTCATTTGATTTTAAATCAAAGAGCAGATGTTGAAGGATAGGTGGAGGTGCTCTTAGTAACGGTATTTGTATTCTGCCATCACACAACAAAGTTCATACTTGGGACTTGTGGTATTCCTATGTTTTTCTCTTTCGTTCTTGATACCACATACATGATCCACAATGTTCACATTCAATAACAGGATCACCGATATCAAAATATCCTAAAAAAATAAATGAAAGTTATAGTCTATATTTATTATAATGTAAAAAAACATACACTAAAATTACAAATCACCTTCTTCATTGCCAGTTATTGATGTGAAAGATGAATTGTCAAATTGTTCTTCATCTTCTGAATTGTATCCAATATCTATTCCTTAAAAAGATAAAAAATAAATGGTGTAAGTATGCAACAAAGAATTTACATTTATTGTATAGTAAAAATATAATTAACTACCTTTCATGGAATAATCATCGTTGTCATCATCTTCATTGTTGTCATTGGGAAGATTGTCAATAAAAGTTTGACTTGCGCAAAAAGGGAATAAAATTTCTTTATCTTTTTCAACATTTTTGTTAATTTCATCATCACAGAGGGTATGATATCTATTCATCAGGTTTATGCCCAATAATGTTTGATTGATAAATGTCTTTTTCCTTGTAATCTCATGTATGGTACTTGGTTGAGTATGAGGAGAAGAACTTGATGCTTCATTACTGTTGAGCAAACTATATATTCTATCTCTTTGATTAATATAATTTAAAGATATTTGAGAAAAATGTGTCCTTTCAATTGGAGCAGGTGTTGAGTTTAGCATATGAACATCCATTGTTGAAAGTTGTTATATTTTTTATCTTGAGAAATTTATCCCCTTCTCACGTAAAGCGCACTTTTTTTGTGTACAATTGAGGAAGAATTGTTAAGATAAATATTATCCATATCTGATTGAAAAGAGAACATGATGTATAAGAAAATCAAAATCAATGTTATAAGAATATCAAGTTATATATTTTTTTCCTGATACTATATACTTAAATTAATATGTTACCAATTTGTAAGATATACGGGTAACAATTGATAAAAAATATTACTTACATAACCATGCTACAAATACATTGTCTAATTTGAACAAACAAATTAATAGTTACATAACCATGCTAAGAACAAAAACATGACAGAGGTTCTAATAGAGGAAATTACAAAAATGCACATTAAACTCAATAAAAAATTACAAAATAAGAGAGTATAAATCCTCTGATAATATGATTTCAGCACATTATATGTAGTAACATCATGACATGTCTAAAAAACAATAAAACAGAACACAGGATTGTGAACCAAAAAAATGATAAAACGAAAAATCTTCATAATAGTGGTTACTACTGTTTCAACTCAGGTGAAACACACCGTGAAAAAATTTAAGCTTTATAATCTTCAAGTTAATAGCATTACCTGTATGAAATTCAATTCCAATATTAACATTGTTACAAAGGTTGTTTGCACACATATTACAGAAAATGGGAGAATACGAAAGAAAACAACATGAAAAATCAAAAGTCAAAATTAAGAAAGTTTTATTCTTTTACCTTGGGAGATGACAAATAGAGGTGAAGAAGATTGAGAATGAAGGTTCGAAGATAATGAACAATGAAGGATAACGTACTTCCAAAGAATAAGAAAAAATATAACACAAATTTGTCAACAAAAAATAAAAACTACATTTTCGGTAATATCATGAGTTTAGTGTATAAGAACAGTTGAAATGATGAATTTATAAAGAAAATCAACTTACCTTATATTTGAAAACAGTTGATAATCATGTGAAAACAATGTTAGTTTGTAATCTTCATACATATATGAAATCCAAAAACAATATTAACAATGTTATGGACGGATTCGTTTCTAAACACGTTACCGAAGAATGAAGATGAAAAGGTAGAAAAAAGATTTTGTTTTTACCCGAGTTCTCTCAAAACGTAGGTATAGAAGCTGACTTATTACATTATCTTTTAAAAATGAAGATGTACGCTTTAAATTGTAATGAGAAGCTGACAACATTGGGTTGTGTGTAGAAAGATGTTTCATCGTTGTTTTTTTAGTGACTTTTCGTTGCAAAAAGGTAAAGTGAGCATAAAGACATAGTTTAATATTAGTTATAGACTTCAATCTTTGTCCAATAGTATTTGACTTTTTAGTTGCAAAAAAGGTAAAGTGATACTAAAGACATAGTTTAGTATTAGTTATGGACTTCAATGTTTGTAAAATAGTATAACCCATAACATTAGAAATAGTATTTGACTTAATTTAGAAATATTTTATTTTGAGACAAAGAATTTTTATACTTACAAAAGCTGATGATGTTTCATGTTTACCAATGTCAAATGTAAAAGCCCACCCTATCCTCCGACTTGCATGTTTAAATGACAAAGAATGTGTTAAGTAGATGAAAATTGATTAAGTAAAAGACAATATCTTTTTACTGGTTAGGAAGAAGGTATGTTTCAATCTGTTAGCTTCTTCACAATAGATAAAAATATATGGCTTTAAAATATTTAGTGATTTAACATGATTAATAATCTGTTTCAATCTGGTGTGGACTTACTATTGGAATTTTCTAATTAACATGATTATCAACTTGAAGCAAGAGAAATAAATAAAATAGGAAAAATGCAATTAGTAGGTTTACTTAATTTGTTTAGAGTTTCATAAAACTCAATTTTATTTTTTTGTAAGTTTAGGATTCACAGTTTATTTATAACAATAACATTCATTATTTATTTTGATAAACATTATATAATTGGATGTATAGGAAAACAACAAATTAGCTTTGCATTAAACTGAAACAATTTATATTAACAATACCTAATAGTATGTCCAACAAATAGAGAGGGTTAGATAGGGTGTAACATCATCATAATGTGTTACCAAGTTAGTAAGATGACTTAACAATGTGATGTTTGACAAAAAAACATCACATTATAATGAAATAAAAGAAAACTAGTTGTCAAAATGTTACATATAATGTGTGCTCTATATTTCCTAAGTCATTCGGTCTTCATATGTTTTGTCATCTTCGAGGATGACAACTGAGTAGAATTACAGACGGGGCTTTGTATCAGGTCCAAGTCGAATTTAGCCGACAATTTCTTGGCTGGAGTTACAACTTGAAACTTCTCTTGAACATGATCAGTAGTCATAGACACAGACTAACCAAGAAATTGTGAAAATTTTGACACACATTAGTAGAGTAATATTAAAATTGACAATATTTGGTATAAAAAATTATGTATTTCACTGACAGATTCTAATTGAATGAAATAACTATGCAAACAGATTTCCCTTTTAAATCATCAGAAGTTGTTGCATAATTGTATATGAAATTACCATCAAAATAAGGTTTTCAAAAATTACCTCAAAAACTCCAAGAACTAAAGCAAATAAATGCCTTCGGATCATCTTCTCCTTCCTATATTCAAAAACTTACCATATAATGCATGCACGCATTTGTTCTATAAACAATAGAGAAACAACTACATCTATCAAAAAGTAGAATCAAATAAGATGTGTATAAAATTGATGAAGGATAGAAAATACCAAAAATCCTTCTTCAAAAATAAGCTTCTTCAAATTTGATTGTGTCCGGGAGAAGATCATCTTATCAAAAATACCAATCACCTCTACGTGAAAAAATAACAAAAAATCTGTTATAAAAATAAAAATAACAACTAAAATTGTAAATAATAGAACATAAGGTGCATTCTGTAAACATGATTTAAATGTAGATCATTTCAATGACATTGAACTTATGCATAACATAGTCATTGAGATCCACTGGTTAAATTCATATCAAGATGTTCAGGTTTGGGGGTATTTGAACATACCAAAGTGAACATACCAAACATCAATCTTCCAAAGGTGCTTGAAGTCATTGAGATCCTTCAGGAAGTCGAAAGGCCCAGATAATGACATTATACTGATATATATGAAACCCTCTCAAAAGTATGTTAAGCAAAAGTAAAAAAAAAGTAAAAAAAATGAAGCACATCAAAGTAATGACAATATAGAAGAACATGAAAGTTGTGATTTTTATGACATATTAGTGAATTATAACATAATTTTAGTAAGATCTAAAGTTCAAAAAGTGATTTTATAACATACAAAAAAATCAAAACAATGGAGCCACATAAGTGTATTCAAGGTACACCATCAAACAAAACAAAACAAAATAAGTGTATTCGAAAGGGTGAAAGCATACTTATAAAAAACAAAGTATGTGTGAAAGTTGCGATTTTTATGACATTAGTAAGTTATAACACATTTTAGTAAGATCTACACTTACTTCTCAGAAAATATTTCTCAAAACAATGGAACCACATTTACCATATGCATGCAAAATATTTCTCAGAAAAAAGGTACACGGTACACCATTAAACAAAGTATGTGTGAAAGTTATGATTTTTATGACATATAAAGAAAAATATCAGGAAAAGTGAGGAGAATGTTTACCTTCAAGAAGATGATCCACAAAATGATGAATACCTTGTACAAAAATGATGAATAAAAAATGGTGAATATAAAAAATATATAAACAAAAGCGATAAACATGTTTACCTTTGAGAAGAGGAAAGATGAATGAAAGAGATGATGAGAGAGAATCGGTGGAGAGAGAAGATGAAGATGAAGAAGAAATAGAGGATGAGAATGAATCGATGGACAGAGAAGTGAAGATGAAAAGATAGAGGGAGGGAGAGAAAACTACAAATGAAAGGAGAGAGTGGAAAAAAACCATAGTTTTTTTTACTTAATAAGTCAATTTACGGAATTAACCTCGGGCTTTTAACAAAACGTAATAAATGAGGACAGACTTTTTGGTAATTTTGTCCCTGCAGCAATAAATGAGAATAATACTTGTAATGATTCAAAATAATATAAAATACGAAAATGTCATCAACCGAATAAAAGCAGGAAATTTAAAGGTATAGGTCTTTTAGTCTTCATATTTTTAAAATTTCCATATTTTTTTTGTAATAAAAAATCAAAATACAACTATACCATTGAAAAAGCCAAGTGTCAAACATATGAGAAATTTATTTTAAGTTTTTCACTAGCCTTTTCAATTAATATAGATATATAGATAAGTTAAGTATTAGAGTTCCTTTTTAGATACTCAATCACATCATCCAATCTTCAATTCAGTTCAATGCAACAACATCACCATCGCTTCATATGTTCATGGGAAGAGACAAGAACCTAATGAATGTGATATAATCCTAAGTTTGTAATTTGAATAAATCAAGCTTTGTTGCAGCCATGACTACACTACCTATGGTCTCTAAGAAGAATGGATAAGCTAGAGCTGGAGAAATCATGCATGCATGTAGACTATGATATTTTAAAACATTTCATAAATTAGACTTGTATCGAGTACAAGGTGTCACGTGTATTTTACGTTGAAACTAATATTTTCTGCATATAGCCTAATTTTTTTATTAATAAATGTTATAGAGCCTAAATTATTTAAATTAAAATATAAAAAATTATTGTGAGTGGTAATTTTAAATAGATAATAGGATAATAAATTTTATTTTAGTGTAAATATGAATTATTAGATGAAATACTATCATGTAAATTTTATCTGAGAGATATATAATTTTCATAATATATAAAAAATAGTAGTAGTAAAATTTGAATGTTTGAAAATTATGTCATTACTATTATATTTTCTCAATTAAAATTTGTAAGTTAATAAATATAATTTAAAACAAATGACAGAATGAAAATCTTCTTACATGCATGATTGCCTAAAACTTTTCCTTTATATATTGATAATTGATGTACTTATAGATATGGTGTCATTTAATTATTTTATTGATAATAATATTAATAAATATTGGTCTAGCTGATAAGAGCTCGATCTTGAATCCTGTGGCTACTATAGAATTTTGTTGATAAATAATTGTATGTATCTTTAGGATGGGGATCACCTGTCCCTCATTTTAAGTTATTCACGTGTTTGACCTTGAAGACTTTTTAGACAAATCTCATCAAAAATTTTCCTTATATAAATGATTTAATATTTTACTAGTTGTTATTTTTTATGTCCTTATAAAGTTTAATTTTACTAAACTTTTTTACTTGTCTTGAATATATATTTATTTAGTAAAATTACTTATCTTAAATATTATTTTCATTATTTTATATATGAAATCTCTCGATAATCAATAATAGTTAGAAAGGCAAATTTGGCATCTATTATAAAAAAAAATGTTTTTGCCACATTATTCGGCATCTATTATAGAAAAAAATGTTTTTGCCACGTTATCATGGACACATGTCAACTTTTCATTGATTTTTTTGCCTCCAAAATTAGTTCATATTCTTATTATGTACCCTCATACATTGTATTAAATCTATATAAAAAATCCAAATCAAACTTCATTTGATCCTTATTTTTCAAACCGTCATTTCTTTTGGTTTCACTCATGCTCTCTCCTCATCACCACTCATACCCATTGTTTATTATCCAATATATTATTTAATAAGATATAATAATAATAATAACATTTAATATATATACTTATATAAGAAAAAAAGTTTCATCAATATTCATTTTCACATATGTCACAACCACATTCATTTTTCTCCGTCCAAAATTCATAGGCTAGCATAATAACATAGAGGAAATATTAATTACTAAAAGGAATACCCTATGTTTGACACTTGGATTTTTTAAGTGCAACTTTATCATTATTAGTGATTTTTTTAATATCATTGTAATGTAAATTGTATGATATATTTCTATATGTATACGTTTAATATTGTTGGAGATAATTTAGTCATTTTCTCTCTACTTCATTCATCTCATTTACGAATAACATATGTGTTTTTAACTATTAAAATATATGGGTCACATGTTTGTTCTTAACAATACGAATATACATGTAACATGTGTATTTTTAACCATGAGAATATATAAGTAACATGTGTATTTTTAATCATTGTATGAGAGTAACATGTGTGTTAATGATCATGTAGCAAAAAATATCGCCTCATACATATGCATGGTTAACTTGCTAGTTTGTGAGAACACTGATCTCCTCTTACAATCGTTTTTTTTTTCAAAAAGGGAAAAATGAGTAGTTAAAAATGATATACAAGAACTAGAAAAGGCAAGAAATAATGTACTTTAATATTATTTGCTAGCAAGGGAAAAAATAATAATATGAGATGAATATATAAAATAGAAGTAGTAGGTAGAAAAATATAATAATATAAGATGCATCCAGTTCTACTAAATTCTACTTAAGAGATAAGAATAAATTTAATTGTTGTAAAAACGAATTTCAAATCTATTTATATTTCTTACTCGAATGTATTCTTTTATATACACGCGAATCTCAGAAAAATACTCCTACAACTAAAAGGAAATGTCTCAGATTTGATGGAAACAAAACATTAATGGAACAGTAAATGTATAATATTAAATCAAGTGAAACCCGAACTGGACATCAAGCCAAAAGAACTTTCGTATTAGGTCTAATTGATTTAAATAGTTAAGCCATCCGGTGGGATCGGATGATTTTAAATATAATTAGTATATTTTTTTATCTATAAATATATAATTATATATAAATGTAAAATTTAATATAATTAATAATTTTATATAACTATATTGAAGTATCATATATATATATATATATATATATATATATATATATATATATATATATATATATATATATATATATATATAGGACTGAAATAAAACAAAACATCAGAGTAATGTTCAATTTTTTAAAATTTTAAGTGAACCATTCGGTTTTTCCCCCGAGTTATTCCGGTTTAACCGAGTTTAGCACGGTCGAACCAAAATTTCTCCAATTTAAAGCGGTCCAACTACTTATTCAGTTAAGACTACAAAACATAGTCATTTTCAAGTTCAGTCAACGGTCGAACCGATCGGACCGTCCGATCCTATTATCACAACCCATTAAATAAAAGACATGGTTGGTTTAAAAGTATGTCATTATTGTCTATTAGTCTACTTAGAAAGCTTCAAGGAGGCGAACATGCCTATGTTCACAGAGGCTAATGTATCTATAATTAAATAGACTTATATAATATTATATATTAAATTATATTTTCACACAGATTTATATTAAAATTTCAGATATTATAATATTAATTACAAAATAAGTTCTTGATAGATGGTTTAAGTTGTTTCCATCCTAGTAGCTTGGTGAAGTAATTAAATTGTTTTAATTATATTTTTGAAAAAGAGAGAACTACTGACTATTAAGCTCCTATTCTACTGAGTACATATTAATTATTAAGTATTGTTCCAAGGGCTCACATCCTCTTCAAGTTCTGGGCTGTTATGGTTTATATCTCATTTATTTTTGGATAAAAAATGTTAAATAGCCTTTTATTCTTCAACCAGGATCCTCTGTCACTAAAATTTTATGTTTCTATGTACTAAACCAATCATATCTCACCAAATAATATACAAATCTTATTTTATGTTTTTTATATTTTTCTTTTCAAGTAGATGACATCTTACAATTGAATTGAGACACAATGAAACATAAAAAGTGGGACAACTAGTCCCCATTCTTTCTTCTTACTTTTAGTATTTGAGGGTCCAATAATGAAAATGATTACTATTGGTCCCCAAAATACTCTCAATTAAATAATATATATCATTTATATAATTTAGACATGTCTTAGTATATACAATAATTTCTCATGCACATAGAGATGAGAAAGAATTCTTCTCTATTACTAGATTATCCAATATTGAAAATGTGATAGTGAGTAGTTTTTTAAAATATTTAATTTAAAATAATTAAAATTTGTATTATTTAAAGGGAGGGATCCATTTACTCAAAGAGTAAGTGGAAAAGACTTACTCTTCATCTTAGTCATATAATCTTGGAAAATCCAATGGTTTATATGTATTCACCAATTCAAACCATTGGATTTCCAAAAAATAAATGATCATGATAAGAAGTAAGTCTTTTCCACGAATAAGTGAATCCCTCCCCTTATTTAAATTTTGTTTTTGTCATCTATTATTATGATAGGTATCCATTGTCTTCTCGAAGAGGAGACATACTCTTAAAGACGTATCACTATTCAGAGAATCTAAACCTCATTATATCTTGAATAGACTGAAATTAAATGTTTTAAAATGTTCGTATAGTGATATAAACTAGCTTTTGAGAAAATCAAAATATTAATAATTTAATTCTCGAGAGTTATGTTTATTGTGTTTGTCAGGTAAGAAGATGAAAGTTGGCAAATAACAAAACAAACATACACTGCAAAGAGCTGCAAAAGGCTGATTCTTATCTCCATGAGTCCATCTCATATAACCATTCGAACTTGCCTCTATTGGCCCCATGTAACACCCTAAATTTAAAGTTATTAAAGTATAGTATCAGCCTTGGGAGTCTCGCTTGAGCGAGAGAATTGTCGCTTGGGAGAGAGAGGCTCACCTGGGAGGGTGAAATCCTGGGCTATACTGAAGGATTCTCGCTTGAGCGAGAGTGGTCTCGCTTGAGTGAGAGTTGTCTCGCCTAGGCGAGAAAAGTGGCATTCAGGACTTGTCGAGGCTGTAAAATCCTCGCTTGAGCGAGAGCTACCTCGTCTGAGCGAGAAATCCCTCGCTTGAGCGAGAGCGTCAGATCTGAAATTTTAAAAAGGCGGGATTTTCTCGCTTGAGCGAGAATGGGCTCGCTTTACCGAGAACCTGACGATTTCACTTTAAAATAGAAACCCCAAACACATTTTAGGGTTAGAAATTGAGAGAGAAGAGAGGAGAAGGTGATTTTGAGAGCAAGAACTCGTGGGAATCATCTAGGAGCTTGAGAAGAGGTAAATCTCTTGATTCTAGCTCTCTTTCTCCCTTTCAAACTCGTTTTTGGGTGTATGGTTCTCTTCTCAAAGTATGAGAAACCATGGAAACTCTTCCTTTAGAGTTATGGTTCGTTTTATGTTGTTTCTCTCTTGTAAACTCTTGGTTTAGAGATGGTATTTGATAAGTGGAAAGGTTTTGTGGGTTTATTCATGAAAACCCCAAAACCCCAAAATGAGAATATGAGTAAAAAGGGAAATGGGTGAAATGTTAGATTTAGAAGATGAGTTTGTTCTCTAATGTTGATATATGAGATGAATATGTATGTTTTAGATGTTTGGGAAATTCGTATTGAAGTAGTTTTGGAAACCTTGAGAATAAGTGAATCTCTTGTATGTTTGACGATGCAATATGAGTCGTTTATGTGTTATTTTGAATAAATGACTAACATTGTTGTTATTGGTGGGAATGAGGAAAGATCCTAAGGTTGGAGGAAATCGCGGAGGAGACTTTTAAAGTTACTCGGAACCGACCCCAACGCTCACTAAAGTAAGGGATAAGTGTTTCTAACTCATATGAGCTGATGTGAATGAGGTATGTGAAATAGGTAATATGTTTGTAAGAATATTGTTGTTACCCTACCAGAAGTGGTAGTGGATTATTATTGTTACCCTATCCGAAGTGGTAGTGCTTTATTGTTGTTACCCTACCCGAAGTGGTAGTGGTTTATTGTTGTTATCCTACCCGAAGTGGTAGTGGTTTATTGTTGTTATCCTACCCGTAGTGGTAGTGGATTATTGTTGTTATCCTACCCGTAGTGATAGTTGGGTATTGTTGTTGTCCTACCCGGAGTGGTAGTGGATTAATGTCGGTGTCCTACCCGGAGTGGTAGTGGATTAATGTTGTTGTCCTACCCGAAGTGGTAGTGGATTATTGTGGTATAGACCTGCCCGGTGTGGTATGGAGAATTAATTAGACCTGCCCGATGTGGTATGGAGAATTAACTAGACCTGTCCGATGTGGTATGGAGAATTTACTAGACTTGCCCGATGTGGTATGGAGAATGAACTAGAACTGCCCGATGTGGTATGAATAATTAACTAGACCTGCCCGATGTGGTATGGAGAATTAACTAGACCTGCCCGATGTGGTATGGAGAATGAACTAGACCTTCCTGATGTGGTATGGATAATTAACTAGACCTGTCCAATGTGGTATGGAGAATTAACTAGACATACCTGATGTGGTAGATGATTATCTTTGTGGGAAAACTCGGTGAATATGAATGATGATAAATGAGTATATTGGAATGAAAGTAATATGCATGCTATAGAATATATACTATGGGATATATATACTATAGGGTGAATATGAATGATGAGAAATGAATATATTGGAATGAAAGTAATATGCATGCTATAGAATATATATTATGGGATATATATACTATAGGGTGAATATGAATGATGATAAATGAGTATGTTTGGATGAAAGGAATATGCATGCTATATAATATATATTATGAGATATATATACTATAGGGTGAATATGAATAACCTAGAAATGGAAGGAATGAGATACTAATGTTTATATTTATGTACTTGTGATGATAAATTAGTTCAATGTTTATTTATACTTAAAATGTGAATTATCATGTAATATTAGTTTTGAACTAATGACTTACTCCCTTGTATTTGTGTGTTGTTTATGATAATCCCATTGTAGGTAAACGAAGGATTTTGAGGAGAAGGCTCACTTTGGAATTTTATGCGTTTCCTAACTTGGATTTCTTTATCTATACTTTGGTATTATAGTTGACTAAACAATATTTTGGGATGAATGTAATTTCTGATTATGGTAACACCGGAGAAGTGTAGTTATAGGCATTATGATTCTTGGAAACCCATAACTAGTTGTATGCGGTAGTTACTAAGGATTAATTGAATGAATTATGTTTTTCTACAATATTAAATGTATGATAATATAACAAGTTAAAAAGGTGGTTTTACGGAATGATTAATGATGGATTAAAGTAAGATGATGAATGTATGCATGAAAGGATTATAATAAATGAAAAAATTTCAAGGGTAGAATTTGGGTCTTTACAATATGGTATCAGAGTATATGTCAACTCTGCGGCCTAGGGTATGGCTTGCATGCTTCTTTGTATGACTTATGTGAATTTTTTGTTGATTTTGTGATTGAATTGTGTTGGTTAGTATAAACTGATGTGCGATTATGTGACCCTTGTCGGTTGAAGATTTGGTTTACTGGCAAGTTAATGAGCACAAGTACACATGGCTGGTAGAGGAAGAGGAACTAGTCAGAATGTCCCAAATGATCTTTTGGCTCAAATGGTAGCTGCATTGCAACAAGTTAATGAGAATTTGCAGAGTCTGAATCAGAACGCAGTGCCCAGTCCGAGTTCACACCCTTTAGTCCCACCCAGACCAGCCGAGTACCGGGGATTGGATGAGTTCTGTAAACAGAAGCCTAAACAGTTCCAAGGGGGATTCACTCTGGATGTTGCAAATGAATGGGTTCAAAGCTTGGAGAGGATATTCCGAGCCATGGGTTGCGGCGATGTTCAATGGGTAACATATGCTTCCTATATGCTGGCAAATGAAGCTAAAAACTGGTGGGAGATGACCCGGCGCCAAATGGAAACGGAGGGCCAAGTGATTGTCTGGGGTACCTTCAAAGAGAAGTTCCTTTAGAAATATTTTCCCGCTGATCTAAAAAGGAAGAAAGAGATGGAATTTCTGAGGTTGGAACAGGGAGACATGTCGGTGGGGGAATATGCGACTAAGTTCGAGGAATTGGCCCGATTTTGTCCCTACTCTGAGTTGGAAGTGGACGGACGGTCCAAGTGCTTTAAATTTGAATCGGGCTTAAGGCCCAAGCTGCAAAGGATGTTCGGACATCAGGAGATTGATGATTTTGCTACTTTGGTCAACAAGTGCAGGATGTACGAGGATAACCTGAAGGCAGATGAGGTGGCGACACTCAAATCAAATTCCCCCTGGAACTATGGATCTCAACGCAACCATATGCAGGGGAGAGGTAAAGAGAGAGTGGAGAATGACCGAAAACCTTATGCGGCACCTATTGGGCATTGTGACAGAAATTTCCAAGGGTCGAGACCACCTACTATAACGACCCGATTTTCATAACTCGAAAATTCTCTTTTAAAATCCTTATTCGTGAAAGTGTAGTGATTACTTTTGAAAGACATTACTCGAACAATTTGGAAACTTGAGTGAATATGTTTATAAATTTACAAGGCAGAAATATTCCAAAAACCTTTCATTTCAAAAGCATGTCATTACACTTCCGTTCAAATACATCCATTATACAATTACCCTTTCTCAAAAGTACCTTAAATACAAACATTAGATCCACTTCATTATACACTTACAAGAAAGTTGTTTATACATGAATCCACTTTAACATGTTCTTCATATTACAAATATTTGTCATATAACATATCAATTACATATTATCCACTACTCTATCATGTACTCTTCTCCACAAGCGTCCAATGCGCTACCTCCACAACCTGAACCTAAATATACAACACATACAAGGAAAGACAAAGGGAGTAAGAACCAACTACGGCGACCGTAGCGTGGATTTACATGGAGTAATGACATTAAAGTATTAAAACCCACACACATCTAATCATCAATCATGATAAGCATATCTCAATCAACACATAATATCCATATTCACCCTATAGTACACATATATCTCATACTATATATGTTCTATAGTGTGCATACTTATTCATCATATATTATCCCTATTCACCCTATAGGACACATACATCCCATACTATATGTGTTCTACAGTGTGGATATTTATTTATCACATATACTCATTTCTCATCATTCATATTCACCCTATAGGATATATATCCCATACTATATATCCTATAGCATGCATATGACATTCTTTGTGACATTCTCATTTCTCATCATTCATATTCACACTTGATCGTATTCATCGATTTCATTTTCCATACCACATCGGGCAGGCCGAGTTATTACCCCATACCACATCGGGCAGGTCGAGTTATTACCCCATACCACATCGGGCAGGTCGAGTTATTATCCCATACCACATCGGGCAGGTCAAGTTATTACCCCATACCACATCGGGCAGGTCGAGTTTCCATATTACACTCACATCCATGTCATACACAATCAACACAAGGCATCTCATTATTTTATCACCATAAATAACATACAACACATTCATTGTCACAAACATACCTTTATCCATTTTAACACATTCACAACTCATCACACATTCATTGTTACAACACACCCATATATGTTTATAACAATCAACTACTCACAACACACTCATTTTGATAAACATACTCATATCCATTTTAACACATTCACAACTCATCACACATTCATTGTTACAACACACCCATACATGTTTATAACAATCAACTACTCACAACATACTCATTTTACTTCTGACCATAAATATCTCACACACCATCATTATCACACAACATAACCATTATCATAAACAAACCATGCATAACATATTCTTCATCATATACACCTTAACGTTAGAACCATCTTTAATGACGGTGTATTACCATAAATGAGCATATAGCGATTTACTTAAATAGACGGTTTTCCCCACACATATATCTCCACTTTTATGGCTAATACATCCTCATGTAAAATGAAGACTCTCATATGGACCACAAACTCCCAAGAGAGTTTCTATCCGTTAATATGCTCCGATTCTTGAGGGAAATCGGAGATGATAACTATAATGAAATACTCTAAGACCACAATGGTCTTCTCCCTCACCTTAGGTTGCGTAAGCTCCGTTGCTCCGCAAAAGAGTCACATCTCCCTTCATCTCCTCCAACCTCCATTGTTGCTTTTTCACCTACAAGCTTTTCCAAATGTGTCACCATGAAGCAAGAGGAAGGTTTTGATGAGTTTTGAGGCTTAGTGGAGGGAAAAATGGTCCATTTGGGTGGAGCCACCGTTGGGAGAGAAAGGGGGAGAAATAAAATGAATATTAGGGTTTCTAGATCCCCTTTTTCACTTTTATAGCTCTGACGCTCTCGCCCGGGCGAGAACGGCTCGCTTGGGCGAGAATTTCGCGACTTTTTCACATTTCACACTGGAGGGCTCTCGCCCGGGCGTGGATTTCTCACTCGGGAGAGAATCGGGCAGTATGCAAAGGCCCCCCTCTAGCCTGGGCGAAAATCCTAGCTCGAGCTAGAATTTGACAGCTTTTCCAAATTTCACTTTCGCTCAAACGACCACTTTTTCGCTTGGGCGAGGTTCCTATACTTCTCAAACTTAAAACGTTGAGTCCCTCGCTTAGGCGAGACTCTCTCGTCCAAGAGAGAATGGTCAAGCATGCACCTCAACACCCTAAGTTTTCCAATCAATCCGAAAACAAAAATTGAGGTGTTACACCTACTGTTCCTACCGGATGAGTTTCTACTCCCATGTGCAACAAATGTGGAAGACTCCATTATGGGAGCACATGCCTGAGATCGGGAAATGGATGTTTCCACTGCAAGGAGTTAGGGCACATTAAAAGGTTTTGTCCCAAGCTGGATCGGAGACTTAATGTCATTCATGTTGAGAGGGCAAGGGACCATGGTCGAGTGGTTGCCCCAAGTGGCATAGGGACATCAGGTGTTGATGAACCAGTTAAAGGTAATTGCATGGTGACAAGTATTCCTCTTTTAGTGTTGTTTTATTCGGGAGCGACACACTCCTCGAAATTGTTGAATGTGTGAACCGACTGAGATTGTACACAGAGTCGTTGTTTTCGACTTGGTCGTATCCACCCTACCTAGTGTACCGGTGGTGGGTATCGATATCGGTGTCTCAATGTACGGTTGGGGTAAATGGTAGAACCTTTATCATAGTTCTGATACGCTTAATGAGGTCCCAGCTGGATTTAATCCTGGCGATGGACTGGCGGTAAGCAAATCGTGTTATGCTTAATTATGTGATAATTGTTGATGTGAAATATTCTTGTTGAGTATCTTAGTGAGGATTTAAGATATAGTTTGCATTGATCATTATATGTATGCTAAGGGGTAAAACTTATATTGCCAGGTAAGGAATGAGGTTAATTAAGTTACTCACCCCGTCAATGTGAGGAATGCATTTGAATAAACGTGAAACTTTTGTCTATGATAATCGATCCTTTTGCAGTAGAACATTGGCAATGCACGATATAGCGGTGTTGTACACCAATTATATGCTTTGAATGTTGTACGGACAAAAGTTGTTTCTGTTTCATGTGCGTCAGTAATTGCTATGCATGATTGTGGTGTAACCGCATGAGAGAAAGTTGTTTCTGTCTCATTTAATCTCAAAGCTTCAAAGCATGGATCATTTTTAACACCACTCCTTGATCCAAGCTTTGTTACAAACATATTACATTCATCAATTCTCTAAATCTCTTAAACTTGTCAAACTTAAGTGGCTTTGTTAGAATATCAGCCACATTCTCTTGAGTGTTGTAATACTTCAATAGGATCTTGCCATTGCTCACTTGATTTCTGAGAAAAAGATACTTGGTATCAATGTGCTTGCTCCTACTGAGATGTAGGGTTCTTGACAAGATCAACGGCTGATTTGTGGTCCACAAACAACTCCACAGTTTCTGCAACTTGCATCTACATCTCCTTGAGCAAGGATGAGAGCCATTTTGCTTGGCATGCATCAGAATAGGCTACAACATACTCAACCTCACAGGTTGACAAAGCCACTATGGTTTGCTTCTTTGAACTCCGAGTTATAGATGACCGAGCTAGCATGAAAATCTGACCTGTAGTACTCTTCATTTCAGCCAAATCTCCTCCCCAATCTGAGTCTGAGAAGGCTGTTAATGTCGAACTCATGTTGCTTGTGCTTGCTTGAGGGAAGATGACCCCAAATTTCATAGTTCCTTTAAGGCATCTTAGGATTCTCTTGGCTGCAATCAAGTGTGATTTCCTAGGATCACTCATGAACCTACTAACCAAGCCTACACTATATGCAATTTCTGGTCTGCTATGGCATATATACATCAAACTCCCAACAATCTGCCTAAACAAACTAGCATCTGCCACAGCCTCAACTTCATTCTTGGCTAGTTTCACATTGAGTTCAGATGGTATATCCATAGCATTGCACTCTAGCATGTTGAACTTCTTCGAAACTTCAGAAATGTACTTCTTTTGATGCATAAGAATCACTCTAGCAGAGTATGCAAACTCAAATCCTAAGAAGTAGGATAGAATTCCCAAATTTGTCATCTCAAACTCATCTTTCAAGCTTTGCTCTACTGATTCTATTCCTTTTGAGCTGCTTCCAGTGATCACAAGATCATCAACATATAGACAAATAAGTATGGTGTCTAATCCATGATCTTGACATAAACTCCAAACTCCACCATGCACTTCATGAAACCAATGCTTGCTAGGAATGAGTCAATCCTCTTGTTCCAAGCTCGAGGGGCCTGCTTTAAGCCATATAGTGCCTTCTTAAGCCTTAGCACTTTCTTCTCATACCATTTGCAAATGAAACCAGGTGGTTGAGTCACAAACACAGCTTCATCAAGTGGTCCATTGAGGAATGCAAACTTTACATCCAACTGCCATAGTTTCCAATTCTTCAAGCTTGCAATTGCAATGATAATTCTCACTGTGTCAATCCTTGCTACTGGAGCAAATACCTCTTCATAATCCAACTCTTCCTTTGCATGAACCCTTTTGCCACTAGCTTTGCTATGTGCTTGGAAATTGAACCATTTGGCTTGTGTTTAACCTTGAAAACCCACTTAACAGCTATGGGTTTCTTCTCTTTAGGTAAATCCACCATTTCGCAGGTGTGATTTCTTTTAATGCTGTTCAATTCCTCTTCCATTGCTATCCTCCACACCTTGCTTGTGATAGCTTCTTCAAATTCAATAGGTTCTACATCAGCTAAGAAAGCTAAGTGTTAAACCATATCACCTTCACTTGTGATATCATCATCAAAATCAATTTGATAGTCACTGAATCTGGTTGGGAAGTTTATGTTCCTTGTTGGTCTGCCTCTTGTTGCTTGCTGAGGTTCAGATTCTACCATTTCTTGCACATGCTCATCATTCATTCTTGGTGTAGACTCATCCCAATTGAGTTGAAATCTTGGAATTGACTCAACTGTTTGTTGTAGTTCATGCCATGAATCAACCTCATCAACATAAACATCCCTACTAAAAGTTGGTTGTCTTGTCTTAGGATTGTATAGCTTGTATGCACATATTGAGTTATATCCCACTAGCACCATAGGCTCACTTTTATCATCCAGCTTACTTCTTCTCTGATATGGAATGTGTTTATAGCACAGAGAGCCAAAGATTCTTAGGTGCTTGACTGTTGGCTTAATCCCACACCAAGCTTCTTCTGGAACCAGGTTGTCTAGTCTCTTGATTGGACATCTGTTGAGGATGTAGGTAGTTGTCATTGCTGCCTCACCCCATAGGTTGTGTGGAAGGCTCTTTTGCTTGAGCATGTACCTGACCATATTCAAAATGGTCATGTTTCTCCTCTCAATTATGCCATTGTGCTGAGGAGTATAAGGTGTTGTGGTTTCATGTGTGATGCCATGCTCTTTGCAAAACTCATCAAATTATCTTGAGTTATACTCACCTCCACTATCTGTCCTTAAGATCTTGATATGCTTTTGTGACTCCTTCTCCACCAAGATCTTGAAAGCCTTGAAGATGTTAAATACTTCACTCTTGGCTTTGATGAGATAAATTCATAACTTTCTGCTCAAGTTATCCACAAAATATACAAAGTATCTATTGCCTCCTATAGATGGAACCTCAAATGGTCCACACACATCTGAGTAGACTACATGTAGGATGGTAGAAGCCTTAGACTCTGTGTAGCTACTGAAAGGCTTTCTGTTTTGTTTGCTGATCAAGCAGTTTGCACACACCTTCCTTTGAGCAGCTATTGATGGCAAACCCAAACACAGATTCTTTGCACTAAGTAGACCAAGATCCTTGAAGTTCAAGTGTCCTAGCCTCAAGTTCCATAGCCAAGATTCATCAGTTGAGAAGTAGCTAGAGTTCATGGCATTTAGACTCACTTGAAATGTTCTGTTTTGAGCTAATGGTACCCTCATGACCTTTTGCTTAACTGCATCAAAAATTTCCATCACACCATTGACAGTGTTGATGGAAAAGCCTCTTTCAAGTAGCTGACCCATGCTTATTAAGTTGCTTTTCATCCCAAGTACATAAAGCACATCAGTTAGGACCACATTACTTCCATCACCCATCTTGATCATCACATTTCCAATGCCTTCAGCCAAGATTGATCTGTTATCAGCCAACCTAACCTTGGTCTTCTTCTTGTCATCAAATTCAACAATCCAATCTTTGTGACCTGTCATATGGTTGGAGCAGCCTGAGTCTATGTACCACACCTCACTATTCTCAGCTTCTTGATTGGTTGTCGTCATGAACATGATGGGTTGCTCCTCTATGCTTGCTTCACCTTCTTCCATAACCATCTGTGCTTGATGGTTGCTTGACTGATCTCCTTTCTGAGTGTCATGACTTCTTGATGTCATGCACTCATTTGCATAGTGACCACGCTTATTGCACTTAAAGCAATTAATTCTGCTTTTATCACCTCTCTTCTTGCCACCTCTCCAAGCACCACTGCCTTCTCTTCTATTTGAACCTTTTGCTTGTTCTTGATCAGATCTTACTTGCCCCTTATAGGAGTCATATCTCTGATCTCGGCTTCTGCTCCAATCATTGGAAGTACTTCTTCCACTTGTGTAATTTCTTCTTGGTGCTTTAGACAGCAAGACTTGATTCTCAGAGGGTCTTTCATTATTTCTTTCATTGAGCATTTGCTCATGTGCTTGCAAAGATCCCTGCAACTCCTCTACCTTCAACTCATCAAGCTTCTTGGATTCTTCTATGGCAACTACAATATGATCAAACCTTGGATGGAGAGTTCTTAGCACATTTTCCACTATTATTTTATCATTGATGGTTTCACCACATGCCTTTATTGCATTAGTGATTGTAGTGACCCTATTGAAGAAATCAACCACCTTCTCATTGTTCACCATCTGCATCAACTCATATTGGCGCCTCAAGGTTTGCAACTTGACCTTCTTGAGTTGTGCAGCCCCTTCACCACACTTCTTCAAGATCCTCAAAGCTTCTTGTGAAGTTGCAGCCCCTACAATATTCTAAAAGTGAGCTTCATCAACACATTGATGAAGCAAGAACATCACTTTGCAATCTTTCCTTTTGTTGTCCTTGTAAGCAGCCATTTGAGCCTCAGTTGGGTTTGCAAGAAGTTCTTGAAACCCATCTTCTATGATGTCACCAACTTCTTGGAAACCCAAAAGTGTCTTCATTTGTATCCTCCATCGGTTCCAATTTTTTTCATTAATAATAGGAAGTGTAGTTGTGAAGTTTGCATTGTTTGAGCCCATCTTGAACCTTAGCTCTTGATACTAGATGTTGGAACCAAAACACAAAAAACACAAGATGAAAAGGTGAGGAAAAGTGCCACTGCTTGATGAAGAAGACGATGAACAGCAACTCTAATTATAGAGAATGAAATAGTGGATGAAAACGTGCTATGAGAGAAGATAAGATAAAGACTTAGAGAGTAAGTGATTCTTGAATACTTTTTGATGTATATTAATTGCTTTTCTTTAGTGCATTGATACATTTCTATTTATAGACAAAACAGAAAACTGAAAACTAACTAAGTTTCCTAAAACATAAACTTTCTAAACTAACTCATTTAAGCTCAAAGCTTCAAAGCATTGATCATTTTTAACAGGTGGCACCCTCCGCGACATCCCAATCGGCGGTGGCAACCGCAAGAACACTAAACGGTCTCGTACACTTCACAACAACAATGTTTCTAATTCCATTTCCTCTTCTTCTACTATGACTTCTTCAACATTTTCATTGGAGAATTTGAATGTTAGTGTGAACGTGTGTAGTGGTGAGATTAGGAGTTTCTCTTCGTTGTTGAATAACACAGAAGGATCTTCTGCTTCTGGGTTTGGTCATGGATTTGAAGAGATAGAGTTTGAGGTTGGAAGAGCAGATTGGAGTTTTCCAGGAATGGTAGCAGCTGCTGCTAACATTAGTGGCAGCGTTGCGGCTTCTGGTGGCGGCGCGTTCCAGTTAGAAGGTGGAGAAGCCAGTTATGTTGGTGGTAGAGACTATTTCTCTTCGCTTGGACTAGTAATTTCAACACATGGAAATTTTCTGAAATGAAATAAACCTTTTTCTTTTCGTTTTCTTTTGTTTTGGATGCAAGGGAGAGTGCTTTTAGTGGTTTAAGTTTATGTTTAATTAGTTACTGGAATGTGAGTTTAGTGCAATCAAAATTGTGGGTTTAACAGTTGAGTTGTGAATTATTTTATGAATAAAAAAATATTCATAAAATCATGTTAATCGATTAACAGGCCCTTAATCGATTAATAATTCCTTTATCGATTAAAATGCACTTAATCAATTAAACAGAGTTCTAGTAATAGTGTTAAATACGCATTACAAAACCTAAAACTTCAATTAATATCTAGAAATGTTCTCCAAGCTCAAATTATTTGTGTTTTCTTTCAAATTTAAAACCCCATTACCTAATTTCATCTTCATAATAGCTCTTATATTCTAATTCCATCAATTTCTTTTCAAAATTATTTAACCTAGAATTTTCCGTCTTTTGAAACCCTAACCCCAAATATATCAACCAATTAACATAATCGATTAACCATAAACTAAATTGCCAGAATGAGTGATAGGAGACTCGAGAGAGTGAAGCATACTGTTGGTATAAGCAAATCTCTTTGCCATCTTGGTCAATAGAGAAATTTGGATAGTGGTAGTTTCTCCTCTACTCAAGATGGTAAAGTTAATATTGCAAGGAATCCTTATTACACCTCTGCTCTACAAGTAGAAAGGTTTGCAAAGTTTATAAGACACAAACAAACCTATATTCTGTATGTCAATATGGCTTGGATTGTGGAGCAAGGATTCCATATCCTACTGGAATTAGAGGTTCAAAGGTCCAACAATTTTCCGTTACATCATGGTAATATTTATCCCTCTCTAGTTCGGGAATTTTATGTTAACTTCCAATATAAGGATGAGTAGTATGTTAGTGTGGTTAAAGGAAGGTTTATTATTATGGATGAGAAGTTATTTTTGAAGTTGGGGGCTTAGCTAGTGATGGCTCTCCTCTAGGCGTTTGCAACAATGAATTATGGAGTTCTTATGACTCTATGGAGATGTATAAGTCTTACCTTAGAGGACTGCATTACTATGTTCAAGGTGAGCTTACAAAGGCTGGATCCATGACAGTTGAGAATATGCTTCAGCACTATCTAATTGCCTACATATTTGTTCAGCGAAACAAAAACCATGATCAACCAATTGGTAATGATCTGAAGCTTATGTATGTTGTTAAGGAAAAAATATGAATAACTGCCCTTTAGAGATTCATAAAGTGATATCTAGCATCACTTCATCTTCCTCGAGATTGTTGGCTTTTGGGATATTTATCTCCTGTCTCATAGAGCATGTTGGGATTGACACAAACAATGAGGGGATAATTGATGTAAATCCGAAATTAATCTCATTGATGATAGTTTGATTCACAAGATGAGTATTTACAAATATGGTGGAGTGTGGATGTATCAAGAAGACTATCAATCTATTGTTAACATTTCTCATAAGGAAGATTATGCAAATTCAGTTGAGCAAAACCAAATACCACAACTTGATGAGGCTCCTAATATGCCTCAAGAACCATCATTTGATTTGGCTCACTTGGATGCCATGGAACAACACCTGAATGAGTGCATTGATAATAGGATGCAAGGAATGGAAGATAGGCTCATGTCGGATTTTAGAAACAAGAATTGGAAACCAAGGCTCATTTTGATCATCCTCCCTTCTTGTTTATGACCTTTGGTGGCTTTTCTCAACCACCTCCTAGTAGCTAGTATAGTTAGGGCGATAATATGTTATCCTAGTTAGTTTAGTTGTAGTTTGTGTGTTTTGTTGATTTTGTGCTTTATGATATGTATTTTAAATTCTGTTTTTCCTGTTAAGCATGTGTTATTTGTGTTGCATTGACTTTTGGTATTTTAATGTATGAAATGGATGAATTTATGACATTTTTTTGTTGATCACTTTTCTATTGTTCTGTTTCTTAAATACAAATGATATATTTGTTGAATACATTCTAAACATTACAGTTAATCCCATGGAAAATCATGAAATTTTCATTGAATTGCTAAAATATAGTTCACTTAATCGATTAAACATAAGCATAATCAATTAAGAGGAGAAAAAATTGCAATTTTAACTTAAATCAGAACATGCTTAATCAATTAATGCAATGTATAATTGATTAAGATCACAAAATAGTTGCTTTATATCTTTACTTTTGGGTCATTTTATATGTAACATTACTTTTTGATCATGCCAGAATGGAGAGAAAGGTTGTTTGTTTGTCTGTGTTTTGCAGATTTGATGCATTACAAGCTTCCGTAACTACAAAAATATCAAATGAACAAAGTGACGGGGATCTAATTTTCAAGCTCAAAGCATATCCCAATACAAGTTGATTGTCATCCATGAAAGATATAAGATATACAAGATTTGTTTGTCATCATAAAAAATGGGGAGATTGTGAATGCAAGTGTGCAATGACAAGATTTTGATGAAGACAAAGCTTAAAGAATGATATAGACTATGGACAAGGACAAATCAACTACAACAACATGAAAACTCAACTTCAAGCTTCAAGAGGATCAAGAAAGCTAAAGAGTAAATTTTTATTTCTTTAGGCCCGAAGATTCTTTGAACTGGTAGAGTTTAGGTTGGATGAACCTAATGATAAATCTCACATATTAGAATAATGAACATAAGGCATATGAGATTTTAATTCATACATGATTTAGGTGCATTAGCATTCATATATGTTTTCGATGGATTAAACTTAGTTGAACTTGTATCATTATAAAATCATGTATCATTCATTAGTTAATCATGTTAGAGGTTCCTATAATATTAACTCATTATTTTCATAAAGCAACATGGTTAATCGATTAAGACTCTTAGGATATAAGGTATGTCCAAGAACCAATCTATCATGTTTATAATAATAAAGTTATATTTATTATTATCTTGTTATCATATTCATTGTTTATTGAAATAATTAATATGAAAGGTCCTTGATTAAAATTAGAGAGTTATTATTATAATAGATATTATAATAATGAGAAATAAAACTTTTATAATTTTAACCTAAATTGTTATTGATCATAGGATTATTAAGCTTAAGGCATTATTAATCCAGATAGATCAATATATGTGTAGTAGTCTTTATTAGATAAAGATTAATAGATCTCATTTATTAAATTACACATATAAATGGTGTATATAGAGATATGACCATTGAACTGACTCAAAGGAGAATTCCTAATGGTTAATATATTACCTTTGAATTTTCAATAGGAAATTCTTATGAAGAAATATATATTTTCCTTAGACTTGAGATTATCATAGTAATTAACAAGTTATTTGTTATATTTTGATATCGGACACCTAATGTTTTATGATGTTAGTTGAATGATTATTAGGTATAATCAAATTGTTGTAGGATTAAAGATTAATCAATAAAGAATCCATCAACTCATGGTAATGAGTTTGAGCTCTATAGAAATAAAGACCTTGGCCAAGGGGAATTGAATGAATGAAGAAATGAGTTTCTTAAGTCATTCACTATGCGTTAACTTATTGGAATTTGACAAAAATACCATATTCTAGAGTTAACATAGAGTCGTAAAGATGGAATGAAATATTATATTAATCTTTTAATGGTTCTAAAAGTTAAATATGTTACTTCATTTCTATCTGGTCGTTAAAGGGTGTTGCTAGACGCCAACCTTGATTAGTAAATTAATGAGTTAATTTACTACTGGTTTAATAATGAACCCATGGGTTACACACTAACGAGTGTTATGTTTTTTGTTGGACGATAAAATGTTATGGATTAAATTAAATAGTTTAATTTAATAAGTTTTATTTTAAGTGGAATATTGTATTTTATGCTAGTACAAAAAATACAAATGATATTATTTAGTCATCTTTAATATAATTAAGTGAGACTTAATTAATATATTTTTAAATCTATGTTTAAATTAATAAATCTGATAAGATCAATGAGTGATTTAAACGTTTGAAAAAATAAAAATAACAAAACCAAAAAGGAGAAAAATAAGGTAGTGGTTACTATGTGATAAAATCAATATGACAATATGAGATTGAGTGGTTATTTTATTTTGGAAATAAATTCCACAAAATTATAACCTACCTAAATAGGAGTGTGCAAAAAGAAAGTCTCTAGTATAGTGTGTAGAGAAAAAGAGAATTGTTATTCTTCTCTTGATTTATTATTTTAGAGTATAAATTGGGTAAATTTGTTCCACTAATCAAGTGTTGATACAACAAGGATCAGTCTCAGTGTGGATACACGTGTAGGATCTTCATACTTTTGAAGGAGAAGTTTTATGAAGCCATCACAATTTCTCGAGGTATTTTTTAAATGTTTTTTGCCTCACTGTTAACTGATATGCATATTTTAACACAAAATAGATCTATTATTTTCCATTGTGCGTGTTAGGAACACATATTAACCTTCAAAGACTATAGTTAATCGATTAAGTCTTTGTAGATGAGAAACTCGTTAATCGACTAACAACATGGTTAATCAATTAAATTAGTTTCCGTTTTTGAATCTTGGATGTTTTAAAGAATGTTAATCGATTAAGTGTCTACATAATCGATTAACACAACAGAAAATAGTTTGAAACTGAATTGTATTCTTAACTACCCTTTCCCATGGGCAAACCAAGTTGAGAAACATAACTGGTATGCAAGAATATACTACAAAATTTTAAGAGAGTTTTTCTGAAAAAAGTGTTAGGAACTTTTACAAGAAAAGAAAGAGTTTATGAATCTTTGAAGAGTTTTTTCAAGTATTCGTTATTTGAAAGATTTTCCTTTGCATATTATAATCATTCATAGGGTATTTTGGTTCTGAAATTAGTGTATGATTAGCACATCATAGTTGCAAATAATTTTATACACATACATATATAGAGTTGTAAATTCATCTTTTGGGGTGTGAGGCATCACCATGGAAGAAGAGAGGAATTTAGAAAGAAATCCAAGAAGAAATCTCTTTGGGATTGCTTAGTTAGAAGTGGTGTGATATTTATTAGAAGCTAGGTCCAAGAGATTTTTGTTGGAAGAAATGTTTGTAAAGACATTCAATTTCTTCTCAGTAAAAGCAAATCTCTCATATAAGAAGGGAAGAGTGAATGTAGATTGCACTGGTTGACAATCGTAGCAAGATAAATCTATCGTGTCATTTTCTCTCTTTTCCCTACACTTTTACTTTCGCTTTCGTTATCTTGGATTACATTCATATTAAGATTATTGCTTAAGTGAATTTGCGTGATTAATCACTTTCGTTGAACTGTCTAAGTGTATATTAGATCAGATTAATCATTACTTCTTGTTGTATCTAGAACAAAGTATTTTCAAGAAAACCGACAAGGTTAATCGATTAAGCCTTATGTTGATCAATTAAGTGGAACTTTCTCTTAATTGATTGAGTAAGTAAAGAGTAGGGTAACGAGAAGAAAACACAACCGATTTTATCCTGGTTCATTTGATTTTCCACGTGCAAACTACATCTAGGTCTCTCATTCTGATCTCAAGAATTTGCTTCACTATAAGAAATCAATTGTTTGATACAAGCACTTCTTCATCAAAATCTCTCTTGGACCTAGATTCTAATGACACCCCGTCACTTCTAACTAAGTATTGCAAAGAGACTTCTCTTGGACCTAGATCACAACCAAGAATTTCTCCTGATTTCTCTCTTTTCTCCTAGATATGCCTTTCATCCACAAAAGAGATAAATCAACAAATAACGACCGTAAATTATTTTTGTGTATAGTTATACAATGCGCCTTGAATGTGCTATTCAATATACTAAAAATTTTGCGCACACCTTTTGATGAATCTTACTTACAAAGATGAAAATGAATGTATCAGACTCACTAAAGGAAATCATTGAAAAACTTATCAAGATATGAAAATGCTATCTTTTTCAAAGATTGTAAAAACTCTTCTTTTTTTTTCTCAATCAATCACTCTTGAAAATCTTGCTTTTTTGAGTTCTAAAATAATGAATGTTTTTCGTACTGATGTGTATCAATGATCTAAAAAAATTGATACCCTTATATATGAGAAAGATGACAAAACACCATTTTGTTTTGAATCTATTGTGTTGGGGATAATCGATTAAGTCGGGTGCTTAATCAATTAACATTTCTTTAAAACATCCAAGATTCCAAAACAGAAACTAACTTAATCGATTAATCATGTCCTTAATCGACTAACATATTTCCCATTTACAAAGAATTAATCTATTAGATAAAGTCTTAATTGATTAAATGGTTTTAAAAAAAAAAAAAGACTTTGTTTATGATGCATGAACCTCTAACATGAATGATGTATGCATGATGCATGTCTTTGAAAAGGATATGATTTTAAGTGTCTAGAATTTTTGTAATAATATTATATCCCTTTGAATTTATGATAATACAAAATTTTCAAATGGAAGCATAATTTGATAAACAATATGTAAAGTAGACTAAAGGGATAGATAGAATTATTGCAAATGATATATCTTCGTCCACACATCTAATCCCCTTTTCAGATTCCATAGATTTGGTTTTACACTATGTAATAAAGTATTATTATAAGCATTAGGGACTCTCACTAGAACGCTTAACAAAGGGGATTTTCTATGTTAAATTTAATGTGCACGTTATTTATTTTATTTATTTTTTGTTGGTGTGAATAGTCATGAGTCTCATTGTCCAAGTTACTATTTATGTCATCTAATTTTTCTATTCTTCATCACTAATTGTCTTTATGCTTTAGCTAACATTGTAAGGTGTCCAACACACTTGGGGTGTATTCTTCATCACTAATTGTCTTCATGTATCTCTAGTGATTTTATATAGTTTGATACATTGCACTGGTTTATGATCTATTTAGTATAAGAGAAATTAACACCCACAAATTTTGCTTTAATTAAAAACCAATATATTAAGAATAACATATCCATCATTCATCAAAATTGAAGGATTTTTATTAAATAGTTTTGGAAGAGAATCCACTTACTCCAAGGGTAAGTTTTTTAAACTTACTCCAATGGTAAGTTTTTTAAACTTACTCCACATTTTAATCATCAATTGTAGGAAAATTGATTAGTTTGAATTTGTGATTAGATCTAAATCATTGGATTTCCCTATAATTGATGGTTAAGATATGGTTTAAGTTTTTAAACTTACTCTTGGAGTAAATGGATCTCTCCTCAATAGTTTTTGACACACCACCAGATAAACACTTTTTTAGCCTTCTTCATGAGTTTATGCATATTTACTAGCTATTAGTAAGAGAGAATCACAAAGTTCTTGTGGCTTAGTAATCATGGCCATATGATCTGCACCTTTGATCTCTTCCACATCATTAATACCAGCATTTTGGATCATCCAGTGCTGAAATTCCAATGAAATTCCAAGGTCCTCAGTACATGTAATAAAGGCTCGTGGAACGGACCCATATCCATGTTTGAAGTAGTAGTTATTTTCTTGAGATAAGTCTTCTTCAAAGAATGAGCTTGGCCTAACCAAAATCTTGGCTAGTTCCAGATCCTAAAAATAAATAAATAAAAATTGTTGAGTCTCGAGTGATAAAGAAAGGTTCAATGTAATATTAAAGTAACAAGACTTTTCCATCCAACGAATTGATATTTTTGTGTTGAGTCGTGTCATATGTTTAAATCAAAACAAAAATCTTAATCATCATATATAGTGCATGGATAAGTCAATATCGGTTGGCCACTGGAAAATGAACCAATAATTGGGTTGCCAAGATATTCCCGCATGAATCTATATTCTCTCTGGTACTAGACTCTCTAATACTGGATGAGATGATAATATGTGATATTTAATATTTTTTAATTATTTAGATTTTAACTTAGTTTTATTTTAAATGATCAAGTTAATCTGGACCTTACATTTTTATATTGGACAGTCCAGTACAGATCTCAACTCCTCCCACACCAAGTCAATTATGAGTGAAAGGCTAGCCTACTGGAAAATGACAATAATGGTTGGATGAGGATCATCTGTCCTGAACAGTCTCATATTCCATATTTCGTACCAATAAGCATATTCATTGTTAAAAACAAAATATAACATTCTCATTGGCTTGGGGTAGAGAATGAGATACCGTGTAAGACAAGTGATCTCTATCCGATAAAGTTACCCATAAGGGAAATAATTTAATCTCACTCTACTTTCTATCTCTTAAAGCATACATTTATATTAATATAAACGTGAGAATCTATTTTCAGGTTCTCACCCAATACGGTTGAAGACGAGCTCCATCTCGAATTCAAAGGGAAATCCAGTTTCCTACTAACCTTTTCCACTAAAAAGAATACTTTATTTTTTATTTATTAGAGACTTGAAACTTCAAATGAGGGTGGTCAAACATGAAAGAAGATCACTTGTCTCAATATTTGATGTCTCATTATATCACAATCCAATCAAAAATGTTACGAATAATAAATTTATAAAATAATAACCTTAAATAATTAATTAATAGAAAAAATAAATAGAGCTAATGTGAAGTCATTAAGGAGGTAGTTGTAAAATGACAAAGTTACCTCAGTTGAAGAGAGTTGGTAGATTTTGGAGGATAAGAATTTGGGACCAAACAGCATTGCTGATTTATTTCCAGATTGATAGAATTCAGTGTCCAACCATCCACCCTCTGACCCTCTCTCAATATACTGTTGAACTTAAAATATTTTAATCATCAAGATGAACAACAAATATGATATTGCAAAGTGACAAATTTTGCATAGTTAAACTTTCCAATTAATAGCATTGCATTCTTCAAATAATCCAATTCCTATGAAAAGCTATTAAGTTGGTCACAAAAAAATAAAGAAATAATTATTTTCACCATTACAAAAAAGTGTACAATTTTATTTGCTAATATAAGAAAAGAAACAGAAAACAGATTCAAGTATTACTATAAATTGCAATAATGGTTTTGGTTATTGTGATTGTGGTTATTGTGGCTATTGTGGTTATTTTTGAATTTGATGTGGTCCGATGTGGCTTAATGAGGTTCAAATGTGGTCTGATGCTGGTGTGCTGCAGCCCAATGCGGTTACATCATTGTGATTCGAAGTCACACTGTAATTGCGGTGTGGTACGATTGTGTCGGTCACCGCAATGACAATATTGATCCGCAATTTAAACAACTGATATCAATCATTATAAGAAAAATGATGAAATTTCTAAGAAGTGTCCCAAAGTTTAGAAGCAAACCTTTTCCAAGATATAGGTTGGGTTGTGTTCAGTGTCTGGCAGAAAAGCTGTTAAAAAAACACCAACTGCTACCTTTTCTGGGAACTTGTCCATGGCAAGGGCTATGTTCAACCCTCCAAGACTATGCCCAACAAGAACTACTTTTTCATTTTGGGGAAGTGAGGCTATGAACTCCAACAAAGGTTCTGAGTACTGTGAAACAGTATTAACATCTTCAATTTTTCTCAGGTTTGTTCCAGAAGCTGCAAGATCAAGCACTGTGACTTTGTTGCCAGAAGATTCAAGGAGTGGCTTGAGCTTGTACCAACACCAAGCCCCATGGCAAGCTCCATGCACCAGAACATAATGCTTCTTACCGTTATTTGTACCCATAGAGTTTTATTTTGCTGTGAACTTGTGGAATTGCTCCATGTTTCTTCTTATTATATATAAGACAATGAATTAATTAAACTACAAATCCCACAAATTATAAGGAAATAGGATATTGGTCAGGTTCGGATGTTAGTGATTATGGGTGGGGTTGGTATCTTCTCCGATATTGGATATTTCAGTACTGGAATGTGAGGTCTAGATTGATTTAAAGATTAAAAATAACTTTAAGAATTAATAATGATTAGTATATTGTGTGGCTGAGGTGGCTTTTAAGTGTACTTCTCAATTTGTCACTTTTACTTTTATTTAAATAAGAGTTAATAATGATTTGAGCTCTGTATAAAAAATTGTCACAATATATTGTATAAATATGAAACTCAATATTTTGTGTTTCAACAATGAATATATTTATAAAATACTTTATTTATCTCTCACTTATTTTAAATCTTTTTCATATAGATGAATTCTAAAATAATAATCAATAACGATTAAAAAATATTTTATTTTGAATATATGTGGATCACAGGTTTAATTTAGTTGAATGAATTTATCTATTATCTTATTATTATTATTAATGGAATGAGTTTATGTTTTTATTAAAATAAATATTTCCATATTATGACACTAGTACTTATAATGAGCTATTTTTGTCATCTCATAAAACTGGCCAATATATAAATAAATAAAATAATTGATAACAGTAAAAAAAGTTAAAGAAATAATTGATAATATTTTTAAGGGAATGAAAAAATGAAATAATAAATAACATTTTTAACATAAAGAAACGTAATACATTAAAAATAAATAATTGATAATGTAATAGTAATAACATTTTTATAGGAAATAAATAAACTTATCAATAAATAAATAAATGTAGAACAATAAAAGGGAAAGAAATAATTGATAATGTTTCTTTTATTAAAATAGATATCTCCAAATGTGACATATATTTTTGTCATCACATAAAATTGCCCAATATATAAATAAATAATATAATTGATAACTTTAAAAAAAAGGAAAGAAATAATTGATAACATTTTTATTGAAATAAAATAAAAAGTGAAATAATAAATAACGTTTTTAATGGAAAAAACATAATACACTAAAAATAAATAATTGATAACTTCATATAGTAAAAAGTAATAATGTTTTTATGGGAAGAAATAAACTTACCAATAAATAAGTAACCGTAATACATTAAAAATGTAAAGAAATAATTGATAATATTTATATGGAAAATAATTCATTATTTTATTATTAATGGAATGATCTCGTGCTTTTATGAGAATCGATATTTCCATATTGTGACATATGTATTTATAAGAGGTTATTTTTGTCATCACATAAAATTGACCAATATATAAATAAATAATATAATTGATAACAATTAAAAAGAGAAAGAAATAATTAATAACATTTTTAAGGGAATGACATAATAGGGGGAAAATAAATAATATTTTTTAAAGGAAAGAAACGTAATACACTAAAAAGAAATAGTTGATAAAATAATACAGTAAAAAATATTAAATTTAACATAGTAAAAAGAGAAAGAAATATTTGATAACGTTTTTATGGAAAATAATTGCACTCAAACATATAAATTGATACATTACAATGAAAAAGGAAATAAATAATTGATAATATTTTTAATAGAAACAATTGTGCTCAATCACGTAAAATGATAACGTTATAGTTAAAATTGAAAGAAATAATTGATAATATTTTTAAGGAAAAGAATTTTACTCAATCACCTAACTTGATAATGTTTTAAAAATAAAGTCTTATGTAGATTTAGTACTTAAATTTCAAATGGTAATTAATACATATTCCATTTAATGTTTTTCGAAGTTTTGTAAGGATTCCAAAATAAAAAATCAACCATAAAATTCACATTCCATATAAAGAGATATCTCGACTGAAAAGTATTCAACAATTATTTTCCCATATTTCACTTTACATCTCCATTTCTTCTTACAAATGTAACAATTTTTATATTATTTATTTTGTATGAATATTTATATTTTACTTCTTCTATAGTCTTAACATTGGTACATTCCATTAAATCATTCCTTATGGAGTATGGGATATGCTCCATAGAAAATAATATCAAAGCGTTATTAAAAATATTTGTTATGCTAAAGACCAATTATACATTTGTGAGATTGAAATATTTGAAAATGACAATAATCTATGAAAATGATATATTATATTTGCTCGCAATTTTTTTAATCTTTTATTTACTATAAATATTCACACCCATATAAATACATATATCACATATGACTGATCTTTGATATGATGATTAGTTGATTTCTAATGTCATTATCTTGAATTATTAGTTTAAGGATTTTTCATAGTTTAATTTTTCACATTTTAATTCTTGAGGAACTAACGGGTAAGGTTTTTCTAACATTTTTTCTTCTTTCAATCACTTAGTTTACTCTTTGTTACAAGATTACATTTTATCTAGTCTCTTCATAACTTCTCCATGTTTCATTTTTCATGAACTCACGGTAAAACTTTACTAATATTTATTCCTTTCTGTCACTCATTTTACTTTTTGTCACGTTAACATTTTTGTCTATCTATCTCACAACTTTTCCATTTTAATTTTTCATATGTAAATTTTTCCTTCCTCCAATAATCTTCTCCATATTTAGTTTTTCTTCATTGTATTAGCAGCCGGCAACAACATCCACAAGATCCTTCAAAAAATGGCACATTAATTTTATCATTGATAATATAATTATCATTAGTAATGATATTCAAAATAAAAAACGTTTTTATGTCATTCAATTTTATTATTTTAGATTGTTCAATCTGAATTATTTTATGTCTTTGTAATGTACTAATTTGATTTCAATACAATGATATGATGTAAAATTGAAAAGGGGATATTAATCGTAAGTTTAGTAAAAGATTGACAACCTCTGCAATAAGGATAAATATTAAGAATCATAAACAACTACAAGTCACTAGACATTAGTATCTTGGGTCAATTATATAACATGTAAGATATCGAGGGAGATATTAATCATATGATTAAAGGAGAGTGGATGAAATGACCGAATGTTGAGATTGCAAGTGAAGTCAACTAGTGCGATTGCAACATCCGTTTTCTGCCTATGTTTCGATGAAGACAAAGTCGACCTGAAAAGCTTGAAGACCTGACTCATCAACATTCAACATGACCCAGACTCAAGACTCTAGGAAGGTCTTTTATTTTCCTTCTTTAGAAGTCCTAAGATGTTTGCTTAGCTTTGAGTCTAGGTTAGGTAACCCAAATGATGATCGTCTCTTTCGCTCGTAAGATTGCCCAAATCCGTTTTGAGAGTCATCATTCTTCCTTTTAGTAGGTTGCATTAAAAATTATATTTCCTATGAAAAGCATGCATCACTCTAGTGCCTACTTATTTTGGAGGTTACCTCTTATCCAAGAAAACTTATAGTTTTTCTGATAATTGATACTAAGAGTAAAATAATCGATTATCTAACTGCACAGATCTGTTAATCGATTAAGAGTCTTTTTAATCGATTAATGAGAGTTGCAGTAACTTTTGAATTTGGTTGCTTGAAAATTTAATCGATTATGTAAACTATTAATCGATTATGTTCAACAGAAACATGTTCATTTTCAAACCGTTAATCGATTAACTCTAATGAAAACAAAAAACTATAAATGACCGGTTTTTCTGCATTTTGATCATAACTTTGATTTCTCATTTTCTAAACTTTCATTTCGAAATTCCAAATTCTTTGTGAAGTATTCACCTTGTGCTTTAAGTGTCAAATCCATTGTGAGAAAAACCCATTGGTGAAGAGTTTTCTTGGCTTCTTATTTTTTTCAAAAAGAAATGCTTTTTCAAACTTGTGCAAACTTGAGTGCACCAACTTGTTTTCAATCCTTCTTGATTCCTCATACCCTTGTGAGTGAGTGTGAGTCAATCATCATCTGGGTTGTAGGTGGCTTGTATAAGCCAAAGAACTCTTCTTGAAGAGGTTCTTGCAAAAAGCTTGTTTCTTTGTAAAAGTGCTGTAAAATCTCTAAGGTTTAGAGAGAAGGTTGTAATACCGGCTGGCTGCGGTTAGTCTGGTATAGTCTTCGTTGAGCATCTTGTTGGCGCATCAAGTAGCAAGATTGGCAACCGTTGTAAATGGAGGGAATTCAAGTCTTGGCGAAATAGGATTCATGTAGCAAGTAGGAAATACTCAGTTTGGAAGTGTGTGTAAAGAACATATTTTCAATTATAGTGAAGCAAATCTCCCAAGATCAGAAGGGGAGGCCTGGATGTAGTTTGTCAGTGGACAGGTGAACGAACCATAATAAAATTTCTTGATCTTATTTCTCTTTCCCTTATCTTTTACATTTCAAGCATATTGCATATCTTCTTTTTTTTTTACTTAAAGATTGAATATTTAATCATAAAGTTTTAATCTTTGATATCTTGATAATTGATGTGTGCTGTTTGTGATATCTTGATAAGAAGTTGCATGATTCTTGCATAGCTTGTTTGCCAAGGAACCATTTCATCAAGTTTCTGTTTTTTGTTTTTCTGCACTGGTTAATCGAATGTGTTATTGTGTTAATCGATTAACTTTGTATGTGTTAATCGATTATATCTTTTGTTAATCGATTATTTCTGAATATTTCTGATTCTCTCCGCGCAAAATTGAAAAGCGGACATATTGACCGCTCGCACCTATTCACCCCCCTCTAGGTGTTATACTCTGATTGACCGGTACCGTGACAAATGTTTCAGATGTCATGTGATAAAAAAAATAACACTCAATCTTAAGGAAATTTTTTACCGAACAACTATAAAACCCATAACTTATGTGACTAATGTTGAACGATAAAATGTCACCAAGAGACTAATTCAATATGCCATAGATATGGATATTGTGTTGGATGAATGGACACTAGACAATATAAGATTTATTAATGAGTAAATTATAGAGAAAGTTAGGGTTTCTCTTATTGTAGAAACAATGATAAAATTTTGCCATAAGTGGTTTTGCCATGTGGGGAAAGATGTTAGAATCTCTAATAAAGATATTAGATCAAATATAAGTTAAACCAATATATGGGGGTCAATTAAAATTATAGATAAAACGATTAAGAAAGATTTATAGCACAATATTTTATTAATTGAATGATTTATGATAAAATATTATGATGTTGTTTGATTTATGCAGTTGATCACACCTAGTAATGGATAGCAATTTAAGATTCTTTTAGAAGAAATAGAATTTTTAAAAGAAATAAAATTATGGTTCCTTAATTAACACATGTACTAGGGGCGAGCAATGGTCAAGTTAGGTTGAGTAATGCTTGTCCCTTACGCGTTCCTAAATTGTAGTTGAGTTAGTTTTTGAACCCAAACTCTGCCTTACAGATGAAGGCTAACATAACCCCAAATTTTAGCTGGAATAATCGATTAACCTGATATTAACCTGATTTTTTAATCTGAACCTAACCTAAACCCGATGGAACCCTACCATATTCAAATTTGTTCATGAGCAGATCAAACCAGATGAACGAGTAGGATCGGAACGAGTCTTACTCACTTTTAAGAGGTTCAAATTTCTCCAATTGAAAATGTGAAATTTCCCATCATAGTTTTTCGCGCATTATCCATTTTTCATGATTAAATTTAAACCTATAAGTTCATATATATTATATTAGTGCTCTTCATGAGTGATCTATGTTTACATTATATTTATTTTTACCATAAAGATTTTATTTTAATTGAATTTCTTAATCGATGTCAATCCCAATAAGTTGTTTTTAGTGAGAGTACATCTTTTGTTCTACTATTTTATGTTACTTCATGTGTCATCAGTTGCAATTGATTGAAAATATATTTAAGTAAACAAAATTAATTATTAAACATTTATTGATCAATCATAACTCATGACACAAATAGTAGAATAAAAGATGTGCTCGCCTTTTTAGTAGGAAGTAGTGTATTTAATACATTAATTGTTTTTTTTTTTAATTTGTAGAAAATATATTAAAAATGATAATAATATATTTTGTTGTCTTCAATTTATGGAAAGACAAATAAAAACGACCATTTTTATGGAAAGACATTTGTCTCACAATTTTTATAAGAAAATCATATCCAACTAAGTTTATGTCAATCATGCAATAGTTTAAAGAATAGTTGGTTGCGTAACTGCAATTATTTGATTGAAGATTCTCAATGTTAAATTTTTCCTTGATTAATAGCTTGTTTCCTTGTAGGATGATGAAGCCACATATTGAGATGCAGCCGGACATTGATGGGTCAGCAGGTGCTGCAAATGCTGGGTCAGATGCTAAGTCAGATGCTGAGGATGCTGGGTCAGATGCTGAGTCTGGCCAAGTCACGATGCACCAGAAGCCTAAGTCAGGCCAAGCCAAGGTGCACCAGAAGCCTAAGTCAGGCCAAGCCAAGGTGCACCAGAAGTCTAAGTCAGGCCAAGCCAAGGTGCACCAGAAGTCTAAGCCAGGCCAAGTCACTATGCACCAAAAGCCTAAGTCAGGCCCAGTCAAGGTGCATCAGAAGCCACGGTCAGGCCAAGACACGCTGCACCAGAGGCCTAGACAGATGGTGCATGAGCTGAGTCATGGGCAAAATCAACTTTTACTTGGAGCACAAGTTATCTTGCTTTGTATTAGTATTAGCTTGGGTGTTTCTTGTATAGTTAAGGGTTTGTTATGGTAGTTAGCTTATGGTTAGTTTATGGTTATTTGTGTTGTTTTTCATTGTTATATAATCATGTATTTTTCAAGCTTTTCAATCAATGAAATCATTAATCCTTTCTTTTAAGTTCTTCAAAGCATGAGTTCATACATTTTAAGATGGTATCAGAGCATCTTTTGATGCTCTGCTGCACATTACTCTCTTCCATACTCTTATGTTTTTCCTTCCTCTCTGCTGCCTCTTCTTCTTTTTCAATTCTTTCAAAACATGGCTAATCTTATGGCTATCATCAATCCCCTTAGTGACCCATTGAGTCCCTATTTCATGTATGTCAATGAGAGCCCAGGAGCTCCCTTAGTAACTCCTCTATTGACGGGAAATAATTATCATTCTTGGTCTAAGGCCATGATGATGGCATTGAAGACAAAGAATAAGTTGCAGTTCATAGATGGATCTTTGCCTAAGCCTGACAAAACAGAACCTCTCTTTCCAGCTTGGGACAGGTGCAATACACTCGTCCTTTCATGGATCAACCATTCCATTGATCAAGCAATTCTTCAGAGTGTTCTTTGGTATGAAAGTGCAGTACAAGTATGGGAAGATCTCAAAGAAAGGTATTACCAAGGTGATGTCTATCGTATTAGTGACTTGCAAGAACAAATATATGGGGCTAAACAAGGAAATAGATCCATAGAAGAATTTTACACACATTTAAAGGGACTGTGGCAAGAACTTGATAATTTCAGGCCAATAGAGTCATGTCCAGAACAGTGTGATTCCAAGCTTGCCAACACCATGAGATCTTATAGAGAAAATGACTATGTCATTAGGTTCATCAAAGGGCTTAATGAGCAATATAGTGCAGTCAGATCACAAATCATGCTCATGACTCCTTTACCTTCCATAAACAAAACCTTTTCTCTCTTAATTCAACAAGAGAGAGAACTAATCCCTGCTTCTAGCCCAATAGATGATGCCAAAGTCTTGGTTAATACCTCTGAAGATATGACCAATAGAAATAAATACAAGGCAAAGAATTTTGGATATGGCAACTTAGGAATAGGAAGAGGTTCAGGATACAGTGGAGGTAAGGGAAGAGGGAATTCTAACACCAAGATGTGTTCTTTCTGCAACAGAGCTGGCCATACTGCTGATACTTGCTTCAGGAAGCATGGATTCCCTCCTCACTACAAAAAACCCAATAACATCAGTAACATGATCACCTCCAATGAAGAAGATGATCAACACTCAAGAAGCAGTATGGATGTCTTCACCCCTGATCAATAGAAAGCAATTTTGGCTATGATCAAGGAACCTGGAAATCACCAAGTCAATCAAATAAGCAATCAAATTACTAATTTTAACTCAATAAATCTAGGTAACTATGAAATCTTGGCTTGTGCCATTGGATCAAAAGGTTGGATTCTTGATACAGGAGTCACTGATCATGTGTGCTTCTGTTTATCAGAATTTGATCCTATCAAGATCAAATTGCCTAATGGAAATGAAATTGAAAGCACCATTGCTAGAACTATTATTTTTTCTAAGGACTTATGCTTAAGTAATGTCCTCTATATACCAAACTTTGCTTTCAATCTCATTTCTGTTTCAAGATTAACCTCTGCCCTGAATTGCAAGTTAACCTTCACCAACTCCAAATGTGTGATGCAGGAGGAATCCACATTAAGGATGATTGGTGCTGTTGAAGTTAAGAGAGGGCTATACATCATTGACAATGAAAACCTTTCTTACAAGCTTAACAATTCTGTTAATAGCATTAAGCAAACTAAATATGATTTTGCTGAAGTTTGGCATAAAAGACTTGGTCACCCCTCCAATGCCAAGCTTAATATTTTGAATAAAATGTTCTCTTTCATTCACAAAATGAATAATGACAAACCTTGTGATATTTGCCATTATGCTAAACAAAAGAAGTTGAAATTTCCCAACAGCCTGACTAAGTCTGCAAATGTCTTCGATCTTATACACATTGACATATGGGGACCCATTTCTATCCCCTCTATTCTAGGACATAGATACTTTCTTACTATTGTTGATGATAAATCAAGACATACATGGCTCTACTTCATGAAAACTAAGTCAGAAACCTTTGGTCTTGTTCAATCTTTTGTCAATTTGGCAGAGACTCAGTTTGGTATTAAAATCAAGTTCCTAAGATCTGATAATGGACCTGAATTCATGCTTACTGATTTCTATAAATCTAAGGGTATAACTCATCAGAAAAGCTGTGTTGAAACCCCTCAACAAAATGGTGTTGTTGAGAGGAAGCACCAGCACATATTAGGGATTACTAGAGCTATTATGTATCAATCTTCTCTGCCCAAATGTTTTTGGAACTATGGTGCTGCTCATGCTGTCTATCTTATCAATAGACAACCATCTTTTGGCCTTAATAATAAGTCTCCCTATGAAATTCTATACAATCATGAACCAAACTGGTTAAACCTTAAAGTCTTTGGTTGTTTATGCTATGCTTCCACCGTGAGTAACAATAGAAAGAAACTTGATCCTAGAGCAAGGAAGTGCATCTTCCTTGGTTTTAAAAATGGTGTAAAAGGGTATATCATGTTTGATTGTATAAACAAAGAAATTTTTCTTTCTAGAAATGTGAACTTTTATGAGAATGTTTTTCCTTTTAATGATGGTTATGATAAACAAAATAATGATATCTCTTTGCCTACCCCATCTTTCAATATTAAAGATCATTATCTTGATCATAATTTTGCTTATGAATCTATTCTTAATCATCAAGAACAGAACATAGATTCCAACAATGATCATGAGAGCATTACTTTAGATACTAGTTATGATGATTTGAATGGGGAAGGTGAGTCAGCCATAAACAACAATGACAATCATAATGACATAAGGAGATCCTCTAGACATAAGCAACCTCCTAGTTATTTAAAGGATTATCATTGTTCTCTAGGAACAGCTGCTGCTGTTAAAAGTAATATTCATATTAAGTATCCTTTATGCAATGTCTTGTCTTATGATAGATTGTCTCATAATCACAGAAGCTATGTCTTAGCCATTAGCACTAATTTAGAACCAAATAGCTATGAAGAGGCCATTACTCATCAACATTGGGTTGATGCTATAAACAAAGAGCTTCAAGCTCTTGAGAAGAGCAAAACTTGGTACCTAACTGAACTACCAAAAGATAAAAAAGCCATAGGATGTAAGTGGGTTTTTAAAGTTAAACACCATGCTGATGGTAGCATAGAAAGGCACAAGGCTAAACTTGTGGCTAAGGGGTATACTCAAACAGCAGGTATTGATTACCTTGACACTTTTAGCCCTGTTATCAAGATGACCACTATTAGAACCATCCTTGCCTTGGCTTCTATAAAGGGTTGGCATTTACACCAATTAGATGTAAACACTGCCTTTTTGCATGGTGATCTTATTGAGGAAGTTTATATGAAACCACCCCCTGGCCTTGACATCACTAACCCTTCTCTTGTTTGTAAATTAGAGAAATCTCTTTATGGTTTGAAACAGGTAAGCAGACAATGGAATGCTAAGCTCACTGCAGTCTTGACTCAACATGGCTATGTGCAATCCAGGGCAGACTACTCTCTTTTTACTAAAATCCATTCTAACTCTTATACTGTTATCCTTGTGTATATGGATGACCTTGTGATTGCAGGTGATAATCTCAATGAGATTGAGTCTATTAAAGCCTTGCTAGACAGAAAGTTCAGTATAAAAGATCTTGGAACACTAAAATACTTTCTTGCCATTGAAGTTGCTAGAAGCAATAAGGGAATCAGCTTGTGCCAAAGAAAGTATGCCTTAGATATGTTGCAGGATTCTGGTCTATTAGCTAGCAAACCCTGCACAAGTCCTATGGACAACAGTGTTAAGTTGCATACTGAATCTGGTACTTTATATCATAATGCTACCTCCTATAGAAGACTCATTGGTAGGCTTGTTTACTTTACTCATACTAGACCTGATATCTCTTTTTCTGTTGGGCATTTAAGCCAATTCTTGGCTGCCCCTAGAGATGATCATTTTAAGGCTGCAATAAGAATCTTGAAATACATCAAAGGTTCTCCAGGAAAAGGTTTGTTCCTTCCTGCTCAAAGCAGCATGACCATTAAAGGGTATAATGACTCTGATTGTGCTTCTTGTGTTGACACAAGAAGATCAGTCACTAGTTTTTGCTTTTATCTTGGAACTTCTTTAATTTCGTGGAAAAGCAAAAGGCAAAGGATTGTGTCTAGATCTTCTGCTGAGGCAGAATATAGAGCTCTTGCCTTGGCTGGTTGTGAGGCTAAATGGCTTCTCTTCCTTTTGGATGATTTAAAGCTTAATCATGTTGGTCCTATCATCATGTATTGTGACAATCAATCAGCTTTGCATATAGCTGCAAATCCTGTCTTTCATGAAAGGACAAAGCATATTGAAATGGATTGCCATTCCATTAGAGAACAAGTTATAAATGGAAGTGTTCATCTCATGCCTATAGCTGGCAGTGAGCAAGTGGCAGATATCTTTACAAAAGCTCAGCCCCCTGGGATTTTTTCTTCTAATTTGTCCAAGCTTGGATTGTGTGATATACACATTCCAACTTGTCGGTGGATGTTAAATTTTGCCTTGATTAATAGTTTGTTTCCTTGTAGGATGACGAAGCCACATATTGAGATGCAGCCAGACATTGATGGGTCAGCAGGTGCTGCAAATGCTGGGTCAGATGCTAAGTCAGATGCTGAGGATGTTGGGTCAGATGCTGAGTCTGGCCAAGTCACGATGCACCAGAAGCCTAAGTCAGGCCAAGCCAAGGTGCACCAGAAGCCTAAGTCAGGCCAAGCCAAGGTGCACCAGAAGTCTAAGTCAGGCCAAGCCAAGGTGCACTAGAAGTCTAAGCCAGACCAAGTCATAATGCACCAGAAGCCTAAGTCAGGCCCAGCCAAGGTGCATCAGAAGCCACGGTTAGGCCAAGACACGCTGCACCAGAGGCCTAGACAGATGGTGCATGAGTTGAGTCATGGGCATAATCAACTTTTACTTGGAGCACAAGTTATCTTGCTTTGTATTAGTATTAGCTTGGGTGTTTCTTGTATAGTTAAGGGTTTGTTATGGTAGTTAGCTTATGGTTATTTGTGTTGTTTTTCATTGCTATATAATCATGTATTTTTCAAGCTTTTCAATCAATGAAATCATTAATCATTTCTTTTAAGTTCTTCAAAGCATGAGTTCATACATTTTAAAACTCAAAGAGACAATGGCTGACAAAACAGTTTTTGCATTTATTTCAATCATGCAATAAAATCTGTTAATTCTCTGTCCCATTATTTTTTATTTCTCAAGAAAGTGCAATTTCCAATTACTTGATTTAAGATTATGCACTAAATTAGAGTAAGTAGTGTTGGACCAGACTACGACTGAGGAGCCTCTAACCATTTGGGAGTTCCATTGTTAGGGGTATGGGAAGAGTGAAGAGTCACAAGTGATGCACCACGTCTTGAACCAAAACCTTAAGCCATTACTTTCATGAGTCTTTTCCTCATCCCTATATATTCAATGTAAGACTTCACACTTGAATAAACTCAACAACGTGCGTGGTAATGAGCTATGTCATGAGACAAATACATTTTGCTCTTTTAAAATAGCATTATTTTCTGGAATTTTTTATTCTTGGTTTTATGTGTTGATGAAACTATAAACTGCGTTTTTTATATTTCACTCTTCCGGTGATTGTTTTTCGTTTTACGAAAAAATAATATTTTAGCATGCTGCGCATTTTACATTATATAATTATCAAAAGTAAAAAAATTATTTTATTTAGAAAATAATAATTTTATTGAAATCTGGACGGTGGTCAATTGGTCCAGTTGTATGCCACAAATAATTTTTAAATAAAAAGTATTTTTTCATTCTACAATCATCACATTTTATTTAGCTTTCGTGTGTGTGGCCACAGTGGCAATGTGCTTATTTTATTAAAAAAGTAGATTATTTGGTTAGAGAAAATATTTTAAAACATATCAAAGTTATTATCACAATGATAAGTTAAGGCTTTCAGGTGATATAAGAAAGAAAGAGAAGAAGGTTTGACCATTTCTCTCATTAGGTTGAATAGATTAATGGTGAGAAAATGAAAATCAATTGTATTGTTTTTTATGTCGACAAGTTTGTCATTTTTTTATATTGACATGTTTGTAATTTTTCTTTTTTATCATGACATATTTATCTTCTTTCTTTTCGCATCATCTCACTAATATTATATTTATTATATTTATCTCCAAACATATATCCTTACATAATGTTGTGAGTCACTTATAGACCTAAAAATATTTTTGTGTGTATTTTCATCAAATAAGGTAGTTCATGTTTAAATACTAACCAATTTAGTCAATTAAATATTTCAATATTATTTTTAGACACTTTAATTAAATTTATATATTTAGTATTAACATTATATTTCTTTAAAATTTAAATTAATATTTATTTTTATTTTATAATGAAAAATATTATTAATGTGACTATGAGTATAAATTTTTATTCTATAAGTGAAAATATAACATCATACTCTCTTTATATTATTATTTTTCTTTTTTTCTTCTAACAAACAACTGTCAATTCCATTTTCCACCTCTCTTTTTTTCATTATCTTCTTTCTCATACTTTTCTTTCTTCTTAACTTCTTCTCAACGATCAAAGCAAGACTATAACAAATAAGTTGTAAACTTACTTCTTATTCTCCTATTACTAATACCATCATAAGTTTAATTACTGTTTAATGAGATGATGATGATGTTTGGGTCAAATGAATATTAGTGTTGACTTCTAAATGGCTTGTTGAAGTTAAAGCAATCAAATAAAGTTTCTAAGGAAGGAGATGATATTAGAATGATCTTAGATCATTTTATTAAAGTTCTGTAGTGATATCTAAAGTTTTAGAGTTTTATAGATTTGGGAACTCACATGGAAAAATATTTTCTTATACAGTGTCATCATTAAATCGTATTAAGTTATTATTATTAAATATATAGGAGTATTTGTAATAAATTGTTAATGGTTTTATATGGCTATATGTTATATGTATGATATATCAAGTTGTTTATTTCAATAATTTTATAATAGCCGTATGTGAGGATTGACATATTATTGGGGCATAATAGTTCACTTTTCTGGTTGTATTAAAAATACTTAACTTGAAATTGGGATTTAAGAAAACTTAAGGATTTCATATTTATCATATAATTAAACCGGTTATTCCGCAACTCAACATCTCCATTGAATATTTGCAAAACCTTCAAGCATCAAGACTCTCACTCAATTTCCTTGTAGTCTAATTGCCAAGCATATGACTATCATCATTCTCATCTCACTAGAAACTACGGATGAGAATGAGTGTGGATGAGTTTTGCTAGTGCATTACTTGGACTCATTTCATTGTTTTATTTTTGGACTCAGATCCACCTGAGATCTGTGCTGGTACATGCTAGGTTTGCTACTCACGAGTCATTGAGTACCAAGCAGATCCACGGTTACCCACAAATTCAAAACATTAAAAATAATTACGAGTTATTTATGTAATTGTATGTTTGTTTTCTACAATCTTATATATTATTCAGGTAATCAAGAAACGAAATTTTTTGTAAAAACTAATTTAAAGTTTTAAACACATTTTAAATTGACTATTAAAAACAACTCATTTTATTCAATATTTCAACGTTATAATGTAAATTTGATGTAATAATAACTGTTTAATCAACCTAATAATGGATTACACATGAATTTAACAATGTATCATCATATCATTACTTATTAACATAACATCATTGTTTGACAACATAACAATCACATTTATGAATTAATGTGATATTACAATTATAAATTAACAATAAAAATTATAATTATGATTAACATAATATTACAATTATGTTAATTTAGGAAAGAATAGTGGATCTGAGTACATGCAGGTCTGGATACTTCATTGTCCAGACTCAGATCATCCAACATTGAGTCTTAAAATCTTGAGTCTAAATGACCCGTATGTGTAAAAATATAGACTCGGGCTTGTTGACATTATTTGCTGTTATTGGCAAGTCCTCAAGTACACATTGCCATCCATGAGAGAGACGAATAATTGAAAATTAATAAACAATATCATCTTCATTTTTAAAAGCCATAAAAAAGTCATAAATTGTATTCACTACAAACAAAAAGAGTTCCAATATAATCATATCACTCAACAAGTGGATCAATTAAGCTCGATTCAACTTATCCAATAATATTGAATTTGAGCTTAAAATATATCTATGTAGTTTAGGAAGCTTGACTATTTATGACAATTCTATATATCTACGTAGTTGAGGAAGCTTGACTATTTATGACAATTTTATCTATCTCCGACACTATGCAGTGTCCTTGAACCAAACTTTGTCCCTAAAAATTAAATATCAGTTATGCTTCGTCAATGCAATAAAAAAACGACAATGAAACAACTAGCAAATAGTAGATATTAGATGGCTGAGAGATTTTCATGTAGATAACGTCAACCATATATTTTGACATGTTTTAAGCATTTAAATTATTATTATTTGATATAGGTATAGATAATTTTAAAGGTTCATTTCAAACAATTTTATACTTTGGGTAATTCAATAATTGTTCTTGGATCGTACAAAAATCTTCAGTAGATGCAACTCATCTGTGCGCAGTGAAAATTTAAAATGGCTCTTTAATTTATTTATTTTCACAATATTGTTGTATGATTTTACCATGTCCAATTAGAATTAAAATATAACTAATGAAAAATTCCTAATAATTGATTACTTCTTTGAAATGAGTTTTGTGGCCAATAAAAAATATTCTATTTTGGTATAAATGATATATTTTAAGGGTAAAGTGGCAAGGTGGGCCCACTTGACATAGACACCACAAAAGATATGGACAAATAACCTCCCAGTCTATTATCTTTCTATTTTCGGAAAATTATATCTAGGATGGATGACAATTCACAAGTCATAATTTGGAAACTAATAAATGAGTTAAATTCAATGTACGTTGTTTATTTTTTTCAAATGGAATATACCGTCTTCACAATGTTTTGTAACATTTTTGGTATATCCAGTCATGATCATGCCACTAATTCTAATTAATGGTATACACATCATTGTAGGGTGGCTAGTTTTGTAAATCACAAAATTTAGAAAACAACGAATAAATAGAAAATGTGATTGCATCTTCATTATATTTCTGTTAACACTTATCTCGTTTACTAATCATAATTTATATATCAGAATAAAGTAACTCTTCATGTAAGGAGATTAGTTATCTTATTTGACAACTAAAATCATGACATGTGTCTTATTTAACCATTTTCTAAAAAATATTTCTAAAAAAATAAAGAAATTAAGACACACGTCATGATTTTAGTAGCCAGAGGATATAACTTGTATTTTGGTACGATGAGATATTTTATTCTTCTAAACATTTAATTTTATGCTACTTGGTTTTAAATAGGAATAGCAAAAAAAAACTCATCTTGTGGATACCCGCTAAAATATGTGCAATGGGTAACCACAAAATAATGTATGGGTAACTCATTACCCAAGTAAGACTTGATTCTTTGCCCATTCACTATCCAATAGTTTTGAGTGGTCGGGTCCAACAACTCATTAGCCCCGTGGGGCATAACCTCTTTGATCACAAAGGGTCCCGACCACTTAGACTTAAGGTTTCCAGGGAAAAGTCTTAGTCTATATTTGAAGAGTAGTACTTGTTGGCCTACTCTAAACTCTCTCTTAACGAGTTTGCTATCATGACATTTCTTTATGCGTTCTTTGTATAACTCGGATGAATTATAGGCCTGAAGCTTGAATTTGTCAAGTTGGTACATTTGAGTTATTCTCTTTTCTCCTGCTAAGTCTCATCAAAGTTTAAGAACTTGATTGCCCAATAACCCTTATGAGCCAAATCTATCGGTAAATGGCAAGATGTGCCATAAACGAACTGAAATGGGCTACACTCTATAAGTGTTTTAAAAGTTGTCTGATATGCCCAAAGAGCATCATCCAGCTTAAGGGACCAATCCTTCCGAGATGAAGAAACAGTTTTTCAAGGATGTGTTTCACATCTCAATTAGATACCTTAGGTTGTCCATTAGTTTAAGGGTGATAAGGTGAAGCCACCTTATGTTTCACCCCAAAATGGTTAAGAATTTTGGCAAGTTGGGCATTACATAAGTGAGAGCCTCCATTGCTCTTGATGACTCATGGTGTACTTAAAAATATTTTTGTTAAGAAATTTTATCACTGTTTTGCCATCAGTAGTGGGAGAGACTATTGCTTCTATCGATTTTATACATAATCCACCCCACAAGGATGAACAAATTAGAGTGGAAGGATGAAAAATGACCCATAAAATCAATACCCCAGTAATCAAAGACCTCAACCTTTAAGATATTTATGAGCGACATATCATTACGTCGCCCAATTCCACCCATACGTTGACATGCATCACAATTATCCACATGAAATGTGCATCTTTAAAGAGAGTTGTCCAACAAAAACCAGATTGGAGGACCTTAGTAGTAGACCTCTCGCCATTATAATGCACCTCATAGAGCGAGTTGTGGCAATGTCAAAGTATGCTCTTTGCTTCATCTGAGCATATGCCCCTGTGTAATAGCCCGCCAACTTCAATTCTACACAAATGAGGATTATCCCTCAAATAGTAAGTGGCATCACGAAGAAAACATTTATTTTTCCGATATTCAAGCTTGGGAATAATCCAGCCGCCTTATAATTGGACAGATCTGCAAACCATGGCTTTTCACAGACATGAAAAAAAAATCATCGGGAAATGCCTCAACAATTTCCCTTTCATTTGTGGTCACCTCAGAGTTGACCAACCTCGAAATATGGTCAGTAATCATATTCTCTTTTCCACATTTGATTTCCAATTCAAACGCTTGGAGCAACCTAGCAGATCAGTCACAACTTGGAATTCAACTTAGTTAATAGATATTTTATAACGGCATGATTAATGTAAATGACTACCTTAAAGCCTATAAGATAGCTTCAGAATTTATCCAGTACATACATTATAGCCAACAACTCTTTTCAGTAGTTGCATAATTGCATTGCACAACATTTAAAACCTTATTGGCATGATGTAAGACATGAAAATTCTTTTCAAGACTTTGGCCTAGTATAGTCACTCGCCTCGCACATGAGTTCAAAATCATTTTTCTAATTAGGTGCAGCGATGATTAAGGTGTTAACTAGGTTCCGCTTAAGCTCCTTAAAGGCTTTAAGGTAAGTCTCGCCGATAGAATCCAACGTGTCCAAGGAAACTGCGAAATCCCTTGACATTTGCCAATATAGGTAATTTCTCAATCACTTCTACTTTAGCTTTATCAACCTCAAGCCCCTTAGAATAAATTCCTAGTTTAAGACCAAATTGGTCTCAACATAACGCTTCAGCACGATCTCAAGGTTTTTCAGACATAGATCAAAGAAAACTCCAAAAACAGAGAAGTCATCCATGAATTTTTTTTATATAATTCACCACAAGATCAGAAAAAATAGCCAAAATACATCACTGAAAGGTGGCTGGTGCATTACATAACTGATTCACCACAAGAGAGTCTTTTATTATTTTGGAAGTGTGTTTGTATAACATTGATTCCTAATAGTGTAGAGATCAGAAGTAGAGGCTTGGATGTAGTTTACAAGTGGACCTGTAAATGAACCCGGATAAAAGATCGTCGTCCTGAATTTTTCTAGCCCTTATCTCTTTAATTTTAGTCAATTTACTAATTGCTTATTGAGTTTAATACATGTTGAGAGTCTCTTAATAATTTGGTGTAAATTCATTAAGTGAATTGTGTCTGTATTTGATTGAAATCGTAATTTCTTTTCGTACAAGAAATCGTTTTTTCGAAAAAAAAGATTCAGGTTAATCGATTAAATCTAGTGGTAACCAAAAAACGAGAATTGTAATTTGTTATACATATTCATGATAGAAAAAGTCTTTAGTAGACTTTATTATTGAAAGGACCCAAATTCTACTCTTGAAATTTTTTCCCTATTTAATCCAATTTCATACATTTAATGATAATTAAAATTACCGAGTGAATGAACTTATTTAAAAGATCTCACTTCCCTCCTCAAACCCAATCTATAAACTGAAAGTAACATACCAAATCAGATAGCAGAAAAACATAGTTCGTATTAATGTAACTTAGTAACGGCCGCATACAATTAGCTATAGGTTTCCAAAACACTCATAGCTACATATATCTCGAGTTACTAGTTTCCATGATTAATGCCATGTACAACAATCAGGTTTATAATTACAAAATAATTAGTTCAAGTACAACCAATGAGGTTACAAAAGAATGGATAAGAGACATCAAAATAAAAGTCTCTAAGCTCCTAATCAAAAACACCCATACTCCTTCCACCTACCTGCAATGAGATTAACATTGAGCCAAAGTTTGCTACATTGCTTGAGCCAAAGCTTGCTACATTACTTGAGCCAAAGATTGCTACATTGCTTGAGCCAAAGCTTGTTACATTACTTGAGCCAAAGATTGCTACATTGCTTGAGCCAAAGCTTGCTACATTACTTGAGCCAAAGTTTGCTACATTACTTGAGCCAAAGTTTGCTACATTGCTTGAGCCAAAGCTTGCTACATTACTTGAGCCAAAGTCGCTAACCAATCATGGTCGGCTAAAACCGAGTTTTATTTCCATTGGCACTCCACCAATACATTTTTCCGAGTTTTATTTTCATTGGCACTCCACCAATACAAAAACAGTAAATGCACCCGACATATTACAAACATATACATATATGCTTATAACTACAAAGTGATTTACGAAACATTTCATTACTCCGAGTTTTATTTCCATTGGCACTCCACCAATACATAAACGGTAAATTCACTCATCGTTGTTACAAACATACCCATATATGTTTATAACAACTAAGCGATTTACGCTTCATTGCATTATTCCGAGTATTATTTCCATTGGTACTCCACCAATACATAGACGGTAAATCCACTCATCGTTGTTGCAAACATACTCATATATGTTTATAACAACTAAGTGATTTACGCTTCATTGCGTCATCCATATCAGAAACTCCACACATTTTCTATCATAGTGCATAAGTTAAAGACTTATCCTTACCTCAGTGAGTGTTGGGTTTGGGTTCTTGGCAACTCCTCAAGTTCCACTAACACCGCCTCCAACTTTAGGATCTTTCCTCATCCCACCATATAACACAAGGTTAGTCATTTATACCAAATATCACATAAACAACTTATATTGCATTATTTAACCATACAAGATATTCATCATATTTTCAACATTAGAAAGTAAACTCATCTTCTACCTCTAGCATTTTAACCACATTTTCTCTTTAGGGTTTTGGGGTTTTCATGACTAACCCCACACACCCTCTCCTTTCTTGAAATACTAACTTTATACCAAGAGTTTACAAGATAAAATCACATAAAATGAACCGTAACTCAAAAGGGTGAGTTTCCATGGTTTCTCTCACTTTGAGAAGAGATCCATAATACCAAAAATGGGTTTTCAAGAGAAGAATAGAGTTAGAATAGAGAGTTTTACCTCTTCTCAAGCTCTTGAACGAGAATCAAAGGTCCTAGACCTTGGGAATGCTCTCTTCTCTCACCTCTCTTCAATTCTTAACCTAAAAATGTATTTGGGGTTTCTCTCATTTAATGCTCTCGTCGGGTTCTCGCTTAAGCGAGCTTATTCTCGCTCAAGCGAGAAAATCCCGCCCATTTTAAAAATTCAGATCTGACCCTCTCGCTCAAGCGAGAATCTCACAGTCTCAACAGTCCCAAAATGTCATTTCTCGCCCAGGCGAGACAACTCTCGCTCAAGCGAGAATCCTCCAGTATAGTCCAGGATTTCACCCTCCCAAGTGAACCTCTCTCGCCCATGCGAGAATCTCTCGCTCAAGCGAGGATTCCAGGACTGATACTATAATTTTAAAGACTTAAAATTTAGGGTGTTACAATCCTCCCCCTCTTATAAGAATTTTCGTTCCCGAAAATTAAACATACCTCGATTCGAACAAATGAGGGTAATCCTCCCTCATTTCTTGCTCAACTTCCCTAGTAGCATCTCCTTCGTCCACTTGACTCCACAACACCTTCACCAAGGTAATCTCCTTGCCTCTCAATCTCTTAACACTAGTATCCATGATCCTCACGAGCAACGTCGAAAAAGTCAAATTATCCTTCAACTCTATCTGATCAGACTCAACCACATGAGATGGATCCCCAACATATTTCCTTAATTGAGACACATGAAATGCATTGTGGAGGTTCGACAATAGTGGAGGTAATGCAATCCGATATGCCACCGGCCCAATTCTCTTCAATATCTGATACGGCCCAATAAATCGAGGAGTCAGCTTACGAGACTTCAACACCCTATCGATGCCGGTAGTCGGAACAACTCTCATGAAAACATTATCTCCCTCGTTAAACTCGAGAGGTTTCCGCCTCTTATCATAATAGCTTTTCTGCCGGCTCTGGGCGATCTTCATGTTCTCCCGGATTTTCTTGATCTTATCTGTAGTCTCTTGGACCAGCTCGGGCCCCAATATCAAGTTATCCCCAGTCTCAAACCAACTCACTAGAGTTCGGCACTTCCTACCATACAAGGCCTCATAGGGTGCCATCCCAATACTCGAATGGAAGCTATTGTTGTAGGTAAATTCAAACAAGGGCAACATACAGTCTCAACTCCCTGGTTGTTCCAAGACACAAGCTCTCAAAAGGTCCTCCAATGACTGTATTGTCCTCTCTGATTGACCGTCCGTCTGTGGATGGTAAGCTGAACTTAGTTTCAACCTAGTTCCTAAAGCAGATTGCAATTTGAGGTGAAACGGGGATCCCTATCCGACACAATGCTCGACGGTATCCCATGCTAACGAACCACCTCTCGGATATACAGTTCCGCCAATCGTTCCAGGGAGTACCTCATGTTTATCGGCAAGAAATGAGAAGACTTGGTCAAACGATCCACTATTACCCATATCGAATCATATCCTTTTTGAACAAACGGGAATTTCTAGGGATTGTAACTCTCCCGCTGGTCGCTGATGCTCAATCTTGCCTTTATGACATACCAAACAACTCGAGACATACGAAGCCACATCTCTCTTCAATCCCGCCCACCATAATAACTTCTTCAAGTCCTGATACATTTTCGTTGTCCCCGGGTGAAAACTCATCTTACTCTTATGGGACTCCTCCAAAATACTATACCGTAATTACTCCTCATGAGGTACACACACTCTCCCCTTGTAACGCAACAGTCCACTAGGGTCCGATGCGAAATCAGTTTCCTTACCACTGAGCATCAAATCCCGTTTAGCCATTAGCTCCATATCCTCTACTTGCATTACCCGGATTTGATCAAACAGTTCATTTGTGACCTTAAGCATTCCTAATATCATACTTTGAGGCTTCATCTGAACTTCCAAGTTCATATCCCGAAACTCTTCAATCAGTTTCCCTTCTCGAACCATCAACGCCGACATATGTAAAGATTTTCAACTTAAAGCATCAGCCACCACATTGGCCTTTCTAGGATGGTACTGCAACCCAAAATCATAATCCATAAGGAATTCCATCCACCGTCTCTGTCTCATATTCAATTCCTTTTGATCAAATAGGTACTTCAAACTCTTGTGGTCGCTGTATACCTCAAATCTCACGCCATAAAGGTGGTGTCTCCATATTTTCAAGGCAAAGACCACTACAGCTAATTCCAAGTCATGGGTAGGATAATTTTGCTTGTGCGTCCTCAACTGTCGAGAAGCATAGGCAACAACCTTCCCTTCTTGCATCAACACACAACCCAAACCTTGCTTGGATGCATCACAATAAACACTGAAGTCCCGATCAGTACAAGGAATAACCAAAACTGGCGCCATAGTCAACCTTCGTTTTAACTCTTGAAAACTTTCTTCACATCGAAGTGTCCACACATACGGTTCCCCTTTCCTAGTGAGTTTTGTCAATGGTAGAGCCAACTTCGAGAATCCCTCAATGAATTTCCGATAATACCCAACTAAACCCAGAAAACTTCGGATTTCAGTAAGTGACTTGGGCACTGCCCATTCAATGACTGCTTCAACTTTTGAAGGGCCGACAGCTACCCCTTCCTTGGATATTACATGTCCAAGAAAGTTAACCGATTCCAACCAGAAATCACATTTTGACAATTTGGCATACAACTGGTTCTTACTCAAGAGTTCTAGAACAATCTGCAGGTGTTCAGCATGTTCCTATCGGCTTTTGGAGTAAACTAATATGTCATCAATAAATACCACTACGAATGAATCTAAATACGGATGGAAAATCTGATTCATGTAGTCGGTAAATATTGCTGGAGTGTTAGTTACACCAAAAGGCATGACCAAATATTCAAAATGCCCATACCTCGTCCTAAAAGCAGTTTTAGGAATATCTTCTAACTTCACCTGAAGTTGGTGGTAACCCGACCGAAGGTCAATCTTTGAAAACAACACCGCTCCTCTCAACTGATCCATTAAGTCATCAATTCTAGGCAACATATACTTATTCTTGATAGTAACCTTGTTCAATTATCCGTAGTCAGTACACAATCGCATACTACCATCCTTCTTCTTAACCAACAAAACAGGCTCACCCAACGGCGAGACACTAGGACGAATAAACTTCTTTGTCAATAAGTCCTCAACCTGCTTTTTCAACTCGGCCAATTCTAACGGTGCCATCCTATAAGGAGCTATAGAGATGGGTCCCGTTCGAGGTACCAAATCGATAGAGAATTCAAATTCTCTCACTGGAGGCAACTCCGGAATATCACCAGGAAATACCTCAGGAAACTCACGAACTATCGGAATGTCCTCAATCTTGGGTTTCTCAATACCGTCCAGGGATGCCAACAACATAAACACGACCCCTCCCTCCTTACAGGAAGTCCTGACTTCCTTTGCCGATAACGGCTTCAAGTTAATAACCTCGTCAGAAATCTCATCTAGATTCCTGAATACCACGGTCTTATCGGCACAATTAAGCACCACGCGATATGCCGACAACTAGTCCATCCCCAGAATTATATCTAACTGGGATAGTGGTAAGCAGATTAAATCCACGGTAAAAATCCTATCATTCACCACCACTGGACATCGAGACACAACTGTCGACACCACCATAGGTACATCAGTTGGGGTGGATACGACCAAGTCGAAAGGCAACGACTCAGTTTGCAATTTCAGTCTATCCACACATTCAATAGATACAAATGAGTGTGTTGCTCCCGAATCAAACAACACTAAAAGGGGAATACTTACCACCATGCAATTACCTTTTATTAGGCCATCTGCACCGGATACCTCTGCACCACTCATGGTGAACACTCTGCCAGTGGATCGAGGACATTCAGCCCTCACCGCATTCACACTCTGCGGTAGATTAGGACAGTGTCTTCGGACATGCCTAACCTCCTTGCAATGAAAACATGTTAGTGCCATTCCAGGGCACGAGTCACCAACATGAGTTCGACCACATTTACTGCACATAGAAGGAGAGTTCAACCGTGATCCTCCGGCATTGGCATGAGCCCTCGGCCCATGCGAAGAGTAACCTCGACTACCCATCGGTTGTGAGTAAGGTTTTCGTTCCTCTTGAAACACCTTGCCCTTCCCTTTCTCATGTGAGAAATTCCTTTGAGGACAAGAGTGTTTGGGAGGAAGTGGTTTTGGCGTCATCACTTCATCCACCTTCATGTCATCTTCAACCATTCTGCACTTATTGACCAGGGTAGCAAAGTCGGAGATCTCTTGATGCCTAAGCATCGTCTTTAGTTTGGGCTTCAAACCTGATTCAAATTTCGAGCACTTGGACCTTCCGTCCACTTCCATCTCTGAGTAAGGACAAAATCAGGCCAATTCTTCAAATTTGGCCGCATATGCTCCCACCGACAGGTCACCCTACTCCAACCTTAGAAACTCCATCTCTTTCTGCCTCCTCAAATCAGCAGGAAAATACTTATGGAGGAATTTCACCTTAAATGTATCCCAGGAAATCAGCTGTCCCTCCGCCTCCATTTGGCGTCGAGTGAATTCCCACCAATTATCGGCCTCTGTCACTAACATGTAGGTGGCATAAGCCAACTTCTGAGCCTCCATACAGTTCATGGCTCTGAAGATCCGCTCCACCCCTTGGATCCACTCGATGGCAGCTTAGGAGCAAATCCCCCAGCGAACTGACTAGGATTCCTCCTGCAGAACTCATCCAGCCCTCGGTATTCTGCTGGCCCAGGTGGAACTAGTGGGTGTGAACTCGGACTTGGCGCCGGGTTCTGGTTCAGATTGTGCAAGTTCTCATTGACTTGTTACAATGCCGCCACCATTTGCGCCAATAAATCATTCGGGACATTCTGACTTGTCCCTTTTCCTCTTCCTTTTCCAGCCATGGGTACCTATACTCACTCACTGGTTAGTAATCGAATTTGTATAATAACAGTGCACGTAACCACTTAACAATTTGTACAATTCAACAATCTCAATACATAAAGTTTTCAAAGAAGCATGTAAGACCATACCCTAGGTCGCAGGATTAACTATGCTCTGATACCATATTGAAAGGACCCAAATTCTACCCTTGAAATTTTTTCCTTATTTAATCCAATTTCATACATTTAACGATAATTATAATTACCGAGTGAATGAACTTATTTTAAAGATCTCATTTCCCTCCTCAAACCCAATCTATAAACCGAAAGTAACATACCAAATCAGATAGCAGAAAAACATAGTTCATATTAATGTAACTTAGTAACGGCCGCATACAATTAGCTATGGGTTTCCAAAACACCCATAACTACATATATCCTGAGTTACTAGTTTCCATGATTAATGCCATGTACAACAATCAGGTTTATAATTACAAAATAATTAGTTCAAGTACAACCAATGAGGTTACAAAAGAATGGATAAGAGACACCAAAATAAAAGTCTCTAAGCTCCTAATCAAAAACACACATACTCCTTCCACCTACCTGCAATGAGATTAACATTGACAATACACTAAGAAACACAAAGGAGTAAGTCGTTAACTCAACAAATATCAATGTAAGTTAATCCACATTTAATAAGGTTAAATAAATGGTTTAAAATCAAGTTTACTTAAAAGCCAATTTCAACGTTCATACTTTTGAAAACCATGCTACATAACTTGAGCCAAAGTTTGCTACATTGCTTGAGCCAAAGCTTGCTACATTACTTGAGCCAAAGATTTCTACATTGCTTGAGCCAAAGCTTGCTACATTACTTGAGCCAAAGTTTGCTACATTACATGAGCCAAAGTTTGCTACATTGCTTGAGCCAAAGCTTGCAGCATTACTTGAGCCAAAGTCGCTAACCAATCATGGTCGGCTAAAAACGAGTTTTATTTCCATCACTCCACCAATACATTTTTCCGAGTTTAATTTTCATTCGCACTCCACCAATACAAAAACAGTAAATGCACCCGACATCATTACAAACATATACATATATGCTTATAACTACAAAGTGATTTACGAAACATTTCATTACTCCGAGTTTTATTTCCATTGGCACTCCACCAATACATAAATGGTAAATCCACTCCTCGTTGTTACAAACATACCCATATATGTTTATAACAACTAAGCGATTTACGCTTCATTGCATTATTCCGAGTATTATTTCCATTGGTACTCCACCAATACATAGACGGTAAATCCACTCATCGTTGTTGCAAACATACTCATATATGTTTATAACAACTAAGTGATTTACGCTTCATTGCGTCATCCATATCAGAAACTCCACACATTTTCTATCATAGTGCATAAGTTAAAGACTTATCCTTACCTCGGTGAGTGTTGGGTTTGGGTTCTTGGCAACTCCTCAAGTTCCACTAACACCGCCTCCAACTTTAGGATCTTTCCTCATCCCACCATATAACACAAGGTTAGTCATTTATACCAAATATCACATAAACAACTTATATTGCATTATTTAACCATACAAGATATTCATCATATTTTCAACATTAGAAAGTAAACTCATCTTCTACCTCTAGCATTTTAACCACATTTTCTCTTTAGAGTTTTGGGGTTTTCATGACTAACCCCACACACCCTCTCCTTTCTTGAAATACTAACTTTATACCAAGAGTTTACAAGATAAAATCACATAAAATGAACCGTAACTCAAAAGGGTGAGTTTCTATGGTTTCTCTCACTTTGAGAAGAGATCCATAATACCAAAAATGGGTTTTCAAGAGAAGAATAGAGTTAGAATATAGAGTTTTACCTCTTCTCAAGCTCTTGAACGAGAATCAAAGGTCCTAGACCTTGGGAATGCTCTCTTCAATTCTTACCCTAAAAATGTATTTGGGGTTTCTCTCATTTAATGCTCTCGTCGGGTTCTCGCTGAAGCGAGAAAATCCCGCCCATTTTAAAAACTCAGATCTGACCCTCTCGCTCAAGCGAGAATCTCACAGTCTCAACAGTCCCAAAATGCTATTTCTCGCCCAGGCGAGACAACTCTCGCTCAAGCGAGAATCCTCCACTATAGTCCAGGATTTCACCCTCCCAAGTGAAGATCTCTCGCCCAAGCGAGAATCTCTCGCTCAAGCGAGGATCCCAATACTGATACTATAATTTTAAAGACTTAAAATTTAGGGTGTTACAATTATGATGAGAGACTTTATACTTTACAGATACATAATACTCACGATGATGAACAATACTATCATCATATATAGCCAAGATCTTTCATATCAAATCATCAAGAAGATATATAGAACTAGAACTTGAGCAGAAGTGTACCTTAATGTATTCATTGAGAATATGATGGATGAACTTTAGTTGTCCTTAGTCTTGTATGCAAATACATGTTCATAGTAGAATATGTAGGTTCCATAGCCTTCCAATTGTAGACTACCCTTAGCCTTTAGTTTCTTCTATAATGGGATGAAGAGAATAACTTGGTTTTGTTCATGTTTAGATGTGACATCTTGTGTCATGTTGTGGTTCATCTTATGGTCTACAATTGGGGACCATAACCCCTTATTTATAAGAAGTGCATACCCTTCCATGAAGGGAGATACTACTTCATTTTCTTATTTCCAATTTTGCCCATCATAAAATAGAAATAAGACTTTAGGTATCTACACAATAATTTCCATGACAATTATGTCTATAGCCATGTACCTTACTTGAATTAGATCACTTTAATTGGCTATTTAAAATAATGATCTTAAACACATTTAAACATTACATATGTTACCCAAAATTTCTTACAATCTCCCACTAGTCACATATGTAATTTTACACATTGTGTTAGACTTTATGAGCTCAAATATACGCCATTATAAACCTCAGACATATCATTATCTCGTCCATTAATTATATCAATATATAGAACCAAAACAACTTTCGTTATATCAATCATAACTAAATCAATCAATGATCACTAATATTAACACAATTAAAGACATTAGATTAATCATGAAATGTGCAGCATGAAAATCACATAAAGGTGATCTATACATGTCGATTTTCAACTGGTCCTCCTTTACTTTAGTGAGATCCACATAAATAGATTTCAGAGTGAAGTTGAAACATAAATCTTATTCTGAAGAAAACTATATCGATAATCATGTCTACACTGAAAAGAACACTCATATACAAACTCTCACTGAACCAAAATATCCTTGAATATTACAATACTGATATGAGTAATGCACTTGTGAAAGACCGTAGATGATAATCCTTTAGTGAGCAGATCTGCAATCATGGAGTTTGTGTCAATATGTTCTATAGACATTTGACCACTCTAAAATGTTTTCTTAAGTAAGATATACCAATGCTGACCTTTTTTTGTCACAATATTACTTTAATGGTCTTTCAATATATCCAAATCAACACTCAAGTGACAATTGTATAGCCATATCTCATAATTAGATGCCTGATAATAAGCTAAGAAAATCACTATTATAATAGATGAAGCTATAAGTGTTTGCTTAACACTTTCTGAAATAGCTCATCATCCACCTAATAGGCAGATATAGTCTTACATGGATTTTCAATTGTATTGACATCTAACAAGACTAAATAGCAATACCTAACGATCTCTACCTAAATCACATTATGTATGTGAGAACATAATTTCTTTGTTCTTTGTAAGTACTTTATAACTAATTGGTTGTCTTCAAATTATTTGTCATTGAGTTATTTAAATATCTGCATTCTAACGAAGTTCACAATATCTTGATGTGCACAATTTTATATATATGTTAGACTCGCTTAGCCATCGCGTAAGGAATCTACTATATCCTTCCTAAAACATTGCACTCATGAATGTTCTTGGAATTGTATACTTAATGAACATAAGACTCATGCATGCTATTTGAACATTCTCATTCCTCATACTTCCATTTATACTTAATGGAACTTCCTTAAAATTAATGATTTGTTCCTCTAAAATACAAGGTCTAGATCCATGAACTCGAGAACTAACATAACATTCTCACCTTAATTCTTAAAGTTAGTGCAATTTAGGAAGATTGTAGAATATATATTTACATACATTGTAAAAGCGTAGAAATCAATAGAGCAAAGAAAAAAAATTACAATGATTCTTGCAATTAAACTCACAATCAACTTAAACCCTTAAATTCAAATAATGGTGGGGCACAAGCCCTCATCTGCTCACAAGCCCTCATCTGCTCAGGTCCCTTCTCAGCCATAATATTATCAACCATCACCTGCTGGTCCCACTACTAGTCATCTTCCTCGGCAGCCACGTCCTTATCTTGGCAAATGTCAATGGTGTAGGGAACAAGGTCACTCTCTCAGCCATTGTCCTTCTTTCAAAAGTAGATTCCCTACTATTCAAATTCCTTCTGCTGTTTCAAACCGTACTACATCGAAGGGATATCAACCAAGATTTCATGCACCACATGCTCATGCTGTTACTGCCATACACCCACCCTCAAATGCTTGGCTTCTTGACAGTGGGGCCTCTCACCATGTTACCAATGATCTTGCCAACTTATCTCTTCATGCACCCTATGACAGCACTGAAGAACTAGTAATAGGTGATGGTTCTTCACTTCCAATCCAAAACACAGGTTCATTTTCTCTATCAACTTCTTCTAAAAATTTCACATTTTCAAATGTCTTGGATGTTCCATCCATACATTCTCTCCATCTCAAATTTTTGTCAAGAAAATAATACTAGTATTGAATTCTTACCTTCTTTTTTTCGTGTTAAGGAGCTTTCTCAGGGTCAAACACTTCTTCAAGGTCCATCTAAGGCTGGTGTTCATGAGTGGAATCCACATGTGCCTCAAGCCTTTGTCTCAGTCAAATTACCTTCACATAACTGGCATCATCGTTTAGGATATCCTTCATTGTCTGTTCTTAGGATTTTAAATTCTAGCTTTCATTTATCCATTTCGAAATTTCCTTTGTCCAAGTGTAATGCTTACAATATCAATAAAAGTCACAAATTGTCATTCTCTCTTTCCTCTCTTAATTCTCATCATCCACTTGAACTCATTTTTTCAGATGTTTGGACTGCTCCCACTTACTCATTTGATCACTATAAATATTATGTGATATTTGTTGATCATTTCACTAAATACATCTGGTTTTATCCACTCAAATGGAAATATGAAGTGTTTGAAATTTTTGTTAGATTCAAATCATTGGTTGAAAATTTCTTTCACAGCAAAATTAAGCAATTTTTTAGTGACAATGGTGGTGAATATCAAAAACTAACTCCTTATCTTTCTCTCAATGGCATTGCTCACCTTACTTCCCCTCCTCACACACCAGAACATAATGGCTATGCCGAACGTCGACATCGTCACATTGTTGAAACAGGGTTATCTTTGCTTACTCATGCAAAGTTACCTCCCATTTTTTGGTCTAATGCTCTTTCTACAGCCACATACTTAATCAATCGTTTACCCACTCCCACTCTTGCCAATATGTCACCTTATCACAAGCTCTTTGGTCTTGCTCCAAATTATCAAAAACTTCGCAGTTTTGGGTGTCTTTGCTATCCTTGGCTACGACCTTATTCCACTCATAAACTTGATCCTCGGTCTCTTCCATGTGTGTTTATTGGTTATTCTTCATCTCAAAGTGCATATTATTGTTTACATCCATCCACTAATCGCATATACACATCAAGACATGTGAAATTTGTAGAAGATGTTTTTCCTTTTACTGACCTATGCAGCATTGTTGAGCCAACAAGATCGTCCTCTTTTGATGAATGGACCGATCTTCATGTTCCACTATTGACCACTATGCAGCCTCATCATGTACAACCTCTTGTTGAGGCCTCTCCAGCCCTCTCACCTACAGCTTCCGCTACGATTACACCACCTCCTTCACAGACGGCAACTACTCCTACTTCTTCCTCATCTTCTTCCACATCTCAACTTCCTCCAACCATCACTGCACCTTCAACAAGGACCATAATTACCAGGCTCAATAACAACATTCGCAAGCCCAATCCTAAGTATGCTAACACAGTCACACTGAATCATTCTCCAACAGAACCACAAACTATTACTCAAGCTCTTAAAGATCCTCAATGGCGGGCTGCAATGACTGCCGAATTTCATGCTCTTATTCGCAATCAAACTTGGGATCTTGTGCCTCCTCAATCTTCACAAAACTTAGTTGGCAACAAATGGGTTTATAGAATCAAATACAAACCTTCTGGTGATATTGAACACTACAAAGCTAGACTTGTGGCAAAGGGTTTTCACCAAAGAGCTGATATTGATTTCACTAAGACCTTCAGCCCTGTTATCAAGCCCACAACTATTCGTTTGATACTTTCCTTGGCAGTCACTCGTGGGTGGTCCATTAGGCAACTTGATATCAACAATGCCTTTCTCCAAGGATCTCTCAAAGAAGATGTATATATGTGTCAACCACCTGGTTTCCTGGACAAAGATCACCCAACTCATGTATGCAAGCTTCGTAAAGCAATCTACGGCCTCAAACAAGCTCCACGAGCTTGGTACAATGAGCTTCGGTCTTTTCTCCTCACCTTTGGGTTCACAAATTCTATTGCTGATTCTTCACTGTTCTTGTATCAAAGGCATGGTCAAATATTCTATTTACAAGTTTATGTTGATGATATAATCATCACTAGACCTTCCCCTAATACATTGCAGGAGCTCATCAATACCATGGCCTCACGATTTTCATTGAAGGATTTAGGTCCATTATCTTACTTTCTTGGTGTTGAGGTTCTCCCACATCCTCATGGTTTGTTTCTTAGTCAAAAGAAATACATTGGGGACCTTCTCCAACGTGCTAATATGGTCCTTGCCAAACCAGCTTCAACTCCCATGATCGTTCATCCTGCTCTCACTGTCAATGTTGGCACTGTCCTATCAAATCCAATTGCATATAGGGCATTGGTTGGAAGCTTGCAATACTTGTCCCTTACTCGTATGGATGTTGCCTTTGCAGTAAGTAAGTTATCTCAATTTATGCAAAAACCTATTGACTTGCACTAGGAAGCTCTTAAACGTCTGCTCCGTTACCTGAATGGTACCATTGACCATGGCTTGATCTTTTATCGAGACTCACCTCCCTGTCTCCATGCTTTTACTAATGCGGATTGGGCTGATGATCAAGACACTTATGTCTCCACTTCAGGCTATATTTTTTATCTTGGCCGCAATCCATTATCTTGGAGTTCTAAGAAGCAACAAGTAGTTTCTAGGTCATCAACTGAATCTGAATTTCGTGCAGTTGCCTCCACCACTGCTGAGCTACTTTGGCTACAATCCTTGTTAACTAAACTTCGTGTAACCTTATCTTCTCCACCAGCCATTTACTGCGACAATCTCAGCGCTACTCAATATTCCAAGAATCCGGTTTTCCATTCCAGAATGAAGCACTTAGCCCTAGCCTTCCATTTTGTTCGTGAACAGGTTCAACTTGGTAAGCTTCGTGTTCAACACATTCCTGGTGATGATCAATTAGCTGATGCTCTAACTAAGCATCTTGCCTTGGCTAGGTTATCCACATTATTATCCAAGATTGGTCTTGTCTCACGACAGTCCATCTTGCGGGGGATATTAACGTATGAGTTGGTTATCACAATGTATTCAAAAATTGTTATCTTATCATTAGCTTATTATTAGTTGTGAATATTGTTAGCTTTATCTTTATCTTTATCTTACCTTAATTTTAGCTAGTTGTTGGTGACTAGTTGTTAGTTGTTGTATTCTCTCCCTATAAAGGAGTTTCTTATCATTCAATAAAATTAATGCAGAATTGCTTCATCTTATATAAATCGTGTCCTTGCACCATATGCTCTAAAAAGGATAATTTTATGTGGACTGTCTTGCAGAACAAGGATCATGTTCATCACATAAGTTCATTTTCTTTTACAAAAACATGCCTTCTTAGCTTTTCTTAGTTAATTCTAGTAGGTTTCTTAGTTAATTCTAGTAGATGTTGTGACTTTTTAAATTTGATACGAAAAAATAAAAGAGATAAGGAGTTAGTTTAATGGTTGAACCAAACTAGACTCATGGATATAGTATAACCAAAGACTGGAGTGTAACTCTACGTATGACATGTATTGAGAGAGGTAGAGCGAGAAATATCATGACAATGACTAAAATTATAATAAATATATGGGGAATATTATCCAGTATCCTAAGGGTATTTTTTAAGGAAGCAAAAATAGTACAACTTTCTATTAGAGATAATATTTTTAATATATCCACTGCTAAAGTTAGTCTTCCATAATTGAGATCTCCTATCCCTTTCAGTGTCCCCATTTGTGTCTCAGACAAATTAAAATGTGTCATTCTATTAAATAGAAAAATCTTAAAAACCAAAATTATATTACTTGTTGTAAATGTATCGGACAATGCTTATTTTATAGAGTAAATTACACTCACACCCCCTAAGTTTTAATGAAATTACACAAACCACCTCTCTTCTTTGTCATTACACAAACCACCCCTCCCTCCTACACAAATCACCCATAGATTTATACATACATTACACAGACTACCCCTGCATGTTATAAAAGTGTAATATTTTAAAGAAAAAATGTGTGATAAATGTAATTAAGTTAAACAAAATATTGTATATCGTGTAACACTTCAAATAGTACAAAAGCGAATGTTTCTTTATTATTTTTGTGTCATTAAAAAATACATTAATAATTTCAAATAAATGTTTAAATAACTCTTATATTATTTTATAACGAGCCAAATAATGAAGACACATTGACTCTTATATTATTTGAATTTTTCTACATAATATACAATATTTTGTTTAATTAATTACACACATCATACGTTTTTTGTTTAAAATATTACACTTTTATATTATGTATGGGTAGTCAGTGTAACATATGTACAAAATTAGGGGTGGTTCGTCTAAGGACAAAAAAGTGAGAGGTGATTTGTGTAATTTCACTAAAACTCAGGGGGTGTGAGTGTAATTTACTCTATTTTATATTTGTTAAACAATGCTTAAATATCTTACTTTAAAATAATTATTATCAAATATAAGATATATGGAGCTTATTTTATTATAAATAGAATAATTACTTGTTGGGGGTTATATTTGAGAATGAGGAAGAAATTGGCATGAATAGAGAGGCGAATGGCAAGGACATTGGCACGAACAAAATCACTAGTGGCATGAAGAAGAATCTCATGTCCCTAAAAAATTTATGTCTTTATGTCCTTAACCAATTATATTTCACAAAGTAGTAAAAACACAATATTTTCCGTTGGATTGGTACACAATGGGACACAAAATATTACTCCCCTCTCCATTAATAGAGATAAGTCTCATTCAAATCAAGGCATGAGCAGCACACCCAGTGACACAGGACAAGGCACAAGCAACACGAATAGTTGCAGATACCAAGGCACACACATGAGCATCATTGGCATGGGCCAAAGCAAGACTAGCAACACAGGCCAATGGCACGAGTAGAGCCAAACCAGCCGCAAGGAGCAAATGATTAACTTGTTCTACAAGTAATCTCTTTCTAATCACTAGTTAAGTTTAGTGGATAACAAACATTAGTTTGTTAGTGAGTTAAAGGTGGTTATTTCACAAACAATTAATTATATATCACAAACAAATAATTTTTTATTATGGTTTACAAGAAATAATATAACAACCAATTCATTAGCACTTAACCTTTATTGGCATTAATATTCAAATATAATGATGTGCCAGTTTTTATTTTTTACTTTGTTTGACAGTAACACCCTCGTAACTGAAATTTCTAAATAAAATAATGATAAGAAAAAAAATAAGAGAAAATTCAGAATCACAACTTAGGCACCTAATTATCAAATTATAAGTCCCTTCCAATAGTCTATGACCTGTGAAGATGCTTAGCCTTGCCACAAAACAGTGCATTTTCAGGGATATTAGTCTCAGTGTAGAGACTCTGCTCATTGTTCCAGACCCTCAGATACACTTCTTGTCCCAAATATCTCCTTTCCCATATTGCAGACCTTAAGTTCCACATTCCCTTATTGTCCAAAGACACCAATATGGCAGTCCAAGAGTTTGGATAAACCTGTTCATTACATGACACCAACATGGTTAATAAAGGGAATAGAAATATGTTGTCTCACTATTTTGTCATGCGCCAATAAAAATATATCATGTAAATTGACAATTTTAAATCTTTATTATTTTTGTTGTTTTTGTTTCGTTATCATTGATATGAGACATCATATAACATAAGATGGGATATCAAATCTTTATTATAATATAGGATAACAAAATCTCAGCCTTTCAGGGAGAAGACGTTGACACACCTGAGTAGTATATCTGGTAATACCATCAACCAAGTTGTAAAGCTGTCTTTTATCTTCTGTCCATGCGCCATTACCGTATCTAAACATTTAGATTCAGTTAATAGTCAATTAATCAAAAATATATATATATATATATATATATATAATTGATAAACTTAGGGATTCACTTGCTCCAAGACTCTAAGAGTAGGTGGGAAAAAACTACTTCACATCTTAATCATTTATTCTTGAAAATTTAATGTTTTAGATCTACTTATTAATTAATCATCTCAAATTCTAGTACGGGAGAGGAGTTATCTTCCTCTTTTAAATGTACATGGAACATTTTAGTAAAAATTACGATAATACATAGTCTCAAGACTCTTGTAAGATTTAGTTTTGAAAAATTAAACCCAATTAACAAAAAAAATTGATCTTACCCAACAACATAGAAGCTAGATCCATCCATATGCCAGGACTGAATAGTGTTTTCATTGTTCTGGAAAACTATTTCAACAAAGTCATGAAGGGTTATTGCAAAGACAGAAGTGCCAAGTTTTGCAGGAATGGCTGCATGAGGTGGAAAATCTTTGATTGTAGTAAAATCAAATACTCCAGGAATGTTAAACCAATCAGCAAGCTTCAATGCTGTGTTTGGGTTAATGTAGGAAATTCCATTCACTGCATATCTTAGCTTTCCATTTACTGTGGCTTTAGAATTTTCCAATCGAATTTTCCTTACAATAGGGATTGTTCCATAATGGAATGACCCTTGAGGGTTTGGCCTAGCTGCATTTGCTGTCAAATTCAGCCTTCCAAATCAACCAATAAAATGAAGTTAGAAGCAATAATTACACTAAGAAGATGATATATTCTCTTACTAAAATCTCTTATTAATATTGATACTCACAAGAAAGTGACATATATCACTTGTAAACCAATCATTATAAATAATATATGATTTTATAACATATGTCATTTTTGTGTGGCTAAGAGGATTAATAAAAGTATTTAGCATTACTCATTACAAGATTCTCATCAACACCCGAGAAAAGAGAAATGACATTGGCAAAATATATAAACAAATAAATTATACAAGAGGAAAATTACACACATATACTTGTGTAATTATGCCTAACACCTCTTCTATTTGAGACATTACACCAATTTTCTCTAAATAAATTATAAGAGAAACAAGTGTAATAATAACATAATTTTTGAGATATTTTGGTAATTTGTGAAATAAGAAGTTATTTGAGTTTAAATTGAAGCAAAGACTTCTCCCCATTTAAAATTTCAAAAAATAACAAAATGATATAATTTTTGAGTTCTATATTACTTTTCCAGTCTAATTGAATGAAAAAAATAAAGACAAATGATATAATTTTTTTGTTGTGTAAATAAATATTACAAGATACATTTTACTTGCTTCAAATATATTTTTTATTATTATTTTATTAGTAAAAGTAGTATAACCATAATGTAGTAATACAAATTATCTATGATTATACCAATAAGACATTGGTCTAGTCATATAAGATCTCATTTGATCTGTTAAATGTTCGATTCCTGAGAGTAAAATTACCTGATAGTCCTTGCTTGTTTAATGGACCACTCAACATCAGTAGTTGGGCCTATAGGTAAAGGACCCAAGGCCTTTTTGTTGGAGCCAGAATAACGAAGAGTTGCTGTGGTAGTGAGAACAATAGGGTCAGTGAAACGTGTAGATGCAACAATGTAATAGTCACTAGGGGACACATTGAGTGTGACCAAAAATGTTGCTGATTGTCCCACATGAACATCAAAAGACTCATAAACTTCTTGCAATGTATGAGCACCCTCTATTTCAATTAGTGTAAGGGAATGGCCTTGAATCCTGAAATTTATTGAGGTTGCTAGCCCAACATTTGATACCCTGAACTTGTAAGTTTTCCCTGAAAAGATTTAATTTTTAATCGAAGTTAGTAGCCACTGGTGATGAAACTTAAAACTACCATAATGGAAAATTGTTTCTTTAACATCAAAATAAGGACACTATTCAATGTCCTTATTTTTAATGTGTTTTTTTTTAAATAAGTTTATAAAACATATGTAAATATAAAGTGAAGGAGTATGATCAAAAAAATGTTTACGATATTGAATAGGATGTTCAGAAAATGGTCTTCAAATTTTGGACAAGAGTGTCTAAATCATGTCTATTTGATAGACATTTTATTAGATAATTAATATGTAACATTTTTTCAATATAACCATTACAACTTTCTATATGACACTGACTCACAATAATGTGACCGTTATAATCGCATTATATTGAAATTCTTGTGTGATACTGAATCACAAGAACGCAGTTGCATGAGTCGCAGTGCAACTAGATTAGACAGCATTTGGGACACATCGCATTTAAAAATATTTTTTAATCATAAAATAATTCACACTGCTATGGTCATAATCCGATCATAACAACCATAATGACTATAATCACAATAATCACAACAGTGACTTCAATATCGACTTTTGCCTACCTGCTTCACCAGTGAATACAACAGCATCTTTTTTGCCATTAATGAGAAGAGCATCAGGGAAAGGAAGACCTTTGCCAGCATCCAATATTCTCCTTAGTACCTACAAATCAAGATTGCACATGTGTTAGAACAAAGGACTACTTCAATTCTTCTAAACTATACATGCATGTACAAAAGTAATAAATAATATAGAGAAAATAATTAAAGGGGTTGATTTATTTACAAACCTTGTGATCATTCTTGAACCAATCACCAATAAGCAAAGTGAATTCTCCATATGGAGTAAGATATGGAGTATCTATCACAGATCTTTGGGCAACATTTAATGCACCAAAAGCACCACCAGCTTTATGGATTTTAGTTGATGCAAAATATGTGTAGGTTCCAATTTGATCTTTAACTTGGAACTTGTAAGTCCAATTGGTATTGGGAGGAATGGGGCAGTTAGTACCTGAAACCCCATCTTGCCATGTTGTCCTTCTCTGCTTTATTCCACTCCTGTTTTAATATACCAAATCAATATAGGACCAATAATTTTTTTTCTTATTTGATTTATATCAAGAGTAGAAGATATGTACACATGGTTTTTTAAAAAATAATTATTAATTAACTTTGACGATACAATTATATATAGTTGGTGAAGATTGTAAAAAAATATATTTGGTTTGATAATTAAAAATCAAAATTAAAGCAATTGCGGTTTCCCGTAAAAAAGGAAAAACAAAAAAGAATTTAAAAGTATAAGCTAATTTTAATCATGATAACATAAGTATGATAATATATTCCTATCAAATGGTCGGGTTGAAATGAGTTATATTTATCCCTCACCTAATCTTAAATATTGTTCAGGTCAATTTTTAAACTTGACTCAGCCCTAAATTTAAAGGAATCTGATGGTGTCTGAATTTAATTAAGACCATACTAAAATGAGATGGAACTCGGTTGACCCGATATATAGACTAAAGAAAACTTCATATGAAAAACTATAACTAAAGAGTTAAAGTAAAAATTGTCCCTCATAAGTATTCCATTTAAGCATTGAATGAAGAAAATTGATTGAGTATAATAGTGCAGCAATATGAAATGATGACACCACAATAATAAATACTTCTTGAAGACTAGAACTATAAAATTTCAAACTTACACAAATTTTTGTATCATTTGTGGTGCAAATACACCATTGCTGCATATACACAATTTATCTAATTTAAATCAAAATGATACACTTTTGATTAATAATTTCTCACAATGTTGTGTCAATCTATTTATTACACTTTTGCATGCATTTAGTGAGGTCTTCATCATTATGTTCTTCAAGTAAATGGAAAATCTTGCGGTCAATATTAAAGTAAGTAGCCCATGAATCTGGATCCTCTCCCGTACTGGATAGTCCAGTACTGGATGAGATCATGACATGTGGCATTTGATATTTTTTAATGGTTTTGATTTTAACTTAAAATTTTATTGCAAATGATCAAGTTAATCTTGACCTTACATTCTTGTACTGGACTCTCCATTACAGGAGAGATCTGAACTCGTAGCCCATACATATATAAAAGAGTAAATTACACTCACACCCCCCTGAGTTTTAATGAAATTACACAAACCACCTCTCCCTCCTACACAAACCACCCATAGATTTATACATACATTACCCCTGCATGTTATAAAAGTGAAATATTTTAAAGAAAAAATGTGTGATGAATGTAATTAAGTTAAACAAAATATTGTATATTGTGTAACACTTCAAATAGTACAAAAGCGAATGTTTCTTTATTATTTTTGTGTCATTAAAAAATACATTAATAATTTCAAATAAATGTTTAAATAACTCTTATATTATTTTATAACGAGCCAAATAATGAAGACACATTGACTCTTATATTATTTGAATTTTTCTACATAATATACAATATTTTGTTTAATTAATTACACACATCATACGTTTTTTGTTTAAAATATTACACTTTTATATTATGTAGGGGTAGTCAGTGTAACATATGTACAAAATTAGGGGTGATTCGTGTAAGGACAAAAAAGTGATGGGTGGTTTGTATAATTTCACTAAAACTCAGGGGGTGTGAATGTAATTTACTCTATATAAAATGGTACACTGAACACCTCAAAATTGAGAACCATGCAAATATATAAGATGTATAATGTTTTGAGTTGTGAGAACATAAAAGTTACGTTCATAAATGGATATAAATCTCATGATATGAATGAGTGTGAAAAAATACAAAACATTTTATTATAAAAATATATATTTAGTATAGGTTGGGTGACCCTAAGGCAGACCCGAACCCATTCCGACCCGATAAGGTCTCAGTTCTATTTTGTACGGATCTATCCCTTTTAGTACATGTGATTGGGTCTGACCCAACTCGAAACTAATGGTAGGTACTGGTTTTGACGGGTTGGGTCGGATCTTACTTTTCCCTTGTTCCTAAGTTCATAACACATGCCACATACAACTGTTCCCGCCTTTAATGAATCCTAGTATATCATAAGAAAACACATAGTGGTAAAGAACCACTAACCATGTAATGAGAAAAGCTTCATCCAACTTGTTAATGACATTCACAACTATATTGTCATTAGTGATGGCTTCAATAGTAGGACCTGGAAATTGGCCATTGATAAGAATGCCCTGATATAGTAGTAAATAAAATAATCATTAGACCAATTTCAATTATTACAAAAAAACAATACATTCCAGGGAGTGACGGGAGTTGTGAGTTCGAGTCTCATCTATGATAAATTAAAAAAAAAATTATATGCATGGTCATTTAATGATATATACTAATATACTAACATTTGTCAATAAAAAAACAATACATCGAATTACCTGTTGAGGAACACCAAGAGGAAAAATGGTTCCATTAGCAACTTCCCATGTGAAGAACTGGTATCTATCTTCTGCAACAACCGAGACAGCACTCCACAAAGCCAAAATTCCAAAAAGAAAAATGGTATGTTTCATCTTTTCTGTCTGAGTTTGCTCTATAGAATTCACACGTGAATGAATTGCAAGTGTTAAGTGGCTTTTGTAGAACACTGTTGAAGGAAAAATAGGAGAAAAAACAAACTGAATTCTTCTCTAAGGATAATCTTAGCGGTGATTGATAATTATATGCGATACAAAGGACAAAATCAAGAGTTCATAAAATTGTAAAGTTCTAGCTGTACGTCGAGATTGTATATAGAATAATTTTTAGAATACTCTAAATTATTAATATTATATATATCTTAGAATAATAAGATATATTTTTTGTCAAACCAATAAGATATAACTAATAAAAGGTTAATTCGTAAAAAAAATTATAAATATATTGAGACTAGATTCTAAGTAATACGGTCAACACTAACCTATAGTCTAAATCGAAAGCATGAAATTGAATTGAGGCAAAAGATATCTACAAAAATATGTATGCATTGGTGGGGTGGTTTCTATTATTTGTCAACCACTTCTTATATGCAAAGTATTTTTGACTGCATAGACATGCGAAATTGTAAAACTGTTGAGTTTGAATTCCTGTGTAGCTGCTCATATTTCATCACTCAAAACTATATCAACTGAACTATGTTGATATAGATATAATATATATATATATATATTAATTTGTACTATAAAATTTGTCTAGATCTGCCTACAAAAGAAATGTCATAAAAGTCTATTTACGAGTTGATTTTAAGAAAGTCATGAAGGGAAATGAAATAATTGAATTAACAAATACAATTATGAGATGACTCTAAAACCTTCTATTTCTACTCTTTCTCTTGCAAAAATCAACTTACATATAAATCTTAGAACTTCAAATTAAATGAGAAAGTTTACAACTTACCAGAAATCCCTAAGTTTCCTCTTAGAGGAAATCGAGAGTGGGAACAGAAGAGAGCAAGGATGAAGTAAAGGGTGAATGACACCATCCTATATATAAGTTATAAGCGACATAAAAGAAGATGCTAATATGCGAAGGTGGGAAATGAATCTGAAAGCATAATACTATGTTGTACATGCATTACTCTTTACACAACTCACGACTACTCAAAATTGTTTAATAATGTCAAAAGGGAACCAAGTTGCTAAGTTGACTAGAATTAATTTCTTGAAATTAGCAAGAATACCACGTTAGAGAGAAAAATAAAATAGTTATAATTGAGGCCTTCATTAAATTCTTGATTTCTTTTGATGTAAGTAAAGCTTATTCAATTGGTTCCACTAAAAAATGTGATCCAAGATGAGTTGGGTTTTGGAGTTAACTTGAGTCGGTGGTGTAGTGTTATCGATCTGTATAAACCGGGTGCGACGCAGCCAATAACAGATCTTCATTAATTAGCTTCCAATTGGTGGAGTAAATTCTACAACCTTATATCCAATCTATATAGGGGAAGAGATCCATTTACTTTAAGAGTAAGTGAAAAAACTTACTCTTTATCTTAGTCATCCAATATTGAAATATCCAATAGTTTAGATGTACTCATCAATTCAAACCACTAGATTTCCAAAAAATGAATGATCATAATGAGGAGTAAGTATTTTTCACTTACTCTTGGAGTAAGTGGATCCCTTCCCATATATATATATATCTTATAATTATATTATAATATACTTGCTTCTTGTTCAATTGAAATTTCATGTACAGCTAGAACGCGGAAAGAGAGAGAGAGAGAGAGACAGCATGCATAATGAGAAAGGATTTGATTTGCATGAGGTTAAATAATGTAGTCCTCAATTTTAGTTAAATGGTAAGACTTTTCCAACTTGCAAAAAGGTACTTCTTAGAGGAACATGAGCTCTTTACCCAAATGAAATTAGTGTTATTAAAAAAGTTTAGATAATTAATTAAACTGCAAAAAAAAAAGTAAATATAAATAGAGCATGAAATTGCACTAAATAACATTATTGATTGTACAATAAATAAATTTAGACATGACTACTATTTTCGTAATATCAACTTAAATTATTTTTTAAATTTGATATCTCAATGTTTTTTCTCACTTCAGTCCTCAACACATGTTATAGTTTTGACGTTATCATTAAGTGTCTTATGTGTTGTTACTTTGCACATATTACCAACTTGAGGCACAATGTTCCATAGGATCATAAATAATATGAAAATATAAGAATTTGATACTTTTATCTTTTAGATATAATTATGTTATTCTTATCATTCATTGCAAGTGTAAAAACAAAAACTTGTCTATCCATTTGTAGAGAAGATTTTGATTACTCTAGTAGTGGTATGACTCGTTTGCTATATTTAATTGTTCACCTAAATCAAGATTTAAAACTTTAAAAATCAAAGTATATTGTTATATATATTTTCCTTTTTGAAATTAAGGTCTCTTTTATCTCGTATTGAACGTTGTACAATCAACAACAGTTGGTGAAGTAAACACCATTAAATCTATAGTGCTTATTTCATGGAGTGCTGATAATTGTATGACTTAAAAATTTAACAACACTTAGTGAAACAAACATTGTTGATTCTCACAGATTCAACCGTGTTTCTTTCACTGAGCGTGTTGTTTCTCACATATTTGACAATGATTGTTCTAGATGACGCAATTGAATCTTTAATTCTCACAAATTTAAGCACAAATTAAAACCTTACACACTTGTTCATTTAAGACGCTAACCTTCCTACAACTTAGAAAACCTTCATATGACTCAGAGCAACTATCCACAACACTCGCATTTATATAACACTCATCTGACCACAAGACTCACCTTTCCATGACATTCATTCAACTCACCTACCTACGAATTTCAACCAACTCATCTTTTCATGACATTCATTCATTCATTTTCCACATTTTCCATCTCACTACACCAACATTATAGAAAATCTAAAAAACACTTTAAAGATACACAAAGTGAGTTTTTCATCCTTGTGTCTTACCTTTTTTTGGTTAGTTTTCCTATTTTTGTAGTATCCATGTGTTTTTTTTTTCATTTTTGTATCTCTCACTGTTGCAATTATTTTTTTGGCATTGTTAAATAAATGAGTTAGCCTATATACCAATGATTAGTGGACAATCTATGTTCATTGCTTAACCATGTAGTTTATGAGTTAGGTTATAATACCAATAAGGGAGTGAATTCACTTACTCTAAGAGTATGTGGAAAAAACCTACTCCACATCTTAACTATCCATTCTTGGAAAATTCAATGGTTTAGATGTACTCATCAATTTAAACCATTTGATTTTCCAATAATGAATGACTATGATATGGAGTATGTTATTTCCACTTACACTTGAAGTAAGTGAATCCCTTCCCTACAAATGGAAGTAGATGAATTAGCTAGGATTCAAGTAGGTGTATCTCTTATGAGTGTTAAAGTGTTTTTCTTTTCCAATCTTAGACATATTTTTTTTTATTTTTACAATAAATTACACTGACACTCTTGAGTTTTAGTGAAATTATATAAATCATCTCCAATTTTTACACCTACATAAATCATCCCTAATTATATATATATACAATATACTGATTACCCATGTAGGAGAGGTAATATAATCTCTTAAACAAAAAAGAGTGATAAATGTAATTAAGTTAAACAAAATATGATATTTTATGGAGAGAAGCCCAAATAGTATAAAACTTCATACCTCATCATTATTTTTGGTTCATTACAATATAGTATAAAAGTGATATAATCATTTCCTTAGAACTATTGATACAATTTGTAACAACCCAAAATAATGAATAAACATTGATTCTTATACTCTTTGGATTTATCTCTATAGTATACCATATTTTGTTTAACTTCATTAAATTTATCACCATTTTTTGCTTAAAAGATCACATGATCCCTTCTAGAGAGGTAGTCAGCGTAAATATATACATAAATTAGGGTGGTTTGTGTAGGAATAAAAATAAAAAGTAATTTGTGTAATTTCACTAATATCGTGAGATGTTAGTGTAATTTACTTTATTTTTTATGATTGTTATGATTGAATGAATATGTTGATGAAGATAAGGTGTTTGTTGTTTTGATACATAAACTAGGTACATATGTCAAGGAAAGCAAAGGCAATTAAATTATATTGGTAATTACTTTCTCAACATTTTGATTTCATAATAATATTGTTTTGTACTAGCTATTCGGGGTGGACACTTGACAACATTCACTGGAATATTATTTCATGACCAATATATATAAAACAAATTGGTCATATTTTGTTGCGAAATGTATGTTCTAACTTAGTTAGGGATTACACTACTAGTTTGGTTTTAAGATTGGATTAACACAGTTTTTGTAGGTTGTGCATATACCCATGACTTCTACAAAGCTTTTGAATTGTTATTGATTCTAATCATACATTCTATTTGTTGAGTTATAGTAATTTATAGAGCTTTATATTGGGCCATGTGGGCTATGTTTTGTAGTTTGTTAATGTACTTAGAGTATGTTTTGTAGTTTGTTAATGTACTTAGAGTGTATTTTGTTGTATTGTAAACAAAAGCTATAAATAGAAGGTTTTAGTTGTTGTGTTAGTTAGTTGAAAACTAACACTTTCCAAATAAGCTTTTACGCACGTTTTTCTTATTCTTTTCACTGCTATCACTCATTCTCTGTTACTTTCTCTCTGAATTCATCTTCATCATCTTTTCTTCTTTGATTCTTGCGTGATAAGCTCAAGCAAAGTGAGCTTATAGGTTCTGTTTTCCATCAATATTCCACTTGCATAAACATTGCCAAAAAGTGATATTGAATGACGATTGTAAGAGATATTGTTTTACAATTAATTCTTGCATAGTGCATTGAAAAAATCAAAGTTAAAACTGGAATTGGAGGGTGAAAGGGAAAATGGTGGATGTGAAATAGGAGGAAGAGTATGGTGTGTGAAAATACAGAATAATCTAGGAATAAAAGGACAAAACAACGTAGTTCTAAGCAAAGTATGAACATGCAAAGTACGAAGTCCGCTAATGGTGTAAGAAATAAATGTTACGTTATTACATAACTTGAGAGCATAATCAAATTTAAGGGACTAAAGTGAGGAAAACAAACTGAAATACCAAATTAAAAAATAAATAAAGTTAAAAGTATCAATATACTAGTTTTGCCTAAAATATATAAAACACACTTTAAAGTTTGAAAGGTTGCAGACTGGAAAATAAAAGAAAACTCTAACTCATGGCTCAATATGAGAAACATAAACTGTGGTGGGATATTATCATACCCTATTCCACTTTTTAGATTATTATGTTTGAAAGGTTATTGTGTACAAGTGATGAGTAATGTTATATCCTCTTACTAAATTTTCATAATAATTTTCCTACCTACAAAAAAAAGTGTTATATGTTTACAAGTGTCATATGTTACCTTCTTATGGTAGGAGAATTAATAGAATGATTTAGTAGGAAGTTATATCGTTTTCGATATGATTCTTATTAATTGTTCCAACAAGGAAAAACAATGGGAATCCTCTAACATCGTTGTAGAAGCAGATTGGAAGACAATGTGATCTAAAAGTATGGATCTGTGTTGGATTTATTATTTTATTCTGTCACTTGCTCCTTCAATAAATTTCATTCCGTTTCTAACTCGCATTTTGCTAATTTCACTTCCCTATGTGGCTAGGTGGGAAATGAATCTGAAAGCATAATACTATGTTGTACATGCATTACTCTTTACGCAACTGACGATTACTCAAAATTGTTTAATAATGTCAAAAGGGAACCAAGTTGCTAAGTTGACTAGAATTAATTTCTTGAAATTAGCAAGAATACCACGTTAGAGAGAAAAATAAAATAGTTATAATTGAGGCCTTCATTAAATTCTCGATTTCTTTTGATTTGAGTCTAGCTTATTCAATTGGTTCCACTAAAAAATGTGATCCAAGATGAGTTGGGTTTTGCAGTAAACTTGAGTCGGTGGTGTAGTGTTATCGATCTGTATAAACCAGGTGCGACGCAGCCAATAACGGATCTTCATTAATTAGCTTCCAATTGGTGGAGTAAATTCTACGACCTTATATCCAATCTATATAGGGGAAGAGATCCATTTACTTCAAGAGTAAGTGAAAAAACTTACTCTTTATCTTAGTCATCCAATCTTGAAATATCCAATAGTTTAGATGTACTCATCAATTCAAACAATTAGATTTCCAAAAAATGAATGATGATGATGAAGAGTAAGTATTTTTCACTTACTCTTGGAGTAAGTGGATTCCTTCCTATATATATATATATCTTATAATTATATTATAATATACTTGCTTCTTGTTCAATTGAAATTTCATGTACAGCTAGAACGCGGAAAGAGAGAGAGAGACAGCATGCATAATGAGAAAGGATTTGATTTGCATGAGGTTAAATAATGTAGTCCTCAATTTTCCAACTTGCAAAAAGGTACTTCTTAGAGGAACATGAGCTCTTTACCCAAATGAAATTAGTGTTATTAAAAAAGTTTAGATAATTAATTAAACTGCAAAAAAAAGTAAATATAAATAGTGCATGAAATTGCACTAAATAACATTATTGATTGTACGATAAATAAATTTAGACATGACTACTATTTTCATAATATCAACTTAAATTATTTTTTAAATTTGATATCTCAATGTTTTTTCTCACTTCAGTCCTCAACACATGTTAGTCCTTTGATCGCCTTAAGTTTTGACGTTATCATTAAGCGTCTTATGTGTTGTTACTTTGCACATATTACCAACATGAGGCACAATGTTCCATAGGATCATAAATAATATGAAAATATAAGAATTTGATACTTTTATCTTTTAGATATAATTATGTTATTCTTATCATTCATTGCAAGTGTAAAAACAAAAACTTGTCTATCCATTTGTAGAGAAGATTTTGATTACTCTAGTAGTGGTATGACTCGTTTGCTGGATTTAATTGTTCACCTAAATCAAGATTTAAAACTTTAAAAATCAAAGTATATTGTTATATATATTTTCCTTTTTGAAATTAAGGTCTCTTTTACCTCGTATTGAACGTTGTACAATCAACAACAGTTAGTGAAGTAAACACCATTAAATCTATAGTGCTTATTTCATGGAGTGCTGTTAATTGTATGACTTAAAAATTTAACAACACTTAGTGAAACAAACATTGTTGATTCTCACAGATTCAACCGTGTTTCTTTCACTGAGCGTGTTGTTTCTCACATATTTGACAATGATTGTTCTAGATGACGCAATTGAATCTTTAATTCTCACAAATTTAAGCACAAATTAAAACCTTACACACTTGTTCATTTAAGACGCTAACCTTCCTACAACTTAGAAAACCTTCATATGACTCAGAGCAACTATTCACAACACTCGCATTTCCATAACACTCATCTGACCACAAGACTCACCTTTCCATGACATTCATTCAACTCACCTACCTACGAATTTCAACCAACTCATCTTTTCATGACATTCATTCATTCATTTTCCACATTTTCCATCTCACTACACCAACATTATAGAAAATATAAAAAACACTTTAAAGATACACAAAGTGAGTTTTTCATCCTGTCTTACCATTTTCCATGTGTTTTTTTTTTTAATTTTTGTATCTCTCATTGTTGCAATTATTTTTTTGGCATTGTTAAATAAATGAGTTAGCCTATATACCAATGATTAGTGTACAATCTATGTTCATTGCTTAACCATGTAGTTTACGAGTTAGGTTATAATACCAATAAGGGAGGGAATTCACTTACTCTAAGAGTATGTGGAAAAAACCTACTCCACATCTTAACTATCCATTCTTGGAAAATTCAATGGTTTAGATGTACTCACCAATTTAAACCATTTGATTTTCCAATAATGAATGACTATGATGTGGAGTATGTTATTTCCACTTACACTTGAAGTAAGTGGATCCCTTCCCTACAAATGGAAGTAGTTGAATTAGCTAGGTTTGGCCACTTAAACCATTTGATTTTCCAATAATGAATGACTATGATGTGGAGTATGTTATACACTTACACTTAAAAACGTGGGCTGAGCTTCTGAGAAGAACGTTTGGCCACTGTGAGCTGCCTATACGGTTGTAACTTGAGGAGTACCCATTCGCCGATAGCAAAGGTGATATCTTTTCGTCCGGTTTGCATTTGAGAGACCATTCTTTGTTGAACTTTCAATAATTTTTTTAAGCACAGCTAACATCTCTTTTCGAATGTGCAGATGTTGAACGACCGGAGTGGGATTAAAATTTTCCGATACAAAATCTATGAGTGAAGGAGGCAACCGACCATAGAGTGCTTCAAACGGTGTTATACCGGTTGAGGAGTGTTTATTGGTATTGTACCAATATTCAGCCATGGGAAGGTGTTTAAACCATTGGTGCGGTTGCGATCTGGTGAAGCATCGAAGGTACGTTTGGAGGCAACGGTTGACCACTTCCGTTTGACCATCCGTTTGGGGTTGGTAAGCGGTGCTAAAACAGAGTGTGGTACCCAACCTTCGAAAAAACTCTTTCCAAAAGGAGATGACAAAAAGGCGATCCCGATCCGACACTATAGACTTTGGAATACCATGCAAGCGGGCTATCTCAGAAATGAAACGGTTAGCTAGTACCGGAGCAGTAAAGCTTGTTGGCAGTCCAATAAAGTGTGCATATTTGGAGAGACGGTCTACCACAACCCAAATAACCGTGTGACCTTGGGACTTCGGTAAGTGTGTAATGAAGTCCATTGAAATATCATCCCACACCTTATTCAGAATAGGGAGTAGTTGTATTAACCCTTGTTGCTTTGATGGGATGTATTTGTTGTATTGACAGGTTGTGCACAAGCAGATGAATTCTTTCATCTGCTTATAGAGTCCTAGCCAGTAGCATGAAGCTGCCAAGCGAGCTAGTGTGGGCTTAAGACCGGAGTGGCCCGCAGATGGTGAAGAATGGAATTTGGTGATGATAGAGTCCTGAAGTTGAGGAAGATCAAGTATGAAAATGCGATTGTCATTAAATAATAAACCCTTTGAAAAATGGAATTTATGTTTCATGGTCGCAACTGATTCACTTTTTGTTACCATTTGTTGACCCTCTGTTGTGAGATAATGTTGTCGCAACAGTTCCAAAATTTCCGGAAAAGGGGATGACTTGGAAGTGAAACTCGCGGTTTCGGCCTCCTGACACCGAGAAAGTGCATCTGCAATATTCGAGGTACCCAATATGTATTTTATCTCATATTGAAATCCGATGAGTTTTGTTGCCCATTTTTGTTGTTATGGTGTGTGTAGTCCTTGGGTCATGAGGTGTTTGAGACTTTGTTGATCGGTTTAAATTCGAAATGGCCTGTTGATTAGTTACTAACGCCATTTTTTTACCGCCTCTGTAACAACAAACATTTCTCGGACGTACACTGAAGCGTGTTGCATCCGGGTGGACATCTTCTTGCTGAAGAAGGCTATCGAGTGACCCAGCTGAGATAGTACTGCTCCGATGGCCATTGCCGACGCATCTATCTCTACTTCAAAGAGTGCTGTGAAGTCAGGCAACCGCAAAACGGGTGTTTTAGTCATAGCTGTTTGTAACTTTGTAAAGCCTTGCTGAGCCTCTGTAGACCATGTAATATTGTGATGCTTTAGTAGATCTGTGAGAGGAGCGGCAAGTGAGGCATAATCTTTAACAAATTTGCGGTAAAAACATGTGAGGCCCAGGAAACCCCTGAGTGCCGTGAGTGTCCGAGGTGGAGGCCAATCTACCATTGCTCGGATCTTGTCGGGGTCTGGTTGTACCCCGAATGCTGATAAAATATGACCTTAGTAACTAACAGAATCCACACCAAAAATGCACTTTGATAATTTGGCGTAAAACTGATTAGAAGATAATAGGTTTAACACTGTTTCCAAATGTTGCAAGTGATCAGCAATGTTAGCACTATAAATTAAAATGTCATAAAAAAAAACTAACACAAACCGCCGTAGGTGTTGCCAGAGTAAATCATTCATGGTTGCCTGAAAAGTTGAAGGGGCATTAGTAAGACCAAAGGGCATGACGAGAAAAATGTAATGCCCATCAAAAGTGCGAAACGCGGTCTTGTGGGTGTCGGAGGGGTTGACCCTGATTTGGTGATACCCTGAGCTTAGATCAATCTTTGAAAAAATAGTTGCGCCGCCCAATTCATCCAACAACTCATCAATCGTTGGAATAGGAAAACGATCGGGAATAGTGATTGAGTTCAATTCCTGGTAATCCACACAAAATCTCCAGTTGCCATCCTTCTTTCTCACTAAGAGAACAGGGGAAGAGAAATGGATTGTACTAGGTACAACAATCCCAATTTTAAGCATGTCTTCTAACGTACTTGTCATGACCTCTTTTTGGGAATGAGGGTATCTGTAGGGTTTAACATTTATGGGTGTAGAATTTGGGAGTAGTGGTATGTGTTGATCATGGGGTCTAGATGGGGGTAAGTTGTTGGGTGTGTCAAATATATGGTTGAATTTGGTGAGAAGTGGTTGTATTTGTGGGTTTATCGGGGTTGTGTCATTGGTAGTGGTAGTGGGTAGGATCGTAATAGCATGGAAAGTAGCAATGCTATCGGTTTGGAGAAGTCTTGTGAGTTGGTGTAAGGTCGATGGTTGTAAGTTAAAAGAGGTCTCACCAGTAAGAGTAACAGGTTGTTCTCCTATTGTAAACTGCATGGAAGGAACTGAAAAATCAGAAATGATCGGTCCAAGAGTGCGGAGCCACTCAATATCCAATACCACATATGCCCCATTTATAGGTAATAAGTAGAATGGAATGATGAACTCCTTGTTTTGCAATGTGATTGGTGTGTTATCACACAATCCACTACGATAAATATGTGCCCCATTGCCAACCATAACAGGAAATTGAGGAGTGTGAATGATGGGTAAGTGTAAGTGGTTGGCAATTCTGGTTGTAGAATGTTATGTGAGCTACCAGTATCCACTAGGACTGTCACAGGGTGACCATATAGAGAGCCTGAAAATTTCAGTGTTTTGGGTGAAATGTTGCTTCCCAAAGCTTGTTCAGAAATCTGGAAGTGAATAACTTCCTCAGGAAAACTGTCTGAATCAGGAGGAGCATAATCCTCAACAGTAGTGTCCAAAGTGTGTATGGTAGCATCCATAGAAAAAGTAGGATCATCTTCCAATAGCATAAGGAATCGCTTGGTTTGGCAGCAATGGCCTGGGTGGAATTTCTCATCACAGTTGTAGCAAAGTCCTTGTGCCCGACGCTCTTGCATTTGTGCAGTAGTTAAGCGGCGAATTGGCAGCGGAGTAGTGTGAGGTAATGATTGAGTTGGTGGGGTATGGGTGGGAGGTTTGGGTGGGTATGTAGGAGGGGGTGGTGTGTCATCTCTTTGTTAATGTTTGGTATAATTATACAGTGTCATCTCTTTGTCATTTAGATCATAGTTTTTATATAGTTTTAATGTATCTTCGAATCATACAATATTTTTATGGTAACATTTCTATTTGATTCTTCATATTCCATGGTTATTTGCCCTCATCTTTCTTTAAGGTATCATCTTTAGTAACCTGCATTTTGTATATCTTATTTTTCTGTGGGTTGAATTATACAAAATTTTGAACAATAATGAACAATAATGTTCATTTCGTAAGTTCAATCTGTCATATAAAATTTAATCTTATAGTATTTTGAAATATGAATATTCTGCATTTTGATAAAATTGTTAATTAGTAAATTACTAATAGTTATTATACTTACAAATGAATTATTTTAGTTTGATGTTAATTCAAGTGAAAGTTATTTTTTCTTATTATTCACATGATAATGCATAACTTTTTCTTTAATTTATTTTTTGTAGGTCAATCACCATAAAATGCTACAATGATGATCATTATTTGCTTTACTTTTAAAGTTGCAGGTGAGTTGACATATTATTTTCAAAATAACTTTGTGAAACACAATTAAATCATCTTATCTAATATCTTAATAGAAATGAAATATACTATTTATTGCAATAAAAAATTGTATATGTAGGACACTCCTAAAAAAAAGTAACTTTTCTGCCATCATTTTCAAATTTAAAAACTTGGCACGATTCCAGATTATTTTGCATTAATTTTCTGTACTCTCTCTATCCATTTCCATTCTAAAGTTTCATTTCTTATTATTTCCATTCATTTTTCTTACATTGATAACATTTATGGTTAATAATTATATTACTGAATTATAAAACATGGAACAAAAAGCGTGAAGATTTCTCGAGGTTTGTAATTTATAATATATGATCAAAGACTTTGATAGGACACTCTCTTAGGTGAATATTTTCATTGCTATTTGATTTATATGCTAACTTGCCTTCAAGCTGTATTATTACACAACCTAAGGTGTTGTGAAGTATTATGATTGATAACATTCATTATTATTTATAGTTGTATTGCGCATGCTCAGGTACACTATTTTACAAACATTGAAACATCACTTTACCTTTTTCATTGTCTTGGAAGTATTTGAAAGTATTTACTTAAGTTCAATGTCTTGGAAATTTCACAGATATATTTGTATTCACATCTTATTATTTTCTACTTTGAGACACATGTACTTGTTTGTCTATTGTTTATAGATATTTCCATTTGATAATCATGTTAAACATATTGTCTCTTTTACTTAATCAATTTTTAGATACTTAACACTTTGAAAGTATAAAATTTCCTTCTGTGGCTCCATTGGTACACTTGACATTGATATTTTTATAGAATGTATGCATGCAACATTCTTATTTTTTTGGGAATTTGATATACAATCATGCAACAACTTCTGATGATTTTTGCATTGAATCTGTTTGCAGTTATTTCATTCAATTAGAATGTGTGACTGAAATTTGTTTGCATTTTTTCCTTCTATTTGTTGGAAATACCATGAGTTATTGTTAACATAAGTTGTTTGAGTTTAATGTAAAGCTAATTTTCTTACTTCAAGTTGTTAATCATGTTAAATTGCTATTTCCATTAGTTACCTTTGCATCAGTTTGAAACAAATTATTAATCATGTTCTTTCTACATGATTATCTGCTGATGTAAATACAAATTTTAAAGCCATATATTTTTAAAGCCATATATTTTTATCTGCTGATGTAAATACAAAAACTTCTTTCTACATTTTCATGTTCATTTTTCTGTTACATGTTTAGCAATGAATCTGTCCATAATATTGTTAATATTGTTGTTGGATTTCATATAGGTATTGCTATTAACTTGAAGATTTGAAACTAACATTTATTTTACATGATTATCAACTATTTTCAAATATAAGGTAATTTGTTTTTCTTTAATAATTCATCCCTTTATCTCTTATTATACACTAACTGATTATATTAACAAAAAAATTTCTTCACTAACATGTGTTTTTTCTTCACTCACATGTGTTTTTTCTCCACCTCTATTTGTCATCTGGAAAGGTATAGTACAAAACTCTCTTAATTTTGAGATGTGTTTTTTCATGTTGCTTTCTTTTTTATTTTCCCACTTTCTGTAATGTGTGTTGAAACAATCTTTCTTACAATGTTAATATTGGAGTTGAATTTCATACAAGTAATGCTATTAACTTGAAGATTTTAAAGGTTACATTTTTTCACTGTGTTTCCCCTGAGTTGAAACACTAGTGATCTCTATTATGAATAATTTTCGTTTTATGATTTTTTTGTTCACAATTAGGGGATTTATACTCTCTTTTTGTAATTTTTTAATAGGTTTAATTCATTTTTATAATTTCCTCTCTTTTTTGTTCTTAGCATGGTTATGTAACTAATAATTTTTTTGTTCAAATAGGAGAATGTATTTGTAGCTTGGTTATATAAGTAATATTTTGTTATCATTTGTTACCCGTAAATGTTATAAAGGACTGTTTATTAATTTAAGTATATAAAAAGGAAGAAACTATAATTGGTTCACTTTGACAGGAAAACAATATATAACTTGATATTCTTATAACATTTATTTTGGTTTTGTTATACATCATTTTCAAGGGTATAGTTTTCTTTTGATTTTTTTTTTCAATTAAAAAAACCGAAAATCTATAGATATGTAAACTAAAAGATATATAGATTAATTTATGTATATAGTATCCTATTGAAAGGTAGACAATATAATTGGTTCAATATAGTGTTGACTTTGACATGTAAACAATATATAACTTGATATTCTTATAATATTTATTTTGATTTTCTTATACATCATTTTCTCTTTTAAATCAGATATGGGTAATATTAATCTTAACAATTCTGCTTCAATTGCTCGAAAAGAAAGAAAGTGTGATTTGCATGAGAAGCAGATAAGTTTCTCAAGATAAAAAATACAACAATCTGAACCAAAGGATGTTCATATTCTAAACTCAACACCTTCTCTAATCGAAAGAACACCTCTTTCTCAAATCTCTTTAAACTGTATCAAACAAAGAGACGGAAAATATAAATTGCTGAAGAGTAATGGAGCATCAAGTTCTTCTTCTCATACTCAATCAAGTACCATACATGAGTTTTCAAGGAAAAAGACATTTATCAATCACACATCAGTGGGCATAAACCTGATGAGTAGATATCATACCCTCTGCGAAGATGAATTTAACTCAAATGCTGAAAAAGATAAAGAAAATTTATTCCCCTTTTGCACAAGTCAAACTTTTAATGACAATCTCCCCAATGACACTAACAATTAAGATGATGACAACGATGAATATTCCATGAACTAAAGAGAAAACATCGTAATACCACATGTCCCAAGAACGAAAGAGAAAACATCGTAATACCACATGTCCCAAGTATGAACTTTGCTGTGGTGAAGGCAGAATTCAAATACCATTACTAAGAGCACCTCCACCTATCCTTCAACATCTTCTCTTTGATTTAAAATCAAATGATAGTGTTAATTACCAAAATAATATTCGTCTATACAACATGATGTTTGCATTCACCTCATTAGGAGCCAAGTTTGATAGATCTATCAATAATGGTGGAGGTCCACCAACAATCAAGATACAAGGACAACTATGTCATCGTATTGGTAGCATGTTGCCTATGTCGAGACAATTTCCAAAGTTTGCCCCACTATATATTTATGATACCGAACATGATATTGAAAATAGGATGAATGGAATAAGGTAAGTAAATAAGTCATGCTTTACATTTTATTCCTTATTTTTAATGCACTCCCTCTAATAATTTTGTTCTTGCTAATTCATTATGTTAGGGATAACAATGTTGATTCGCAAGTGGTTATGAAATTGTCGAATATGTTGTATGACAACAATGTGCATGCAAAATCTTTCAGAATGGCAAGTGAAAGATAAAGAAAATTTATTCCCCTTTTGCACAAGTCAAACTTTTAATGACAATCTCCCCAATGACACTAACAATTAAGATGATGACAACGATGAATATTCCATGAACTAAAGAGAAAACATCGTAATACCACATGTCCCAAGTATGAACTTTGTTGTGGTGAAGGCAGAATTCAAATACCATTACTAAGAGCACCTCCACCTATCCTTCAACATCTTCTCTTTGATTTAAAATCAAATGATAGTGTTAATTACCAAAATAATATTCGTCTATACAACATGATGTTTGCATTCACCTCATTAGGAGCCAAGTTTGATAGATCTATCAATAATGGTGGAGGTCCACCAACAATCAAGATACAAGGACAACTATGTCATCGTATTGGTAGCATGTTGCCTATGTCGAGACAATTTCCAAAGTTTGCCCCACTATATATTTATGATACCGAACATGATATTGAAAATAGGATGAATGGAATAAGGTAAGTAAATAAGTCATGCTTTACATTTTATTCCTTATTTTTAATGCACTCCCTCTAATAATTTTGTTCTTGCTAATTCATTATGTTAGGGATAACAATGTTGATTCGCAAGTGGTTATGAAATTGTCGAATATGTTGTATGACAACAATGTGCATGCAAAATCTTTCAGAATGGCAAGTGTAAGATAAAGAAAATTTATTCCCCTTTTGCACAAGTCAAACTTTTAATGACAATCTCCCCAATGACACTAACAATGAAGATGATGACAACGATGAATATTCCATGAACTAAAGAGAAAACATCGTAATACCACATGTCCTAAGTATGAACTTTGTTGTGGTGAAGGCAGAATTAAAATACCATTACTAAGAGCACCTCCACCTATCCTTCAACATCTTCTCTTTGATTTAAAATCAAATGATAGTGTGAATTACCAAAATAATATTCGTCTATACAACATGATGTTTGCATTCACCACATTAGGAGCCAAGTTTGATAGATCTATCAATAATGGTGGAGGTCCACCAACAATCAAGATACAAGGACAACTATGCCATCGTATTGGTAGCATGTTGCCTATGTCGTGACAATTTCCAAAGTTTGCCCCACTATATATTTATGATACCGAACATGAAATTGAAAATAGGATGAATGAAATAAGGTAAGTAAATAAGTCATGCTTTACATTTTATTCCTTATTTTTAATGCACTCCCTCTAATAATTTTGTTCTTGCTAATTCATTATGTTAGGGATAACAATGTTGATTCGCAAGTGGTTATGAAATTGTCGAATATGTTGTATGACAACAATGTGCATGCAAAATCTTTCAGAATGGCAAGTGAAAGATAAAGAAAATTTATTCCCCTTTTGCACAAGTCAAACTTTTAATGACAATCTCCCCAATGACACTAACAATGAAGATGATGACAACGATGAATATTCCATGAACTAAAGAGAAAACATCGTAATACCACATGTCCCAAGTATGAACTTTGTTGTGGTGAAGGCAGAATTAAAATACCATTACTAAGAGCACCTCCACCTATCCTTCAACATCTTCTCTTTGATTTAAAATCAAATGATAGTGTGAATTACCAAAATAATATTCGTCTATACAACATGATGTTTGCATTCACCACATTAGGAGCCAAGTTTGATAGATCTATCAATAATGGTGGAGGTCCACCAACAATCAAGATACAAGGACAACTATGCCATCGTATTGGTAGCATGTTGCCTATGTCGAGACAATTTCCAAAGTTTGCCCCACTATATATTTATGATACCGAACATGAAATTGAAAATAGGATGAATGAAATAAGGTAAGTAAATAAGTCATGCTTTACATTTTATTCCTTATTTTTAATGCACTCCCTCTAATAATTTTGTTCTTGCTAATTCATTATGTTAGGGATAACAATGTTGATTCGCAAGTGGTTATGAAATTGTCGAATATGTTGTATGACAACAATGTGCATGCAAAATCTTTCAGAATGGCAAGTGAAAGATAAAGAAAATTTATTCCCCTTTTGCACAAGTCAAACTTTTAATGACAATCTCCCCAATGACACTAACAATTAAGATGATGACAACGATGAATATTCCATGAACTAAAGAGAAAACATCGTAATACCACATGTCCCAAGAACGAAAGAGAAAACATCGTAATACCACATGCCCCAAGTATGAACTTTGCTGTGGTGAAGGCAGAATTCAAATACCATTACTAAGAGCACCTCCAACTATCCTTCAACATCTTCTCTTTGATTTAAAATCAAATGATAGTGTGAATTACCAAAATAATATTCGTTTATACAACATGATGTTTGCATTCACCTCATTAGGAGCCAAGTTTGATAGATCTATCAATAATGGTGGAGGTCCACCAACAATCAAGATACAAGGACAACTATGTCATCGTATTGGTAGCATGTTGCCTATGTCGACACAATTTCCAAAGTTTGCCTGTAACACCCTAAATTTGAGTCTTTAAAATTATAGTATCAGTCCTGGGATCCTCGCTTGAGTGAGAGATTCTCTCCTGGGCGAGAAAAGCTCACATGGGAGGGTGAAATCCTGGGCTATACTGGAGGATTCTCGCCCGAGCGAGAGTTGTCTCGCCTGGGTGAGAAATGGCATTTTGGGACTGTTGATACTGTGAGATTCTCGCTTGAGCGAGAATCCCTCGCTTGAGCGAGAGGGTCAGATCTGAGTTTTTAAAAATAGGCGGGATTTTCTCGCTTGAGCGAGAAAGGGCTCGCTTAAGCGAGAACCCGACGAGTTGTATTAAATGAGAAACCCCCAAACACAACCTAGGGTTTATAAAAGAAGAAGGGTGAGAGAAGAGAGCTTTTTCAAGGACAAGAAGCTTGGATACTTATCTAAGAGCTTGAAAAGAGGTAAAACTCTTGATTCTAACTCTCTTTTTCTCTTTAAAACCTATTTTTGGTGTGTTGGATCTCTTCTAAAAAATGAAGGAAACCATGGAAACTCATCCTTTTGAGTTATGGTTCGTTTTATGTTGTTTCTTTCTTACAACTCTTGGTTTAGAGTTAGTATTTCAAAAATGGAGAGGGTTATGAGTTGATTCATGAAAACCCCAAAACCCTAAAGCGAAAATGTGGTTGAAATGGGTAAAATGCTAGAGGTAGGAGATGATTATGTATGTTTTGGATGATTGTAAGCTTATGATGAAAGTAGTTTAACAACATTGAAAATATGATGAAATATCTTGTATGGTTAAATAATGCGATATAATTTGTTTATGTGATATTTGGAATAAATGACTAACATTGTGTTATATGGTGGGAATGATAAAAGATCCCAGAGTTGGCGGCGGTGTCGGTGGAACTTGTTAAGTTGCCAAGAACCAAACCCAACACTCACCGAGGTAAGGATAAGTCTTTAATTGTGCATTTGGAATAGAAATGTGTATTTTCTGGTTATGCAATGATTGAGTTGTGAATTACGCATTTAGTATTAACACATATGGGTGTGTTTATACTAAAGTAGTCGTAGATTTACGGAAGATGGAAAATGTTTGTATTTTCTAGTCATGCAATAATTATATTGTGAATCACGTATTTAGTATAAACATATATGGGTGTGTTTATACTAAAGATGGCGTGGATCTACGGGAAATGATTGATGGTGAATTCGATGAAAAGGAAATATATTTTTAGCCGACCATGAATGGTTAGCGACTCTAGCTTGAGTATATAAGAAAAAATCTGGCTTGAGTATATAAGCAAAACTATGGCTTGAGTATATAAGCGAAACTCTGGCTCGAGTATATAAGCGAAACTCTGGCTTGAGTATATAAGCCAAACTCTGGCTTGAGTATATAAGCGAAACTCTGGCTTGAGTATATAAGCGAAACTCTGGCTTGAGTATATAAGCAAAACTCTGGCTTGAGTATATAAGCGAAACTCCGGCTCGAGTATATGTAGCATGTTTTCTTCTAAAAGAAATGAGAATCTGCTTTTAGCTAACCCCGAGGGGTGTAGCGACTTTGGCTCAAGTTATGCAGCAAAGTAAAATGGATTAATAACCCTTTTCTAATGTGGATTATCTTATAATGATGTTTATTGAATTAACGACTTACTCCTTTGTATATTTGTGTATTTGTCATTGATAATCCCATTGCAGATAAACAGGTGACATGAGGGGGACTCATTTTTGGGGAGCTTAGGGAGAATTATATTTTGGATTTATTCAATTGCACTATCTTGTATATGAGTGCATAGTTGATAGTTTAAGACATTATGTAACTATGGATATATATTTGCTAACATGAGGGTGTAACTCTGGATATGTGTAGCTATGGGTATTTTGGAAACCCATAGCTAGTTATATGCAGTGATTACTAATCTGCATTAATACAAATTATGTTTTTATGTCAAATGATTATGTACGTCATTATTGATTCATGCGTTGAGTGTGAAGAGGGAAATAAGGTTTTGAAGTAAGGATATTAAATTGGTAATGTGAGTTATGAGTGATTGCATGGAATTGAATTAAAATGAGAAAAAAATTTCAAAGGTAGAATTTGGTTTCTTACACTCAGAATCCATGTTTACGTCATGGATGGAAGCTAATAAGCAATATCCAGAAGGTAGAAATTTATGTTATGGTCAATATGTCTCAAAATTTGTTTATGTCAAAAGGAGTAGGACTTGGAAACCAAGAAAATCAGGCTATACAATTGGTAGATTAATTTGGGTTTCTCCATGTACTGGTGAGCTCTATTATCTTAGGATGATGTTAACCGTGGCCAAGGGTGAAAAATGTTATGAAGATATTAGAACTGTTTCAGACATTCAATATTCTACATTTAGATATGCATGTTTTGCAATGGGCTTGCTTCAAGATGATAGATAATACATTGAAGCGTTGAAAGAAGCCTATGATTGGGGTTCTGGATTCTACCTAAGGAAATTATTCGTTACAATGCTTTTATCAACCTCTATGAATAAACCAGATCATGTATGGGAAGAAACTTGGAAATGGTTATATGACGGTATTCTTTACAATCAAAGAAACATAGCTAATAATCAAGGTACTCATTTATTACATTTAAAATTTGAAATTCATTTATATTATTTGTAAATATATATAATTGTATAGAAATTTTTATATGGCTTATAGGGTTGGTGCTTAGTGATGAGGAATTGCAAAATCTAACTTTGTTAGAGACTGAGAAACTACTTCAGCAAAATCGAAGAAGTTTGAGAGACTATCCCCCAATGCCATACCCAAAGGGATATGTCACAAGTCAATTGGGCAATTTACTAATATATGATGAACTTAATTATGATACAACTGAATTAAAGGAAAATTTCAATATTATTTTCCAATCTCTTACAGGTATATCTATGTTTTAAGTTAGTATTTTCCTTAAATTTTGTACTGTTAAATTTTTTGTTTATATGTTCATATATTATATTTCAAACGAGCAATGTAAAATATTCAAAACTGTCATGCAAGCTGTAAATGAAGAACAAGGATGCATGTTTTTCTTATATGGTTATGGAGGAACTGGTAAAACCCATATGTGGAGAACTCTAACATATGCATTGAGATCTCAAAAGCAAATTGTACTAACAGTTGCTTCAAGTGGTATAGCTTCATTATTGTCACCAGGAGGAAGAACAACACACTCTAAATTCAAAATTCCTGTACCAAGTCTTGAGAATTCTATTTGCAACATTCATCAAGGTTTAGAACTTGCTCGGTTACTGAAACAAACAAAGTTAATTATATGGGATGAAGCTCCTATGTCACATAAGTTTTGCTTTGAGGCACTTGATAAAAGTCTAGGAGATATAATGGGTACAATATCAAATGACTCAATTATATTTGGAGGAAAGTTTGTAGTTTTTTGTGGTGATTTTAGACAAATCTTGCCAGTAATTCCAAGAGGGTGTCGTTCAGATATTGTGCATGCAACAATTAATTCATCCTATCTTTGGCATCATTGTAGAATTTTGAATCTTACTAAGAATATGCGTTTGAAAAATGATGACAACGCAACGAAAATAAGGGAATTCTCAGAATGGATACTAAAGGTTGGCGATGGAAAATTATCAGAGCCTAATGATGGTTGTGTTGAAGTTGATATTCCAGAGGAACTTTTGATTCTTCATTTTGATAACCCAATTGAAGCAATAGTGTCTAGCACTTATCCAGACTTACATCTTCACTACAATGATGAACAATTTCTTCAACGTAGGGCAATACTGGTGTAACACCCTAAATTTTAAGTCTTTAAAATTATAGTATCAATCCTGAGATCCTCGCTTGAGCAAGAGAGATACTCACCTAGGAGGGTGAAATATTGGGCTATACTGGAGGATCCTCGCTTGAGCGAGAGATTCTCGCCTGGGAGAGAGAGGCTCACCTGGGAATGTGAAATCCTGGAGTATACTGGAAGATTCTCGCTTGAGCGAGAGTTGTCTCGCCTGGGCGAGAAATAGCATTTTGGGCTGTGGACATTGTGAGATTCTCGCTTGAGCGAGAATCCCTCGCTTGAGCGAGAATCCCTCGCTTGAGCGAGAGGGTCAGATCTGAGTTTTTAAAATGGGCGGGATTTTCTCGCTTGAGCGAGAATAAGCTCACCTAAGCGAGAACCCGACGAGAGCATTAAATGAGGGAAACCCCAAATACATTTTTAGGTTAAGAATTGAAGAGAGGTGAGAGATGAGAGCATTCCCAAGGTCTAGGAGCTTTGATTCTTGTTCAAGAGCTTGAGAAGAGGTAAAACTCTCTATTCTAACTCTCTTCTTCTCTTGAAAACCCATTTTTGGTATTATGGATCTCTTCTCAAAGTGAGAGAAACCATGGAAACTCATCCTTTTGAGTTATGGTTCATTTTATGTGGTTTGACCTTGTAAACTCTTGGTATAAAGTTAGTATTTCAAGAAATGAGAGGGTGTGTGGGGTTAGTCATGAAAACCCCAAAACCCTAAAGAGAAAATGTGGTTAAAATGGAAAATGGTTAAAATGCTAGAGGTAGAAGATGAGTTTACTTTCTAATGTTGAAAATATGATGAATATCTTGTATGGTTAAATAATGCAATATAAGTTGTTTATGTGATATTTGGTATAAGTGACTAACCTTGTGTTATATGGTGGGATGAGGAAAGATCCTAAGGTTGGAGGCGGTGTTGGTGGAACATGAGGAGTTACCAAGAACCCAAACCCAACACTCACCGAGGTAAGGATAAGTCTTTAACTTATGCACTGTAATAGAAAATGTGTGGATTTTCTGATGTGATTAACGAAATGAAGCGTAAATCACTTAGTTAATATAAACATATATGAGTATGTTTGTAACAACAAGGAGTAGATTTACCGTGTATGTATTGGTGGAGTGCCAATGGAAATAAAACTCGGAATAATAAAATAATTCGTAAATCACTTTGTAGTTATAAGCATATGTGTGTATGTTTGTAATGATGTCGGGTGCATTTACTGTTTTTTTGTATCGGTGGGGTGCCAATGAAAATAAAACTCGTGAAAAAGTATTGGTGGAGTGCCAATGGAAATAAAACTCGTTTTTAGCCGACCATGATTGGTTAGCGACTTTGGCTCAAGTAATGTAGCAAGCTTTGGCTCAAGCAATGTAGCAAGCTTTGGCTCAAGCAATGTAGCAAGCTTTGGCTCAAGCAATGTAGCAAGCTTTGGCTCAAGCAATGTAGCAAACTTTGGCTCAAGTAATGTAGGAAGCTTTGGCTCAAGCAATGTAGCAAACTTTGGCTCAAGTTATGTAGCATGATTTTCAAAAGTATGAACGATGAAATTGGCTTTTAAGCAAACTTGATTTTTAAACCGTTTATTTAACTTTATTAAATGTGGATTATCTTACATTGATATTTAATGAGTTAACGACTTTTTCCTTTGTGTTTTCCCGGTGTATTGTCAATGTTAATCCTATTGCAGGTAGGTGGAAGGAGTATGTGTGTTTTTGATTAGGAGCTTAGAGACTTTTATTTTGATGTCTCTTACCCATTATTTTGTAATCATATTGGTTGTACTTGAACTAATTATTTTGTAATTATAAACTTGATTGTCGTACATGACATTAAACACGGAAACTAGTAACTCGGGATATAGATAGCTCTGGGTGTTTTGGAAACCCAAAGCTAATTGTATGCGGCCGTTACTAGGTTATATTAATGAATTATGTTTTTCTGCTATCGGATGTTGTATGTTACTTTTGGTTCATAGATCGGGTGTGAGGGAGAAGTGAGATATTTTAAATAAATTTAGTCACTCGGTAATTATGATTTATTGTTAAATGCATGGAATTGGATTAAATAAGGAAAAATTTTCAAGGGTAGAATTTGGGTCTTTACAACTGGCATCAACAATTGATATTGTAGATCAAATCAATGAATATGTGTTAAGCATAATTCTAGGTAATTGGTTCTTCATTTCTCCGAACATTTTACGTGATTCTTTGTAATATATTTATAGATTTATGCTAATAAATGTTCTAATGTTTAATTATAGGCGAGGAAAAGGATTACCTAAGTTCAGATTCAGTTAATATGTCTGATGTTAATGATATTAAAACAGTCAACATATTAACTACAAAATTTCTAAACAGACTTTCAACCTCTGGTCTCCCTAATCATAAAATCAAGTTGAAGGTTGGAACTCCAATTATGTTATTGAGGAATTTAGACCAATCAAAAGGATTATGCAATGGTACAAGATTGATAGTGACTAAAATGGCCAACCATGTACTTGAAGCAAAGATCATGTCATGTAAGAATGTTGGACATATCATATATATTCCTCGGATGTCAATGTCCCCCTCCCAATCTCTATGGCCTTTCAAGCTTATTAGAAGACAATTCCCTATTATTGTTTCATATGCTATGACAATCAATAAATCTCAAGGCCAATCACTAGAGAGGGTGGGATTATATCTACCAAAACCAATATTCAGTCATGGTCAATTATATGTTGCTATTTCAAGAGATAAAAGCAAGGAAGGATTGAAGATTTTGATTCATGATAAGGATGGTAACTCACTAAAGTCAATAACTAATGTGATTTATAAAGAAGTATTTCAAAATCTTTAAGAGGTATTCATCAAATTATCTTTTAATTATGATATTTAAATTTTATTTCTAACCATCATCTTATTTCATTCAATAGGTTTAAAACTATGTGATTACCTAACGACTGTTACAGATAAAAATCTACATAAAGTTGCTTTATTATGAGGTATTCGTCAAATTATCTTTAATTATGTTATTTAAATTCAATTTCTAACTATCATCATTTTTATTCAATAGGTTTTACCCTATTTTATTACCCAATGACTGTTATTGTTAAAACCTATTGTACATAAAGATTATTTGTTATGAGGCATTCATCAAATTGCAGTGTTATTCTTTTATTAAATTTGTGCAATACCCGTTAATGTAAGGACCCGATTTTCATAACTCGAAAATTTTCTTTTAAAATCCTTATTCGTGAAAGTGAATTGATATCTTTTGAAAGACATTACTCGAACAATTTGGAAACTTGAGTGAACCCGATTTTCAAATATATCCTTCATTACACTTCTGTTCAAATATATCCTTTATACAATTACACTTTCTCAAAAGCACATTGAATACAAACATTAGATCCACTTCATTATACACTTACAAAAAAGTTGTTTATACATGAATTCACTTTAACATATTCTTCATATTACAAATATTTATCATATAACATATCAATTACATATTATCTACTACTCTATCATGTACTCTTCTCTGCAAGCGTCCAACGCACTACCTCCACAACCTGAACCCAAATATACAACACATACAAGGAAAGACAGAGGGAGTAAGAACCAACTACGGCGATCGTAGCGTGAATTTACATGGAGTAATGACATTAAAGTATTAAAACCACACACATCTAACATAAATCATGATAGGCATATATCAATCAACACATATTATCCATATTCACCCTATAGTACACATATATCCCATATTATATGTGTTCTCTAGTGTGCATACTTATTCATCACATATTATCCATATTCACCCTATAGTACACATACATCTCATACTATATGTGTTCTATAGTGTGCATATTTATTTATCACATATTATCCATATTCACCATATAGTACACATACACCCCATACTATATGTGTTCTATAGTGTGTATATTTATTTATCACATATTATCCATATTCACCCTATAGTACACATACATCCCATACTATATGTGTTCTATAGTGTGCAATATTTTGTTCGTCCAAATATACTCATTTCTCCTCATTCATATTCGCCCTATAGGATATATATCCCATAATATATATCCTATGGCATGCATATGATTTTCATTCCGAGTATACCCTTTTCACATCCTTCACATTCCGTAGTAATTTACCCTTGATCTCGTTTAATAATTCTGCACGGTACAAATAATCCCCATACCACATCGGGCAGGTCGAGTGATCCCCATACCACCTCGGGCAGGTCGAGTTTCCACATTACACTCACATCCATGTCATACCCAATCAACACAAGGCATCTCATTATTTTATCACCATAAATAACATACAACACCTTCATTGTCACAAACATACCTTTATCCATTTTAACACATTCACAGCTCATCACACATTCATTGTTACAACACACCCATACATGTTTATAACAATCAACCACTCACAACATACTTATTTTGATAAACATACTCATATCCATTTTAACACATTCACAACTTATCACACATTCATTGTTACAATCCACCCATACATGTTTATAACAATCAACCACTTACAACATACTCATTTATGCTTATGACCATAAATATCTCAACACCATCATTATCACACAACATAACCATTATCATAAACAAACCACACATAACATATTCTTCATCATATACACATTAACGTTAGAACCATCTTTAATGATTGTGTATTACCATAAATGTGCATATAGTGTTTTACTCAAATAAACGGTTTTCCCCACACATATATCTCCACTTTTATGGCTAATACATCCTCGTGTAAAATATAGACTCTCACATGGACCACAAACTCCCAAGAGAGTTTCTATCCGTTAATATGCTCCGATTCTTGAGGGAAATCGGAGATGATGACTCTAATGAAATACTCTAAGACCACAATGGTCTTCTCCCTCACCTTAGGTTGCGTAAGCTCCATGGATCCGCAAAGAGCTCCATCTCCCTCCATCTCCTTCAACCTCCATTGTTGCGTTTTCCTCTCCAAAGCTCTCCAATGTTCCATTAAGAAGCAAGAGGAAGAGGTTTTGATGTGTTTTTGAGGTTTAGAGGAGGAATGAGTCAGAATCTATGGGGAGCCGCCGTTGGGAGTGAAAGGGGAGAAAAGAAAATGAAGATTAGGGTTTGTGAAACCCTTTATTTTCTTTTATAGATGGGCACTCTCGCCCGAGCGAGAAAACCACGATATTTTAAGTTTTCAGACACGGGCTCTCTCGCCTTGGCGAGATTCTCTCGCTCAAGCGAGAATCTCACAGCCTACCCAGGCTTTCTCTCGCTCAAGCGACCCATTCCTCGCTTGGGCGAGACTTCCAAAATTTCCAAATTCAAAATACTAATCCTCTCGCTTGGGAGAGATCCTCTCGCTCAAGCGAGAATCTGGCAGTATGCCCCATTCTTCAAGAATGTTACCTAATTTCAAGGAGGATAAATTTGGGGTGTTACAATCCTTCCCCCCTTAAAGAAATTTTGCCCCGAAATTTTGTTAGGTTACTCTCGGAAAGGTAATATCATTGCCTATACGTTCAGATTCACCACAACACTCTCGAACCTAGTTTGAAGTGAGATTCCATACTCATCGTTTACCAAGATGTACTAGCTCGCACCAAAAAATGCAATAACTAGATCGACATCCACTCGATGGAAACTACATCATTTCATTGCATACGTTCAAATAACCACGGTTTACTCAAAAATCTCTACTAGCATTTTAATTTATACTTGCTACAATCACAGAAACATGATATTCATCCAAGTAGCATTTAGACAAACAAGATTCTTGGAGTCTTTCACATACCAATCAAAATCACCAAGTCAATATCCAACTCAACCAAACACTCCTACTACAAAGAATGCAGTTTAAGAAGATTTTCTAGTTCATAAATTTCAGTTAGGCATACAAGGTCGTAGACCCACTCAAATCGCATACGTGATACCATTGATTTTTTTGCCATTTACGAACATCCAATCCAAAAACATGAGTTTTATATGGATACCCAAAATACAATGATGGACATGCACTTCGTGCTCAAGTCTACGTCATATCCAGAAACACATGCTCATAATTACCTCACAAGATTTTTAACGCATCACATTCATCCAAGATGAGGTTGTTAAAAATTCGGATTTCAACATGAAACTTAATCAATGCTTAGTCGAATAGTACACTTCATTCGAAAAAACGATTTTCGAAATTAGATGTAAGTTTCATGGAAGTCCTCTTGTGGAAGCTAGGGTTTTCCTAATCATTTCAAAATAACTTAAAATCCTTTTTCTCATGCGACACTGACTGCCCAAATCAAAATTTTCAAAAGCTAGTTATTTCTGAAGTTACATTTCATCCAGGACATGAGAGTCCCCACAATACACTCACAGAAACATGCTTACACCATAACACTGCAATCACGTATAACAATTACTGACGCGCATGAAATAGAAACAAGTTTTGAAAGCACAATATTCAAAGCAATTAATTTGAGTTCATTACCACTATATCGTGCATTGCAAATGTTCAATTACAAACGGTCAATCATCACATACCAGAAGTTTCATGCACAAAAGATAATCCACTACCTCTTAGGGCAGACAACTCAACGATGGTCCACTACCACTCTGGCCAGGCAAATGATTCACTACCACTCCGGGTAGGCAAATTATCCACTACCACTCAGGGCAGGCAACTCAACGATGGTCCACTACCACTCCGGGCAGGCACATGATCCACTACCACTCCGGGTAGGCAACACATGGGATTATGGTATCCTCGGGATGCCTCATTATCCTTGGTAGGTTATTCCGATTCCGATTTCGCCGGATGTAAATTGGATCGGAAAAGCACTAGTGGTACTTGTCACTTGTTGGGGAGTTCATTAGTAGCATGGCACAGCAAAAAGCAAGCTTGTGTTGCTTTGTCCACCGCCGAAGCGGAATACATTGCCGCTGGTGTGTGTTGCGCTCAAATCCTCTGGATGAAGCAGCAACTCAAGGACTATGGTCTTAATATTGAAAAGATCCCTATTAAATGCGATAACACAAGTGCCATAAACCTTTCCAAGAATCCCGTCTTGCATTCTAGAACTAAGCATATAGAAATTAGACATCATTTTCTGCGTGATCATGTACAAAAAGGTGATTGCGTTCTTGAATTTGTTGAAACTTCTAAACAATTAGCCGATATTTTCACCAAGCCCCTTCCCAGGGATACTTTCTTTGTTCTAAGGAGAGAACTTGGAATTCTTGATGAACAATATCTTGATTAAAATTGTTTAGGTGTTTACATCATCGTCTAGTTTCTCTATGTCTTTGTTTCTTTAGCTTTTCGATATTTGTTTTATTGCAAAAGTATATCTCTTGATTATTTTTTTTTTGTGATTCTGAATGTTTCAATAAATTTGTCACATTGCATACAAAAACCTTAAGAAGTTGAAACCATTTTACTGCCTGAAATTTTTTTTTTTTGAGTAATCGATTACATCTTCAATTAATCGATTACCTGGGCATCAGTTACTTGAAAATTCGAAATTTTACTATGAGTAATCGATTACATCTTTACTTAATCGATTACCTGGGCATCAGTTCTTTCAAAAAATTCGAAATTTCACACTGATTAATCGATTAACCCTGCCCGTTAATCAATTAAAACCAGTTTTATAAAGGCAAACAGTAGCTCGGTTTCACACTTTTTCTGGCTTTCTCACTTTCTCTTTTATGCTTTGAGTTTCTAAATCTATAACACTCTTTGGATTTAGATATCGTTATGGATTCTAGTATCTCTGTTGCGTGCCTCTTTTATGTTTTTTAATTGACGTTTTCTGGTTTATATGGCTGCTAAACATTGTTACTCTTTATGCTACTTTTTATAATTATGTCGAATAGCCTACTATGTTTATGTGTATGGTTCTTGATCGTATGAGATTTTCTGCCTTGATATGGTTAATCTCGTATGCCGTTCGCTTTACTTGTTTGGCTATCTCTGTTGTATAAACTTGCGCACTTGTTTAATCCTCTTTAACGCAAAACAGGTTAATTGTTAAATCCCAAAATTAACTCATTAACTGTGTTTTATGCATTACTCATATCTCTGCCTCTTCTTTGACCTGAGTTATCTTTTTGATAATGTCAAAAGGGGGAGAAAGGTTGTTTTGTTGTTTTCTAATTGTGCAGGTTGATCGTAATAACAGCTTCCGATATTTGCGCATCATATCAACCTTGCCAACACAATCTTCAAGCTTTTTTCATCACAGCTGTTACATTTGATGTCGAGTTTGTCATCATCAAAAAGGGGGAGATTGAAAGTGTGCATGTCAAGAGGAACACTTTGGAAAGCTCTCCTTATATGTCATGGTTTTGATGAGGACAACTTGTGCTAACATGAGCTTGAAGATCATCAACAAATCAACATGCTTAAGCCTTCCGATTGGTACCTTGCTTAGACTAGAACTAGTTTAGGTTGAGTCCAAGGCTTAAGTCACCTAATACATATCTCAATTGCATAAATCTTTTAAATCTTTTTCATCTTGAGATATGTCATTCATAATATGTTCATGCATCATATAAATACATGTACATGTGCATTCTAGGCATAATCTAAGTATTAAACATGTATGAATTTTAGTGCATAACATATTTGAAGTTTTTACACATGAAAGAATGCTGTTAATCGATTACCACTTGGTTTAATCGATTAATCTAACTGTTTGCACAGTGTAATCGATTACAACAAAGGTTAATCGATTAATCTAACCTTTTTGTGAAGCTTAATCGATTAAAGCTTTCGTTAATCGATTAACTGGGCATTAAAATCAATTCTTTATAAATTGCATTTTCAGAATTGATCTCATAAGTTGCATGTTAAATTTTTAGAGAGTTAGAGCATTTTTTTCGTGTTAATTGTTGCATCTAGTTGTAAATGCATTTGTGAGCTTAGAAAAGAGAGAATTCTATGCTTTAGGATTGAGTGCTTTTCATGATACATTTCTCATCTTTTCTTGTCACATGTTCTTGCATTTTCACATGATTCTTGATTAGATGTTTACATATTATGCATTCTGTTTTTCACTAATACATTTTTCATATTGCATGAGCTTGTATTAGGTGATTAGAGTAAAGCCTTATCTTGTTAGATATAAGTCTTGTTATAGCTTAAGTTTACTCTGTATTGCTTTGTTTGAAAAAGTGTTGTAATTGTGGGAATCTCAAGGTGTCATATCACCAAGAGATTGAGTGTGTCTTCACTGAGTGTTAGACTTAGGGATAAGTAAAGAACAAGGTTCTTGGCTGGGGCTACGCCGAAAGAAAGGTTTTCTTTGTCGGTAGGAAGGGAGTCAAACCATAGAATAGGTTTCTTTTTATCTTGTAAGTGTCTAATTGTTGTAATTGGATAGTGTGTATGTAATTAACATTCATTCAATTATAGTGAAGAAAAATCTCCCAAATCAGCCGGGAGGCCTGGATGTAGTTTGCGGTGGACAAGCAAACGAACCAGGATAAAATTCTTGTTGCAGGACTTTTTCTATCCCTCTCTCTTTATTGCATTTGATCGATTAATTTGTTTAGTAGATTTAATTGATAATCTCTTTCTGTACTGTATTGCTTGTACTCTGATAAAACTCTGTAAGCTTGGTATAATCGTTTCATTATCAATTAACTGTCGCGCAAGAAACTGTACTTGCATCTGCTTACTGTCACGGTTTAATCGATTAAGTGTAGTGTGTTAATCGATTACTTCAGTCTGTTAATCGATTAAGTGGACTGTGTTGAAAGTGTTAATCGATTACCCTGTTTCGTTAATCGATTAATCAAGGTGTTTTTCAGCATTAAGTGTTGTTTTCGAAAAGCGGACATTCTAACCGCTACACCTATTCAACCCCCCCCCCCCCCCCTCTAGGTGTATTGTAACCACTGATACCTAACACGTAATTCACAATTTAATCATTCATTTTCAATTATCTTAATCTTAGTGATAAAAGAAATTCCACACCAAGAAATCCAACCGGAAATCACAATCACAAACTCTCCATAAACAATTTCAACAAGATGCTCACAACCAAAAACTTTTAGCAAGAATTTCACCAGAGAATCCCCAACAAGGGTCTCACACAATAAATTCAACAAAAGTTTTACAACAAGAAGTTTTCAACAAGCACTTCATCAATAACTCACAACAAGATATCCAACGATAAATTCACAACCAAACACTTATCGCAGGAAATTTAATAACCATTTCTCACATCAACAGTTACCACATAGTCAAGTAGTTAACTCACACAAATTTCACAAAGAAGCATGTAAGGTCATACCCTAGGCCGCAGAGTTGACATATGCTCTGATACCATATTGTAAGGACCTGATTTTCATAACTCGAAAATACACTTTTAAAATCCTTATTCGTGAAAGTGAATTGATTTCTTTTGAAAGACATTACTCGAACAGTTTGGAAACTTGAGTGAATACGTTTATAAATTTACAAGGCGGAAATATTCCAAACACCTTTCATTTCAAAAGCATGTCATTACACTTCCGTTCAAATACATCCTTTATACAATTACACTTTCTCAAAAGTACCTTGAATACAAACATTAGATCCACTTCATTATACACTTACAAGAAAGTTGTTTATACATGAATTCACTTTAACATATTCTTCATATTACAAATATTTATCATATAACATATCAATTACATATTATCTACTACTCTATCATGTACTCTTCTCCGCAAGCGTCCAACGCGCTACCTCCACAACCTGAACCCAAATATACAACACATACAAGGAAAGACAGAGGAGTAAGAACCAACTACGGCGACCGTAGCGTGGATTTACATGGAGTAATGACATTAGAGTATTAAAACCACACACATCTAACATCAATCATGATAGGCATATATCAATCAACACATATTATCCATATTCACCCTATAGTACACATATATCCCATATTATATGTGTTCTATAGTGTGCATACTTATTCATCACATATTATCCATATTCACCCTATAGTACACATACATCCCATACTATATGTGTTCTATAGTGTGCATATTTATTTATCACATATTATCCATATTCACCCTATAATACACATACATCCCATACTATATGTGTTCTATAGTGTGCATATTTTGTTCGTCCAAATATACTTATTTCTCCTCATTCATATTCGCCCTATAGGATATATATTCCATAATATATATCCTATGGCATGCATATGATTTTCATTTCGAGTATACCCTTTTCACATCCTTCACATTCCATAGTAATTTACCCTTGATCTCGTTCAACAATTCTGCACCGTACAAATAATCCCCATACCACATCGGGCAGGTCGAGTGATCCCCATACCACCTCGGGCAGGTCGAATTTCCACATTACACTCACATCAATGTCATACCCAATCAACACAAGGCATCTCATTATTTTATCACCATAAATAACATACAACACCTTCATTGTCACAAACATACCTTTATCCATTTTAACACATTCACAGCTCATCACACATTCATTGTTACAACACACTCATACATGTTTATAACAATCAACCACTCACAACATACTCATTTTGATTAACATACTCATATCCATTTTAACACATTCACAACTCATCACACATTCATTGTTACAATCCACCCATACATGTTTATAACAATCAACCACTTACAACATACTCATTTATGCTTATGACCATAAATATCTCACACACCATCATTATCACACAACATAACCATTATCATAAACAAACCACGCATAACATATTCTTCATCATATACACATTAACGTTAGAACCATATTTAATGACGGTGTATTACCATAAATGAGCATATAGCGTTTTACTCAAATAAACGGTTTTCCCCACACATATATCTCCACTTTTTTGGCTAATACATCCTCGTGTAAAATATAGACTCTCACATGGACCACAAACTCCCAAGAGAGTTTCTATCCGTTAATATGCTCCGATTCTTGAGGGAAATCGGAGATGATGATTCTAATGAAATACTCTAAGACCACAATGGTCTTCTTCCTCACCTTAGGTTGCGTAAGCTCCATGGATCCGCAAAGAGCTCCATATCCCTCCATCTCCCTCCATCTCCTTCAAACTCCATTGTTGCTTTTTCCTCTCCAAAGCTCTCCAATGTTCCATTAAGAAGCAAGAGGAAGAGGTTTTGGTGTATTTTTTGAGGTTTAGAGGAGGAATGAGTCAGAATCTATGGGGAGCCGCCGTTGGGAGTGAAAGGGAAGAAAAGAAAATGAAGATTAGGGTTTGTGAAACCCTTTCTTTTCTTTTATAGTTGGGCACTCTCGCCCGGGCGAGAATATCTCGCATGGGCGAGAAACCCACGATATTTTAAGTTTTCAGACACGAGCTCTCTCGCCTGGGCGAGATTCTCTCCCTCAAGCGAGAATCTCACAGCCTGCCCATGCTTTCTCTCGCTCAAGCGACCCATTCCTCGCTTGGGCGAGACTCCCATAATTTCCAAATTCAAAACACTGATCCTCTCGCTTGGGCGAGATCATCTCGCTCAAGCGAGAATCTGGCAGTATGCCCCATTCTTCAGGACTGTTACATAATTTCAAGGAGGATAAATTTGGGGTGTTACAGTTAAAACCCGTGCGTAGGCACGGGTAACCTACTAGTTTATTGCAAAGCAAAGGTGAAGGAAATTACAATAATGCGTTTTTTTCCTTTCAACCAAACCAACTTTCTTTTTGGTGTATACACGTAATTTGCTAGCTACACACTAAGAACTGAAAAGACAATGTTCTCTCCCCTCCCACTGTTCAAATTTTGTTTCCTCTCAAACTCTTCATTTGCTCACATACTCTGAAACGTTGCCCTTTTCGTCTTCCTCACACTCTTCGTTTTCTCTCACACAGAAAACTGAAAAGGCAGTCTTCTCTCACACTTATAAAGTTCATATATTCTTTACTCTCACACTCTTCATTTCTTCATTTATTCTCAAACGTCTCCTTTTCCGTTTTTCTCACACTCTTCATTTTCTCTTAAACATTTCCTACTTCTTTTACTCTCAAATCTGAAAATCATCTACTTCAAGATAATCGTATTCTTCATTAGTTATCAAGGTTGTGCAATCTTCTATTCCTTTTGACTTTCATGATCTTCGTATTTTTTTATTAAAAATCACATCTTTAACATACTTTAATATGATATGGTCGTTTTCTTTCATATATTTCCTTTGCATTTTTAGTGGTGAAAGTGACAAAAACATTACACAAAACACTATACTACTGTTTAACAAAATATAATTGTTCGCCCTGCCTTCCCATTGTAGACCAGCAAAGATAGATAGTATAAAGTCCCACCAACCCTAGACTTAGAATGTCAGCATTCACCTATTGAAAGTAAGAAATTCAAATAAAGTTATCATATTGAAGAAATTCAACCACCGTGTAGTTTCCGATTGTTACAGAATGTGGAAGTGAACCTTCAACGGTGGAGAATAGAGAATGAAATCAATGTTTAGATAGAATCTTTGCTTTGCTTTGGAAGGGTTAGGGTTTGTGAAGCTTTTGCTTTGGAGAATAGAGAACGGTTTGTAAAGCTTTGCTTTGGAGAAGTTAGGGTTTGTGAAGGATCTGAATAGATGATTACTTTGGTTTAAGATTGCTCCTGAAATGAATTTGGGTGGAGAAGATTGTAAAGACCGAAATTCTACCCTTGAAAATTCTTCTCATTTTAATATAGATATTCCTATCATCTCTATCCCTCTTCAGTTAAACAACATTCAATAATTTAAATTCAGTTATCGTAATATACTAGGACCCTTTCCCATGAAGCAGAAAAACATAATTCATATATTTCTTTATCGGTAAGTACCGCATATGACTAGCTATGGGATTCCAAAATACACATAGCTATTAATATCTAGCATTAAAAAATGCAGTACTAAATCAGTTAGGATTTACAATTATCCAATTAACAGTTTACATCAACAAAAAGCAAAATAAGGATTCCGAGTTCTAAGTTCCTCTTGTCTCGAACCGAGTATCTCGTTCACCTGCAATGGGATTATCATGACAGATATACACAACAACAAAGGAGTAAGTTATCAATTCAATAAATATCAGTAAACAATAATCCAAACTTTTAGGGTTTTAATACAAGACTTGACAATAAAAGATAAAATCTACATATCATGTTTATCCGTCTCATGTTACCACATCCAACACTTTGGATTTACCCGTTCATCTCTACCATACCTTGTCACCTCTTTCATCGATACCATTTCAAATCATTATTTTCCACTTATACGTTTACCTTTCCATTACCACTTAGGGCAAGTCATACACAATACCACGTAGGGCAAGTCATACACAATACCACGTAGGGCAAGTCATACACAATACCACGTAGGGCAAGTCATACACAATACCACGTAGGGCAAGTCATACACAATACCACGTAGGGCAAGTCATACACAATACCACATAGGGCAAGTCATACACAATACCACATAGGGCAAGTCATACACAATACCACATAGGGCAAGTCATACACAATACCACATAGGGCAAGTCAAACACAATATCACGTAGGGCAAGTCATACACAATACCACGTAGGGCAAGTCATACACAATACCACATAGGGCAAGTCATACACAATACCACATAGGGAAAGTCATACACAATACCACATAGGGAAAGTCATACACAATACCACGTAGGGCAAGTCATACACAATACCACGTAGGGCAAGTCATACACAATACCACATAGGGAAAGTCATACACAAATCATATACGTAATCAGAAAATATACCATTAATAACTTCTCCTTACCTCGGTGAGTGTTGGGTTTGGTTCTTGGCAACTTCACAAGTTCTACCGACACCGCCGCCAACTCTAGGATCTTTCCTCATTCCCACCATATAACACAATGTTAGTCATTTATTCCAAATATCACATAAACAACTTATATTGCATTATTTAACCATACAAGATATTTCATCATATTTTCAATGTTGCTAAACTACTTTTATCATAAGTTTACAACCATCCAAAACATACATAATCATCTCATATTTCATCATTGGAAAGTAAACTCATCTTCTACCTCTAACATTTTACCCATTTTAACCACATTTTCTCTTTAGGGTTTTGGGGTTTTCATAATCAACCCACAACCCTTTTCATTCTTGAAATACTAACTCTAAACCAAGAGTTGTAAGAGAGAAACAACTTAAAACGAACCATAACTCAAAAGGATGAGTTTCCATGGTTTCCTTCATTTTTGAGAAGAGATCCAACATACCCAAAATGGGTTTTAAAGAGAAGAAGAGAGTTAGAATCCAGAGTTTTTACCTCTTCTCAAGCTCTTAAATGAGTATCCAAGCTTCTTGTCCTTGAAAAAGCTCTTTTCTCTCACCCTTCTTCTTTTCTAAACCCTAGGTTGTGTTTGGGGGTTTCTCATTTAATACAACTCGTCTGGTTCTCGCTTAAGCGAGCCCTTTCTCGCTCAAGCGAGAAAATCCCGCCTATTTTTAAAAACTCAGATCTGACCCTCTCGCTCAAGCGAGGGATTGTCGCTCAAGCGAATATCTCACAGTATCAACAGTCCCAAAATGCCATTTCTCGCCCAGGCGAGATAACTCTCGCTCAGGCGAGATAACTCTCGCTCAGGCGGGATAACTCTCGCTCAGGCGAGAATCCTCCAGTATAGCCCAGGATTTCACCCTCCCAAGTGAGCCTTTCTCGCCCAGGCGAGAATCTCTCGCTCAAGCGAGGATCCCAGGACTGATACTATAATTTTAAAGACTCAAATTTAGGGTGTTACAAAGATTGATTTGGAGAAGTTAGGTTATGAAGGTGGCAGAGGAGGTACAGGTTATAAAGGAGGAAGAAAAAATTGCTTTGGAGAAGTTAGGTTACGAAAGACAAGGAGGAGATGGAGGTACTGGTTACGAAAGAAGAGGCGGAGATGGAGGTGCTGGTTATGAAAGAGGGAAGGGTGGCGGTATAGGCTACGATGGAGAAATAGGTGGAGGTATAGGTTATGATGGAGGAAGAGGCGGAGGAGGTAATGGTTATGAAAGAGGCGGAGGAGGTGGAGGAAGGGAGTATAGAATGAATTTGGTTGAAACCGAGATAAAGTAATTCGAAATATGTTTAGATGAATAGAGAACGGTTTTTTTTTTAAATTGATGGGGCAACACTTAAAAACCGTGGTCAAATATATTTTATGACAAATCCAAAATGTAGATAAAAAAAACCGTTGTCCAATGCACTCTATGACAACGGTTTTAGAACCGTAGTATATATTTATTAAAAATCAATAACTATGACAACACTATAGAACATAGTGGTCTAAAGTAGTTTTCGGCCACAATTTTAAAACCGTAGGAAATGGAGGTGTTGTCATATATCAAAAATGTTATAGTGACCGCTTTTAAATACGTTTTTTGGTGTAGTGAATTTAAAAGAAAATTTATGTCGTACAAATTATTATCAAATATAAGACGACAAATGACAACTATAAGATTAAATTATTATCAAATTTTGAGTACAAATTTTTATCAAATTTGATTTGATTTAATTGTGATCATGTAATTGATTCTTCTACCTGTATTCTATAAAAAGCAATCATAAGACATAAAAAATTGTTTTAGAGTCAAATAATTATAATGTGTATTTTAATACTTGAGTGTCATACTCATTATTAGTATTTGCAATTAACTTCATTGGATATGGTTTTAATAGCTGAAGAGGGTTTTAGTTAAGGTTGATTTATTTTTAATGATTTAGCTATTTACAATAATTAAAAATGGGTAGTAAATGGGGTGAAATTTGATGAATCATAACATGTGTTTTCATTACCTTTATCTATTTGTGTGATGAAGAATGAATGATTGTGGATAGTCTTCACCAATGTCTATAAATAAAAAAATCAACCTCAACATGTTTCTTGTATTTACCTTTTATGCAATTCCTAGAATCAGTAGATCCATGCACCAAGAATATTTTTGGTGTAAATATATTCGCTTGAAAAAATAAAAAAAGTATATAGAGTATATAATGTGTTATGTTACTGATAATGATGAAAAAATAATTATTAAAACATCGAAATTTTTTATTTTAATTAATATAATAGGAGTTGTGATGAAAACTACTCCATATTCACATTAATGATAAATAGCTAAAATTTAGAATAAAATGTATATCGTACAAATTATTATCAACAATAGGACGACAAATTACAACTATAAGATTAAATTATTATCATATTTTGAGTTCAAATTATTATCAAAATTGATTTGATTTAATTGTGATCATATAACTGAATCTTCTACGTGTATTCTATTAAAAACAATGACAAGATATAAAAAATTGTTTTAGAGTCAAATAATAATGTGTATTTTAATGCTTGAGTGTCATACCCATTATTATTATTTGCCATTAACTTTATTGGATATGGTTTTAATAGCTGAAGAGAGTTTTAGTTAAGGTAGAATTAACTCAGTGGCTCGAGAGCACTCAATGACTCAAGACAATAAAATAAGTATGTCAGCATTTAGTGTCTCGAGAGCACTCAGTGGCTCAAGACAATAAAATAAATGTGCGAGCACTCAATGGCTCGAGACAATAAAATAAATATGCGAACACTCAGTGGCTCAAGAAAGTAAAATGAATATGCGAGCACTCAGTGGCTCGAGACAATAAAATAAATATGCGAGCACTCAGTGGCTCGATACAATAAAATAAATATGCGAGAACTCAGTGACTCGAGAGAATAAAATAAATATCCGAGAACTCAGTGGCTCGAGACAATAAAATTAACATGTGAGCATGTTGGGCTCGAGATTCACATCAGGCTCGGGGTCCTGGAAAGATTGATTAAAAAGCACGTCAGGCTCGGGGTCCTGGAAAGTTATGATTAAAAGCACGTCAGGCTCGGGGTCTGGGAAAGTAAAATAAGTAAAGCATGTCAGGATCGGGGTCCTGTAAAGCAAAATAAATATGGGAGCATGTTGGGCTCGAGATTCACATCAGGCTCAGGGTCTTGGATGTTGGGGTTTTAGGCTCCCTTCCTATGTGGAGAAATACCCAATATGAGCAAGTCCATTGTAACACCCTAAATTTGAGTCTTCAAAATTATAGTATCAGTCCTGGAAGTCTCGCCTGAGAGAGAGTTGTCTGGGCGAGAAATAGCAATTTTGGGCACTCTGAAACAGTGTAATCGATTATACAATCCTGGTAATCGATTACATGCTGATATCTGATCAGACATGTGTAATTTTTCATGATGTAATCGATTACATGGTACTGGTAATCGATTACATTCTGATATATGATCAGACATGTGTAATTTTTCATGATGTAATCGATTACATGGTCCTGGTAATCGATTACATTCTGATATTTGATCAGACATGTGTAATTTTTCATATTGTAATCGATTACATCATGTTGGTAATCGATTACATCAAGTCGTTTAACTGATGTAATCAATTACACCATATGGTAATCGATTACACTCATCGCTGTGACTATAAAAGTGAAAAAAAAAGGATCTAGAAACCCTAATCTTCATTTTCTTTCTACCCCTTTCTCTCCCAACGGTGGCTCCACCCAAATGGACCATTTTTACCTCCACTAAGCCTCAAAACTCATCAAAACCTTCCTCTTGCTTCATGGTGACACATTGGAAAAGCTTGGAGGTGAAAAAGCAACAATGGAGGTTGGTGGAGATGAAGGGAGATGTGGCTCTTTTGCGGAGCAACGGAGCTTACGCAACCTAAGGTGAGGGAGAAGACCATTGTGGTCTTAGAGTATTTCATTAGAGTCATCATCTCCGATTTCCCTCAAGAATCGGAGCATATTAACGGATAGAAACTCATTTGAGTGTTTGTGGTCCATGTGAGAGTCTATATTTTACATGAGGATGTATTAGCCATAAAAGTGGAGATATATGTGTGGGGAAAACCGTTTATTTGAGTAAAACGCTATATGCTCATTTATGGTAATACACCGTCATTAAAGATGGTTCTAACGTTAATGTGTATATGATGAAGAATATGTTATGTGTGGTTTGTTTATGATAATGGTTATGTTGTGTGATAATGATGGTGTGTGAGATATTTATGGTCATAAGCATAAATGAGTATGTTGTAAGTGGTTGATTGTTATAAACATGTATGGGTGGATTGTACCAATGAATGTGTTATGAGTTGTGAATGTGTGATGAGTTGTGAATATGTCAAAATGGATATGAGTATGTTTATCAAAATGAGTATGTTGTGAGTGGTTGATTGTTATAAACATGTATGAGTGTGTTGTAACAATGAATGTGTGATGAGCTGTGAATGTGTTAAAATGGATAAAGGTATGTTTGTGACAATGAATGTGTTGTATGTTATTTATGGTGATAAAATAATGAGATGCCTTGTGTTGACTGTGTATGACATGAATGTGAGTGTAATGTGGAAACTCGACCTGCCCGAGGTGGTATGGGGATTACTCGACCTGCCCGATGGGGTATGGTGATTATTTGTACGGTGCAAAATTGTTGAATGAGATCAAGGGTAAATTATTATGGAATGTGAAGGATGTGAAAAGTGTATACTCGGAATGAAAATCATATGCACACTATAGAACACATATAGTATGGGATGTATGTGTACTATAGGGTGAATATGGATAATATGTGATAAATAAATATGCACACTATAGAACACATATAGTATGGGATGTATGTGTACTATAGGGTGAATATGGATAATATGTGATAAATAAATATGCACACTATAGAACACATATAGTATGGGATGTATGTGTACTATAGGGTGAATATGGATAATATGTGTTGATTGATATATGCCTATCATGATTGATGTTAGATGTGTGTGGTTTTAATACTTTAATGTCATTACTCCATGTAAATTCACGCTACGGTCGCCGTAGTTGGTTCTTACTCCCTCTGTCTTTCCTTGTATGTGTTGTATATTTGGGTTCAGGTTGTGGAGGTAGCGCATTGGACGCTTGCGGAGAAGAGTACATGATAGAGTAGCGGATAATATGTAATTGATATGTTATATGATAAATATTTGTAATATGAAGAACATGTTAAAGTTAATTCATGTATAAACAACTTTCTTGTAAGTGTATATTGAAGTGGATCTAATGTTTGTATTCAAGGTAATTTTGAGAAAGTGTAATTGTATAAAGGATGTATTTGAACGGAAGTGTAATGACATGCTTTTGAAATGAAGGGTGTTTGGAATATTTCCGTCTTGCAAATTTATAAACGTATTCTCTCAAGTTTCCAAACTGTTCGAGTAATGTCTTTCAAAAGTAATCACTTCACTTTCACGAATATGGATTTTAAAAGAGAATTTTCGAGTTATGAAAATTGGGTCCTTACATCCATCGGTATCACTTAATTAGGTCAAGAGAGATGTCTTACTTTAGTAAGAGAGGTAAGAGAGGCAAAAAGAGAGGCAAAAGAAAAGTAAGAGAGAAGAGAAGAGAGGATTACCGGTTCTTCATTGTTCTCCTTTTCAAGTTTATTGCTCTATTGCTTTGTACACTTGTTGAGCACGAGTTGTGCTACATCTTGAGACTCTCTTGTAACTTGATTTGATTATAGTGGAACTTTATTAATGGCTTGTGCCAGTGGTTGTTTACTTCTCACATTGAGAAGGTTTTTCCACGATAAAATCGTGTGTCTCTTTGTGTTTGTGATTTTTATTTGCTGCCATATTTTTTGATTGCTCCTCATAGATTCTTGCAAGTAGGGGAAATTATTATCCGCTGCATATTGCTCTGTTATAGATTGTGTTGTTATTGTGTTGAATTTCCCATCAGAGTGGCACCAGAGCTCTTTGGTTAAGGGGTTGTTTTACTTGCTTGAATGATGGAGGCAAATACAAATATGATGATTTGTTTAAATGGCACTATTTATCACTTGTGGAAGGGAAAGATGAAGGATATTTATTTGTGAAGAAATTGCATCGTCCTGTGTTTGCTACTAAGAAGCCATAATCCATGACTGAAGAGGAATGGAGTTTTGAGCATCAACAGGTTTGTGGTTTTATTCGGCAATATGTTGAAGATAATGTTTATAATCACATTGCAAACGAAGAACATGCGAGATCCTTGTGGAATAAGATTGAGTCTTTGTATGCTTCTAAATCAGGGAATAATAAATTGTATTTGTTGAATTCCTTGATGAATTTGAGGTATAAGGAGGGGACTTCTATTTCAGATCACTTGAATGAGTTTCAAAGGCTTCGGGATCAATTGTCAGGAATGAGCATCAAGTTTGATGATGAAGTGTTGGGACTGTGGCTATTGAATACTCTACCAAATTCTTGGGAAACTTTTCGGGTTTCAATTACTAATTCATTCTCTGATGGTGTTGTCTCCTTTGAAAATGTAAACAGTTGTGTTCTTAATGAGGAAATGAAAAGGAAGGGCACATGGTACTTCATCTCATTCTGAGGTACTTGTCACTGAAAACAGGGGGAGAAGTCAGAGAAACGAACCCCATTACCAAATTCTTTGTTTCTTCTCTTCTATTTATTCTATGCATTATTTGATTGCTTTGTGACCAATGTTGCACAACGATCGCTTCCGCTGCACAAACAATTAGTAAATGGCTCTTAACCCAGGTGCTAGATAATTGCAAAATAGTGTGAAGGCATGTTGGTTAAACAAGATGCGTCAAAGGTACTATGCAAGAATAAATGAGATGAGTTGAAGGAGAAGAAAATATGGCGGAACTATGGTAGGGGTGATATATGTGTTGATCCAGAATCCTAGAAGTCCATGTTTTGGATTAGGATCAAGGTGGAGATAGAGACTCAGGTGTTGAGTTTGACCCTAAGACAGGTGTTGGCTGACATTGATGCAGGGTGTAACATGGGCATTGACTTTGATGCAAGGTGTAACACGAGCATTGGTAGAGATGCAGAGTGTGACATGGGAATTGGCTTGGATGCAAGGATGTGACACGGACATTGGTTAGCATTGACGCAAGGTGTGCGTTGTGGGTATACTCCTTATGGTTGAGTATGATAGTTCTTTTGAACTATGATTGTCGGGCTAGACAATGGTGGTAGCGGTTGAGGCTTTCCAATGAAGCTCCAAGGTTCAACTTGACTAAGTATTGAAGAGGACGGTTGTTGGTGAACTTTTATGTAGAGGTTCCATATATCGGAAGACTTCCTAGCAATAGGTGGCTAGGCGGCGTGTTCCATTAGATTGCGGTACAGGAATGTTCACTAAAAGTTTGGAGAGCTAGGCTCTTGGTATCATCGTCAAGGATCCTCAGAAGGTTTATACTGAAGGGGAGTAGACTCTTATGTGGAGTTGTTAGAGAAGATTATGCATTTAGCAAGATGGAGTCAGATATTCGCTAAGGTGAAGATTCTTGTGTAAATTTCCTAAGGAGCGAGATATCTGTCTATTTCAATCAAGGTGGAGATTGTTGGGGATGCTTGAAATATGTTATTAGATTAGTCCCACATCGCCTAATATTGGAATAGAGTAGAGTAACCAATGTTATATATCGGACTCAGGTCCCTTGTTGTAATGTGCACCAGATATAAGCACCAAATAGAAACACCCCATGAGCAGTTGGGCCCATGGGTGTAATAGGGTTTGTAATCCTTATTCTCTAATAATATCTTGCTAGCCGCTCAGCGCTCCCAAGGATGTAGGCACAATTGGCCGAACCCCGTCACCAAATTCTTTATTTTTCTCTTTTATTTATTCTATGTATTATTTGATTGCTTTGTGACATATGTTGCGCAACGATTGCTTCCGCTGCACCAACACTGGAAAGATTGATTAAAAAGCACGTCAGACTCAGGGTCCTGGAAAGTTATGATTAAAAGCACGCCAGGCTCGGCGTCTTGGAAAGCAAAACTTTTAAATGCAAGAACGCATATCAGTTACTACATGAACTTGAAATTTACATCAGGCCCATGGTCTTGGAAAGTTATGATTAAAAGCACGTCAGGCTCGGGGTCAAGGAAAGTTATAATTAAAAGCACGTCAGGCTCGGGGTCCTGGAAAGTTATGATTAAAAGCACGTCAGGCTCGGGGTCCTGGAAAGCAAAACTTTAAAATGCGTAAACGTAGATCTATTACTGTGGGAACTCAAAATTCACATCAGGCTCAGGGTCCTGGAAAGACTAATTAAAAGCACGTCAGACTCGGGGTCCTCGAAAGCAAAACTTTTAAAGTATGAAGACTAATGATTTGAATTCTGTAGAGCATGTTATGATATGGTCATGTTTTGAATGCATGTGATGTCATGTATGAGTAATGCATGCTAAGTGTTCTAGTTTGTGATGGTGTGATCAAACAAATTGATTTAATATGGACTCGATTGAAATGCGATCCATGTTGATCTTTGTTGAAGAGGACTATATGCTGACACCTTGCTGTCCATTTTGCTCCAGTGTCATGTTAAGAATTTATTGGGAAAGTAGGATTCCAATAAATTTCCCTAGTATCTTGTTAAAAATTTATTGGCAAAGTAGGATTTCAATAAATTGCCCCAATATCTTTGCAAATGACTTGGTGAGAATCTTTCCAAATAGAGATTGTGATTGTAAATTCAAAAGATGCCCTAGTTTGCATTGTTTAGTATGAGCAACATTGAGTCTTTACTTGAGGGTGTTCATTTATTTTCCCTAATTTTTGCACAGAGTACCTAGTGTAGGCACCTATAGGGAATTATGTCTTTCATTATGATACTAAGTCGCCATTGAAGGTTTTCGACTTAACATAGCTTTAAGAGTTATTTATTATGGCAATCCGTAGCCTTAGATGCAAAGTTATTAATCTACTAAATTGTTGTAAATTCACCAAAGGGTGTGGTGAAGGGAGAAAATGATAATTTAGAAGTGGTGTACTTCTAAATTGGTGAGATTGTTGAGTGTTAATCTGACACAAAATTTGGTCTAAGATTTGTAAGAGTAACATTCATTACACAGTGTCTTGGTGTAAGATGTTGGACTATTGTATCCAAAAGGTGGTCTATGTGACTTGGTAGGATACTTGAATTTAGATTTTGCTGGATGCAAAAGTAAGAGGAAAAGTACAAGTGATACTTGTCATATTCTAGGAAATGCGCTAGTCTCACGGTCTTGTAAAAAACAAGTCTATGTTGCTCTAAGTACTACTGAGACAGAATACGTAGCAACAGATAGTTGTTGTCCCCAAGTGTTGTGGCTTAAGCAACAATTACGAAATTATGGCTTGGACTTATGATGCATTCCCTTGAAATATGAAAATATTAGTGCTCTAAACCTCACAAAGAATCCGATAATGCATTCCCGAACCAAGCATATTGATATAAGGTATCACTTCCTTAGGGACCATGTCCAAAATAAAGATGTACCCTTGGAATTTGTTGATACACATGATCAACTAGCAGACATCTTTAGTAAACCTTTGGCTAAAGAACCATTTTATAAGATTAGACAAGAATTAGTCATAGTTGATGAAGTTTACCACACGTCAGATAGCCTAAAGGTTTCAAAAACTAAGGACTATAACCGATTACACCTTCAAGTAATCGAGTATTTCTAAAATAGTGAGGAATTGTAATTGATTACACTAGAGAGTAACCAATTACACTGAGTTGAATTTCTAGGAATTGTTTAATTTTCATTGATGTAACCAATTACTTTATTCTGAGTAACCGATTATACTGTGCATTATTTAAAGTGTTTTCCCCATTTTTCAAACATCATCTCCCTTATTCGTGTGAAGAAGATCTTGCTCCTGACCTTGACACAAATTTGATGAAGACACCAATATCACAAAAAGAAGAAAGGAAGAAGACTAACAAAGACTATCGAAGATAAAGCTTCAAGATTTAGAGTCTAAGTCTTTAGGTACACTTCTATCCTTACAACTCATTTATTTACTTAGATAAAAATGCTCAAAATTGTTTTCAAGAAAATCAGAATAATCTAAGTGTGATTAAAAATAATTTTCAAAAACAACATGTAACGGGTTGCCATACTTGAGTAACAAGTTACATGAGTGAGAAAATAGTTTTCAAACCTCTAACAGCTATGAGTAATCCATTACAGACTTTGGAGTAACAAATTACCATTTTTAGAAAACAGAGTAATCGATTACTCAAAGTAGTGTAATCGATTAGATTAAGGAAAATTCACAAAGCTGTCAAACTGTGTTGTTGAGTAATCGATTACTCAAATCCAGTAATTGATTACACTGTGTGAATTTTCAAAAAGCTGTTAACAGGATTGTTGGGTAATCGATTACCCATTTGCAGTAATCGATTACTGAGAGTTGTTGCATCAGTTTTTCATATTTCAAGTGAAAGGGTTTCACTCCAAACTGATTGCTTTTCATTCCAAGCGAAACCTACTCATACCTAAGGGTATTATGGTTGATTGGAAGCCTATATAAAGGCATGGAAACACTCTCATAACAACATACATACGACTCACAACTCAGATTTCAAACTCTCTTTAAAAGCTCTCACACTTTCTGATTTTACTTACACTTTTCAAGCAACCTACTCTTATACTTTCAAAGTTATTTTGAAGTTGCTTCTAAGTGTTTTTCATATTGTTAAAGAGTATTATTATCTCAAGTATACGAGTTGTTATTGGATTGCAAGTTATAGAAATTGTCATATACACTTGTAAAGGAATCAAAGCCAAATTGTAAATTCTTCACTTTTGCAAAGTTAACTTTCTTTCACAAGGGTGTGAAGAGAAAGGGTGAGTAACTTGGTATAGTGTTTACCAAGGGTGTTACTTGGAATAGAGTTTTCCAAGGGGATTAGATATAAGTGAGTGTGTAAGGTACAAGGAGATCTCGGGGTGAGATATTTGTAATTGCAACTCATTATATTTAATAAAGGAATCTCTTGCAAGCCAAGAGTACTGGACGTAGCCTTCGGTGGAGAAGAAGGTGAATCAGTATAAAACACCTGCGTACTCTCGTTCCCTTCTCTTGGTTATTTATTTATCCTTCCTAAATCAATATTTTTCTGCACAATATTTTCGTTGCACGTTAACTTTGATATTGCAGAAAAATTGGCCATACTTATTGCAACAACTAATTCACCCCCCTCTTAGTTGCAATCTCAGTCTTACAATTGGCACCAGAGCTATTTTTGTGAAAGTTACTATCAAAATCTGATCCTAATACAACATGGCCTCAAGATCATTCCTAGGAGAAGGATCCAACATAAACAGACCTCCAAGCTTTGTTGGAGAGTGTTACGACTTTTGGAAAATCAGAATGAGGATTTTCATAGAGTCGCAAGACTTGAATATCTGGAATGCTATCGAGGAAGGACCATACGTGCCATTTACCGTTGTCAACAACATCAGAGAGACAAAGCCAAAATCTTCATGGAATGATGAAGATAAGAAGAATGTGCAATATGATTTGAAAGCAAAGAACATCCTCACATCATCACTTGGAATAGATGAGTTCTTTAGAGTGTCCAACTGCAAATCCGCTAAGGAAATGTGGGACACTTTGGAGACAACTCATGAAGGTACCGAAGAGGTAAAGAGATCGAGACTCAACACTTTATCCCAGGAATACGAAATGTTTCGTATGAAACCTAGAGAGAAGATCTTGGATATTCAAAAGAGATTCACTCATCTCACCAACAATCTTATTGCACTTGGCAAGGTGCTGTCAAATAGTGACTTGAACTTAAAAGTTCTAAGGTCACTAACAAGAACATGGCAATCAAAGGTAACGGCTATTTCCGAAAAGAAAAGTCTTTCGAAAATGTCCTTGACTGCTTTGTTTGGAAAATTGCATGAACATGAACTCGAATTGAGTCAACTTGATCAACACGAGGAACTACAGAAGAAGAAGAATATTTCTCTCAAGGCAAAAGCTGAGAAATATGATTCATCGGAGGATGATGATGACAAGGAAGAGACCGATTGTAACGACCCGAAATTCTACCCTGGAAAATTTTTCCTTATTTAATCCAATTCCATGCATTTAACGATAAATTATAATTACCAAGTAAATAAATTTATTTAAAAGATCTCACTTCTTCCTCTCACCCGATCTATGAATCAAAAGTAACATACAAAATCCGATAGCAGAAAAACATAATGCATATTAGTATAACCTAGTAACCACCCGCATACAATTAGCTATGAGTTTCCAAAACACCCATAGCTACATATATCCCGAGTTACCAATCTCCATGATCGGTATCATGTACAAAAATAGTATTCATAGTACAATTAGTTACTTCAAATACAATCAAATGAAGTTACAAAAGAATGGATAAAGAGACATCAAATAAAGGTCTCTAATCTCCTACTCAAAAATCATCCTTTCTCCGTCCACCTACCTGCAATGGGATTAACATTTAGCATGCACAAACAACACAAAGGAATAAGTCATTAACTCAATAAAATTTCAATGTAAGTTAATCCACATTTAATAGGGTTAAACAACGATCTAAATTAAATCCACTTAAAACCATTTTCGTCATCTTTACTTTAGAAAAACCATGCTTCATAACTCGAGCTAGAGTCGCTAACCCATACTGGTCGGCTAAAACGAGTTTTATTTCCATTGGCACTTCACCAATACATAAACCATAAATTCACTCTTCATCACTACAAACATACCCATATATATTTGTAGTGACTAAGTGATTTACAATTTATTACTTTATTTCCGAGTTTTATTTTCATTGGCACTCCACCAATACATAGACAATAAATGCACCCGACATCATTACAGCATATCGTATATGCTTGTAACTACAAAGTGACTTACAGTTTATTGTTTTATCCGAGTTTTATTTCCATTGGCACTCCACCAATACATAGTTAATAAATGCACCCGACATCATTACAACATATCTTGTTTGATTGTAACTACAAAGTGACTTACAATTTATTGTTTTATTCCGAGTTTTATTTCCATTGGCACTCCACCAATACAAAAATGATAAATACACCCGACATCATTACAAACATATCCACGTATGCTTATAACTACAAAGTGATTTACATTTCATGATGTCATTTCGAGTTTTATTTCCATTGGCACTCCACCAATACATAGTTAATAAATGCACCCGACATCATTACAACATATCTTGTTTGATTGTAACTACAAAGTGACTTACAATTTATTGTTTTATTCCGAGTTTTATTTCCATTGGCACTCCACCAATACAAAAATGATAAATACACCCGACATCATTACAAACATATCCACGTATGCTTATAACTACAAAGTGATTTATATTTCATGATTTCATTGATTATCCATAACAGAAAATCCACGCATTTTCCAACACAATGCATAAATTAAAGACTTATCCTTACCTCGGTGAGTGTTGGGTTTGGTTCTTGGCAACTTCGTAAGTTCCACCGACACCGCCTCCAAATTTAGAATCTTTCCTCATTCCCACCACACAACACAATGTTAGTCATTCATTCCAAAAAACAAATAAATAACTTATATTGCATTATTCAACCATACAAGATATTTATCATATTTTCAATGGTTTTATATTACTTTCATTATGAGTTTTCAACCATCTAAAACATACATATCATCTCATATTTTAACATTATAAAGCAACTCATCTTCTACCTTTAGCGTTTTACCCATTTTTCCTCTCTAACCACATTTTCTCTCTCTAGGGTTTTGGGGTTTTCATGAGTCAACCCACAAACCCTTTCCATTCTTGGAATACTAACTCAAAACCAAGAGTTTACAAGGTACAAGCGACATAAAACGAACCATAACTCGAAAGAGAGAGTTTCCATGGTTTTACACACTTTGAGAAGAGATCCATAATACCAAAAATGGGTTCTCAAGATAAGAAAAGAGTTAGAATAGAGAGTTTTACCTCTTCTCAAACTCTTGAACAAGAATCAAAGCTCCTAGACCTTGGGAATGCTCTCTTCTCTCACCTCTTTTCAATTCTTAACCTAAAAATGTATTTGGGGTTTCTCTCATTTAATTTACACACTCGGAAACAAAGTAATAAATGGTAAATCACTTAGTCACAACAGTTATATATGGGTATGTTGTAGTGATGATGAGTGGATTTATGGTTTATGTATTGGTGGAGTGCCAATGGAAATAAAACTCGTTTTAGCCAACCAGAATGGGTTAGCGACTCTAGCTCGAGTTATGTAGCATGGTTTTTCAAAAGTACAGATGACGAAAATGGTTTTAAGTGGATTTAATTTATATCGTTGTTTAACCCTATTATATGTTGATTAACTTACATTGAAATTTTATTGAGTTAATGACTTATTCCTTTGTGTTGTTTGTGCATGGTAAACGTTAATCCCATTGCAGGTAGGTGGACGGGGAAAGGATGATTTGAGTAGGAGATTAGAGACCTTTATTTTGATGTGTAACGACCCGATAGTCTACCCTTGAAAATTTTTCGTTTAATTTAATCCTTTCTTACATACAGTCGTCACCTTCATTGAAAACTCTCAAGTATCACTCTTTGAAAATACCCTTTACCCTATTATATTATCATACAAATTTATGTTGCGGAAAAACATAATTCCTTTAGATAATATTTACCACATACATCCAGTTACGGGTTTTCCAAGGTTATAACGTCCATAACTACATGTCAAATAGCAATAAAGACACCCAAGTAAATAGACACAAAGGCTTCCTATTTGAGCTTCATCCTCAAAATCCTTCATTTACCTACAATGGGATTATCATAAACAACACACAAAACAAAGGGAGTAAGTCATTAGTTCAAAACTAACATCACAGGATAATCCACATTTCCAATACAATTAAGCTTTAATATAATTCGTAAACACACATACGGAATTGTAAACATTCATAATCATCTTCCTTTCATTGCCACTTTACTCATATTCATCCTATAGTATATATATATATATATATCCAATAATATATATTCTATAGTATGCATATTACGTTCGTTTCGAAACATCATCTGTATCGTTATTCATATCCACCCTATAACATATATATCCCATAATATATACTTTATAGCATGTATATTACTTTCTTTCACAACATCCTCTTTTTTATCGCTCATATTCACCCTATAGAATATATATCCCATACTATATATCCTATAGCATGCATACGACATTCATGTGACATTCACATTTCTCATCATTCATATTCACCCTATAGAATATATATCTCATACTATATATCCTATAGCATGCATACGACATTCATTTGACATTCACATTTCTCATCATTCATATTCACCCTATAGAATATATATCCCATACTATATATCCTATAGCATGCATACGACATTCATTTGACATTCACATTTCTCATCATTCATATTCACCCTATAGAATATATATCCCATACTATATATCCTATAGCATGCATACGACATTCATTTGACATTCACATTTCTCATCATTTATATTCACCCTATAGAATATATATCCCATACTATATATCCTATAGCATGCACACGACATTCATTTGACATTCACATTTCTCATCATTCATATTCACCCTATAGAATATATATCTCATACTATATATCCTATAGCATGCATACGACATTCATTTGAGTCATATTTCCTTTGGTACTCCCCCAAAAAGATTAAATTCGTTTTGAGTCTTATTTCCTTTGGTACTCCCCCAAATAGATTGAATTCGTTTTGAGTCTTATTTCCTTTGGTACTCCCCCAAATAGATTGAATTCGTTTTGAGTCTTATTTCCTTTGGTACTCCCCCAAATAAATTGAATTCGTTTTGAGTCTTATTTCCTTTGGTACTCCCCCAAATAGATTGAGTTCGTTTTGAGTCTTATTTCCTTTGGTACTCCCCAAATAGATTGAATTCGTTTTGAGTCTTATTTCCTTTGGTACTCCCCAAATAGATTGAATTCGTTTTGAGTCTTATTTCCTTTGGTACTCCCCCAAATAGATTGAATTCGTTTTGAGTCTTATTTCCTTTGGTACTCCCCCAAATAAATTGAATTCGCTTTGAGTCTTATTTCCTTTGGTACTCCCCCAAATAAATTGAATTCATTTTGAGTCTTATTTCCTTTGGTACTCCCCCAAATAAATTGAATTCGTTTTGAGTCTTATTTCCTTTGGTACTCCCCAAATAGATTGAATTCGTTTTGAGTCTTATTTCCTTTGGTACTCCCCAAATAGAATGAATTCGTTTTGAGTCTTATTTCCTTTGGTACTCCCCCAAATAGATTGAATTCGTTTTGAGTCTTATTTCCTTTGGTACTCCCCCAAATAAATTGAATTCGTTTTGAGTCTTATTTCCTTTGCTACTCCCACAAATAAATTGAATTCGTTTTGAGTCTTATTTCCTTTGGCACTCCCCCAAATAAATTGAATTCGTTTTGAGTCTTATTTCCTTTGGTACTCCCCCAAATAAATTGTTTCCTTCTTTTTCCATAACAGTAAAATCACGCATTTTCCAACATAATGCATAAATTACAGACGTATTGTTTTAAATCATTACCTCTTTCACATACCTGATTCATATCAGCTTGTATGATTTAGAAAACACTTATCCCTTACCTCGGTGAGCGTTGGAGATCAGTTCCGAGTAACTTTAAAAGTCTACTCCGCGATTTCCTCCAACCTTAGGATCTTTCCTCATTATCACCAATAACAATGATGTCAGTCATTTATTCAAAATAACACATAAATAACTCGTATTTCATCATCAAATACACAAGGGATTCATGTATTCTCAATATTTCCAAAACTACTTCAATTCAAGTTTCTAAATATTAAAACATACATGTTCATCTCATATAACAACATCAAAGCACAACTCATTATCCACATCTAACATTTCATCTCTTTCTCTTTATACTCATATTCACATTTTGGGGGTTTTTGGGGTTTTTCATGAATAACCCATAAAACCTTTCCATTCATACAATATCAACTCTAAATCAAGAGTTTACAAGATAGAAACAACATAAAACGAACCATAACTCGAAAAGATGAGTTTCCATGGTTTCCATTATTTTGAAAATGAATCCAACATACCCAAAACAAGTTAGAGAGGAAGAAGAAGAGTTAGTAACAAGAGGTTTACCTCTTCTCAAGCTCCAAGATGAGTCCTAAGGCTCCTTGCTCTTGAAAAGCTCTTCTCTCTCTCTTCTCTTCGAAGTTCTAACCCTAAAATGTGTTTTGGGTTTCTATTTTGTAGACACTGCGATAAGTGTAATCGATTACAAGTATAGTGTAATCGATTACACTGTGTAAATTATAGAGGCATCGTCGCTATGTAATCGATTACCAACATGGTGTAATCGATTACATAAATACGATGTAATCGATTACCAGAAGTGTGTAATCGATTACATTAATACAATGTAATCGATTACCAGAAGTGTGTAATCGATTACATTAATACGATGTAATCGATTACCATAAGTGTGTAATCGATTACACAGAGTAAATCACAAAGGCATCGTCGTGATGTAATCGATTACCAACATGGTGTAATCGATTACATTGTGTCAGATGTACATATCTGATGCTTTTAATCATCATGTAATCGATTACCAGGACTGTGTAATCGATTACACTGTGTCAGATGCACAGGTCTGATTAGTTTATCAGCATGTAATCGATTACCAGGAGTGTGTAATCGATTACACTGTGTCAACAGCCCAAAATTGCCATTTCTCGCCTAGGCGAGACAACTCTCGCTCAGGCGAGAATCTTCCAGTATAGCCCAGGATTTCACCCTCCCATGTGATCCTTTCTCGCTCAGGCGAGAATCTCTCGCTCAAGCGAGGTTTCCAGGACTGTTACTATAATTTTGAAGACTAAAATTCGGGGTGTTACATGATGTCTCTTTATCCATTGTTTTGTAACTTCAATCGATTGTAATTGAGCCAACTAATTATACTATGAATACTATTTTTGTACATGATTTTGATCATGGAGACTAGTAGCTCGGGATATATGTAGCTCTGGGTGTTTTGGAAACTCATAGCTAATTGTATGCGGTAGTTACTAGGTTATACTAATATGAATTATGTTTTTCTGCTATCGGATTATGTATGTACTTTTGGTTCATAAATCGGGTGTGAGGATGAAGAGAAAGATCTTTTAAATAAATTTATTTACTTGGTAATTATGATTTATCATTAAATGCATGGAATTGGATTAAATAAGAAAAAAAATTCCAGGGTAGAATTTCGGGTCGTTACATTATGTTATCAGAGCATAGTTAATCCTGCGACCTAGGATATGGCTTTGCATGCTTCTTTGTATCCTTTATGTGCTGAAGTTATTTGAATGATGCTAAATGTTAAGTGTTGTGTGCACTATGTTTATACAAATTCGCTTACTAACAATTGACTGAGTACAGATACTCATGGCAGGAAGAGGAAGAGGAAGAGGGGCGAGTCAGAACGTCCCAAATGATTTATTAGCTCAAATGGTGGCGGCGCTACAGTAGGTCAACGAGAACTTGAAGAATCTAAACCAGAATTCGACACCAAGCCCGGATCCACATCCACTAGTTCCACCTGGGCCGGCGGAATATCGGGGCTTAGATGAGTTCTGCAGGAGGAACCTCACTCAGTTCCAATGGGTATTTGCTCCTGAAGCTGCCATCGAGTGGATCCAAGGGGTAGAGAGGATCTTCAGAGCCATGAACAGCACTGAGGCTCAGAAGCTAGCCTATGCTACTTACATGTTGGTGACCGAGGCTAAGAACTGGTGGGAGTATACTCGGCGACAGATGGAAGCCGAAGGACGACTGATCTCCTAGGGTACATTCAAGGAGAAGTTCCTACACAAGTACTTTCCCGCTGATTTGAAAAGGAATAAGGAGATGGAATTTCTGAAGCTGGAACAGGGGAACATGTCAGTAGGGGACTATGCGGCCAAGTTTGAAGAGTTGGCCCGGTTTTGCCCCTACGCCGAGTTGGAAATGGACGGAAGGTCCAAATGCGCCAAGTTCGAATCAGGTTTGAAGCCCTAGTTAAAAAGTATGTTTGGGCATCAAGAGATTGTTGATTTCCCTACCCTGGTGAACAAGTGTAGGGTGTATGAAGATGATTTGGCAGCTGATGAAGCGGCGACATCTAGGGTGGTTCCTCCCAAACACTTTGGGCCTCAACGAAACTTCCCACACGGAAAAAGGAAAGGGAAGGCGTTTCATGAGGAAAGAAAGCCTTACTCCCCTCTGACGAGTAATCGGAGTTATCCTTCGCATGGGTCGAGGACTCATGTCACTGCTGGAGGGTCACGGTTGAACACTCCCTCTCTATGCAACAAATGTGGCCGAACTCATGTCGGTGACTCGTCTCCCGGAATGGCGCTTACTTGTTTTTATTGCAATGAAGTTGGACATATTCGAAGGCATTGTCCTAAGCTACCGCAGAGCGTGAATGTTGTGAGGGTTGAACGACCTCGATCCACTGGCAGAGTGTTCACCATGAGTGGTGCAGAGGCATCGGGCGTAGATGGCCTGATTAAAGGTAATTGCATGGTGTCAGGTATTCTCCTTTTAGTGTTGTTTGATTCGGGAGCGACGCACTCCTTTGTATCTATTGACTGCGTGGATAGACAGAATTTACAAACTGAGTTGTTGCCTTTCGACTTGGTCATGTCCACTCCAACTGATGTGCCTGTGGTGGTGTCGACAGTTGTGTCTCGGTGACCGGTGGTGGTAAACGGTAGAGATTTTACCGTGGATTTAATCTACTTACCATTATCTCAGTTAGACTTGATTATGGGGATGGACTGGTTGTCAGCAAATCATGTGGTGCTTAATTGTGCTGATAAGACCGTGATGTTTGGAAATCCCGATGGGATTTCGGAGGAGGTCGGTTGTATGAAGCCGATGTTGGCAAAGGAAGTCAGGACTTCCTGTAAGGAGGGAGGGGCCGTGTTCATATTGTTGAAGTCCCTGGAAGGTATTGAGAAATCCAAGGTTGAGGACATTCCGATAGTTCGTGAGTTTCCGGAAGTCTTTCCTGGTGATATTCTGGAATTGCCTCCAATGAGAGAAGTTGAATTCTTCATTGATTTAGTGTTGGGAACGGGACCCATCTCTATAACTCCTTATAGAATGGCACCATTAGAGTTAGCTGAGCTGAAAAAGCAGGTTGAGGAATTGTTGGCTAAGAAATTTATTCGCCTGAGTGTCTCGCCGTGGGGCGCACCTGTTTTGCTAGTTAAGAAGAAGGACAGTAGTATGCGATTGTGTACCGATTACAGGCAGTTGGACAAGGTTACGATTAAGAAGAAATACCCATTGCCTCGGATTGATGACTTGATGGATCAGTTGAGAGGGGGCGGTAGTGTTTTCTAAGATTGATCTTCGATCGGGTTACCATCAACTTCGGGTGAAAACAGATGACATTCCCAAGACTGCTTTTAGGACAAGGTATGGACATTTCGAATATTTGGTCATGCCTTTTGGCGTAACTAATGCTCCAGCAATATTTACCGACTACATGAATCGGGTTTTCCATCCGAATTTGGATTCATTTGTAGTGGTATTTATTGATGACATTCTGGTTTACTCCAAAAGCCGAGAGGAACATGCAGAGCACCTGAGGGTTGTTCTAGAACTCCTGAGTAAGAACCAGCTGTATGCTACATTTTCTAAGTGTAATTTATGGTTGGAGTTGGTGAACTTTCTTGGGCATATGATAACCAAGGAAGGGGTAGCTGTGGATCCTTCAAAGGTGGAAGCGGTTACGGAATGGGTCGTGCCCAAGTCGGTTACTGAAATCTGGAGCTTCTTGGGTCTGGCAGGCTAATATCGGAAATTCATTGAGGGATTTTCGAAGTTGGCACTACCATTGACTAAGCTCACTAGGAAAGGAGAACCGTTTGTGTGGATACTTCGTTGCGAAGAAAGCTTTCAAGAGTTGAAACGAAGGTTGACTACGGCGCCCGTGTTGGTTCTTCCGTGTACGGATAAGGATTTCAGGGTTTATTGCGATGCTTCCAAACAAGGTTTGGGTTGTGTTCTGATGCAAGAAGGGAGAGTGGTTGCCTATGCTTCTCGTCAGTTGAGAACACACGAGTAGAACTACCCTATGCATGATTTAGAATTGGCTGTAGTGGTCTTTGCTTTGAAAATTTGGAGACACCATCTCTATGGCATAAGGTTTGTGGTGTACAATGACCACAAGAGTTTGAAATACCTGTTTGATCAAAAGGAGCTGAATATGAGACAGATGAGATGGATGAAATTTTTAAAGGACTACGATTTTGGATTGCAGTACTACCCAGGGAAGGCTAATGTAGTAGCCGATGCACTCAGTCGGAAGTCTTTGCACATGTCAGCTTTGATGATTAGGGAAGGGAAGCTGATAGAGGAGTTCAGGGATATGAACCTAGACGTCCAAATGAGACCTCATAGTATGATATTGGGTATGCTGAAGGTCACGAATGAACTATTTGATCAAATCCGAGTAATGCAAGTGGGAGATATTGAGTTGATGGACAAACGAGATTTGATGATGAGTGGAAAGGAAACCGACTTTGTAACGGACTCCAGTGGGATGATGCGTTACAAGGGGAGAGTGTGTGTGCCTCGTGATGAAGGGCTATGGAATAGTATTTTGGAGGAGTCCCATAAGAGCAAGATGAGCTTTCACCCAGGGACAACGAAAATGTACCAAGACTTGAAGAAGTTGTTTTGATGGTCTGGATTGAAGAGAGATGTGGTGTCATATGTTTCGAGTTGTTTGATATGCCGGAAAGCGAAAATTGAGCATCAACGACCGGCAGGAGAGTTACAATCCCTAGAAACTCCCGTTTGGAAGTGGGATAGTATCTTCATGGATTTTGTGTCTGGTTTTCCGAAGACTCAGAGAGGATATGATTCGATATGGGTGATCGTTGATCGGTTAACTAAATCTGCTCACTTTCTGCCTATGAACATGAGGTACTCTTTGGAGAGGTTGGCAGAACTGTATATCCGGGAAATTGTTCGCTTGCATGGAATACCGTCAAGCATTGTGTCGGATAGGGACCCCCGTTTCACTTCAAAATTTTGGACTAGTTTGCAAACCGCTTTGGGAACTAAGTTGAGGCTGAGTTCAGCTTATCATCCACAAACAGACGGTCAATCAGAAAGGACGATACAGTCATTGGAGGACCTTTTAAGGGCCTGTGTCTTAGAACAACCAGGGAGTTGGGATAGCATGTTGTCGTTGATCGAATTTACCTACAACAATAGCTTCCATTCGAGTATTGGGATGGCACCTTATGAGGCGTTATATGGTAGGAAGTGCCGAACTCCAGTGAGTTGGTTTGAAATTGGGGAGAACTTGATATTGGGACCCGAACTGGTTTAGGAGACGACGGATAAGATCAAGAAAATCCGGGAACATATGAGAATCGCCCAAAGTCGACAGAAGAGCTATTATGATAAGAGGCGGAAACCTCTTGAATTTAACGAGGGAGATCATGTTTTCATGAGAGTTGTTCCGACTACCGGTATCGGTAGAGTGTTGAAGTCCCGTAAGATGACTCCTCGATTTATTGGGCCGTATCAGATATTGAAGAGAATTGGGCCGGTAGCGTATCGTATTGCTTTACCTCCATTGTTGTCCAATCTCTATAATGTGTTTCATGTGTTTCAGTTGAGGAAATATGTTGGAGATCCATCTCATGTGGTTGAGTCTGATCAGATAGAGTTGAAGGATAATTTGACTTTTGCGACGTTGCCCGTGAGAATCATGGATACCAGTGTAAAGAGATTGAGAGGCAAGGAGATTGCCTTGGTAAAGGTGTTGTGGAGTCAAGTGGACGAAGGAGACGCTACTTGGGAAGTTGAGCAAGAGATGAGGGAAGATTACCCTCATTTGTTTGAATCGAGGTATGTTTAATTTTCGGGGACGAAAATTCTTATAAGAGGGGGAGGATTGTAACACCCCAAATTTTAAGTCTTTAAAATTATAGTATCAGTCTTGGGATCCTCGCTTGAGCGAGAGATTCTCGCTTGGGCGAGAAAGGTTCACCTGGGAGGGTGAAATCCTAGGCTATACTGGAGGATTCTCGCCTGAGCGAGAGTTGTCTCGCCTGGGCGAGAAATGGCATTTTGGGGCTGTTGACACTGTGAGATTCTCGCTTGAGCGAGAATCCCTCGCTTGAGCGAGAGGGTCAGAGTTGAGTTTTTAAAATGGGCGGGATTTTCTCGCTTGAGCGAGAGAAAGCTCGCTTAAGCGAGAACCCGACGAGAACATTAAATGAGGGAAACCCCAAATACATTTTTAGGTTAAGAATTGAAGAGATGTGAGAGAAGAGAGCATTCCCAAGGTCTAGGAGCTTTGATTCTTGTTCAAGAGGTTGAGAAGAGGTAAAACTCTCTATTCTAACTCTTTTCTTATCTTGAGAACCCATTTTTGGTATTATGGATCTCTTCTCAAAGTGTGTAAAACCATGGAAACTCTCTCTTTCGAGTTATGGTTCGTTTTATGTCGCTTGTACCTTGTAAACTCTTGGTTTTGAGTTAGTATTCCAAGAATGGAAAGGGTTTGTGGGTTGACTCATGAAAACCCCAAAACCCTAGAGAGAGAAAATGTGGTTAGAGAGGAAAAATGGGTAAAACGCTAAAGGTAGAAGATGAGTTGCTTTATAATGTTAAAATATGAGATGATATGTATGTTTTAGATGGTTGAAAACTCATAATGAAAGTAATATAGAACCATTGAAAATATGATAAATATCTTGTATGGTTGAATAATGCAATATAAGTTATTTATTTGTTATTTGGAATGAATGACTAACATTGTGTTATGTGGTGGGAATGAGGAAAGATCCTAAATTTGGAGGCGGTGCCGGTGGAACTTACGAAGTCACCAAAAACCAAATCCAACACTCACCGAGGTAAGGATAAGTCTTTAACTTATGCATGGTGTTAGAAAATTTGTGGATTTTCTGTTATGGATAATGAATAAAATGTGAATCACTTAGTCATTATGAACATATATGGGTATGTTGATAATGATGAGAAGTGGATTTACGGTTTATGTATTGGTGGAGTGCCAATGGAAATAAAACTCGAAATGAAATCATGAAATGTAAATCACTTTGTAGTTATAAGCATATGTGGATATGTTTGTAATGATGTCGGGTGTATTTATCATTTTTGTATTGGTGGAGTGCCAATGGAAATAAAACTCGGAATAATAGCAATAAATTGTAAGTCACTTTGTAGTTACAATATACGTGGATATGTTGTAATGATGTCGGGAGCATTTATTGACTATGTATTGGTGGAGTGCCAATGGAAATAAAACTCGGAATAAAAGCAATAAATTGTAGGTCACTTTGTAGTTACAATATACGATATGTTGTAATGATGTTGGGTGCATTTATTGACTATGTATTGGTGGAGTGCCAATGGAAATAAAACTCGGATAAAACAATAAACTGTAAGTCACTTTGTAGTTACAGGCATATACGCTATGATGTAATGATGTCCGGTGCATTTATTGTCTATGTAATAGTGGAGAGCCAATGGAAATAAAACTCGGAAACAAAGTAATAAATGGTAAATCACTTAGTCACTACAAATATATATGGGTATGTTTATAGTGATGGCGAGTGGATTTATGGTTTATGTATTGGTGGAGTGCCAATGGAAATAAAACTCGTTTTAGCCGACCAGAATGGGTTAGCGACTCTAGCTCGAGTTATGTAGCATGGTTTTTCAAAAGTACAGATGACGAAAATGGTTTTAAGTGGATTTAATTTATATCGTTGTTTAACCCTATTAAATGTGGATTAACTTACATTGAAATTTTATTGAGTTAATGACTTATTCCTTTGTTTTGTTTGTGCATGGTAAACGTTAATCCCATTGTAGGTAGGTGGACGGGGAAAGGATGATTTGAGTAGGAGATTAGAGACCTTTATTTTGATGTCTCTTTATCCATTCTTTTGTAACTTCAAACGATTGTAATTGAGGCAACTAATTGTACTATGAATACTATTTTTGTACATGATTTTGATCATGGAGACTAGTAACTCGGGATATATGTAGCTATGGGTGTTTTGGAAACTCATAGCTAATTGTATACGGTAGTTACTAGGTTATACTAATATGAATTATGTTTTTCTACTATCAGATTGTGTATGTACTTTTGGTTCATAGATCGGGTGTGAGGATGAAGAGAAAGATCTTTTAAATAAATTTATTTACTTGGTAATTATGATTTATCGTTAAATGCATGGAATTGGATTAAATAAGGAAAAAATTTCCAGGGTAGAATTTCGGGTCGTTACAAAGTTCATTGATACTCATAACCAACTAGCGGACATATTTACTAAACCGTTAGCAAAAGAACCTTTTTATAAGATTAGACGAGAATTAGGCATTCTTTCAGGCACATAACTCCAAAAGAAAGGGCGAGCATACATGCATACATATAGGGGGAGCATACTCAAGACAAGTCAAGATATATCATCAAGGATGCTGCTCTCAGAAAATTACACTTTCAAGAAGACATTGGTTTGTCATCATCAAAAAGGGGGAGATTGTGAAGAAGATCTTGCTCCTGACCTTGGCACGGTTTTGATGAAGACACCAATATCACAAAAATAAGAAAGGAAGAAGACAAACAAAGACTACCGAAGATAAAGCTTCAAGATTTAGAGTCTAAGTCTTTAGCTACTTCTATCCTTACAACTCATTTATTTACTTAGATAAAAATGCTCAAAATTGTTTTCAAGAAAATCAGAATAATCTAAGTGTGATTAAAAATAATTTTCAAAAACAACATGTAACGGGTTACCATACTTGAGTAACAAGTTACATGAGTGAGAAAAGATTTTTCAAACATCTAACAGTTATGAGTAATCCATTACAGACTTTGGAGTAACAGATTACCATTTTTAGAAAACAGGGAAATCGATTACTCAAAGTAGTGTAATCGATTACACTAAGGAAAATTCACAAAGGTGTCAAACAGTGTTGTTGAGTAATCGATTACTCAAATCCAGTAATCGATTACACTGTGTGAATTTTCAAAAAACTGTTAACAGGATTGTTGGGTAATCGATTACTCATTTGCAGTAATCGATTACTGAGAGCTGTTGCATCAGTTTTTCAGATTTCAAGTGAAAGGGTTTCACTCCAAACTGATTGCTTTTCATTCCAAGCGAAACCTACTCATACCTAAGGGTATTATGGTTGATTGGAAGCCTATATAAAGGCATGGAATCACTCTCACAACAACATACATACAACTCACAACTCAGATTTCAAACTCTCTTTAAAAGCTCTCACACTTTCTGATTTTATTTACACTTTTCAAGCAACCTACTCTTATACTTTCAAAGTTATTTTGAAGTTGCTTCTAAGTGTTTTTCATATTGTTAAAGAGTATTATTATCTCAAGTATACGAGTTATTATCTCAAGTATACCTATTTTGAAGTTGCTTCTAAGTATTTTGCAAAGTTTACTTTCTTTCACAAGGGTGTGAAGAGAAAGGGTGAGTAATTTGGTATAGTGTTTACCAAGGGTGTTACATGGAATAGAGTTTTCCAAGGAGATTAGATATAAGTGAGTGTGTAAGGTACAAGGAGATCTCGGGGTGAGATATTTGTAATTGCAACTCATTATATTTAATAAAGGAATCTCTTGCGAGTCAAGAGTACTGGACGTAGCCTTCGGTGGACAAGAAGGTGAACCAGTATAAAACACATGCGTACTCTCTTTCCCTTCTCTTTGTTATTTATTTATCCTTCCTAAGTCAATATTTTTCTGCACAATATTTTTGCTGCACGTTAACTTTGATATTGCATAAAAATTGGTCATACTTATTGCAACAACTAATTCACCCCCCCCCCCCCCCCCCCCCCCCCCCCCCCTCCCTCTTAGTTGCAATCTCAGTCTTACAATTCGACCATCTTCAAAACACGGTAACCCCATCCACTTCGAAAAACCTCTATTCTCAACCGTTTTGAGTGATTTTTGAGTCTATTTCTATCACATTTTCAATACTAAACAGATTGCAACCACCATCTTCGTTTTTAGAATACTATATCAAAATACCCCAATTTCTCAAAACCTAGAATTTCATAACTTCATTTTCATGACTTCTTCATCAAGAACCAAGAAACAACGTACCAATGTATCTCAAAGGAGGCAACCAACTTCATCAAAGGCTAATCCATTGGATTTGGGACGAATTCTTGCAAATGAAGAACAACCAAAGTGTTCACGAGCATTTTCTATAGAGACCCATCTTTGCTCATAATTTTGGTAAGTTACACTCTTTTGAGTGTGATGATTTCATTTTCCCCACCCTTTTAGCCAACAAAACCTTTTTGAATTATGTGAAGTACATTGTGCCTACTACCCTATACTTGTGAGTGTATTTTACTACAATTTGACATTTAGGAAAAATAAGATCCTTTCTTATGTCACATGAAAAATAATAGAGGTTGGCTTTCAATATGTCTCTGAAGGGTACAACAAAATGAATTCTAATACTCTATGTGTAGATTTTCCAAGAGGGGAATTGAAATGCATAAGCAAATGGCCCTAAGTGAAACTATAAAAAGTAGAGATATCCTATCAGCTAGAAATCTCAATCTTGAAGACTGTTTGCTTCATTACCTGATGTATGCTCTTAAGCATAACATTCCAATTAATTGGACCTTGATGGTAATGGGACAAATGTGAACTTTTAAAGATGATCGTCAACCCTTACCTTATTCTATCATCATCACTACCATACTTGAGAATTTTGGTGTTTCTACTATTGGGAAGTCCAAGATCCTACTAGATGCTAGGGAAATTAAGATTGATGTGGATGTAATCCAAAAGATGGGATTCCTTCGAGACCCCATATATATGATCAACAAGCATCGAAGTGATCAACAGACTGCTCATACGGAAAATCCCTCTGTTGATTCTCCTATACAGCAACCCTTTGCATTCCAAATTGAGTCATCTTCATCTGCTTCCATACCTACTAATCAGATGATGATGGATTAGTTATTTTTTCTTCGAGGCTACATCACCACAAGGGTGGATGACCTTGATGCTAAGAATCAACAAGTCCAAGTTGAACTTAGACGATTATCAAATCGACTGGACTACATGGATTTGGATGATGAGACTGACGAGCCAGAAACTTAGAAAAGTTGTTGTCTAGGATTTGATTAGTTTGTTTCTTTAATGTAGTTGTTTATGAACTTGTTGAATTGTCTTTGAAAATTTTAAACTTCATTTACTTTTCTGTTTGTATGAACCTCTTGGACATTATTGAAGATTACGTTATGTTGCTTATCTTGTTACCCTTTTGATGTATATATCTATATATATTATGCTAGAAACTTCGCTTTTTCTCTTTATGATGAAGTCAAAAGGGGGAGAAAAGTTGGAGTTGTATTTTCTGTCTAAATATTTTCAAGCACATACTTAAAACCAATGTTATAAAAACCGTACCGTACCGGCTGGTTTAACCGGAAAACCGATGAATCGGACCCCTAACCGGTACAGTACGTATGTTATACCGCATATGCAATAGAACCGGTCAAAACCGATGAACTGGTTTGTACATTAATTTTTTTTTTAAATTTCAAATTTTCAATTCTTCACCAATTCTTCAACTTCAATGATTAATATTTGTGTCATTTATTTGTATTTTGCGTTTGTTAAGTGATAATTTTGGATTAATATATGTTTTTGCACTTTAGAATTTAATTTTGTTAAAGACTTAATATTGTTTGTTTGTGTGAATTTGGAGTAGATTATGAATATGGATTATAAATCTGCATACCTACTTATTTGAATTTTTTGTTATAGGTTTACATATATATATAAGCAAGTATGCCCGGTTTAACCGACATGCGGTTTAATTACTGAACCACTGTACCACTATACCAGTAACATGACCAGTTTGATAACTGGTACGGTTTTAATAACATTGCTTAAAACCAAAGGGGAGTGTACAAGATAGGGGAAGCATACTCAAGTCAACCTTGATATATCTCATGAAATATGCTGATCTCAGAAAACTCTACCTTAAAAAAATGTTGGTTTGTGATCATAACAAAAGGGAGATCGTGAAGAAGATCTTGCTCCTGACCTTAACACAGTTTTGATGAAGTCACCAAGATCACAAAAAGAAGAAAAAGAAAGAAGACTTCGAAGAAAAAGAAGAACAATCTTCAAGACTAAAAATAAAGTTTAAGTCTTCAATACCTACTTCTATCTTTTAGCTCTAAGTATGTTTATTAAGCAATTCTCAAAATATGATAAAACTATTTTGAAAATCATTGGATATCTCTTAGACAAATTAAAATAATTTTCAAAATGCTAAGTAACAAGCTACTTGACTTGAGTAACAAGTTATTAGATCTAGATAACTTATTACTTGGACTGTGTAGCAGTGAGTAACAAGTTACCTAGCTGAGTAACAAGTTAATGGACATTATGTTTCTTTAATCGATTACATGATACAGTAACCGATTACACAGAGATGTTAAAACCAGTTTTTCAGTTTCAAACTCAACAGCTTTCATCCAAAAACATTTTGTTCTAGAGTTTCTGAAGTTGCATTAAGTGTTTGTTCTAAAGTTTTTCCAAACTTAAACACATCTAAGAGCATTGTATACTAAGTGTATTAAAAGCGAGAGGGTTGCAAGTTATAGAAATTTTGATATCTTGGAAGGCAATCTTGATTACATAGAGATGTTAAAACCCAATTTTCAATCTCAAACTCAACAACTTTCAATTAACCATCAAAATCAGTCAACTAATTCATCCCCACTTAGTTGTCATCTAATACTTACAAATTGGACCACTCTAACCGTACCAGTCAAGCGGATTACTCTAAATTGAGCTCCATACGCCGGAATAATAATGGGCCTCTTACCTTGGGAAAACGTATTAGGCAGACCCAATACATGATGAATGATTATGTTCAGATATGAATGTTAAGGTTCAGTTTGCTTTTAGTATTATTTCTTTCAATTAAAAAGTTCCTAGTCTAAGATTATGACAAATGCTTGGTTCTTCTTCCTTTTAGGATTTACTTTATTGTAGTCAAATTTGCAGTGCTGCTGAAAAGATTATCATGAAAAAAACCTAGAGCATGATCAATTTCCTTTGTGTATTAAGATTGCAATTTTAAATAATCAACTAGAAAACTAATTCATTTCTAATATGAGCAATGGAACTTTAATACCAGATCTTTCTCAAATATACATAATACAACCAGAAATATGAGAAATAATCTCCTCTCCATATTTTTTCTCAAGTTTTCTATCATAGTGAAACAACCCTCATGACTAGAAAATGACACCCAAAGACAAGTTGATAATACTAATGGTGGTGTCCCACAGCTTTGCCACAAAGCAAGACATTTGTAGGAATATCATATTCATTAGCTAAGCTGTGTTGAGCATTCCACACTTTGAGATATAATTGCTGCCCAAGATATTGCCTTTCCCAAATTGCAGACCTCAAATTCCACATACCTTGGTTGTCCAATGACACCAATATAGTACTCCAAGAGTTTGGATATACCTACATTAATTTCAAGCATATCAGAAGGAAGCAAATTGGCACATCCTATCTCATTATTTAATAAAATATATTCTCATACTAGGAGAAAAGTTATCTCCCCTGTCAGTAAAATTATGACATTTGTTCTATTTTTCTAGTTTTTAGAAATATTTTCGTAGAAAATAATTAAATGTGACACATGTCATAATTTTACTAGCGAAATGAGGTAACTTATCTACTGTTATGATGAGATACTTTATTCTCTTATTAAAATGAATTAGGCTTTAGGGACTTTATTCTTTAAGTAACATGAGGTGGATCTTATTCTTACAAACTTTGCCAACTTCCGGACAAAATTTTATAAGGTTGCTTGTCTTGCGACCTGGAGGTTACGAGTTTTAATTCTGTAAACAATCTCTATACTTATAAGGATGAGTACACCTACCCTTCCCAAACCCCATTAGATGGGAGTAAGGTCATGAGTTATAAAAATTGCGAGAAAGTTGTAGATCAGAGGTACTAATGTTTTTAGTTACCTGTGTAGTATGCCTAGTCAGGGCATCCACTAGATTATAGGTTCTTCTCTTGGCTGGTGTCCACTGGCCAAAACCATAACTGTAATTGTTGCAATGAACATCATTAATTTCTCATAAGCTAATTCTAATTAGAGATAGTTTGTTCCTACAAATAAGCATAAAGATAAAGATAGATTGAAGCAGAACTCAAATAAAGGTAGCTGCCATACCCAACAACCCAAAAATCATAACCATCAAGATGCCAAGATTGCATGGTATTTTCATTGTTCTGAAAAACGATCTCTATAAAATCATGGAGAGAAGTTGGCACTACAGAGGTAGCTACATATACAGGACCATTAGAAGGAAGGTTTTGGATTGAATCGACACTGAAGATTCCGGGAATGTTGAAGTAATCTGCAAGCTTAAGAGGGGTATCAGAGTTAACATAGGAAACTTTGTTAACCGCGTAGCGAAGTTTTCCGTTAACCAAAGGTGCAGAATTGGCCAATACAATTGTCTTTGTAGGAATTATTTTCCCATAATGGAATGACCCTTGTGGGTTAGGCCTAGCAGCATTTGCTGTCAGATTCCATCTGCATGAAGAATTAATTTCGGACGAATCAGAATTTTATATAAATTGAAGCGAAGTTAAAGGCTTGTCGATTTTGATTAGAATTTTTTATAACCTGAAGCTTCTAGATTGCCTCAGAGACCAATGATATTGATAAGTAGGGGGGCTAGGCAAAGGTCCAGAAGCAGGAGAGTAAGAGTTTGCATAGTGTAACACTGCAGTTGCTGTGAGAACTTTATTGGAAAATCTTGTTGAGGCAACAATGTAGTAATCCTTTGGAGGATTATTTAAGGTCACCAACACAGAAACTGATTGGCCAACATGCACATCAAGGGAGTTGTATATATTTTGTACAGTGTGTGATCCTTCAACCTCAACTAACTTAAGGGTATGACCTTGAATTCTGAAGTTAATTGAGGTTGACAAGCCCACATTTGAGATCCTGAACATATATGTCTTTCCTGAAATTAAGCATAACTAGTGTTACAACTACAAGTCTTTATCCCATTGGATGTGGTCGGCTAAGTATGACTAGTGTCGGTAACACAAAAAAATCAAGAAGTTCGACTTAATGAATCATATAGCCTTTAAGAAAGACTGACCCTGTTCACCATTTACAGTTGTATGAGCCTGGCCATTGATGAGCAGGCCATCAGGAAAGGCAAGAGATTTTCCAGAATCCAAAGATTCCTGTAATGTCTGAACATAACAAACCAAAAAGAATGAATACAGTTGAAGAATTCTGTTTAAGATTCTAGGAAATATGGAAAAATAAAGATGACTATAACACAACCGCAATTTAAAAGACTGTATACCAGGATCGGTTTATTTATGGCAATGAGAGGAGTAACCGAACAGGTAAGTGGGGTATTTAAATCATTCCCAAGACAATGAGGTAGGCAATGTGGGACTTACTTCCCAACATGCCCCACCACATAAGTCTGCCGAAACAGACGAAAGGTTACATTTGACACATAACAAGTTGGGTTCTGCCTCTGATACCATGTTAAGATTTCATCTCAAAATCAATTGGCAGTGAAAGGAGTAGCCGAACAAGTATTTAAACTATTCCCGAGATAATGAGGTAGGCGATGTGTAACTTATTTCCCAACACTCTTCATCTATCAAGCAATGTGAAGGATAATGTAAAGCAGAAGTTGGTGGAGGAAGACAAAAAATATGTTGTATCTTACCATGTGATTCTTCTTGTACCAATCACCAATGAGTAAAGTAAAATCTCCATCAGGATATGGATAAGGAACAGAGATAACAGATCTATGATATACATTGAGTCCTCCAAATCCTCCAGCTGCTTTATGAAGTTGAGTTGATGGAAAGTATGTGAAGGTTCCAATCTGATCCTTGGCCTGAAACTTATATGTGTAATTTGAGTTTGGAAGAATGGGGCAGTTAGTTCCTAATACCCCATCTTGCCATGAATTTTTCCTTTGTTTAATGCCATTCCTGGTTTATGACAACATTGTTAAATTCCATAACCACATATTATGAAGTATAATCCTCTAGGAAAATGTAACTTTCCATTTATTAGCCAAACAATACTATATAAAAAGATTATAAGATATCTAAATTTATTAATTTAGTGAATAGCATACAACTCTGATTGTGACCCAGGTTGCCATTTTTGCTTAAATCTTTGCACATATAGTATATGTGAAGAACGCAATTTATCAAAATGATTAAAACATGACACAAAAACTTGGAACAGCTATTGGTAATGGTAGTAAAAGATTGTCATAATTCTAGAACTTGAAACTGTAAAATCCATGTATAACAACACCAATGCTACCTTTCTTTCCAATTCTTTACATCCACCATGTTAAAATTGGAGCAACATCACCATTCTACGTACCACTTGTTTTTTATTAGTCGAAAAAGTAAGATATGAGTTAAATATATACTAGCTTTGTATTTTATGACCAATGAGACTGAAATGATACACAGAGTGATACATATTTTGGGACAGAATATTCCACATAAGCAGTTAAAGAGACTATAGATTACCCCTAAGAAGTTGGCCCACAAGTTGTCTATGTCACTCCTATGTGTCATCAGTTACAAATTGACACGTCAATTAATGTTGCACCATAATAACTAACCAAAAGTTAATAAAACATAATTGTAAGTTTGTGATTGATGGCAAAGAGAAGTGATATAGACAACTTGTGCTCAAGAAGTTGACATATTGTTTTAAGTTAAATTAGACCACACAGACCATAAAGCAGAAAATTTAAGCACTTGGAAATAGAGAAACTCACCAAGTGAGTAGAAATGGCTCATCCAGCTTGTTGATAAGGTTGAGAATAACATTGTCATTAGTTACCAAGTCAAGTTGAGGGCCAGGAAACTCACCATTAATCAAAATCACCTTAAAAAAAGTATACCATTAAAACTTTAGACTCTCTCTAGCAACAATTTATCCAAAGATTTAATCTTATAAATCAAATGAAAACATGTAAACAACCCACGTGATCGGTATTTTTTTTATAGGCAAATATTAGTTAAACAACGCACCTGTTGGTTACTACCAAGAGGAGAACGAGTCCCGTAAGTCACGGTCCATGTGTAGTATTTGTATGCATCTTCTGCTTGTACCAAAGAGACACTGAGCAAAGGCAGAACAACAACACAGAACAAATGGAGCAAAACTGTGCTTCCCATTGCCTCTACAAAATATAAAGACAACTTCAGAGAAACACACTTATAATTCAGAATTTAAACCTCAGTGAAGAGAAAAAGTAAAGAATGTTGGAAAGTGGAAACTTGGTACTGAGAATTAAGCACTGAAAAGTACAAGAATTCTGTGATGGTTCTGCTCAAACTGTAACTAACTTCAAGAGTGACACATTCTCTGGCTTGGAGCCTCTTTATATGTCTACCTGGGAGGAGTACTATGGTAATAAAGAATTAAAAAAAATGATGGTTTTGCTTAGTTTTATTGTAGCAAATTGATGATTTTAACGCGTTTCCATTGATTGTTGCTTCAATGTAAAGTTATAGTAAAATAGTATACATCTTTTACAATCATAAACAGATAATCATTATTGAAATGCATATATAATTTTATTGGGAGGATGCAACTGTAAGTTTAAAACATTTAAACTAAATCTTAATAATTAATTATAATGAAATTCAATATTTTGAATTAGTGAGCAAATATAAACCATTAGATTTTCTTATAATTGATGGTTAAAATGTGGACTCTCGTAACAGGTGGATTCATTCTCTTACTTCATTAGCCCTACAATTCCACCTATTAGCGTCTAAACTCCTGAAATCTCGCCACTGATTTCTATCTAACAATAACCAAGCGTTAAGAGTTAATCCACTACGTGGTTTCTAATATATAATCCAACCATGGTATAATCTTATGATCAATAATAATATTGATTTCTAAATTTTTAATAATAGTTTTACCCTTATATTTTTCTTTCTCCACAAATTGTATTAACTTCTATTATATGGTAGTGAACTTCTAACTTTTTGATTTCTATGTCCAAACCATATAAATCGTGGATCTTCTATTTTTTATACTAGTGGGGTTAGTCAACTTTTTTTATAATACATTTATTTGGTTTATATTATATAATTGAATAATTGTATAATGTTTTATTCATTAGCAAAATATTGATTTTTCTTGACCTCCTTATTTCTCCAGAAATTGGATTAACCTCCATTAGATATACTTTCCTTACTAAGTTTATAACTTTTAAGAGTCTCTTCCACAAATGTCTAAATCACTTAAATAGTAATTATTCTATTTTATTCAACCTGAGTTATTCCAACTATCTATACATTTATATTTAATCCTATATAAAATGTGAATGTTGTTTTTGTGAAAAGTAAATTGTCAAATCTTTAAGATGGATCAACTTTGTCTTCCCATGTAGTAAAATATTATAAGTGATTAATGTTATTAATGTAAGTTGCAACTTAACCAATTGCAAGTTCCAGCTTCAACCCAGGTTTTTATTTATTTTGCTTTAAGATGAGTAAGTATTTTACAATTTACACATGAAGTCAAATTTCCACTCTCTTATATTTATAAAAAGTAATTATTCAAAATCATTTTGGATCTCTATGTTTAAAACAATTGAGATTATTTTCGAGCATAAAAGAGACATATTTTGTGCACATAAAAAATGTCAACTAAGTTTACGGTGCACAAATTCAGGTTCAAGTTACTAAGATACACTTTGATAATGAAGATTATATGTCCAATATTTTTTTTGTCTCGTTATATACTAATACAATAAAATAATATCAATTAAGTAACACAAAATCATAGTACCTCTGATCTACAATAAAATAATATCAATTAAGTAACAAAAAATCATACCCAATTAAGAGAATAATGTATCGCCTGATATAAGGAGATAATTTATCTCCTCCGACCACTAAAATCGTGAGATGTGTACCATTTAATCATTTTCTACAAAAATATTTCTAGAACTAAACAAAACAATTCACATGTCATTTTTTTACTGACGGAAGAAGGTAAGTTATTTCTTGGTATGAGGAGATACATTATTCTCTTTTATTATTTAGTATAATATGATTGGTTTGAGACATGAGGATGAAATTTTTTTGGGACATGTAATCCTTGTTCACCATTCACCCCTTGCCTATTCACTTTCAAGTTTCAACATTGGAAATATATACCACCACCAAGTATCTTGTTTATTGTATAAGTGTTTTTAAATTTAATTTAAAATTAGCATATATTATGTACATTGCATGTGTATTTTAAAATTCAGAATAAAATTATAAAAAAAATATATTAAATAAAATATGAATAAACATATATTTTTAAATTAAACTTAAGTGTTTCATATGATTTTTTTAATTTAACTAATTATTTTTATGGTCTAAATCTTATATCCTAGAAATTATTAAAAGTTGTCACATATAATCATTTTAATTAGGGAAAGAATTCTTCTCCACAATGTGAGAGAAGGTAGTTTTTAAAAATATTTAATTTAAAATAAAATAAAAGTCTATACCATTAAAATTTTGTTTTTATCATATGTCATAATCTTAATTATGCATTGGTCTCTCTATTCAGATTTTTAAATTAATTATCTCTTACTCCATGCACTTCAACTCTTTCTCATTCTGTCTTCCCTTTGTAAAATCTACCACTCTTATAATATATATTTTTGGTCAAAAGGGTAAAAAGAAATGTGGGGTAACTAATAATGGAGCTTCACATGAACTTTAGACAATGACAGAAACAGAAAGAAAGAGTTTGGTGAGTATATATCCCCGGATTTTTGTAACGCATGATGAGCGTGAATTGCGTTGAAAATGACAGTGTAACGAGAGAATGATTTAAGATTAGGCATGTTGAGTAGTTTCTTTCAAATGGAGATCACATGTCTCATTTTTTGTGTCTCAATATGTATAGTTAAAAACTGTAACGTAATCAAACAGAAAATTAAAAAAAATAAGAAATAACATTTTTTATATTACTTGGTGCATTATGATTGACTTGAGACATAAGGATATAAATTTTTTGAGACAAATGATCCTTATTTGTTTTGGTTAATTGCTTACCGTGGATACTTGTACATGGCTTATAGATCCTCGCGGTACATTGACTTCAGTAAAGTAGAGTATATTCATTGATTATAATGTTTATGTGTAAACATTTATATACAACAATTATATCATCTACCATTTGTTTAAATTAATTTTTTAAGAACTAATAATAATTAAATATGAATGGTTGGTGATGCAATAATAATGTATGAAACTCAAACACTATCTATGCATATATTTTATCTCATATTTATTATACATTAAGTTGTTTTAAATTATACCACATCCAAATATTAGGGTGGAATTTGCATTGAATGATCGAAAGTGTATTAGAATAAAACCTATTGAGAAACATTGTTGCATTTTTATATAATTTGAGTACAAAAATATTAATATTTATTATCAGTGTAAAGATTTATACATACTCACTACATCATCTATTATTCATTTATATTTTTTTGAAAATAATAAATAATAAATAAATATGAATGATGAATGATTTATATAAAACTCATATAATATTATTGCATATAAGTTGCTTTAAGTTGCTCCACCATTGCACATGATATCGAGATTTTGAGAGGATTGCAATTGCGTTCAAATAGGCTATAACCAAAACTACAGTTTAAAATATCTGTATGTTCCCTATAGTCCATTTTTCCCCGCATGCATTACAAACATGCTTTTGGGGCTGCTTGTTTTTTATAAGAAGTTTTTTTAAGGAATATGTTATTTCTACAATAAATTCACGACTTGGTTGACAATTTTCTATTTTGTGAAAAGGAATAAAGTCTCAACTTCTCCTTTTTTTTATCCCTTCTCTAATTCTTTACCTTTTATATAAGTTGTCAATAAAATTACAAAAGGAGTCAATTGTAAGTTTGGTAAACTCATATGTATTTGACTAAGACAAAGATTTTAGAAAAGCTTGAAGATGACAACAATCCTATAAATAACATGTCAAGACTTAGGTCATCATAGTCTTAAGGAAATCTTTTATGTTTTATAGAATTTCTAAGATGATTGCTTAGATTGAGTCTAAGTTAGGTAAACTTATGATGAAAATCTCACAAGACTTAAAATTGATTTTATCTAAAATGAGACATATGATCCATCCATTACATGACTATGTGTGCATAAATATTTTAAATTCATACGTTACATGTAAGAAATTTTGGGTCACACATGTAATGTTTAAATGTGTTTATGGTCATTATTATAAGTAGCCAAATTAAAGTGATCTACTTCAAGTAAGATTCATGACTATAGACATAATTATCATGAAAATTATTGTGTAGATACCTAAAGTCTTATTTCTATTTTATGATGGCCAAAATCGAAAATAAGAAAATCAAGTGGCATCACCCTTCATGGAAGGATATGCACTTCTTATAAATAGGGGTTATGGTCCCCAATTGAAGACCACAACATGAAATAAGATGAACCACAACAAATCAATATTCTCTTCATCCCAGTAGAGGAAGAACTAAGACTAAGGGTGATATACAATTGGAAGACCAACAAACCTACATGTTCTACTATGAACATACATTTGCATACAAGGATAAAGGAGGGCATTATGATACAAGGAGATGAAGTTGATGGATACATGACTAAGGACAATTAAAGTTCATCCATCATATTCTCAATGAATACATTAAGGTACGTTTCCGCTTAAGTTCTAGTTTCTATACATTTATTCTTGATGATTTGACATGAAAGATCTTGGCTATATATATGATGAAAGTATTGTTCATCATCTTTATGTGTTATGTATGTTTATGTATATAAAGTCTCACACCACACTAAAGTCTATCTTAAATTATTTTTTCTACAAGTGTTATCTGAGCCACTTTCATGTCATGTCATTGGGAATTAAGGTTTTCAGTTATCATGTAATGATTTTGAGAATATGGTTTAATTGTCTTTCTAGAAGTTTATTGTTTTATAAAGATGTCATGTTAAAATTAAACATGTTCTAGTTGCTTCTATTTATTGTATGCATTTCTTATAATATTACTATGAATAAAATTATGAATATTGTTATTCATTTAGTTTTAAATTTGTGAATACAAACAATATGGATTTAGTTTTGAATGATGACTTAGATTTAAAGGAAGATTTATTTAATTCATGCATATAGTGTCACTCTTGAAACATGGAGGTCCCGTTTTCTAGTTTGGCTTCATTAGTTTGGATTTTGAAATAGTAATATGCATTTTAGTTGCCCAACCTATGCAATAGTTGGTCCCTGGTTATAAGGCTGTAGTGCAGTGTTGGATATACACGGATTGCAATAGTATTTTGTTACCAAAACTTAGCATCAATTAAAAAAAAATATTGCATTGTTTCAGAATTTAACGTTCACAATGTTTTAAGTAATATTAAAGTTGCCAAATGTACATTTTGGTTGTCTAAAGTATATGTCCCTTGGCTCTGACTGAAATGTTACACCACTTCAAGAGTGGTTAAATGAACTATTATATTGGTGTGATGGTTGCATTGTTTGGGTTTTTAGTGTGTCGTAACATTTCAACACCCATTTTGGAAGTTAGGCATTGGTAGTAGTAACACGTTGACCGTGTTATTGAGTTTTAGATGAGCAGTTTGGTGTGAAGAACTTTAGTTGTCTTGGTCACGGGGATTTCTTATCATTCCTTGAGAAGTATGTTTACCAGTTACCACATTAGCTGCAAAAATTGTTCGGTAGTGGCACATGTGAAAAGTCCTCCTGGAGGCCTGCATGTGGGAGAATGAAACAGTAACTAAGCATATGATTTCCTTGGGTATTTTTGAGGCAATTTCCTTCAATTAGTTTGGAACAACCCCACAAGTCCATGTCTCATAATAAGCTAATGTATCCACTGTGTTGTAAATATATTAAGGCTAATTGCATGGACTCCACATATTTGCATTTTAGTGACAGTGTGTTAACATACACACAGTGTTTTACTTTCACTATTTTGTTTCATTTAATACATAGTGTTTCATTTCCCACATAATGTTTCACTTTCAAACAATTTTTTATTTTTATTTTTTCTCTTAAAAAAGTGTTTTGAATATTTTTTTGAAATAAGAAGTTGCCAAAGTGACCTCTCTTGTTGTAGATTACTCATGATAAATGTTGAATGTTAGTATCTGTATATATCCATCCGAATATTGATTGACCCAAAAGAAAATTAATATTTGGCCGGACTATATGCACATATGTGATGATAAACATGTGATAATTATAAAGTTATATATGTGAATGATAAATCAGTCCAAATAAGAGTTTATTATTTGACATACATTATTGATCAATGTTTGACCATTACAAAATACTACCATTAATTGGCAATTGATATGGAATATCAAGCCAATTGTATGTTTGCAGTTTTATGTGAGTAGTGATCGGCCCAAAGGAAAATTACTATTTGGCCTAAATTACAAACATACTTGTGTAATAAATATGTGATAATCATATAGTTTTCTTTGTGAACAGTAAATCGGTCCAAAAAAAGACTTATTGTTTGACATGACTGATTATCAATATTTAATTACTACATTGAGTGTACCACTTACAAGTTAATATTTTTGTCCAAAGACTGAATATTAATGTTGTGCTAGGTAACTCGTGATGTACCCCACCATTATTTGAATTTAAGAATGCAAATGGATTAGATTTTACCATCTTTGCATTAGAGTGCATATAGATCTCATTGTTACACAAACCTTGCATAAATCTTTACTTAGCCTTTAGGTTCTTGTGAGATTTCTATTCTTAGGTTTGTAGTTGAGTTCAGTGGTATATTAGCACATACAAGGTGCATTGTAACTCAATCTTGTTTTTAGCCATTGAAGTTGTAATTCTCTAAGTTTAGAGAAGTTATGAATTCCTAGATGAGGTAAGATAATTGTGTTGTAGTTCTTCACCTTTATAAAGTTTTTGGTTGAGAGAAATCAACAGTTGGGGCTATACCATGACTAGGTGTTTAGTATCCGAAGGGACGGGTAGGAGGTCAAACCATTTGGAGAGTCTCTAGGACCAAGAAAGGATCATTTGTGAAGAGTAAATGGAAGTGTGTTTGTATACATGCATTGATTATACAGTGAAGAAAAATATCTCAAGATTAGAATGAGAGGCCTAGATATAGTTTGCAAGTGGACCAACAAATGAAACATGACAAAATTCTTTATCACACTCTTCTATCCCTTATCTCGTTTAAAATTCAGTCTATATATGTTATATAGTGTTTTCGTCATTGTTTATTGATTGATGCAACTTGTTTACAATCTGGAATTATTTTCATTAAGCAATTGAATTTGTAAAGGATTGTTTTTGGGTTAACTTGGTTTACAAGAAAATGTTATTTTCCAAGATTTTTGTTTCAGGTTAATCGATTAAATAAACCTATTGTTAATCGATTAACATGTCTTGTCTTTAATCGATTAAACACTCTGATAATCGATTAAATTGCTTAAATTTTCAATTCTTATGTATATCGGAAAGCAGTAATTGAGGATCGTTACACCTATTCACCCCCTTTAGGTGTCTATATATCTGTGGTTACCCAATGACCAACAAATAACATTTTTGTATAATTTTTAAAAGGTAATAGTATAATGTTTAAACACGAGCTTGTTATTTGTTTAAAAATAAGAAATATTTAGTGAGAAAGTGCTAGTAGGGGCATAAACGAGCCAAGTCAAACTTGACTTGGTTCAACTCGAGTGGTTAATGATTTGTTCGAGTCGAGTTTTGAGTTGATTTAATTTTAGTTCGGCTCAATTAAAATTCATGAAATTTCGAGTGGGTTAACGAGCTCAAAATTATGTCATTTATCAACATAAAATTAAAGAGCCTACAAGGTATTGGTGGATTATACATATACATGAAAGAAAGTTTGTGAATATTAATAATAAATGTTGCTATCAATTAAAGTTTTTGTAATAAAGATTGTCTACCTGTATATATAGAAAACCAGTCAAATGAGAATGATTTTGAATATGAGAAACTCAAACAATTAATATATATCATTATATCTTATTTGAATTGACAATATTAAATGATCAGAACACATAAATCTTTTATGTGATCACGAACCATTAATTAACTTTTAATTTTAATCATCTATGTATATTTGTATGACACAGATTTATATTTCTCATAATTTTAGATGAGAAATGTTCTCACTTGAGTCAATCTTCTGTATATATGTATATAATCGAGTTAACTCATGAATCTAACCAAATGAACTGTATTTAGTTGAAGTTCGACTCGTTTCTTTAACGATCTCAATTTTCAGCTCAAGTTTGGTAAAATATGTAGAAAAATATTTTAGCCCAATTACATTGGGCTGCAGATTTTTCATATCCAAGTTCGGGAGTCAGTTACGGAATATGGAAAGTATTAGCATTCTATTTGTCTGCTTTAAGCTATATCACTCACTAAATTATATGATTTATTTTATACTTTAAAATTATTTGGGTTATGTAATTAATTATTAAAAGGACAAATTTTATTTATTTTTTGTTGTGCCTCGCTCCTCAGGGGCGACCATCCAAATGATGAGATGAGGAAAAGAAGCCCTAAGGGGCGACCGCCCCTCCGTCCTTATGTGGTTTATAATTTTTAGATTTTTTTTATAAAAGGTGTTGATTTTAATATTAGTAAAAAAAAAATTATTTATTATTAGTTATTGATTTAATTAATAATTCTATTTTTTATTGATTTTAGGAATTAATCGAATCAAAAGAAGCGTCGTAACGCGACCGTTCGAATATGATTTGAAGACGTGAAGCGTTTCCATGACCCTCCTCCATCTTTGATTAATCCCAAAAAAAATTATCTCATCATAATAATTATTACCGTATAAAAATATATTTAATAAATGATTTTACAATGTGTAGGCAAATACTTCAATATATGTTGCCATTAAAATAAAAAAGCCATAACTAATTAAAATTGATACTTTGCAAAAATTATATTTGTTTCTATTTATTCATTGACATTGTTATTTTTTAAAACAATTTATTGCATAAAAGAAACATTAACATGCTTAATCATGATTAACAGTGTTATATTACGTTATTACCATCACCATGTTATTATTTATTAAACTTTATTGATATCATTATTATTATATTAAAAAAAGCAAACAAAATCTCTATTGTTGAAAACATGATTTAATTAATACCATCACTTTAACTACCAGTGTTCTAAAATGCGTTCCATAATACACAATGCGAACGCAACAATGCGGATGCGGCCGGCAACGCATCGGCAACACACCGTAATTGCAGTGTGATTGAATTTCACACCAAAAACCGTAACAAAACACTATTGGGCCGCATCGGGCTGCAACACAATCGCATCAGACCGCATCAAACCGCATCAGATTCAAAAATATTGTTTTAATCACAAAATATTCACACTGCAACGGTCGCAATCTGCATCGCAACGGTCGCAATGACCGCTGTTAGATTATGTGGTTGCTTCTTGACAAAGAAATGTTGTCCTACAAATTTCAACTCAAGCTAAAGCCTACAATTTTTTTGCAGACCTATGTTTATAGGCTTTCTAACTTACTTGCTAAGTTTCACTCCTCCACCACCCAAGTTTCCTTCAATGTTAAGAATGCAACATTTGAATGCATTCTTTTTCCTATAAAAGGCAAGCCAAGCATTGAACAAATGCATAACAAAATATTCAGCATCACAAAAACACAAGCAACATTCATTGAGTGTTTTGTTTGTTTTATTATTGTGTGAGTGATTTTGTGGTGAGAATTCTTGTTCCATTTGAGAAAGTATTTGTGAGATAAATATTGTCCTTTGTCCTCATTACTATAAGAGGATTTGTTGTACTCTCCCTTTTACATAATGAAATTTTGCTCGTGATCGCCCGTGATTTTTTACCTCTCACACTGAGGGGTTTTCCACGTTAAATACTGTGTGTTATTTATCTTGCTACTTTATTTACTTCTCTTTTGCTCTCAGTTGATCCGATCTTGTGCTTCCGCATTGCGCTCTATCCCTAACAAGTGGCATCAGAGCTCTTACTCAATTGAGAATTTCAAAATGTCTAAATTTGACATTGAGAAGTTTGATGGAAATATTAATTTTTCTATTTGGCGAGTCCAAATGAGGGTCGTTCTTATCCAGAGCAGATTAAAGAAAAATTTAGATGGAAAGTCAAAGAAGTCAGCTTCTATGACAGATGACCAATGGGACGAGTTGGATGAAAAGACGCTTTCAACAATGCAACTTTGTTTGTCTAAGGAGGTTCTTCGTGAAGTTACCAATGAAGAAACCGCTGCGGCTTTGTGGCTGAAGTTAGAAGCCTTATATATGACCAAAAGCCTCGCAAACAAGCTTCGTCTCAAAGAAAGGTTAAATACTGTGAACACTCAATTTTATCCGGCCAAAAATACATTAAAAAAATAATAAATAGTAAAGAAATTCAAAATTGTTGTTTATAATGTGTGAAAAAAATGTTTTAAATAAACAATATTTGATACTAAAAAAGAGCATAATACATTAACTTAAAAAAGAAACTAAACCCTACCCACCCCTAATTTCTTCAAGTACCCTAATGAGAAGATTCTCCCAAGTTATATATCCACCATCTCTTATAGCTTAAAGCAAATCAACACTCAATCTCTGAAAATAAAAAGAAATCAAATCACCATTAAGTTAATAAAAACAATTAAACAAGATTCCAAAAAAAATAGTAATAAGTAAACACATTTAATAAAATAACATTTACTAATCAACCTAATCCCAAAAAGATGACACTAATGATATGTAGATTAAAGATAATTAAGCATAATTAGGCATCAATAATGATTAGCATTAAAGGGATAATCAATAATTATAAGTAAAGCATCAAAATAGTAGTCTCAATAAGGCAACTAGAGATCCAGAAAGAAAGCTAAGGCATGAACCTCAATCAGAAATAATCAGATATGTAGTGAATGAGGGGATACAAATCAGAAATTCTAGAGGTTCTCATGAACCTCAACCATTTCAAAAGGCAGTCAGACACACATAAAAATGACCACACTCGTTTTTTTCACCCTAATCCAGATACCACACACCGTCATCTTTCTCTATCCACCGCCTCAACCTCATTATCTCTCAATCACCACCTATAACTCAACCATCATCCTCTTCATAGCGTAACCACTACAAAAATACCTCATACACAAACATATACAAACCAGAGATATACATACATTGGTATTTGTTATATACATATGCAAAATTCCATACAATAGAGAGGGAAATAGGAGAAGACCTTACCATGCTCCCCTGTGAGTCGTGACCATTAGCTTTGGTGTCGCCGTCTTCCATGGTTGCTTCCTCTGCCGACAAGAATGCTCCTCCATAATCGTAACCGCTGGAATCGAAGGAGAAGAGAGGAAGATGGAAGTAAAGAAATGGAGATTGGAATGTGAGTTTAGGGATTATTTCCCTTGCTGGATGTGAAATAAGGGGTATTACCCCTTTTGCCTAATTTATTCTTAAATGTTTTTAATTCTTTTTATTTATATATTTGTTTGTTTCATGATTTTGTATTAACCTTTGTGTTAAAATTAATTAGTAGAGTTTAATTTCTATGAACTAATAAGCAATGGTTATATGATTTTTACATCAACATAAAGATTAATTGAAATATATTCTTTAAAAATAACAACTCAACAAATTTTAATGGAATTTTTATAGTAAGGCTACGGTTCGAGTTGACTCTAACTTCTCCAAAAATGGGAAGAAGGTGAGCGACCAACACCGACTCTAAACTATTAATTCCATGACAAAAATGTTTTAAATAAAAAATTATCTGATCACTCAACGATTTTAATGAAATTTTTATAGTAAGGTTATGGTTCGAGTTGACTCTGACTTCCCCGAAAATGGGAAGAAGGTGAGCGACCAACACCATCTCTAAACTATTAATTTCATATACCAAAATTGTTTTAAATAAAAAAAAATCTTATTACTTAAACGAATTTTAATGGAATTTTTATAGTAAGGTTATGGTTCGAGTTGACTCTGACTTCCCCGAAAATGGGAAGAAGATGAGCGACCAACATCGTCTCTAAACTATTAATTTCATATACCAAAATTGTTTTAAATAAAAAAAATACCTTATTACTTAAACGAATTTTAATGGAATTTTTATAGCAATGTTATGGTTCGAGTTGACTATGACTTCTCCGAAAATGGGAAGAAGGTGAGCAACCAACACCGTCTCTAAACTATTAATTCCTTATCAAAAGTATTTTAGAAAAAAAAAATATATTGTATGACTTAATTACCCCAACATACTTTAAACTACTCAAACCAACTTAATTACTTTTCAAACAAGAACTACGTAGCCTTGATTTCCCTATTGCACCTAGGGATACGTAGGATCGAGATGAACTCTTGTCAGACACAACAATAAAAAAATAAAACATTTTGAGTTAATTATTGAATTTTAATAAATAAATTTTAAGCGTATAAAAAGCTCATGTTATTAGCGAGTACAAAGATACCATTACTAATTTACTTAATTTGGAGTCTAAGAAAGTAATTTAATTTTCCAATCATAGACATCTCAAATTCTCCTTGCATTATTTTGCCAAATTCACTACACAAACTTTCATTAGTAGAACCGAAAATAATATCATCAACATAAATTTGAACAAATAAAGTATGATGATTTATCTTCTTAATAAATAGTGTAGTATCGACCTTGCCTTTTGTAAAACCTTTTTCTGCTAGAAAGTTTGTTAGACGGTCATACCAAGCACTTGGAGTTTGCTTTAAGCCATAGATGGCTTTCTTTAACTTGTATACGTGAGAGGGATGTTTGTTGTCCTCAAAACCATGAGGTTGTTCTACAAATACTTCCTCTTGTATATACCCGTTAAGGAATGCACTCTTTACATCCATTTGATAAAGCTGAAAGTTCAAGGAGCATGCATATGCAAGCAACAGTCTAATTGCTTCAAGTCTAGCAACCTCAGTAAAGGTTTCATCAAAGTCTATACCTTCCTCTTGGTTGTATCCTATGAACACTCAATTTTGTCCGCTACTTGCTATAGGCAATTCAGTTTTCAAAGTGGTAAATGCAAGTCCAAACTTTAGTGATAGACGAAACTAGGAAGCAGTAAAAAAATAAGTCTTGGACTATAGTTGCTTTCATGGTTTTTACTGTTGATATGATACTTCCTTTTACTACCATGTTACTGAATAGTGCGTATAGAGGTTCTCATTTCAACCCATCATTGCTTCCTTAACATATGTTCCAAGAATCATTCCACATGAATTAAAGTAAGGAGAAATAAAACAAACTCCCTATTTTCATACTATTCCTAGAACAAAAATGTCCGGTCCCTAGTACAACTACTTTAAGAAGCTCTACATGAACATCCTTTCAGAGGGTACATGAACTGAAATACAAGTTACTAAAGGACAAGATAAGCAGCAAAGCAACTGTAAGTTGCAAGGTTTTGGCAGCATACTATCAGCAGCATCACAAAGAGCAATACACATCAAAACCTTGTATGGGCGTCCCTGCATATCAGAATATATCCATTAGGCAAGGAAGAGAAGTAACTCACACATAAAAAGGAACAAAGTCCACACCATCATCATCAAATGTCAACAAGAAGTAAAGGAAAGTCAGAACAAGAAGTTGAAGATCCTAGATTTTAGAAAATCTAAGTGTCCGAATTGGGAAATAAAGATATGGAAGAGGTCTTACCCAAAATAAGCTTAACAGTGGGTACCCACGTTTCTATAAGTATTATGATAAGTGGTAATCATATAAAGGAAGAGAAGAGTAACATAGAAAGCACCATCAACTCAGTAAATGTCAAGGCCAATAGAAAGGAGAAAGTTGAATGGAATAATCAATGGAAGAATTAGAAATAATTAGATAACGAAAAGGCAGTGAACCAATGCTCACTTGCCAACAGTTACAATACGAATCATCATTGAGGGGGAGGGTGATTTAGCTGTGAATCATATTCAGAAGTATTACATATAATTAGAGAAATGTACACCAAGGACCAGGGCTGTTGGCATTTCTCTTTCAGTTACACTTCAAGCAGTAATGAGCAACATCAATAGGCAGCATTATGGCATTCAGTACAATCAGGGTCATTAAACAGCATTGATAGGCATTTCTAAAGGTGAGTAATCAGCAAAGGAAAGGTCTCAGCAGGCTTGCTGGTAAGGTTAGGCAAGTCCAAAGGTTTTCATAAACCATTATAAAAGGCAGTAACACACAAATACAAAAAAGACACGTGAAATCCTACCCTTGTCACTCACCATTTACATATCCTTGAGTCCCAGCTCTGTTTCCCCATACCCACACTCATCTTCCACTCCAATCTTGATATTACACACCACCATATTTCTTTATCCACCATACAATCCCATTAGAACATACACACAAAAAGCATAAACCTTCCTCACAGACTACATACATCAAGCAGAGAGCATCATAACACATATCCCACATACTATGCAAGCAATCCCAACAAAAAACATAACATACGTGTAAACCACATACCATAGCAATCAGAGATCAGCTATTCTACACAGACAAGCAGTCAATATAACCTGATTTAATAAACCCGGTCATCACAACAAGCAGAATAATCCAAATTCAATAATCCTAGCATCTTCGAAAACAAGGTAGAAGTCAAGCATCGAAGGTAATGCATCTGTAATTTGTTAACAATAAAAGATGTTCTGCATGAAACCTATGTTTTATGATGTATCGAAAACTTATATTCCTAGGAGATATATGTGGTACCTTAAGTATGCTATGTTATGGTGAATTACATGATCATTGCCGTAATATTTTATAGTGAGTCAAATCCTATAGAACTCAGTTGCATATTTAAGCGCGCCCAACCACACACATATAATTGAAATACAAAGCATAATCGCAAAAAAAATAGATAAGCCAAAAACAAACAGTATAGGGATTAATACATAAACATAGAACGGGTTAGAATTGATTACCGAATCTATTTCAATCCCAATGGTCTCAAGCATCAAAACAGTGAGTTGTTTAGTTTTGTCGTCATTGTCGCCGCTGCTCGTCGGAGAAGAGAAAGGAGGAACGAGACGACCAAACCAAGAACCCGACGCCTTGCTTGTAATTCCACCGCCGCCGCCGCCAAATGAGTGGAAGAAAACAGGAGGAATCGCGGTTCGCTTTTCCTCCGTCTTCTCACCTCCGCGATTTTCCCCTCTTCTTCTCACTTCCCCTCTCTGATTTTCTAATTTCCCCCATAGCCAAGATGAAAGGCAACAACTGACCCCTCCCCCTTTCTCAATCTTTTGCTTCTGGCTTGGGCCTTCGGCCCAGGATTATTGTTTTTTTATTTGTTTTGTTTTATTTATTATTGTTTTATCTTTATTTTTTAAATTCTTATGATAAAATGATAATAATAGTAATGTAGTTTTGTTCTAGATTGAGAAATGTCATACATTGTTTTTATTTACCAAACCTTTTTTTATTCATGGTTGTAGTTGTATAAATAATTACCTCGTAAGATTTAAATGATTCTAAGTCCTTTTATTTTTGTGACAAATTATAATTTTGAAAAATTATATTTATTAATTGAAACTCTAACAGAAATTGTATATTTTAAAAAATTACTTAAACGAATTTTAATGGAATTTTTATAGCAAGATCATGGTTCGAGTCGACTCTGACTTCTCTGAAAATGGGAAGAAGGTGAGCGACCAATACCGTCTTTAAACTATTAATTCTATGTTCCAAAATGTGTTAACCAAAAATCATCTTATTATACTCAAACGAATTTTAATGGATTTTTATAGCAAGGTCATGGTTCGAGTCGACTCTGACTTCTCTGAAAATGGGAAGAAGGTGAGCGACCAATACCGTCTCTAAACTATTAATTCAATGTTCCAAAATGTGTTAACCAAAAATCATCTTATTATACTCAAACGAATTTTAATGGAATTTTTATAGCAAGGTCATGGTTCGAGTCGACTCTGACTTCTCTGAAAATGGGAAGAAGGTGAGCGACCAACACCGTCTTTAAACTATTAATTCCATATTCCAAAATGTGTTAACCAAAATTTATCTTATTTAAATGAATTTATACTCAAACGAATTTTAATGGAATTTTTATAGCAAGGTAATGGTTCGAGTCGACTCTGACTTCTCTGAAAATGGGAAGAAGGTGAGTGACTAATACCTCTCTAAACTATTAATTCCTTATAAAAATTATTTTGTAAAAAATCATATGGTATGACTTAACAACTTCAACACATTTTAAACTGTTCAAACCAATTTAATTGATTTTCGAACTAGAACTACGTAGCCTTGATTTCCCTATTGCACTTAGGGATACGTAGGATCAAGATGAATTTTTGTCAGACACAACAATAAAAAATAAAACGTGTTGTTTTTTATTTACTGAATTTTAATAAATAATTTTAAGGGTATAAAAGTCTATGTTATTAGCGAGGGTACCGTTTTAATACGGGCGGATGGGGTGTTAATACCTTCCCCGATCCGTAATCGACTATCGAGCTCAGAATCTCTGCTCAAAGACCAAATTATCCTAATTGGACTTATTAGAGAGTTTTCTACGTTTTATCTGCAAAAAACGTAGTGGCGACTCCAAAACAATTGGAAGAGGTAGAAATCGAATATGCCTCTCCCCAAGTCGCAGGACCGGTCTTCCAACCAAAAATTGGGTCGCGACATATCCTTGGGCTACTAGTCTAGCCTTGTTTCTAATGATTATACCATTTTCATCTAATTTATTGCAAAATACCCAGCGAGTTCCTATTACATGCCTATAAGAAGGATTATCATCCACTTCCACATGCTCTATATTAGGTGTAGTTTCAATAATAACATTTTCATTAAAAGTAGAGTTAGACAAATCTTCTTCATCAATGGTCAACCATTCCTTGATTAGAGGATTGGTTTCATCAAAGGAGACATGGACAGATTCTTCCATGGCTAGAGTTTTTTTGTTAAAGACTCTATAAGCTTTACTCGTGAGAGAATAGCCTAGGAAGATTCCTTCATCTGCCTTTGCATCAAACTTGCCTAAATTTTCTTTGCCATTATTCAAGATGAAACATTTACAACCAAATACATGCAAGTGTGAAATGTTTGGTTTTCTTCCTTTGAAGAGTTCATAGGGGGTTTTCTTTAGAATAGGTCTTATTAGAACTCTATTTGAAACATAACAAGCGGTGCTTACCGCATTAGCCCAAAAGTACTTTGGGAGGTTAGTTTCATTCAACATTGTTCTAGTGAGTTCTTCCAAAGACTGATTCTTTCTCTCTACAACACCATTTTGTTGTGGTGTTCTAGGAGCATAAAAGTTGTGATTAATCCCAAGATCATCACAAAATTCCTCAAAAGAAGCATTTTGAAACTCTCCCCCATGATCACTTCTTATAGCAGCGATTTTAAGTGATTTTTCGTTTTGGACTCTTTTAGTATAAGTGCTAAAAGCTTTGAATGCCTCATTCTTATGTACTAAGAATAGAGTCCAAGTGTAGCGTGAAAAATCGTCTACTATAACAAGAGATAGTAGTTACCACCAAGACTTTTTGTCCTTGAGGGGCCAAATAAGTCCATGTGTAGTAACTGCAATGGTCTATCCGAAGAAACCATATGCTTTGGCTTGAAAGAGGTTTTTGTTTGTTTACTCATTTGACATGCATCACATAGTTTGTCTTTAACAAACTTCATCTTGGGTAAACCAACAACCAAATCTTTCTTGATTAGCTTATTCAAATGGTCCATATGTATGTGAGCAATTCTCCTATGTCAAAGCCATGCATCATGAATATCATTTACAACTAAACATGTTATAGGAAGAGATGAATCTATATTTATCATGAAAATGTTATTAATTCTCTTACCAACAAGTTTAGAGTTTAGAAATTCCTGACTTTCAATGATGCACTTATCGGGAGATCCAATTACATCTCCATACCACATCGGGTAGGTCTAGTTCACCATCCATACCACATCGGGCAGGTCTAGTTCATCATCCATACCACATCGGGCAGGTCTAGTTCATCATCCATACCACATCGGGCAGGTCTAGTTCATCATCCATACCACATCGGGCAGGTCTAGTTCATCATCCATACCACATCGGGTAGGTCTAGTTCATCATCCATACCACATCGGGCAGGTCTACTGTTATATTCCATTCCACATCGGGTAGGTCTAGTTATACTCCATACCACATCGGGCAGGTCTAGTTATACTCCATACCACATCGGGCAGGTCTAGTTATACTCCATACCACATCGGGCAGGTCTAGTATTATATTCCATACCACATCGTGTAGGTCTAGTGTTATGCTCCATACCACATCGAGTAGGTCTATACTCCATACCACATCGGGTAGGTCTAGTTATAATCCATACCACATCGGGCAGGTCTAGTTATACTCCATACCACATCGGGCAGGTCTAGTTATAATCCATACCACATCGGGCAGGTCTAGTATTATATTCCATACCACATCGGGTAGGTCTAGTGTTATGCTCCACACCACATCGGGTAGGTCTATACTTCATACCACATCGGGTAGGTCTAGTTATAATCCATACCACATCGGGCAGGTCTAGTTATACTCCATACCACATCGGGCAGGTCTAGTTATAATCCATACCACATCGGGCAGGTCTAGTATTATATTCCATACCACATCGGGTAGGTCTAGTGTTATGCTCCATACCACATCGGGTAGGTCTAGTATTATATTCCATACCACATCGGGCAGGTCTAGTTATACTCCATACCACATTGGGTAGGTCTAGTATTATATTCCATACCACATCGGGTAGGTGTAGTGTTATGCTCCATACCACATCGGGTAGGTCTATACTCCATACCACATCGGGTAGGTCTAGTTATAATCCATACCACATCGGGCAGGTCTAGTTATACTCCATACCACATCGGGCAGGTCTAGTTATACTCCATACCACATCGGGTAGGTCTAGTATTATATTCCATACCACATCGGGTAGGTCTAGTATTATGCTCCATACCACATCGGGTAGGTCTATACTCCATACCACATCGGGTAGGTCTAGTTATAATCCATACCACATCGGGTAGGTATAGTTCACAATTTTTCACTACCATTCCCGGTAGGATAACAATAACAGTCTACTACCACTCCGGGTAGGACACAACAACAGTCCGCTACCACTCCGGGTAGGACACGATAACAGTCCGCTACCATTTAAGGTAGGACACAATAACAGTCTACTACCACTCCGGGTAGGACACAACAACAGTCAACCACTACCTCTTCGAGTAGGGTAACAACAATAAACCACTACCTATTCGGGTAGGGTAACAACAATCAAACTTACAACACATTACCTCTTTCACATACCTCATTCACATCGGTGAGTATGAATTAGAGCCACTTATCCCTTACCTCAGTGAGTTTTGGGGATCGGTTCCGAGTAACTTTAAAAGTCTCCTCCGCGATTTCCTCCAACCTTAGGATCTCTCCTCATTTCCACCAATAACAACAATGTTAGTCATTTATTCCAAATATCACATAAACAACTTATTTTGCATCATTTAATCATACAAAATATTCATCATCAATATTCAACCATCTAAAACATGCATAACATCTCATATTTCAATATTTCCAAAACTACTTCAATACAAGTTTCTAAATATCAACATTAAAGCACTACTCATTATCCACATCTAACATTTCATCTCTTTCTCTTTATACTCATATTCTCATTTTGGGGGTTTTTGGGGGGTTTTTCATGAATAACCCATAAAACTTTCCATTCATCAAATACCAACTCTAAACCAAGAGTTTACAAGATAAAAACAACATAAAACGAACCATAACTCTAAAGGATGAGTTTCCATGGTTTCTCATGTTTTGAAAATGAATCCAACATACCCAAAACAAGTTAGAGAGGAAGAAGAAGAGTTAGTAACAAGAGGTTTACCTCTTCTCAAGCTCCAAGATGAGTCCTAAGGCTCCTTGCTCTTGAAAAGCTCTCATCTCTCTCTTCTCTTCGAAGTTCTAACCCTAAAATGTGTTTTGGGTTTCTATTTTATAGACACTGCGAAGTAATCGATTACAAGTATAGTGTAATCGATTACACTGTGTAAATTATAGAGGCATCGTCGCTATGTAATCGATTACCAACATGGCGTAATCGATTACATTAATACGATGTAATCGATTACCATAAGTGTGTAATCGATTACACAGTGTAAATTACAAAGGCATTGTCGCGATGTAATCGATTACCAACATGGTGTAATCGATTACAATGTGTCAGATGTACATATCTGATGCTTTTAATCATCATGTAATCGATTACCAGGACTGTGTAATCGATTACACTATGTCAGATGCACAGGTCTGATTAGTTTATCATCATGTAATCGATTACCAGAAGTGTGTAATCGATTACACTGTGTCAACAGCCCAAAATTGCCATTTCTCGCCTAGGCGAGACAACTCTCGCTCAGGCAAGAATCCTCCAGTATAGTCCAGGATTTCACCCTCCCAGGTGATCCTTTCTCGCTCAGGCGAGAATCTCTCGATCAAGCGAGGCTTCCAGGACTGATACTATAATTTTAAAGATTAAAATTTGGGGTGTTACAATCACCCTTGTCCACAGAATTAACTTCAAGATCAAACTTTTCTTTGAACAATAAATTAGATTTAACATCTTCAAATGATAAAGTATCATTATTTCCATACAACATGATTTCTTTGAAGTGTTTGTAGGGAGAAGGTAAAGAGACAATCAACAAAACAACTTTGTCTTCATCTTCAATATTGATATCAATATTTTGCAGATCTATAATAATAGAGTTAAAATCATCAAGATAAGTTTGAATAGAAGTACCTTCAACCATACGAAGGATATATGTCGCGACCCGATTTTCGGTTTGAAGACCGGCCCTGCGACTTAGGGAGAGGCGAACTCAATTTCTACCTCTTCCAATTGTTTTGGAGTCGCCACTACGTTTTTTGCGGATAAAACGTAGAAAACTCTAAATATGCCCAATTTGGATAATTTGGTCTTTCAATAGAGATTCTGAGCTCGGGAGTCGATTACAGATCGGGGAAGGTATTAGCACCCTGTCCACCCGTAATAAAATTCACCCTGAGCTATACAGAAGGATTCTCGCTTGAGCGAGAGTGGTCTCACCTGAGCGATAGTTGTTTCGCCTGAGTGATAGTTGTTTCGCCTAGGCGAGAAATGGCATTTTAGAACCTGTCGAGGCTGTGAGATTCTCGCTTGAGCGAGTGGTCTCACCTGAGCGAGAGTTGTTTCGCCTAGGCGAGAAATGGCATTTTAGAACCTGTCGAGGTTGTGAGATTCTTGCTTGAGCGAGAGGGTCAGATCTGAGTTTATAAAATGTGCGGGATTTTCTTGCTTGAGCGAGAATTGGCTCGCTTGAGCGAGAACCCGACGCTGTTGCATTTATTAGGGACCCCCAAACACATTTTTGGGGGATAACCTAGAGAGAAGTGAAGGAAGAAAGAGTTTTCAAAATGCAACAGTTATGTGAGAAACCATGGAAACTCATCCTTTTGAGTTATGGTTCGTTTTATGTTGTTTTTCCCTTGTAAACTCTTGGTTTAGAGTTAGTATTTCAAGAATGGAAAGAGTTTGTTGGTTGATTCATGAAAACCCCAAAACCCTAAAATGAAAATGTGGTTAAAGAGGGAAATGGGTAAAATGTTAGATGTAGAAGATGAGTATGCACTCTAATGTTGAAATATGAGATGAATACGTATGCTTTAGGTGTTTGTAAACTTATAATGAAAGTAGTTTAGAAACATTGAAAATGTGTTAAATCCCTTGTATGTTTAAAGATGCAATATGAGTTATTTATGTGTTATTTGGAATAAATGACTAACATTGTGTTACATGGTGGGAATGAGGAAAGATCCTAAAGTTGGAGGCGGTGTCGGTGGAACTTGTGAAGTTACCAAGAACCAAATCCAACACTCACCGAGGTAAGGATAAGTCTTTAACTTGTGCATTGCAATAGAAAATGTGTGGATTTTCTGGTTGTGGTTAATGATCAAGTTGTGAATCACTTATTTATTAGAAACATATATGGGTATGTTTGTAATAATGGTTGCGTGGATTTACTGTTTATGGGTTGATGGTGTATCAATGAAAAGAAAACTTGTTTTAGCCGACCATGATTGGTTAGCGACTTTGGCTCAAGTAATGTAGCAAACTTTGGCTCAAGTAATGTAGCAAACTTTGGCTCAAGTGATGTAGCAAACTTTGGCTCAAGCGATGTAGCAAGCTTTGGCTCAAGCGATGTAGCAAGCTTTGGCTCAAGCGATGTAGCAAGCTTTGGCTCAAGCGATGTAGCAAGCTTTGGCTCAAGCGATGTAGCAAGCTTTGGCTCAAGCGATGTAGCAAGCTTTGGCTCAAGCGATGTAGCAAGCTTTGGCTCAAGCGATGTAGCAAGCTTTGGCTCAAGCGATGTAGCAAGCTTTGGCTCAAGCGATGTAGCAAGCTTTGGCTCAAGCGATGTAGCAAGCTTTGGCTCAAGCGTTGTAGCACGCGTTGGCTCAAGCGATGTAGCAAACTTTGGCTCAAGTTATGTAGCATGGTTTTCAAAAACTATAAACGATGGAAATTATTTTAAGTATATTTAACTCTGAATTGTTTACTTGATCGTATTAAAATGTGGATTAATGTATATTGACATTTATTAAGTTAACGACTTACTCCTTTGTGTTTTCCGTGAATTGTCAATGTTAATCCCATTGCAGGTAGGTGGAAGATTTAAGGATGACTTGGTTAGGAGCTTGAGGCTTTTAGTTTTTGAAGTCTTTATCTTCATTGTTTTGAATCCTAACTGATTGTATTTTGAACATGAATATTTGTAACTTTGGATAGTTATAGCTATGGGTATTTTGGAATCTCATAGCTAGTTGTATGCGGTAGTTACCGGGATGCATTAATGAATTATGATTTTCTGCTAATCAAATGTGTATGTTGTTTTTGGACTTATGAAATGAGTATGAGCAGGCAAGTGGGGTTTAGAATAAGTTATTGAAAGTTGTATTTAAAAGTTATAGGAATTGCATGAAAAAAGAGTAAAATAAGGAAAAAAAATTCAATGGTAGATTTTTGGCTCCTTACACCTCCCATAACCTTTGGTTGAGCCAAAGAAAGTCAAGAAATGAAGGAGCATATGAATGAAATGAAGGAAGAGGAATAAAAGGAAAGGTTAAGAAACTAAGGGGTAGAGGAATGAAATGAAGAGAAATAAGTGACATGCATGTGTCATTTTGATGTATGGTATGAATGTAGACGGGCAATGATACAGTGTGTGACTATGCATTTGTAGTTGATGGGAGTGTTTGGATGGGAAAACTTTGCATGAGAAGATGACACGTGTTCAACACTAATAATGGTAGAACCTTTTTTTCTTATAGTTATATTCGCATAGTGGGACAATCAAGAACAATCATGCATAGTGGGACACATAAGTGTTGAATTTCGGGCTCCGGGTTGGGTAAGCACAAACCCGACCCCGACCCGCCCCGTTGTCATTCCTACTTTAGAGTGTGAATTATATGAGTGGTCGTTTCAATTGAATAATGACCGAATGCAATCAACCATAAGTGTGTTTTATTGTCATTATTAGTGGGTGAATTATATGGGGAAAACTTGAGAAATGAATAATGGCCGAATGAAATCAACCATAAGTGTGTTTTATTGCCTTTACCATGAGTAATTTATTGTTTTAACTAGCCTATTCAAATGATGGTTTTTGTTTTTATTCTAGGATGCCAAGAGTTGTCTGTCAACCTATATATAAATATATATATGTGTGTGTGTGTAAACTTGAAATACCATGAGAAACACAAGTTTTAAGTTATTGGAAATAATTCATTGTTAGTGAGCTTGTTCTCTTAAGTTCTTGGTTGAACCAAGATTAAGTTCCTATCAAAAATGTCATAATTCTTATGACGGATATCGCGTAGGCTTATCAAACAATTCTTTTTTTGTGGCGTCATTCATTCCACATATTTTCCATATTCTTCTTTGTTCTTATCATTTCCAAACAGTTAACTAATTTCAATCAAATGGATTATAAAAAGGCAACCCAAATTGTTGTCATCAATCTCTAAATTATTGTACACAACTTATCAAATGATTACTTATATATGTCATTTTATTTTATCAAGTTATGACATAATATTACTAATATAACTTTAGACATGCTTTTAAGCATGTGTACAATAAGATTGATACTTAATATACCGATAACAATTATTACCAATCATGTACAAAACAAATATCGTCACGTGTGAATGCATCTTATATTCGTTAAAATGAGGTAGTCAAAGTAAATTATTTATCAAAATGAGGCAGTCAATGTCAACTCATCTATATTATTATTATACTACATAATAAAAAAGGTCATGTCATGTCATCCCATGACAAGTGTCACAACCTCAACTTAAATTTTTCCTCCTAAAACATCTCACTTTTCTTAATGTAGAGTTTCACATAGGATAAAAGTACACTCTACCTATTGTTCATTATCCAATATATTATTTAATAAGATATAATAATAATAATAATATTTAATATATATATATATATATATATATATATATATATATCATGAGAAAAAATTGAGCACTATTCATAATAATTTTTTAATATCATTGTAATGTAAATTGTATTATATATTTCATTATGTATACCTTTAATATTGTTGTAGATACTTTAGCTATTTCCTCTTTACTTCATTCATCTCATTTACGAGTAACATGTGTTTTTAATCATTAAAATATATGGGTCACATGTTTGTTCTTAACAATAGAAATGCACATATAACATGTGTATTTAAACTATATGAATGTATGAGTAACATATGTGTTTTTAATCATGTGAATGTACATATAATATGTATGTTATTGATTAGGAACATGTACATTCGCATAGAAATATATTTGTCGTATGATTAAGAACACGAATATTATATGAGCATTCATATATTTAAAAATATATACGTTACACGCACATTCGCATAGTTAAAAAATACATGTTCCCCGTGCATTTGTATTGTTAAGAACACACATGTGAACCATGCATTCATGTGGTTTAAAACACACATGTACCCGTACATTATCATTGTTAAGAGCACACATGTTACCTGTGCATTCACTTAGTTAAAACATACTTGTTACCCGTACATTTACATTGTTAAGAACACAAGTGTTACCTGTGTATTAGCATATTCAAACACATAATGAAAATGAAAGAAAAAAATAAACAAGGAGAAAAATGATTCAATTTGAGAATCAATAATGTGTATTTAATAATAATAATGTATAATAAATTATGATTTTTAGTGAAATAAATTTTTTCCATCAAAGTTTAAATGAAATATTTGATGAGAAAATTATAGAATATATATAAAACAGTGCATTGTATGATTGTAGAGCTGTTTGGGCGGGAAAAAATTCACCCAACTATTGACACGTGTCCAAGAGGAGCTGTTTGAAATCGGTTAGATGCCTATACTTGAATATAATTAGTAAATGTGAGAAAGTTGGAGAAATAAATTTGTTTGGTCTTATTGAATTGATGAATCAGGTACTCAAATTAGATGGTATAATGGTTAATGTAGGAGATGTTAAATTGGAGAGAGAGAAATGCATAGGATCATATTTACACATTTAAGTAAGAAAAAAATACACAAAATGATCTCAATTATTTTTTATTTGTTTTAAATCTTAAATGATGCATTAATCATCACTTACAAATTTCTTATAATCAAATTGAGTTATTGTCTATTTATTCACATTTAAATTGCATTTGTGATTTCTCCTCTCAAATTCATTTCATTGAGTCTACATTTTTTTGTTCTAATTATATTAATGAATCATTTATTTTGAAGGTTAAAAAATTTGAAGTATGTAGAAACTATTCATGTTCTTAAAATTAAGAATTATATGACCAATAATAACAATGAGGTGGTGATGTCTGCTGCAACCTCAATTTTTACTTTCAAACACTCATCGTAATAATAATTTTAAACGGAAAACATGAATATCAAATACATTTGTTGTTTCTGATTTTCAATTCCAATGATATAAAAAATTCCAACTTTTTTGAAGTGGTAGTTTACCTTTTTGCATAGATGAACGAAAAGATATAAAATGAAATGAGAGACATTGCATACATAAAATAATAAACACAAGATTTATTGCATGGAAAATGTGCAATAATAGTGATATATATTGTTATAGTGTGTGAGACCTCACCATAAACAATGAGCATGTTTTGGAGGGAAAACTTTTATGGAGAAAGTGACATGTGTTACGAAGAACATTTTTTTCTTATATAGTAATAAAACCTTATTAGTGATGCACACTAATAAAAAGATTAACTTGCTCATATATAAAGTTAACAATGTAGTGCTGTGTTCTATATAATATATTTGATTAGGCTATATTGGATTTGTGGCGCAATGGTAGCGCGTCTGACTCCAGATCATAAGGTTGCGTGTTCGATTCACGTCAGGTTCAATTATCTCTTTACGTCTTTAGCCAATTTTCTAATTTCTAAATATAAACGTGTAGTTGTTGAGTATGATAACGTGAAGTTAATAAAACGCGTGTGGCTGACTTGAACACCTCACCTTACTATTAAAATTCGGGTTTAATTCAAAGAACAAGATTAAATTGATGCTTATTATATATTGTTGATTGACAAATTTGTTGATGAAATAACCAAACGGGTTGTCGTAACAAAAGTATAAATAAAGAGTTATGATGTCCACAAAGACTTGAGCGATATGAAATTGATTAACAAACTTTGATTAAATTGAGTAACAAAAAAAAATGATGGAAATATTGTTTAAAGAGATTTAGATAAAAATGAAGAAGTTGATGGATATAAATTGAATGTGAAGAACTTGATATTAGATTTCACTCTTCATACTCTAAATATTCAATATTTTGCGACATTAAGAAAATAACTAATCCTATGGATATCTCAACACGAGCTCTATCTATTTATCAATGTCTCACTAAATAGATCAAGAACTGAGATAATCATTATGAATCTCTTGGACAATTAATCATCTAATCGTAATGCAATTAGCCATTTAATGAATAGTTTAATTATTTCTCTTCCTAAATTAGTATCTTATCACATGACATACTCTAGGTCCACTTCAAACAAGAAAATTTCATTATACATTTACTTTTTAAATCATTTCAGTCCAAACAAGCATTAGAGAAAAGAGTAGACACAACAAACAATGAAATAATAATGCAATTATATCAAATACTCATATTGGATACATCGAGTTTAAATAGTTATATCTAATCCCAAAAGAAAGGATTTTAGCTCCTCATTCGCATTGAAACCAAAGCCTTCGATGGGTAGATCATTCTTCTTTCTTCTTAGCATTGTGTAGAAAGTTGTTCGTCATTTACAATCCTAATTTCATCCTGATATCTTCATTTTGTGTCTAAATTTTGTCCTAATTTCATTTGATATATCTCTAACAATTTTATGCAGAATTTACTAATTTTTGGGTAGTTGCGTTGAGCTTGAGCTTTCCACCTAACAAAATTATCGTTGAGCCTAGTTGTTGCTAGGCAGATTGAACTTCTTCCGTTGAGCGCAAACATTCCTTTGAGTGCATGCTTTAATTGCGAGAATTCTGCTATTTTCCTCGTTTTATATATGTAATGACATAAAAATGATATATTCAACTACTTAACTCAATTCATATTATGAATGGCATTTATGTATACTTTTAGAATAAAAAATGATCAATTAACCCCGTGACCTAAGGTAATTTTTACACTTAATAATTATCCGCAACTTAGAATTTTGTTTGTCTCCAAAACAAAATTATAAGCTAAGATTCAAGAATGTACAAGCAAAATTTTTCAAAACTAGTGAGTTTTCCCATCATTATTAACATTGTTCAATTATTATCAACTTTCATTACTCAACACTATAAAGATGGATTTACGGTCATAATGATTATGAACTGAGATAATCATTATTCAATAATGGAGTATCTTCAATATGGTTAACACTAAACTTATGGATCATTAGTTGAGTTCATGTGAATATAGTAATGCAATGTAAATGCACCCATAATAATATTGATATGGGTCTTCACTCTATATTGTGACATTTGGTTAAGAACTTTCCATATTTTCTTCATGACTCCAAATAATCTCTCAATACAACTACAAAGTGATGAATCTGTTCGATTAAAAGCTTCTTCAAAATTATTAGGTGTCTCGTTTTTAAATTATGATCGTTGGTACCTTATTTTTGGAAATATTACCATATATCTTTGTGTATCTAGATATCTGATATCCGCCGAATAATATCAACCTAGATAAATTTGAAAATTTGAAAAAATGAAATCGGTAAATATGATCATCATACTTTAAGCAATAACAAATAATAATTTCAACAATTTATTGAAGAGGAAAAAACCTCTTGCAGGATGAGGAAAGTTCATTACGGGCATGTCAATCGCATGAAGAAAAATACATATATCATGTGTTAATCCTTCCCACCCAAGAGATAAAAAGGTGAAACACATCAAAAATACAAAAAATTGGTTGTGAAAGAAATTTCATAATACAAAGAAAGAGAAATAATACAACTAAAGGGTGAATATTAAAACCGAGAAATAAAAACAATAAAACAAAGAATCAAGAGGACAAAGACTTCAAAATCTATATGATGATAACTCTTCAAAATGAATGAGAATAGAAACCAAAGAAAAACCTATATAACAATTTAACCCGTACATAAAACAATATCATATGTCTTATTAGGAGGAGCTCTAAGTATGTAACATATAACCATGTAAGAAAAATAAAATACCAAATCAATAGAGTCATTTATCACGTATAAAATCCTATACATGAAGTGATATTCATCGAGAAGTCACACAAATGGAGGGGCTACTGATTTTTGCTCTATATAAATAAAATACAAAATACAAGCTACCTCTGCAAAGCTACAAACTTGCTTTGCGTGACAATGACCATAAGAAAATGAAAGTAGTTTTCAATAATTTACTTTTCAATTTTAACCTTCAAAATTTTAAAAAACTACATTAATTTCCCACAACTATAAAACCCTATTATTTTTATTGTCTTCCCATATCTTGAAACAAATAAAAATATTGCATATCAAATTATAAATAAGTATTTATATAAATGATTTAAATTTTAATTTTAAATTATTTATACATTCTATTATTCCAATTAATAAATAAGTAAATGTTTCAAATAATTACAAACCTGATTTTACCTAATAGTAGGATGGCAAACCTGTATTTGTTTCATTCGATCTTGTATGTTATTCAGGCAATCAACAAGAGAAAAAATTATAAAACTTAATTTAAAGTTTTAAACACAACTTAATTGACTATTAAACACAACTCATTTTACTTAAAGATGAAGCGGGACACCTAAAGATGAAGCAGGACGCCACACTAGATAAGAGAAAGATCAAAGCCCGAAGCCAGCAAAAGGAGTCCCAAGATCTGCCGAAGGAGACAGACCTAAGGAACGAAAAAGAAAAAGGAGTGAAAACGAAAAGAAGGAAAAGAGGTAGATTTCCCTAGACCCTCTAATAGGAGCCCACCCCTTCTTCCGAATAAAGGGGAAAGGGGGACGACAAGTGGTTGGGGCCAGACTCCCCTAGCACCGATGAACTACTATAGATGGATACCGGTATCGCCAGCAAGCTTCATTCTCGAGGAGCGGGGCCAATTAAGTAAAGGCCCTCGAGATTGGAATCAAGCATGTTGGTGATGAATTGAGGGAACTGAACTATATGTGTGTTAAGCAAAACAGTTCTGGTCCTCCACGGGCTCTTAGTGACCCTATCAGTCGGCTTGCCACTAATACAATACCCAACAACAACAACAACAAAAAAGTACACCTTCACGCCCTTCTACCGCTTTTTCTGAACACAATTACTAGCTTACTGTCCACTTTCCTTCCCCACTTCACCGCCCTGGTCCTCGATGTATCGATGCCTTTCTTTACTTGATGAGCGGATAGGCACTTCTTATATATTTATATTTGTGTCGAGGTACTTTGGGTTCGAATTGTTACCGCATCACTCGTGCCACCAAGCTTGCCTCTCGGGTAGGGGCTTTTTTTCGGGTTGCTAAGCATTACATCCACGGGAAAACCTCTGAGAGAGTCCGTTTGGCAGCAAAACATAGCGAGTCGAGTCAGTAGGATGAGGCGGTCGGAAGAGACTGAGCCCGGACGAAGCCAATCACATTGAGTTGTAGATTGACATAGTTAACATTCAGTGCACTTCAAATAGAAAGTAAGAGTTGAAACTGAATGTTCACCTTAGCGCCACCTCTGACCTCAGATGCATGTGTTAAGCATATAACTAGTGAACGAACCATACTTCGGATATCGCTCGGAGCAAGGCTAGTCGCTGGATTAAGACTAACAAATCGACCGACCATTCCTTATCAAATCAAACCCAGCAAAAGACGTCACTACGTACCTCGGCCTTAGTGCGTCCTACTTGTCTCGTTCGTCTTTTAAGTCTGCTATGCATCCCTGCTCCTTCAACCGATTGACCTAGTCGTCCGAGGTAAGGAGTTACCTCTGGGATCGTTGGGAATGACCTCCTTTTCAAATGAGGCCATATCCATTTGACTAAACAACTCGTTTTCGTCAAAACAATACCTAACTCTTGGGTACCACAATACACCTAAGAATGAGGGTCTTTTACTTCCTTTTGTTATCTTTCGGTACCATGAATTAAGTTGAAAAGGTAAGGAACGTAGTAACTCGACTGTAAGAAGAGGACCGAAAAGTCCTCTTCGTACCTCTCCATTTGATTGACCTCGCTGAAACTGGTTTAGCTAGTGTTATCAACACCCTGATGAGGTCCTTTATGTATGGACCCCAAAGGAGGGCACCCCTCAGGTGTTAAACCAAAAGGAACTATCGGTTTACAAGACCGGTAGGCCAGGTTGGCTCTAACAAAAGGATTCAACTCACAAAACATAACATAAAGAAAGTGTTTTGCGGGACTCACAAAGTAGAGTAGAGATGCCTGAGAGGTATATGTAATCGCTGCAGCAACTAGGACATTGGCTTAACAGGCCACCTTAGCCTTAGGGCAACCAAATCGAAAACCTTCCAGACAAGGCCGAACCAGACCAACTGAGAGTCGCTCGATTCAACCTGCTATTTCCGGTTAACAAATGGTGCGTCTAAGAGATCCTGGATGGTTACGCCTGGAGATACTACAACCATGTAGTACCACTTGACGTAGTTAAGCCATTGTTGGACCCACGACCTTAAGGTTGTGTACTTCGCGAATTCACGACTACCATCGGCGACGATAACCTCGTTAGGATAGAGGCACAGGTCGTCCCCTTTGGAGCCATTTCCTAACCCAGGAGAAAACCAGGATTCCTAACTCTAACAAGTAAGCAAGTCAACTACCTTTAGGAATAGAATTTCCATTCTTCGAAATCCCCTTCCTCTTCTTTGAATCTGAAGGCAGTCGAGGGAAGCGGGTTATGGGGTGGGCTGCTAAGGCCTGGGGAGCAGAATCGGGTCAAAGATCGATAGGGAGAAAGAGGTAAATTACTCTACCTTTCCTCCCGCTTGGCAATGATATATCTTTCTTCAAACATTAAAAACAACTTCAACATTGGGATGAAAAAATTTCTTCAATTAATATAATATTACATCATACATATGAATTAACAACATAACATCATTGCTTAACAACAAAACAACACAATTTAACAACATAACTATCACATTTATGAATTAATATGATATTATAATTATAGGCTAATATGGTATTACAATGTAGATTAACATGATATTGCAATTATGTTGCTATATATATATATATATATAAATTTAGGAAGAAATAGTAGGTTCGGGTACCCACGTAAGGGTGGAAACACGCCAGGTCGCCTACGAGAGGTCTATTACCTGACCTATAACAGGTCAGGCCAGGCCAGACCTTTTTAATAAACGAATCAGACTTAGGCTTCTCCGAAAGCCTATTTAACCGAAATAGGTCAGACTCATGCCTTTTAAAAAGTCTATTAAGTCTAACAGACCGACCTATGTAATGTTATTATACATTTATAAATTATTTTTATAACATGTACAAAAAACTAAATAATAAATTTTTTATGTAAATCCACTAGGACTTAAAGATTAGGCTATTTAGTAATTAGATATTTAATTGTTGAGACTTGGGCTTAAGTACATAACCTAACTCATGTTAAATATTATAGCAATATCATATTTTACTATGATATTAAAATACATTGTTTTGTATATTCTAACATCAAATGCACAACGAATCCTTCGAATACATTACGCAATATTGGAAGATGATGGGAATAATTGTGATAACAATGTACAAAATTTCACACTAATTGTTATAATTATAATAATTTTTTTAGTTTGTATATAATGTGTTTAATTTTTTACCTTAACATGTCTTTAAACAGACTAACAGACAAGACCACACTTTTAAACATGGCAGACTCAGGCTTTGATTTTTTTTAACATGTCAGACCCAAACTACTATATGCTATATAAGTCCGGCTTATTTAAGGCAAAGTCTTGCCTGACCTGACCTATTTCCACCCCTATACCCACGGGTATGGTACCTCATTATCCGAACTCAGACCCATCTAACAGTGGGTCTTAAAGTTGTAGGATCCAAAACATGGATCCAGACTCAACCTGTTGTGGTTATTTTTAGCGGATACCCACACATTCGGGTACCCATTGCCACCCCTACTAATGAGATTGAGATCCAATTTTTTTATTATTTTTAAATAAAATAAAATAAAAATTTATAAATTTATTCCTCCTCGCACCTTCCATCCAACTTCTCCCGAATGAGGACCGATTGCATCTGACACAGTCTGCGGCTGCTGGTGCCTAGTCAAAGCCTCATAAAACTGGCATTCACTGTGGACCATGGTTCATAGAATATTTAAAACTATTAGCTGTTAATAATGAACATGTCAAACATATAACTTATCATATAATAATACAACCAATTCCAAACAGATCCAATATTTTCAGTATCACACTGCGTTTCAACAAAGCTTAGAACAAAAATAATAATAGTTGAAACTTCAATCTGAAGCTGGAATTTGATTCTTTCTAAAGTAAGTGTGTCTCATCAAAGCATCATATCAGATATATTTGTTAGTTTTACCATCACTCATCACACTGCCAGTATTGATTGGATCTATGTTTTTATATTAGAAACATTTGTCTGATCTGTTTCCACCCAATTAGAATTATTCGGATTTTTTAATCTCGGGCTTAGTGCCGGAGATAAAGAGTTTAAAAGTAGTAAAATATTATCGGGAAACTAAGTCCAATATATTTTAGAATTTTAAATATTTAGTTTTGCTATGCAAAAAAATACATTTTTTACTCTTTTATCTTCCACTCTTATGACTGATCTTAATAAGAAAGTTATAATTCTAAACCCTCTTGATTCATCTTTTTTATTACTATATATAGAAAGCTTTTGATGTCTTTATATTCTTACTACAGTGTTGCACTTATTTTTCATTTAGCATTTGCTTTCTCTAGTATTAGAAAGATTTGAAGGATGACCATTATGATGATATAGTAAGCTCTTAAAATTATAGGTATTGAAAACATTTGCTATATGTGAGAAAGTACAGTTAATTCAGTTACAATTGTGGTTGCAATATGATTATATAGAGTACTGAAACTAGAATATGGTGTCTGCAAATAATGTTGCATACATCAATTTAAAAACCTTGGTCTAAAGTTTAGTTTAACCTTTTGATTTTGGCTGTTATTGGTTGTGTGATTTGTGCAGGTCATGGCAATGGTTGCAGATGCTCTAGTTGGAGCTTTGGTTGGGGAACTCCTGAATGCAGTTTTGCAAATCAAAGACAAGGCTATTCAATTCCGACCGACCCTGGAACGGTTGGAGTTCACACTCAAATCGTTAGAACCCGTGATCAACGAGATAGAGAATTTGAACAAGCAATTGGATAGGCCAAAGGAGGAAACTGAGAGTTTGATCAAGCAGATGAAGAAAGGGAAGGATCTTGTTCTCGAATGTGCTGAAGTCCGTTGGTGGAAATTCTGTTGCATGGCTAACTACCAAGATGAACTTCAAGAATTGGATGAGTCGATTCTTCGATTTTTTCAATTAGATATGCAAGGCCATACGCGGAGAGATGGGGCAGAGACCTTGGTGGAGGTGAAAATGATTCACACTGAAATTAAGAAACTGAACTTAGGTACTAGAAATGATAGGATGGAACTAAAGGGCTTGTGTTCCCCTCCTGAACCACCCGAGTTTATTGTTGGGTTGGATGTTACTATGAGGGAGTTGAAGCTGAAGTTGCTGCAGGATCAGGTTGGTGGCTCAGTAATCAATGTGACCGGTGCAGGAGGTTCGGGCAAGACCACATTAGCTAAAATGATATGTTGGGATGACCAAGTCCGAGGTAAGAATTCACACCTTTGATCTTTCTCATTATGTTGCTGCATGTAGTAGAATACGATGCTCGAGTTTGCAGATTTCTAAACGAGTATAATTTGGTTAGGTATATTCAATACGAACATCTTCTTCATCACCTTTGCAAAAACACCCAAGTTGAACTCCATTGTGCAGAAACTGTTTCAACACACTGACTACCAGGTTCCCGAGCTTGAAAGTGACGAAGACGCGGTTAACCAATTGGAACATTTGCTAAAACAGATTGGGAAAAGCCCAATTCTGTTGGTCCTGGATGATGTTTGGCCTGGATCGGAATCTCTTATTGACAATTTTGTGTTCAAGATCACAGGCTACAAGATTTTAGTGACATCAAGATTCGCTATCGAAAGATTTAGTACTCCATACATCTTGAAACCTCTTGGTGAACAAGATGCTATAAAGCTTTTTCACCACTCAGCATCCCTGACTCATATCAGCTCTGATGTTCCTGATGATGTTGTAAAAGAGGTACCTTCTTTTGTTATAATATAAAAACTTTGTTGCTTGTTTTAATTAGTACGGTTTTAAATTTGTATTCAAATCACAACATTGTAATTGTGAATGGTTGTTAAAAGATGCAGTGAATGCAGCCACAATTGCAAAAAACTGAAAAAACTATCAAAATTGCAATATTGTTGCAGACGCAATTTAAAACCTTGATGTGTTTCACAGCGACATAAGCAGCCTTAGCCACCGAAGACTTTCAAATTAACGTGCAACTTCTATTGTATCGTCGTGTCTAACAATTTAATGTTTTACTTACTTGCACTAAAAAGCTATGGTAAGATGACTTGTAGTTGCAATTTCTCAATTGATCTAAATAAATTGCAGATAGTGAGAGGCTGCAGTGGTTCTCCCTTGGCACTTAGAGTGAGTGGAAGATCACTAAGTCATCAGAATCCAGTGATCTGGCACAACAGGGCGAGGGAATTGTCTAAGGGACATTCAATTCTCGACTCTAGTAACGACGTACTTGTTTCTCTCCAGAAAAACTTCGATGTTTTAGACCCTAAGGTGATCGAGTGTTTCCGGGACCTATCCTTATTCCCTGAAGACCAGAGGATCCCTGCCTCTGCCCTTGTTGATATGTGGGCAGAACTGCATGGATATGATGATGAGAGTGCAATGGAGAAAATTTACCAATTGGTCAATCTTAACATGGCTGATATTGTTGTGACAAGGTATGATACCATGATGGTTGAATCTTAAAACTTTGATATATGTTTTGTGATATTCTTGCAAGGCCACTTAGTTAGAGCTTCATATTATTATTATTACTACTACTATTAGTATTGTACATTGGAAATAGAGCTATTAATTTTTTTGCATGAGAAAAAGATGGACAATTATGTTTTTCAACCAATAGATGATATGCAACACTAACTTCTTGGTTAAGGTTCAAGCATCTCATGTAGCTGCTACAAAATATTGGATAAAGTTATACTACAAACATGTGAAGAGGCACCATATGTATATTTATACCAAGGTTTAAAATTGTGGTTGCAGTTATTTTGTACTCGCAATGCAGCCACAATTATATTGACAGAGACTATCAAAACTGCAATATTGAGGCCGTAACATTGGTGTTTAAAATTGTTGCACAAAGAACAAGACCCCACAATTTATTTGATTGTTATTAAGTAGGGAGAAATAGGCAATGCTGTTTGTGCAAGTTTTTATCTTCACATAAGAAACTATCTCTTATCATTGATCAGGAAAGTTGCAAGTGGTACAATTAACTGCAATTATCACTACGTCACGCAGCACGATCTTCTTCGCGATCTAGCTATTCGTCAAACTAGTCAAAAGCCGGTGGCGCTGAGGAATAGAGTAATTATTGATTCAAATGATAATAGTCTTCCTAAATGGTGGACTCAAGAGAAAGAGTGTACTATTAAAGCCAGCATATTATCAATATCAACAGGTTTGTTCATTTTCCTGTTTTGATGATGCAGACACATGTTGAGAGAGTGTTATGTCATTGATTTTTGAATCCTTTTGCAGATGAAAAGTTCACTTCTAACTTGCAGCCAACTGAAGTTGAGGTTCTAGTGTTGAACCTTCGCGCGAAGAAGTTCGCGCTACCAATGTTCATGAAGAAAATGAGTAAATTGAATGTTTTGATAATCACAAACTATGATTTCTATCATACTGAGTTAGAGAGTTTTGAGTTGCTTCATTATCTATCCGATCTTAAAAGAATCAGATTGGAGAAGGTTTCGATTCCTTTCTTCAGCGACAGTGGATCGCAATTGAAGAATCTGCAGAAGTTATCTCTTTTTATGTGCAATGTTAATGAAGCATTTAAAGATAGCACTGTCCAAGTTTCAGATATGCTTCCAAATTTGGTCGAAATGAACTTCGACTACTGCAATATGGTGGAATTGCCTGTTGGAATCTCTAACATGGTCTTCTTAAAGAAGATCAGTATCACAAACTGCCATAAACTTACTACGCTTCCTAACGGAATCGGAAATCTGGTCAATTTGGAATCACTATGGCTTAGTTCCTGTACTAGTTTAAAAACGTTGCCAGACTCAGTCGCCAGACTTTGTAGCTTAAAACTTCTTGATATCTCTGGCTGCATAAGCCTTTATGCATTGCCTGAGAAAATGGGGGGTTTGCATAATTTAGAGAAGCTCAATGTTAGAGGCTCAAAATTAAGCAACTTGGGACCTTTAATCATGGACCTAGAAGGCTTAAGGCATTTGTTGTGTGATGAAGAGACAAAGGAGTTATTGGAACCTTTCACTTACATCCTTAGTAGTCTAAGGCTAGAGGTAATCCAATCTGATGACAACTTAAATTGGCTTTTCTGATTTGGATTATTGACAATTTGAAAGGTTCGGTTTCATATTTAAATGTCTTCGATTTGAGTCTTGAGAATATAAAAATAAGTGTTGTGAGAGTTTTGTCCCCTTAATCTGACCGTCCTATCTGGACTCGGATTGGTATTCCCAAAATAAAAGTAAGAAGGTAAGTAACAGTAGCTTTGGGATGGTTCTTTGGCTGCATCACATGTCTTGAGAGGCAAGTTATGTATTTCAAAATTATTAATTGTAATGAGCCATGGGATATTGTAGGAGTTGAGTTCAATTTTTACAAATGTCATCAGTTCTTATTTTTGTACTCGTCCTTCCATTAATTGTTAGAAGAAAGAGTGATTTTTATATTGCTACAACCCTATTAACGTGAAAATATTTTTTTTTTCATCTCTTCTAATCCAGAAAAAACTATTAATTAATAAAGCAGAAATTCTAACATAATATAATGGTGGCAACTTTCACAAACTTCTGAAGAGTTAAAATTTATACCACTCATCAACTCAAATGATGATTATTGATATACATACACTTATATATATATATATATATATATATAAAACTTCTATATTATATTCATATGTTAATATAATTATTAAATCCTTTTAGAAATATGTATTTATATATGATTATATTTTTAATATGAATAAATTTATACATGTTTGTATATATAATGAATAAATTTTTAATACGATAAACTTAGTTGATAAATCAAACGAGTTGAACTTGAGCTAACTCATAAATCTAATGAATCAAACTGTAGTCGAGTCTGACTCGTTTATTTAACGAGCTTAATTTTTAGCTCAAGTCCAACTTGTTTGATTCATGAACTAAGTTTGTCGACCTAATAACAAGTTGAGTTATGAACGAATGCCGAATTGATTCGATTCATTGCCAACACTAAATTTGAATAATTAGATGAACAATTATACTACTCAACATTGAACTAAACATAGAAATCACTAAAAGCCAATAAAGAAAGCACATGAAAGAAAAAATATGGTTAGAATATGATAAAGTACTTGAATTCATTCTAGGGTCACGTGAATTAATTAAGGGAGATATATATAATGATAGATAATGATTAACAAAAACTTATACTACTCAATTCATTACCTAAAAGATGAGGTAGATTGGTGATCAAACTCAACAACTCAATCCAAGATTGGAAGGTCTCAAAGAATATTTTTTCTCATGGTTTGTGGAATGAAGAATCTTGAAGGAAAGAATGCAGTGCATAATATTGTGGATAGACGAGAAAGAAGTGAAACTCTTAGGAAAAATGAATTTTGTAGAAGAAGCAAAAGAAGAAATATTATAAACCTACCACAATTGTCACTACAAATCATGGAAGTCCACACGAAATTTTATTTTCAAATTATAATAAAAATGATTATGGTATTGAGGAAATGAGAAACCATGTTACAAGCAAGATTGTAGGTATTTATGATATTATGTTGATAATGGATATAAGAAGCAAGTATGTACTCAAAGAGGTGAGACATATCCTAAAAAAGTATTTCAACCTTATCTCAACTTGTAAGTTGGATGATACTGATTTTGTAAGCCACTTTGGTGATGGAAAGTAGAAACTAGTAAAAGACAATGTTGATTCTTATACAAGGAAGAATTTGTTTCCGAGAAATAAATATTGGTATGGACTCCACAAGTTTTTAGCGTAGATGATTAGGGCACATGAGAGAGAAAGAACTTCATATGCTTGTCAAAGAGCACGTGACTTGTATGAAAGGTCACTTTTGGAACCCTATACTTGTCTTTATGGTAAAGAATTTATAGTTAGCTTTCAGATTTCATACGATACCTCAAGGAGACATTAGGCAATTGGACTTTTGCATTCAGACTATGTGCACCATTTGATATACTTCTCGGAGGAGCCTATGAATTTGTTACATTTATTGATGATCACTCAAAAAGTATGGATGTACTTGTTCAAAACAAAAGATTAAGTAGTATTAAAATTCAAACAATTCCATGCTCTAGTGGAACGTGAGACTCGGAAGAAATTGGAAGTGTCTAAAGAATACAATGGGGGAGAGTTATGTGGTCAAAGTGAAGCCTATTGCAAAGATATATGATATCATATTGGAAAAGGCACCACCACCAAAGACTCCTCAACTGAATAAAGTACATAATGGGATAAACCATACCATTAATCATAATGTTATATTCATGTTGTAGGATACCAATATCCCTAGTCTTTATAAGGTAAAGTATTAAAGGTTATATTCGGTCTCATAAACTTCACACCATAAAAAACCCTAGACGAAGATATTCTGGAGGAAATATGGTACAAGAAATAGGCATCCTTCAACTATTTGAGAGTATTCAAATTTAGGGCTTTCATTCACATTCCAAAAGGTAAGGGAAATAAGCTAGACGTTGAGGCCAAGAAATAGATACATCTTGGGTCTCCAATGGATGAATTTGGGTAAAGACTATGAGATCTTATATACAAGAAATGCATATATCTTGGGTCTCCAAAAGATAAGGGAAATATGACAAGAGATGTAGAGAGGAGAGGTTGTATCTAAAATCCAACTAGGGTATCTAACTACTTTTTTAGGAGAGGTTGTATCTTGGCGATCCAAGTTACAAACATGTGTTGCATTATCAATAACTTTGTTGGTGCAGTAGAAGCGATCATTATGCAGCACTAGTCACAATCAATCAAATAAAGAGCATAGAATAAAATAGAAGAGAATAAGACAAGATAATTTGTTAACGAGGTTCCACTAATTTGTGCCTACGTTTGCAAGAGCGATGAACGACTAGAAAAATATAATTAGGGAATAAGGATTGCAAGTTGTAACACACCCATGGAGCCAAATGCCCATGGGGTGTTTCTAATTGATTCTTATAAGTTTTGCACATTATAACAAAGGACTTGAGTCCAATATATAACATTGGTTTCTCTCCTCCATTTCAATAATAAACAATGTGAGACTTTATACAACAACATATTTCAAGCATCCCCAACAATCTTCACCTTGATTGAAATAGACGAATATCTCCCTCCTTAGGAAATCTACGCAATAATCTCCACCTTAGCGAATATTCCGCTCCATCTTGCACAATGTCTAATTCTCTTTAATAATTCCACATAAGATCCTACTCTCATCCATCATAAGTTTTTCCGAGTATTCTTGACGATGTTACCAAAAGCCTAAATATTCAAACTCGTAGTGCAGCTTCTCCTACTATCGTCTAATGGAGCACATTGTATAGACCTCCATTGTTGGGATGCCTTTTGATACTATGAAACAACTACACCAAAGTTCTCCAACAACATCTTCTTCAATATTCAATCAAGTTGAACCTTGGAGCTTTATTAAAAAGTCTCAGCCACTACCAGCATTGTCTACTCCAACAATCATAGTTCAAAAGAACTACCATACTCCACAATAAGGAGTATAATCAAACTATTGAATCCAAACCAATGCTCATGTTACACCCTGATATCTACCAATGTTTGTGTTACACTTTGCATCCAATAAAATGCTCATGTTATGTTGGGTAATAAGGGCTCTAACAAACCTAGAAGGGGTGAGTAGGTGATTTGGTTTGTAATTAAAAAAAAATCGTATTAAAGATATTATCTGATTTACCCTGTTTTAATCGATTAAAAGATTACTTAATCGATTAACTGGATTCGTTTCTTGAAAATCTTGTTCTTGACACAACAAAATGCAATAATCAATTTGTTTTTACATGTACTTTAACAGTTCATTTTATGTGATTAATCATGCAGAGTCAATTATGCAACAATCCTAATATGAATTCAATTCAAGATAACGTAAATTGATAATTGTGTAAATGTAAAAGAGGATGGATAAGAGAAATTGACACAATGAATTTTATCCTAATTCGATTGCCAACTATTGCAATCTACATCTAGTCTTCCCCTCCTTATCTGGGAGATTTGCTTTCAATATGAAGAAATTGAATGTCTTTACAAACAATCTTCCAGTAAGAACTTCTTGGACCTAACTTCTAATGGATAGCCTCACCACTTCTAGCTTAGGATTTCTCAGAATTATTCTCTCCTTTTATGATGATACCTTACACCTTAAGAGCTGAATTACAACTCGATCGTTCATCTTGTATACAAAATTTTTGCACCTTCCATTGTGCTAACATACACTCAATTCAGAATATAAAACATTGTTGATAAATCTTACAATCTTAGAAAATGAAGATGAATGATTATGATATGCAAAGGTTCTTGAAATTTTTTGATATGGTGAATGCTTGAAAATCTCTCTTCAAAGATTCATGAAAATTCTCTTATCTTATGTCGAAGTATCTAGCTCACTTTTTCATAATCTCTCTTGTTTTTTCATGAAAATTCGTTCTAAAACTCATGGGAACGGTTAGTTAAAATAACATTCAATTTCAATCAGTTTTTTGTTATATTAATTGATTATGTTAACACTTGATCGATTAACGTTCTTTAAAAATCCAAGATTTCAAAACTAAAACTGACTTAATCGATTAACCATGTACTTAATCGATAAATCATGTACTTAATCGATTAATGGATTTCCCATTTTCAAAAAACTAATAAATTAACTATAACCTTAATCGAATAACATTTTCTGAAAAACACTTAGTTTATATGATATGAACCTCTAACATGATTTACTAACGTATGAAGCATGATTTTGAAATGACACAAGTTCAACTTGTTTATGTATCAAAATCATGTATACATGTATAAATGTTAATGCATCTAAATCATGTATGAATATCTCATATGCATCACATCATTCTAATATGTGAGATTTTCATTTGGTTCATCTTACTTAGACTCTACTCATTCAAAACATCATAGGTCCTAAGGAAATGAAAATTTACTCTTAAGCTTTTGTTGATCCTCTTGACGCTTGAACTAGAATCTTCAATGTTGTTGTTGTTGATTTGACTTTGTCTATGTCTTCATGATTTGTCTTCATCAAAATCATGCAATGCACACCTGTACTCACATGTTACACCCTGTATCAAAGTCGGCCAGCGGCCGTGTGCTTTTGTAGATCCACTAAAAATTAACATCCTTCACCATGATATTGTGGACACGCCATTAGGATGTTCCACTTCTTATATCAAATGAGATCATCCTCTCCAACATCTAGAGAGATATTCTCATCACCCATCTTAGAGCCTAACTCAACATCTGAGTCCCCATCTCTACCTTGATCTTAATTCATTACTCCTCGGGTTCTGGATCCAACACATTTGTGGTTGACACTACAATCCCCCATGTTTCCTTCTTCAACTCATCTAGTTTTTTCTTGCATAATGCCTTTAATAGACCTTGTCCAACCAAAATGTCATTCATCCTCCTTTACCATAATCGGGCGCTTGGACTAAGAGTCATCTATCAATTAGATTTAATATCAATTGTTGGTATAGTGGAAGCAATCATTGAAAGGTTTTGAGCAATCAAATAAGGGGCATATAATAAATTAGAAGAGAAGAAGACAAGAGAATTTGTTAACAGGACTCACAAATTTCTGCCTACTTCCCTATGAGCTATGAATGACTACCGAAATATTATTAGGGAATAAGAATTATAAGTTTTAGCACACTCATGGACCCAAATGTTTATGGTGGTGTTTCCAACTGATGCTTACAATTGGCGTACATTACAACAATGAACTTAAGTCTAATATATAACATTGATTTCTCTCCTCCATTCCAATACTAGGAAATATAGGAATTTATACAATAATATATTTCAAGCATCCCAACAAATTAAAGAAGAGTACATCACAACTTCTAAAGTTGACAAAAAGGTAAACTATATGAAAAACTTAAAGCATGAATTGGATCATATTTTATTAAGATGTGTTATTTAATTCTCAGACAAAGCACAACAATTACCATTATCATTGGATAAAAAATACTTCGGAGGATGGTGAGTTGCAACTAGAGAGGAATCATACCAATGACACCTTGTCTGACTTATTGACCAAGACAGATTCATTCGAGAAGTTAACGAAGAATTGTATAGGAGAAGTCCCCCCCCCCCCCCCCCCCCCCCCCCCCCCCCCCCCTTCATTATATAAAGGGAAGTTAAGGGAGCATAAACAACAAGTGAGGAGATCAACATAAATAGTAAGTGAGAGAGGTTAATATTCATCACAATGTGAAACTACAATCTTCCTAGTGTGAGACCGGAATATTCCTTGTGAGAGTGGAATCTTCCTAGTGTGAGACTAGAATCTTCCTAGTAAGATACTAGAGGGATATTTTACTTCATCCTAGTTGGGTGAGACTAGGTGCATCATCTTAGAGTGACAGAGAAAAATATTATAATCATACTTTTCATGATGGAGAGAATTTCTGAACTAGGTCTTGTGGTTTTTTTACTTTAAAGTCTGAAGAACTTTTTCTATGTTAAATTCTCAGTGTTATCTTTGTACTTTTGATCTACTTTATTTGGCTCCTTATCGATTTAACAAGTGATTATTTTTCATCACACACCAGGGAGGTAAAATTATAAAAAAAAATTAAGTGTTTGTTAGAGTTTGGAAATGAGTTTTCAACTTAGTTGAAAACTTATAAGTTAGGAGCTAGCTACAAAGCTTGTTGAAGAAGAAGCTTATTGAACTAAAGAAACAATGGAATAATCACCATGATAGAAGAATAAAGAAAGCTTTTATTTTACTGAAGTGAACTGGAATGAATGTACAAAAGGAGTATTTGTTCCTTTCTATACAAAACTATCTGTTAACAATATGAAGCAAAGAACCAAAATAAAACTAAAAACTAAACTAACTAACTTCTATTTCTGGAACTTCAGTTTTTGGAATATAATTAATATAACTAACTTAATCAATTAACATCAGATATTTTCTTTTCTTCTTTGTTGTGTTGCAATCTTAGCAAATATGGTTATAAGGTAGTAATTTATATAATAAGTGCTCTTGTCACTCCAATCAAGTAGTTTATTTTTTGTTTAATAAATTAGTTGACTAATTTATAAGTTATATCTTATCAAATATATGCTTAAGCTTTGAAGTCAAGAGCTTTTTTTTTAATATATTGGTTAAGCTTATCAAATAATTCTTAATAAATCAATTAATTTAGTAGCTTTTAATTTTTGGCTAGTAATTTATAAGCCTTTAATTGTTTTTGACTAATTAATTTATAAAAAGTCTCCATCTAACATATCAATCAGTGTGTCAAATATATAGATAGCATCAAAGAAATAGTTGTCAACCAATTTTTGTGGGCATTGTTGACTCTGAATAATATTATTCTATTTCTTGTTTTTTATTTGGGTGAATTAAACAATTGTTAGTAGTAGTTGGTACCTTTACGTGTCTTGTACTTATCCTCAAATAATTTCTTGGTCATTCTTCTTTACTAATATAGTGCTTTACAGTCTCAAAAAAGACAAAGTAATAGTAATCATAATAATAATAGAAAATTAGTTAGTGGAAAGTGATTCACAAACATCTACTTTTGATATTACAACTTGAACAGATATACACACGAACACGGCTAACTTTTTTTAGATTAATAAATTATTTTCTACTTAACTTTTGTAAAATTAAACAAAATTTAAAACTAATCTTACGTGAATATGATTTTTTAAATTATACATAACAATGTACTAGTTCAAACAATTTGATATTACACGTCCTTCAAATTCAATAAAAAATCAAAACAAAATACTTAAAAATTAAGAGTATAATATCTGTGAGTGGATCCGCCCGTCCATTAGAAATTTCGGTAGGCAAAGTATATATTTTGGAAGGGCATTTTGTATGAGCGTACAGAACAATTGACATAGCCAAATGGCTAATGATAGTTGAAACTAAGCATATTAACCAACAATTGTTGACTTTATTAGGTTTAAATATGTTTTAAAACTTTAAAATATAACTAATTTTAATCTCACATGTTATTTTCCTTATATTTTTGCATACTTTAGTTAATCAATTTGGTTTTAAAACCCACTGATGATGTGTCAAAACTACAATTGATTATTTTATCATTTTTGGGTAATACTAATAATATTCTCTAGTTCCATGAGAAAGAAATAAATTCTTTTCAGGGTATGTGATTGTTCTTCCTAACAAATATCGCATATTATCTTCCACATAGTTTTTTTTTTTCAATCTCCAAATAATTTCATATCTAGAAAATAATTTAAATTTTATCTATATCTCTCATATCTACCATCAACTATGAAGAAACATAGAAACGAATAGGAAAAGGATAGAAAGGTTTTTATATGGTTAAAGAACAACCTTAATAATTTAAAACCATTTTTATTTTATTTTTTTGAAAACTATAAATTCTTAGAATTTATTTTATACATGATGTTATTAAAAAAAATAACTATTTCATCTAATTTGGGTAAAAAAAAGTCTGGAGAACTCTTTTTGATTCAGTATATTAAATAATCACCTTTCTTTAAAAATATCTTTAGAAGGAAAATATGTTTTGAAAAATTAGGGATATCATATATTTAGAATATCATTAAATAATCACATCTTGTATTAAAAGTATGGGTGAGCATGATCTAACCTTACCCGAGTTTGGATATGATTTAGTCTGATTGAGTCTAGGGTCGAATATTTGAGTTAAAAAATTAGACTTGATCAATATTTAGGGTCAGGTGCTGGACAAGCAAGACTTGTCCCATGATTATTCACCCGTCATGTTTGTAGCATCAATCTTTTCAATTATGTACAGAGTATACATTTATTTATTCACAAGTATCATTGATTCTCTAATTTTTCTTCATAATATTGAAGTCACATGGTTTCTCATATCCATACTAATAAATAATATTAAAAATATTTTATCTAAAATGAATATACATTATATTTAATCGAATTTAGGGTCGGGTTCAGGTTCATCATGTGTTGATCCGATCAACATATGGGGTTGGATTACTTTCGATCTAGTGCTTATACATAAGATACAGGAAGGATGACAGGATAAGCTTGGTTAATTATATCACAAAAGAATGTTATCCAAAATTAATAATTATAATCAACCTATAAAATAAGAGGAATTTTACAATTAAGTTGACCGACAAAAAATTCATATTCAAGTCTTCATAAAACCGTATCTATCTACGCGGCGAGCTCATGAAGCAAGAGACAGGCAAATTCGTGAACGTTGGTGTATAAAGATGGGTTGTGGCTTCTGTGTTCCAAAATTCAAATCTTTCAGGAACCCAATAATTTATACTAATACTGGGTTGTTACATTAACAAGAAAAAAGGACATACTTTTTCTTCATTCCATTTTGCTAACACCCCATTCATTGTTTCATTACCAAATAAAAGAGGTTATTCTTGATAATGGGAAGGAGCATACAAATTGATGAGAACGCAGAATTCAATGTTCAACTGGATGGACCTTTGTTGAAGCTAAAGAACGGTTTGTTCTTATATATTCTCATTCATTTGTATTACTTATATATGCTTACATATAAGTTAAGAGTAAATAATGGTTAAATATAAATGTTACATGATGAATTTACGATATAACTGTTTTCTCATTCGAAAATTGTTTTCAGAGAATTATTGATAATTTTCTGCTCTTCAAATTTTTAGTGACTTCTTCACATGTAGTATGTCTCAGGGATACTATATTTTCTGATGGACTATTACTAAAGAAAGTAACACAAAATTGCAAAAATGATATTTGCAAACATTCTTTGGTAATAATAATTATGATAAAAAGAAAGTTGCAGTGATCTAAGAAGCTTATATGGGTTTTTTATTGTGCAGATGAAACATGCTCTATATATTGGTCCAATACTGAAGAATCTGAAGCTGATATTCTGATTTTAAATGTTCATACTAATCAGTATTCCTTTCCAGAAATCATAAACCAAATGAGTAAAATAAAATTCTCTATTTCTTCCTTCATATCATTGAAGAATTTAAAAAAGTTATCCCTCTACATGTGTAATATGAATCAAGCTTTTGAAACTAACACAACCCTAATTTCAGATACACTTCCAAATCTAGTGGAATTAAGTATTGATTATTGCAAAGATATAGTAGAATTGCCTAATGGGGTGTGTAATTTTACCCATTTAGTGAACCTCACTATTACTAATTGCCACAAATTTTCTTCACTGCCCAAAGAAATTGGAAAGTTGGAAAATTTGGAACTCCTAAGACTTAGTTCTTGTACTGATTTTGAATTGTTGCCAGATTCTATTGTAAGGCTTTCAAATCTTAGGCTTCTTGACATTTCAAAATGCATAAGCCTTCAAAGTTTACCAAAGGATATTGGTAATTTGTCTAATCTAAGAAGCCTCTACATGGAAAATTGTTCAAGGTGTGAGTTGCCATACTCAGTCATCAATTTTGAGAATTTGAAGGTGATATGTGATGAGGAAACAGCAATTTCATGGGAAGATTTGAATCCTAAGATTAAGATAGAGATTCCTCAAGCTGATGTTAACTTAAATTGGCTTCATCCAATATAAATCATCCTACTTCTCCTATTCTTAACATATTCTTGACGAAATAGTAAAGTTGTTGTTTAATGATCATGAAATCATGAGTTTATATCCTGAAAACAGTCTTTCCAGTTTTATGGTTAAGATTGCATACATCTACCGCGAGTTTAGGCCGCCCTTTATTCTGGATAAATCAGAATATGATAGTTGGTTAACTACTTTTAGTTTTTACATTTCTCACTGACCAATTATTTATTCTTTCATTGTCAAGTTGGTTATTCTTCTATTGTATTGTCAAGTTGGTCCTTGTAATTCATTTTCTCAATAGTGTTTAATGTATAAAATATTATTCTATTTAAATATTTTTTAAATACTTTGTTTCTTGAAAGAGGTGGGGACTTGGGAGTGTATATAATGTGAGAACATATTTAGTTTGATTTATATTAACAAGAATCACATGTTTCGAAAAAAAATTGTCTTCATGTTTCAAGCCAATTATATTCTATTAAGTATTATTGGGATAGGTATTCTCCATTCGATTTATATACACTCACTTTAGATTTCCTTTTTTGAAGTTTGTTCTTATAAAATCTTTTATTACAGTTCTTTTTAGGTCATAATTCCACCCACACTAATGTGAATTGTGTGTACTAGTATGAATTTCTTATTTGCTAGGAACAAAGTTAAAGATAATATAAATCCATGTTTCTTAAACCAAGCTCAGCTCTATATGTGCTTTGCTGAGTTTGTAAACTAAAAAGTTATCACAAATTTCAAAACTCTCTGGCTAGGTCATATACACTTTCATTTAGGATATGTTAAGGAGTTAGGAGAGAAAGGGAAAAAGAGAGATAAAGGGGAATGATAAAAATAGGTAAATCAAATTAAATTTTCCTTATTTGGGAATGTAAAATTTAATTTGGAGGAGATTAAAGTAATGATAATATAAGAATAATGTTTCACTTACCCTTTAAAAATTTCATTAATAATGTAAGGGCATTTATTTAGATACTTTGACATGAATTGTCTCTAGAAAACCCTCAAATTCTCGGAACAATGAAAGTGAGCATCTCTTTCCTTTCATCCCCTCCAAAACAAGACTCTCAAACATAGCTTTAATGAACCATTAACATATTCATTGTAAACATCATTGTGATGGATTGATCACTAGTTTAAGAATTCAATATTTTACATTGGTAATCATAGGATGTGTAATCCCCTTCAAAATTTTGAAAATCCACTTGATTGTTTTCCAATGTTAATTCTCCGATTTCAACATGTACTTGCACACTTGACTAATTGCGTGTTTAAAGTATGGTTTAATGCAAACCATAACATATATCAAGCAACCAACTACACTTGCATATGAAATATTTGATATGTATTTCTTCTTTTCCTTTACCTTTAAACACTAATCAAGAGAAAGCTTGAAGTGATTTGTCATCGACGTACTCACTACTTTAACATTGCTCATATCAAATTTCTCTAGGATCTTCTCAATATAACTTTGTCGGGAGAATCATAACTTTTACCTTCTCCATCCTTGTGAATCTATACCTTGAGAATCTTCTTAGAAGCGCATCACTCAAATAATTAGCAACAATTAATATATCATCCATGTAAAGTAACATAAAATTAAAATAGTCATCACCAACACCTGTCACATAAACACATCAATAATACTCATAGAGACTATAACCAAGCTTTAATGTATAAGTGTCAAACTTTTTGTACCACTTCTTGGGAGATTGACTCAACTCATATAGAGGCTTCTTCAACTTGCAAGTCAAGTGACTCTATCCAGCTGCACCAAACCCTTCTGGATCTACCGTATAAATTTTATCCTCTAACTCACCATGGTGAAAGAACAATGTTCACACTCATCTATTCTAAGTGCATATCCTGATTGACTATCAAAGCAAACATTAATATTCTAGAAGTGTGTCTTACCATTGTGGAGAAAATCTCTTTATAGTCAACCTCCTTCTACTGCGAATATACTTATGCTACAAGACGAGCCTTAGACATTTCCCCTTCTTTCTCTGATATTATTGGCTTCCTCTTGTGTACCCACGTGTACCAACTACACACTTGTGTGGGAGAATGAGATAAGCTCTCAAATTTGATTATGTGTAAAGACTCTATCTCATCTATGCTTCTTTTACTATTTCTCCTCACTGTTTATAGGCTATTAAAATCTACATGGATATCATAAACTGGTATGAAGAGCAACTAAAGTCATATCCTCAATGTCAGATCTCTCTAGAGGTTTCGTAGGATGTCTATCCCTTTCTCTAGAAAATTGATACTCATGCACTCCTGAATTATCTACCTGAGAATCATCATGTTCTTGACTTGATCTAGTACATGGTTTCTTGTCTTTCTTCACTTGAATTGTTTCATTGCTCACTAGAATCACATTTGATCCAAAAGTATCTCCATTTGGCATGAACACTGTAACACCCCGAATTTTAATCTTTAAAATTATAGTATCAGTCCTAGAAGTCTCGCCTGAGATAGAGTTGTCTCGCTGGGCGAGAAATGGCAATTTTGGGCACTCTGAAACAGTGTAATCGATTACACAATATAGGTAATCGATTACATGCTGATAAACTAATCAGATCTGTGTATTTTACATTATGTAATCGATTACACTATAATCGTAATCGATTACAACATATTAAAAGCATCAGATATGTGCATTTTTCACATTGTAATCGATTACAACATGTTTGGTAATCGATTACATCGAGTCGTTGAGTTTGTATTTTAAATTTTTAACTGATGTAATCGATTACACCATATGGTAATCGATTACACTCATCACTGTGACTATAAAAGTGAAAAAGGGACCTAGAAACCCTAATCTTCATTTTCTTTCTTCCCCTTTCTCTCCCAACGGTGGCTCCACCCAAATGGACCATTTTTCCCTCCACTAAGCCTCAAAACTCATCAAAACCTTCCTCTTGCTTCATGGTGACACATTTGGAAAAGCTTGGAGGTGAAAAAGCAACAATGGAGGTTGGAGGAGATGAAAGGAGATGTGGCTCTTTTGCGGAGCAACGGAGCTTACGCAACCTAAGGTGATGGAGAAGACCATTGTGGTCTTAGAGTATTTCGTTAGAGTTGTCATCTCCGATTTCCCTCAAGAATCGGAGCATATTAACGGATAGAAACTCTCTTGGAGTTTGTGATCCATGTGAGAGTCTTTATCTTACATGAGGATGTATTAGCCATAAAAGTGGAGATATATGTGTGGGGAAAACCGTTTATTTGAATAAAACTCTATATGCTCATTTATGGTAATACACCGTCATTAAAGATGGTTCTAACGTTAATGTGTATATGATGAAGAATATGTTATGTGTGGTTTGTTTATGATAATGGTTATGTTGTGTGATAATGATGGTGTGTGAGATATTTATGGTCATAAGCATAAATGAGTATGTTGTAAGTGGTTGATTGTTATAAACATGTCTGGGTGTGTTGTAACAATGAATGTTGTGATGAGTTGTGAATGTGTTAAAATGGAATGAGTATGTTTATTAAAATGAGTATGTTGTGAGTAGTTGATTGTTATAAACATGTATGAGTGTGTTGTAACAATGAATGTGTGATGAACTGTGAATGTGTTAAAATGGATAAAGGCATGTTTCTGACAATGAAGATGTTGTATGTTATTTATGGTGATAAAATAATGAGATGCCTTGTGTTGACTGTGTATGACATGGATGTGAGTGTAATGTGGAAACTCGACCTGCCCGAGGTGGTATGGGGATTACTCAACCTGCCCGATGGGGTATGGTGATTATTTGTACGGTGCAGAATTGTTGAATGCGATCAAGGGTAAATTATTATTGAATGTGAAGGATGTGAAAAGTGTATACTCGGAATGAAAATCATATGCATGCCATAGGATATATATTATGGGATGTATATCCTATAGGGTGAATATGGATAATACGCGATAAGTAAATATGCACACTATAGAACACATATAGTATGGGATGTATGTGTACTATAGGGTGAATATGGATAAAATACGATGAATAAGTATGCACACTATAGAACACATATAGTATGGGATGTATGTGTACTATAGGGTGAATATGGATAAAATGCAATGAATAAGTATGCACACTATAGAACACATATAGTATGGGATATATGTGTACTATAGGGTGAATATGGATAATATGTGTTGATTGATATATACATATCATAATTGATGTTAGATGTGTGTGGTTTTAATACTTTAATGTCATTACTCCATGTAAATCCACGCTACGGTCGCCGTAGTTGGTTCTTACTCCCTCTGTCTTTCCTTGTATGTGTTGTATTATTTGGGTTCAGGTTGTGGAGGTAGCGCATTGGACGCTTGTGGAGAAGAGTACATGATAGAGTAGTACATAACATGTAATTGATATGTTATATGATAAATATTTGTAATATGAAGAACATGTTAAAGTGAAATTCATGTATAAACAACTTTCTTGTAAGTGTATAATGAAGTGGATCTAATGTTTGTATTCAAGGTAAATTTTGAGAAAGTGTAATCGTATAAAGGATGTATTTGAACGGAAGTGTAATGACATGCTTTTGAAATGAAGGGTGTTTGGAATATTTCCGCCTTGCAAATTTATAAACGTATTCACTCAAGTTTCCAAACTGTTCGAGTAATATCTTTCAAAAGTAATCACTTCACTTTCACGAATAAGGATTTTAAAAGAGAATTTTCGAGTTATGAAAATCTGGTCCTTACAAACACCTCTTACAAAATTGAATATTTTGTCATGGAATCTTCATCAAACACTATATCTCTACTCAACACCACTTTTCTGGAAACTAAGCCCCATAACTTGAATGATCACACCTTTGGTGTATCCTATGAAAATACACTTCTTTGATATATAGTCAAGTTTAGATCGTTCATCACTAGATACTTGAACATCTATGCAAATTATTATAATTGATTAGGTTATATGTTTATATTTTCTCTACAACTTTACCATCCAATAAAACTCGTGATGATCTATTGATGACATAACCTATCTTACAAAGTGTATCTTCACAAAAACCTTTGGAAAGTCCAACATTTAGTATTATACATATGATCGTCTCTACAACACCGTTATTTTTGAGGAGTCTTCTTCACTAAAAAAAAAAGCTTATGATTTTCACGTTCCTTTCAATTTCTGAAATTGTTGTATTTCATACAATTGTTTGACCTCAAACACTTGATTTTTGTATGAGTTTGATTATCTACCTCAACCACACAGACCTTGACAAAGACTTCTGACTTATGCTTCAGAAAGAAAACTCAAACCTTGCGAGAAGGTTACGTTCATCAATGAAGTTGCATGTTTAATTGTCACAACGAATGTCTTTTCTTATATGTTTTCTAACATAGACTCATATTTGCATTGAAAACTCTTAGGCTTGAAGGTTGTGTTGCTAGACATACAAACATGCTTGATGATTCATAAAACATAATTTTATCAATTTAGTTACTAGACATATAACTAATTTGTTAAAGTGTTAACATAGACCAAGACATTGGCGACTAACACATTTGAGTGTGTGCGACAATCTCAACTCATATGCATGGTTACTAGACATAGAATTATGCATTAGTGTCATATTAATTATTCTTGTTTTTAAAGTTTAGGCTTTATTTCATGAGTTGCTAAGTAGACTAAAGCATTAGTACTTAGGGTATTTGAGGTCAAATGTTGTGTGAAATTGTATCTGTTTTATTGCTCAACTGTTTGTCAATTTACGGATAAGAATAATGAGTTAATCCCACTATAAATTTCAACACATTTATTCAAAACCTTTTCAACCAAAATCAATCAAACAATTTGAAAAACTAAGTTTAGGATAATAATTTAATCTTGAGGGTGAGTTAATTAGTTCGATGTAGATATGACAACCCATTATTTTCTATACTTGTTTGTGACAACCGAAGGTAGTAATTTAATACAACTATATTTGTACGGTTTAGCAAAATTAAAAAATGTTAAGGGCAATAGTGGACAGTAAAAATTATATCATGATTGTTGGTGCAGCGGAAGCAATTATTGCGAGCGTTGGTCACAAGCAATCAAATAATGCATAGAATAAATAGAAGAGAAGAAACAAATAATTTGGTAACAAGGTTCGACCAATGGTGCCAACGTCCCCGGGAGCTTTGAGCGGCTACCAAGATATTATTAGAGAATAAGGATTACAAACCCTAGCACACCCATGAGCCCAAGTGCCCATGGGGTGTTTATATTTGGTGCTTATATCTGGTGCACATTACAACAAGGGGCCTGAGTCCAATATATAACATTGGTTACTCTACTCCATTCCAATACTAGGTGATGTGGGACTAATGTAATAACATATTTCAAGCATCCACAACAATCTCCACCTTGATTGAAGTAGACAAATATCTCGCTCCTTAGGAAACCTACACAAGATTCTCCACCTTAGTGAATATCTCCTTCCACCTTGCTCAATGCATAACTCTCTCTAATAACTCCACCTAAGAGTCTGCTTCCACTCAGCATAAACCTTATGAGTATCCTTGATGATGTTACCAAGAGCCTAACTTTCCAAACTTTTAGTACAGCTTCCCGTACCGCCATCAAATGGAACACGTCGCCTAGCCACCTATTGCTAGGAAGTCTTTCGATATATGGAACCTCTACACAAAAGTTCACCAACAATCGTCCTCTTCAATACTCGGTCAAACTGAACCTTGGAGCTTCCATGGAAAGCCTCAACCGCTACCACCATTGTCTAGCCCGACAATCATAGTTCAAAAGAACTATCATACTCCACCATAAGGAGTATACCCACAACACACACCTTGTGTAATGCTAACCAATGCCCGTGTCACACCCTTGCATCCAAGCCAATGCCCATGTCACACCCTACATCTTTACCAATGTCTGTGTTACACCTTGCATCAAAGTCAATGTCCGTATTACACCCTGAATCAAAGTCAGCCAACGCCTCTATGTTTTTGTGGATCTACTAACAATTAATATCCATCACTATGACGTCCTAGATACGACATTAAGATGTTTCACTTCTCATATCAAATGAGATCATTCTCTCAACATCTAGAGAGATATTGTTAGTATGTGTCTCAGGGCCAAACTCAATACCTGATTCCCTATAGAATAATGCATAGAATAAATACAAGAGAAAAAACAAAGAATTTGGTAACGAGGTTCGGCCAATTGTACCTACGTCCCCGGGAGCGTTGAGCGGCTACCAAGATATTATTAGAGAATAAGGATTACAAACCCTAGCACACCCATAGGCCCTAGTGCCCATGAGGAGTTTCTATTTGGTGCTTATATCTGGTGCACATTACAACAAGGGACCTGAGTCCAATATATAACATTGATTACTCTAGTCTATTCCAATTCTAGGTAATGTGTGACTAATGTAATAACATATTTCAAGCATCCACAATAATGATGATAGTTATATCATGTTTTGACTTTACATATAGTATAAATATAGATATAAATATACAAAGAAAACATTGTTAAATAAGATTCCAGCTACAAATTGTTTTGTTGAACACTTAAACTAATGAGGAAAAAATATATATACAAACAATGTACTAGTCGTTGTATTATTAATCATTCATATTTAATTATTATAAACTTTCTTTTAAATTAAGTAATACAAAAGTTATTAGGGAATGTTATATTAACTATGTATACATTTTTGCTCGAATGGTACTTATATAATATATATTGTTTTTACAAATTAGGCTCTTAAATAAATTCAAAGTTCTAAGTTTCTGATCACTTTGGTCACTACACTTAACGCGTAAAAGGCAAAAACCGCGAAAATTGAAGTTTGTCATTTCACTTCTGTAATATTAAGAAAAACAAATTAAGAACAACAACTCGTATTATTTATTTAATACGTGTAAGTTACAACTAGGCCTGAGTTGATGCCAATTTATAACGTTACATGCATTATTAAACTAGAAATGACAATGACAATGAAAATGCTTATGAGGTTCACCCCACACACTACGATTACGTTTGGATAAGATTATGACGTTAAAGTTGACTCACATGGTGCTTTGACTTGACTTAGTCTTTTTCTTTTTGTATAAAGAGCTTCATATTCCTTCCTTTTTGTAAAATATTTCGGGATTTTAGTTTTATTTTTTCTATAAGATCAATTTTAAGTTAATTATTTAGAAAAAGAAAGTCATTAGATTAAAAGGAAATTTTGAATGAGTCTCATTAATGAATATAGCTTTAAAAACTACTTCTAACTACCTATTATGAAATGAGTGATTCATTTACTCCAAGAGTTACTCTATGTCATAATCATCAATTCTAGGAAATCTAATGGTTTAGATCTACTTACTAATTCAAATCATTAAATTTTCATAGAATTGATGATTATAATGTGGAGTTTAAACTTACCATTGGAGTAAATGAATCATCTAGCTTGTGATATAACCATATCTTTTAATTCCCAAGACACTACACACACAAAAGTCTTATAAACATGAAGGATCGGAACATTAATGGTTTGTTTGGTATAGATTATATTTTGTAGTTTATGTTTATTTTTTGAAAAATAAGCTGAAAATATAAACTATGTATGTTTGACAACCAAATGAAGTTTATAAACTCAGCTCTTTTCCTGAAAAAATAAGTCAAAAGTATAAACGCCAAAATCATGGGTTGGTTTATTTTTTTTAGCTTATTTTTTCCCAATTTTTATATTTCTCATTTTACCTCATGATAACTTTATCTTTCTCCTCCTTTTTACTCTTCCACCAAACACCATAACTCTTCACATCATCACCACCAAATTTTATAACTCTCATTTTCCTCTCTCTCTATCACCACCCAACCCGTAATTCCCCTTAACATTTTTTTTATCTATACACGAACAAAGAATTATGTATAAAATTTTGTTATATAATATTAAAATTTTGTGAATTATGTATAAACCTGTAAAAAAAAATTCATAAAACTTAACATTTATGTATTATTTATTTTGTGAATTATGTAATTTAAGTTGAGTAACTTCCATTTATTTATGTGACATATTGTTTTTAATATTGATATTGGTTTTTATATTGTATTTTATTTTAATATTTTTTTTAGCCGTTGTTATTGTGCAATATTAAAAATCATGGGTTGGTTTATTTTTTTAGTTTATGATTAACTATGTATGAGGTTATTTGGTCAGGTTTCATTAGTCGTTGGGGTACTGATATAGTGTTATAACGGTTTAACTGGTGGTTCACTAATTAAACTGCATACCGGTGAAGTTAGATATATATATATATATATAATATAATAACATTAATATTGAAAAAATAATAAAAAATAATAATTATTTTTATTTTCATTAAAAAATAATTTTAAATAAAAATCGACAAGTATGACCGGTACGGTTCAATTGAAAATTGGTCGTAATGACCGGTTTGGACCGGTTTGTGAAGAAGATCTCTGCTTCTGACCTTGGCACGGTTTTGATGAAGACACCAACATCACCAAAAAGAAGAAAAGGAAGACTACTTATGAAGACAAAGAAGATCAAAGCTTCAAGACAATAGACTAAGTCTTTATAGGTACTTCTGTCCTAAAACTCTTAGTATATACAAAGTTATAATGCTCAAACCATTTTTAAGAAAAGTTGAAACACTTTAGAATTTGTTAAAACAATTTTCAAAAATAGTGTGTAACATGTTACTTCTTTTAAGTAACAGGTTACATGTATGAGAAAAGAGTTTTCAAACCTCTAACAGCTATGAGTAATCCATTACAGATTTTTGAGTAACAGATTACCATATTTAGAAAACAGGGTAATCGATTACCAAAGTAGTGTAATCGATTACACGAAGAAAAATAACAAAACTGTCAAACAGTGTTGTTGAGTAATCGATTACTCAAATCTAGTAATCGATTACACTGTGTAAATTTTCAAATAGCTGTTAATAGTATTGTTGGGTAATCGATTACCCAAGTCAGTAATCGATTACTGAGAGCTGTTGGAAGAGTTTTCAGATTTCAAAATGAAAAGGTTTCACTCCAAACGAAATCCCTTCACTCCAAACAACTCATACACTTTCAGAAAGACACCTAGGGTGTTTTGGAAGTCTATATAAAGGCTCTAAACTCACACACACAAATACACAATTCATATAATAATTTTAATACAATTTTGTCACAACTCTGAAAAGCTCTTACAGTTATTCTGAAAATATTTCTTTGAACTTTTGGCAACTAGTTCTTAAACTTTCAAAGTTGCTTTAGTTCAAGTGTTTCAAAGGTTTTCATATAAAGAGCATTATTATCTTGGTATATATATTCAGAGTTGATTGGATTGCAAGTTATACAAATTTCATACTTGTAAAGGCAATCTGCCATTGTTATACATTCTTCATTTGTGCAAGAATACTTTCTTTCACGGGGTGTGAAACGAAAGGGGAATAGAATCACTTGGAAAGGTGTTTTCCAAGAGTGAATAAGAATTAGGGAGTGTGTAAGGTACATAGAAATCTCGGGGTGAGATATTGTAATTACAACTCATAATTCTTAGTGGAAAAATCTCTTGTGAGGCAAGAGTACTGGACGTAACCTTCGGTGGACAAGAAGGTGAACCAGTATAAAAATCACTGTGTATTCTCTTCTCCCTTATCTCTTTCATTATTATTTTCTGCATATATTTTCCGCTGCACTTTAATCTTTCGTTTTGCAGAAAAAGTGGCTATTATTTTAAGACAACTAATTCACCCCCCCTCTTAGTTGCACTCTAATACTTACAATTGGCACCAGAGCTATACTTGGGTAATTTACTCTCAAAGTTTGATCCTAACCAAGATGGCCGGAAGATCTTTCCTAGGAGAAGGTTCTAACATCAACTGCCCTCCAAGCTTTGTACTACGACTTCTGAAAGATCAGAATGAGAATCTTCATTGAATCACAAGATTTGGATATCTGGAATGCTATAGAAGAAGGACCTTATGAACCCTTCACTGTCATCAATGGAGTAAGAGAAATTAAGCCCAAATCTTCATGGAGTGATGAAGATAAAAAGAAAGTGCAATATGATCTTAAAGCGAAAAACATCCTCATTTCATCACTTGGCAATGATGAACTTTTCAAAATATCAAATTGCAAATCGGCCAAAGAAATATGGGATGCTCTAGACACTATGCATGAAGGAACGGAGGAAGATAAAAGGTCAATGCTCAACAATACTTGTTCTACATCTGAACCAGAAAATGACGAACAAGTTCATCTCTCGCTATTGGTATCTCATCATTCTGATGATGAAGAGATAAGTAAATCTAAACATTTTTCTTCTTCTGAATTACAATTAGCATTTAATGAATTGCATGATGAATATGTCAAACTTAGAAAATTATTTCTAAAACTGAAAACTGAATTAGAAATGTTTAGAAATAAATCATCATGATCCTCTTCATGTCAAAAATGCATTACTCTTGAAAATAAAGTTTCAACATTAAGTTTTGAACTTAATGATTCAAACAAGAGTAGCAAACATTTGGAAAAGATAATAAAGGATCAGAGACATATTAAAGACCGAAGAGGTCTAGGCTATTCTAAAAGCCAAGCTTCTAAGAAGCAAAATGTCTCAATGGAAATAATCTTTCAAAAATCATGTATCCATGCATCCACTCATAGTAAAAATAAAACTAGGATACATAAGCATCAACTCATATGTTCTTATTGTAAAAACTATGGGCACACACCAAATACTTGTTCTATTAGAAAATATGGTGTTCCCCTAGGACATTATAGATGGGTTGAGAAAGGGACTAACCATGAAGGACCCAAGAAAAATTGGGTACCTAATATTACTTAACCTGTTTTGCAGGAAAATTTGAGAGTCGCCAGCAACTTATGGTACTTGGATAGCGGCTGCTCAAAACACATGACGGGCGATAAAAGTAAATTCTCTGTCCTGACTCCAAGGGACAAAGGATACGTCACATATGGTGATAACAACAAAGGAAAAATACTTGGAGTTGGTAGAATTGGCAAGCCACCCTCAACTACTATAGAAGGTGTATTATATGTTGAAGGACTCAAGTACAACCTTCTAAGCATAAGTCAATTATGCGACAAAGGATTTCAAGTGGCATTCTACCCTGATAAATGCATCATCAAAAGTAAGGATTCCAATAACTCTAAACTTGTTGGTAAGAGAATAAATAATATATATATGATTGACATAGATTCTGCTTTACCTATAACATGTTTAGTAGCTAATGATAATCATGATGCATGGCTTTGGCATAGAAGAATAGCAGATATTCACATGGAACATTTGAATAAACTTATTAAGAAAGATTTGGTTGTTGGTTTACCCAAAATGAAGTTTGTTAAAGACAAACTATGTAGTGCTTGTCAAATAGGTAAACAAACAAAAACTTCTTTCAAACCAAAGCATATAGTTTCTTCTGATAGACCATTGCAATTACTTCACATGGATTTATTTGGTCCCTCAAGGACAAAAAGTTTTGGTGGTAATTATTATGCTCTTGTTATAGTAGATGATTTTTCTAGATACACTTGGACTTTCTTCTTAGTTCATAAGAATGAGGCATTCAAAGCCTTTAGCATTTATGCTAAAAGAGTTCAAAAAGAAAAATCTCTAAAACTCGCTGCTATAAGAAGTGATCATGGGGGAGAATTTCAAAACTCTTCTTTTGAAGAATTCTGTGATGATCTTGGGATCAATCACAATTTTTCTGCTCCTAGAACACCACAACAAAATGGTGTTGTAGAGAGAAAGAATCGGTCCTTAGAAGAACTGGCTCGAACAATGTTAAACGAAACTAACCTCCCAAAATATTTCTGGGCTGATGCAGTTAGCACTGCTTGTTATGTTTCAAATCGAGTTCTTATAAGGCCAATTCTTAAGAAAACCCCTTATGAACTCTTCAAAGGTAGAAAACCAAACATCTCTCATCTTCATGTATTCGGTTGTAAATGTTTTATTCTAAACAATGGTAAGGACAACTTGGGCAAGTTTGATGCAAAAGCGGATGAAGGAATTTTCCTTGGCTATTCTCTCACGAGTAAAGCTTACAGAGTCTTTAATAAAAGAACTCTAGCCATAGAAGAATCCATTCATGTATCTTTTGATGAAACTAATCCTACGGTAAAGGATGTGATTTCTTGCGATGACGATGACTTGCCAAGTTCCCCTGCTAAAGGTAATTCTATCAAAGACATTACAACTAATACTGAGGAATTGAGAATGGATGATGATCTATTTTCTCAAGAAGAGCATATCCACTCTGACTTACCAAAAGAATGGAGGACCCATCGAAATCATCCTATTGACAACATCATCAGTGATATAAGCAAAGGTATAACTACTCGTAGAATGCTTGATGCTTGTCTAAACATGGCATTTGTCTCTCAAATAGAACCCTCCAAGATTGATGATGCAATCGATGATGAACACTGGATTCTTGTTATGCAAGAAGAACTAAACCAGTTTGAGAGAAATGAAGTTTGGGAACTTGTTCCTAGACCAAAGAATAGACATGTAATAGGAACTCGTTGGGTATTTAGAAATAAATCTGATGAAAATGGTGTTATTATTAGAAATAAAGCTAGACTAGTAGCCCAAGGATACAACCAGGAAGAAGGTATTGATTTTGATGAAACCTTCGCTCCGGTTGCTAGACTTGAAGCTATTAGGCTATTACTTGCATATGCTTGTTCTCTTAATTTTCAGCTATATCAAATGGACGTCAAGAGCGCATTTCTCAACGGCTACATTCAAGAAGAAGTGTTTGTAGAGCAACCTCCTGGCTTTGAAGATTACAAACATCCTTCTCATGTCTACAAGTTAAAGAAAGCCCTCTATGGCCTAAAGAAAGCACCACGAGCGTGGTATGATCGTCTAACGAATTTTCTAACAGAAAAAGGTTTTACAAAAGGGAAGGTCGACACTACTTTATTTATTAAGAAAATAAATCATCATACTTTATTAGTTCAAATCTATGTAGATGATATTATTTTCGGTTCTACTAATGAAAATTTGTGTAGTGACTTTGGCAAAATGATGCAAGGAGAATTTGAAATGTCCATGATGGGAAAGTTGAATTACTTTCTTGGACTTCAAATAAAACAGCTTGATAATGACATCTTCGTGAGTCAATCCAAATACTGCAAAGATCTATTAAAAAGATTTGATATGGATAACTGCAAGCCAATAGCTACTCCTATGGGATCTGGAACATACATTGACGCAGATGAACCTGGTAAATGCATTGAAATATCTAAATACCGAGGTATGATCGGATCTTTTTTATATCTTACTGCTAGTAGACCTAATATCATGTTTAGTGTATGTCTATGTGCGCGATATCAATCTAAACCCAAAGAGTCACATCTAGTTGTCGTTAAGAGAATCATGAAGTATCTCAAAGGCACAACCGATGTTGGACTGTGGTATCCAAAGGGAAGTGTATGCGAATTGGTTGGCTTCTCGGATTCAGACTTTGCGGGATGCAAGTCTGAGAGAAAAAGTACAAGCGGTACTTGCCACATTCTAGGGAATGCTTTAGTTTCTTGGTCCTGTAAGAAACAAGCTTGTGTTGCCTTAAGCACGGCTGAAGCAGAATATATTGCTGCCGGTAGTTGTTGTGCACAAGTGTTGTGGCTCAAACAACAATTACGGGATTATGGCTTAAACTTAGGCTGCACTCCCTTAAAGTGTGACAATACTAGTGCTATTAATCTCACCAAAAATCTGATTATGCACTCAAGAACCAAACACATTGATATAAGGCATCATTTCCTTAGGGACCATGTCCAAAAGAAGGATGTGTTGGTAGAATTATTGATACTCATAACCAACTAGCGGACATATTTACTAAACCGTTAGCAAAAGAACCTTTTTACAAAATTAGACGTGAACTAGGCATTCTTGATGAAGCTCACTTGTCCTAAATACTTATATATGATTATATGTATGTTTCACCATGTTATCTCATGCCTACTTGAACTTAAATGTGTTTATTTATGTTTTTATGTTTGCTAGTACTATGTTTGAACATCTAAAACTGCTATGATTTGCTTATGTTTAAACATGTTTCGTTATGCACTATTATAACTGCTATATTTATTGTGCTATAACTGCCATATCTGTTATGATATAAATCATGTATGCTATATATTGTGTTAGACCCTTGGCTTTTCTACTTTTTGATGAAGTCAAAAGGGGGAGAAAAGTTGGGGAGTGTATTTTCTTTTGTCAAAATATTTTCCAGGCACTTAACTCCAAATGAAAGGGGGAGCATACAAGATAGGGGGAGCATACTCAAAACAAGTCAAGATATATCAGAAAGTATGCTGCTCTCAAAGAAATTCAGAAAAATACACTGTCAAGAAGATATTGGTTTGTCATCATCAAAAAGGGGGAGATTGTGAAGAAGATCTCTGCTTCTGACCTTGGCACGGTTTTGATGAAGACACCAACATCACCAAAAAGAAGAAAAGGAAGACTACTTATGAAGACAAAGAAGATCAAAGCTTCAAGACAATAGACTAAGTCTTTATAGGTACTTCTATCCTAAAACTCTTAGTATATACAAAGTTATAATGCTCAAACCATTTTTTAAGAAAAGTTGAAACACTTTAGAATTTGTTAAAACAATTTTCAAAAATAGTGTGTAACATGTTACTTCTTTTAAGTAACAGGTTACATGTGTGAGAAAAGAGTTTTCAAACCTCTAACAGCTATGAGTAATCCATTACAGATTTTTGAGTAACAGATTACCATGTTTAGAAAACAGGGTAATCGATTACCAAAGTAGTGTAATCGATTACACGAAGAAAAATAACAAAACTGTCAAACAGTGTTGTTGAGTAATCGATTACTCAAATCCAGTAATCGATTACACTGTGTAAATTTTCAAATAGCTGTTAATAGTATTGTTGGGTAATCGATTACCCAAGTTAGTAATCGATTACTGAGAGCTGTTGGAAGAGTTTTCAGATTTCAAAATGAAAAGGTTTCACTCCAAACGAAATCCCTTCACTCCAAACAAGTCATACACTTTCAGAAAGACACCTAGGGTGTTTTGGAAGTCTATATAAAGGCTCTAAACTCACACACACAAATACACAATTCATATAACAATTTTCATACAATTTTGTCACAACTCTGAAAAGCTCTTACACTTATTCTGAAAATATTTCTTTGAACTTTTGGCAACTAGTTCTTAAACTTTCAAAGTTGCTTTAGTTCAAGTGTTTCAAAGGTTTTCATATAAAGAGCATTATTATCTTGGTATATATATTCAGAGTTGATTGGATTGCAAGTTATACAAATTTCATACTTGTAAAGGCAATCTGCCATTGTTATACATTCTTCATTTGTGCAAGAATACTTTCTTTCACGGGGTGTGAAACGAAAGGGGAATAGAATCACTTGGAAATGTGTTTTCCAAGAGTGAATAAGAATTAGGGAATGTGTAAGGTACATAGAAATCTCGGGGTGAGATATTGTAATTACAACTCATAATTCTTAGTGGAAAAATCTCTTGTGAGGCAAGAGTACTGGACGTAAACTTCGGTGGACAAGAAGGTGAACCAGTATAAAAATCACTGTGTATTCTCTTCTCCCTTATCTCTTTCATTATTATTTTTTGCATATATTTTCCGCTGCACTTTAATCTTTCGTTTTGCAGAAAAAGTGGCCATTATTTTAAGACAACTAATTCACCCCCCTCTTAGTTGCACTCTGATACTTACACGGTTTTGGTCGATTTTAACCGACATAATTGCATGACTGATATAATTGTTGTACCGTACCGGTAGTGGGACCGATTCACCGGTTTACCGATTGAACTGGTCATCACGAACCGATTTTGATAACCATGATATTTAGGATCAGGTAGGGGACATTTCTTTGGTCAAAAGTAACATTGATTCTCTAATTTTTTTCACTATATATATACATGAATAACAAAATATATACATCATAAATGTCCATACTAATAATATTGAGAATATTTTAACTAAAAGAAATATGCGTTATATTTAATCGGGTATATGAGCGAGTTCGAGTTCAAAGACTGACCTGATTGACATTTAGAGTCGGGTCCACTTCGGAGTAGGACAGAGTCCAAGTTCAAAAAAATGACCTAAATAATATTTAAGGCCGGTAAATTCAAGTCTTACTGGGACCAATCTAATCCATGCTTACCTGCGAGGAGAGGACGGAAATGGGTGGGAATCTACCTAGTCATTTCTATCAACGTGTCACTGACACTCTTAGTAGTCATTTGGGTACTGGGGGGACCAAATTGCTTAAAAGTCTAAATTGTTTAAACCCAAAAAGATTAAAACACATTTTAAAATCTTATTTTTGGTTAGAGTAGTAAAATTAAGTGTGTTATTTATATTTACAACTTTGTTATTTGTTTAATAAAAGTGTACATTTAAGTTTAAGGACTTTTTTTTATAAAGAAGAGGCAACCTTCAAATTTCTTTTACTTAATACTTTTTTTTTTCTTTTTTTGATATATGAAATTAGAATGAAAGATGTTTTAGTGACTTTTATATTAATATGGATGGACAAATTTACATTATAGATGTACTTTGATTGAAATATTATAATTTTGATATACTTTTTAAATTAATTATTACCAAGCTAGTGTGGTTTTTAATTTCGAAAAACATAAGCGGGAGTGACGATTTATAGGGAACTCGGCAACGAGTTTCATATTTTAATTTTTTTAAAGTGCTCATTAACATTGCTAACTTTCATTATTTCATTTATATAAATATATTATACAAATATGGAATGATGTTGAACTTCTCACCAATTGCTTATGATATCAGTTGTCCATTGTGAAATTCTACCCTTCTTCATTGTATATCTAGTAAGATTATGTTCATCTCTTCTTAATTTGTGATATATTTTTAAGAGTAATAAATTTATTTCAAGTGCCTACTAGAAAATAATGAAGTAGCCATAATGAACTTTGTTGTTTAATAAGTATATGAGAAATAAGAACCTGTGTCAAGTGTAATTACAAATTTCTATGTCAAAAATGTAAAAAGCCACTTAGTAACTCTATATTTGTAAATATGGATAATCGTTAAAGAAATTTTCTGTTGGTATTTTAATTTTGCTTTGTATTATGTATGCTTACAGGGACATTATACTTCAGTAAGTTGCAGATTTTGCATAGTGTTACTATACTCCCCAGTTATTATTTTGGATTGCTAGAATTTGACATGTGAAAGATGAAAGTCACTAATAATCTCAATGACGAATTAAAAAAATTAATATTTCCTAAAATCAGAGTTTGGCCTAGGCAATAAAAAAAGTATCAAACTCAGCAATCCTATTACCAAATTCCCTATAAACGAACAGAAATTTACTATGTCATTTTTCTATGTTACTTCTATGTGCCACCAATTACAAATTCACATTTATGTTTTGTTAACTTTTGGTTAGTTATTATGGTGCAACTTTAATTGACGTGTCAATTTGTAATTAATGGCACATAGAAGTGGCATAGAGAAGTGACATAGACAACTTGTGCTCCCTATAAACCACCTAAATTTGCCTTCACCATAAGGTCGTTAAAACATTACCAACTATGTCTTTCACGTATAGATGTTTAATTTAAAGTGTAATATTTATGTGTAAAGATTTAGATACAATCAATATATCATTTTTTATTTATTACATTACTTTTATTTAAGAGTTAATGATAATTAAATATCAATAATAAATGATATAATTAAAGCATAAAAATATTACACTAATATTATATAGATATTACACTTTTTAATTTATCATAAATAAGTTAACCTTATCGTGTGAGATTATCTCATGTAAAGAAGATATTTGATCTAGACTTTGGAAGAGTAAGTTTGTTGAAGTTCCCTGGAAGTTACTAAAAATATTAAAATATAAAGTTGGTACTTATTTGTTGCCTCTTCTCGTATCTATTCCGAACTAATTAAAACGAAACAAAAATAATAAAAAATCATAAATATTTAATTTTTTAATCGATAAATATATTTAAATTTTATCAGGACATTATACAATCATATAAAGTTGGTGCTTATGCTTTGTTGGCAGCTCTAAGAGGAAGTTTCTTGAAAATTACCACCCTGTTCCAAGCCTCTAGTTTTAGAAAGTAATTATTAAATATAATTAGATTGACTCAGGTAAGCAGATTTAAAATGATTCAAGTGCCAAAATAAAATTTTAGAAACTTTCAAGCGATAAGCATGAGTAGAATCAGACAATTGATATGAGTGCAATCTCTCTATTTAATTTTAATATAAAAATTTATACACAATATATAATATTTATTTATATTTTTGTTTTTAAAAAAATGATGATCAAATATGAATTATCGATAATATAATAACAATATATAAAACTTTTACACATTAATATATTTTTTTTATCTGATTGTATAATGTCAAGAAGGTGATCCATTCTCTCCACCATATGCATTTTATTTATGAAAAATAGATATTAGAAAACCAAACTTTTTTTAAGTCAAAATAGTGGCTGGTGAATTAGATTATGAAGATATGACTTTTTAAACTAATACTAATCTATAACAGTGGAAGATTGGCCATAAAAGAAGAATGCATCGTCCTAATTTCTTTTCCATTTTTTGTCATAAAAACAGATTGTCCACAAACATGCGAAGGTTTCCCTTAAATAAACTCAGTTTAAATAGTAAATAATAGATTAGTTTTGATTTGTTTATTTGTTTAAAAAAATTAAAGTCTAGATCATGTCTATTGAAGAGTCTAGTATAGTGTGTAAACCTATATAGAAGTCTATTCTATCTTTACTTAGGCTACGTCTAGGGATGAGTATAGGTTAGATAAGGTTTGTCCCTTATCTGACCTTAAATATTGATTGAGCTATTTTTGAATCCTCACTCAACCCTAAACTAGAAGGTTAACTGACTCTAAATGTTCATTGAACTAACCTTTGAATCGAAACTCCATCTTATACTTCATTAAATTTAATGCATTCCACAATTTAGATAAAATTTTATCAACATTACTTATTGTTAATGATATATATATAGTTTGACTCATATGAGAACAGTGAACTATCTTGAAAATGAGAACAATTTAGTATGAATTATCTTATCTTATTTGAACAGACAAAATTAAAAGATGCTTGCACGTGAATTTGTAAGCAATCATATGACCAATAACTAACTTTTAATCTTAATCATTCATGATTGGTCGTAAGATCACATACTTCTCACAATTTATATATGAGATTTGTTTTCACTTAGGCTTTGTTTGGTTTAGGAGAGAAAGTGAGAAGAAAGAAACATGTGAAAAAGAAAATAAGGAGAAAGAAAAATGTGAGAAAGAGAGTGGATTTTTATATTGTTTGGTAGGAGAGAAATAAGAAAAAAAGAGAAAAGAATAGATGAATGATGTTATATCGTAAAAGACAAAAATACTCTTTAGTAATAAAGAATGGAGAAGATTATTATATTTTTAATTATTAGTTTTAATAATTTTAAAATCCATATTATAATAAACTTTTATTTATGATTAATAATTATTTAAACTTTTATAATTGTATTTAAAAATTATTTAATATACATGCATCTAATTAAATTATTTTTGTTCCACTAACAATTTTTATGTCAATCTTCTCAAGATATCATATAAAGGCATTTTGCAAGTTTATATAGAATATATATTATACATATAATATAATATTTGCAATATCTTCATAAGGGATCCAAAGTGCACAATAACTACTAATTTGTTGTTGCACTGTACTAATATTATGCATTCTATCACGAGTATATCACAACAAAAATAATATGAAAGTGAGAAAGTGAGAAAGTCTTCATTAGGCTATATATTTTGATTATGTCATAGCAGTATATGAACCAAAAGTAACATATTTTAAAGTAAATATTGCTAAATTTGAGTAGTTGTCACCTCCTCCTGTACTTGCATTAACCAAACCGTGTCACTCATGTACTTGTTATGTGTGATTGTATATGGATGTATTTTAATAACAACAAACCTGAATAAGAAGCAAATCCTTCCAGATTGCAATGCATTAACCAAACTGTGTCACTCCTATGCTTGTTATGTGTGATTGTATATGAATGTAGTTTAATAGCAACAAACCTGAATAAGAAGCATAGGATTTAATTTAGTCTAAAAAGTTGTTATAAACTACAGGCATAAGCATCTCTAATAAGCCACATTGATATACATAGATTATCTCATTTCTTGTGAGTTTTCCACCTCCTTGATATCACATCCAAAAGTACAAGCAAGCAAAAGAATACAAGCAAAAAGCCCCATGAGTAAGGATCATATTCTAAAGTACATCCACTTGATCTTACTAATTACATTACAAAATATTATCATATAGAAAGGTTTACTTTCCACTTATATCATATTCCAAAATATACATGATATCAAATATTGTTAGTGGCATCCACTCTCATTCATCATGTGAATCAGAGCTTGCATGCGTATGTGGGGTGGAATACCAAAAAGTTGACGCTTCTTTTGCTCATTAGTGCATATATATTCATAGTAGTGCATGCGATAGGGATCAATCACATCTAATTCAGTCAGCAAATCCCATACCCCTGCTTCATTATAGACACGCAATCGAGTATGCTTGATGATGTTCAACTGGTTCTGAAAAATTTCTTTTCTTTTCTCAATAGCTGTTACTTGGCATTCAGCTATGACCGCATGACGGTCAGCTATTGCCACTTGACGGTCAGCTACATCATGCAATTTATCAGAAATACAATTACCTTTATTCAAAGCATCAACTACTAGTCCAAGTCCACTTGACATTTTCTCCAATTGACCCTCCACTAACTCAATAATTTGTGCCTTACACTTTGTTCCTCGGGAGCCTGATGTCTCAATAGTCTGATGTGATTGTGCAAAAGTTGGACTAAAGGAGTCCAAATTCGGGGGTGAAAAATGCCCTTCACCAAGCTCATCAACAACTTGCTCAAGCATAGAAATGTCATCTTGAGCATCATTCAAGTTAATGTTATCATGCTGCATTTGTGGGGCTCTTTGCCTAGCAGTTGGAGCTCGTTTTCATGTCGCTCGATCAGCCCCAAAAAGCTCCTTTAATGTATCATAGTGCCTTATTTGCATAGTTTTCCACTTAACAGCTCGGGGTTTATCCTGTCATAAAAGATATGTAGTTAGTAATTACTACATTGCACTTACTAATAAACAATACAATGGACTCCAAAATTTGAGAAATAAGAAACATGATTCTACCTTTATAAAATCTTCCCATACATCATCCTCAGCCTCAAACCTCTTAGTCATCGGATTCCATGCAAATCCATTTAGATTGTTGAATAGATCATATGACTCAGCAAAGTGTTCTTTTAATGTTTTTTATGTGTTGTTTCGTCATATTTGGTGCAACAACATGTTGTAAAACTTTGATCACATTAGAATATGCTTCAGATGGCCATGATCCATCATGCCTATTTCCTTTTGTTAGCTCCTCTGTGAATGCATTCATTAACACTTGATCCATCTCATCAGTCCACCTAAAGACATTAACATTGTGATTAGAACCAGTAGTTTGACCTTTCATCTTTGGCATCTTTCAACCTACACAAGCATTTATTGCAAGAAAATAGAAGAAAATATAATGGGAATCCAAGAAAATGAGAATTAAAATATTACGCCATATCATTACTAAAATCAAACAAATTACATGGCATCTTAACATACAAAATATCTAAATGAAAATCAACATAAATCCACAAGTCTACATTGCGAAAAGCCTACAAGTTACATGAATAAAAACATTGGAATCATGACACAACAACATCAAACTTGATAAGCATTCCACATTTCATTCGCAATATTCTCCCTTAAAAGTTCTCCTTCTCTGTAGTCCTCATCACGTTGTTGTGTTTGAAATCCATCTATGTCTTGTTGACACAATTCATGATCAACTTCAGCAATTAAGGATCTATCATCATCCACACCCCTTAAAAAGTTATGTAGTATGCAACAAGCAAGTACTATGTCTCTCATTATTTCAAATGAGTAATGTGGTTCACTACCACTAGATATAATGAGAAATCTTTTTTTTAATACACTGAAAGTTCTCTCTATGACATTTATGAGGGAAGAATGTCGATGGTTGAATAGTTCTTTAGAATTTTGTGGGCCACGAGCAGAATACTCCTTCAAATGATAACGCACACCTCTATATAGCGTCAATAATGTGCATTTTAGCATAAATCCTGCATCCCCAATATAAAATTTTCCTACAAAATTATATACACTATGACTCAACATATTAACTAACACAACTAAAGTACATAACACTTTAAAAACTACATTAACCTTCCACTAACCTTCACGAATTTTTAACGAACTTTCCCTACTTAAAGCATCTTTTAATATTCTAGAGTTAGATGATGTCCCTTCCCAACCAACTAAGACATAAGTGAATTTCATGTCAAAATCACAAGCGGCAAATACATTTTGCGTGAGAAACTCTTTCCTTCCACGAAAACGAGGGGCTTCTGCCATTGGGACCTTCACCCGAATATGTGTACCATCTATAGCTCCAACACAATCCTAGGTTGATAAATTTTTTTAGCAAGTTAGTTTTGTAAAGGATTTATATGATTTAAATAACCACAACTAAATAATATACAACATCACCTTAAAAAATGGATAGAATCTGCTTTTGTAGAGTATTTATTTGTGGAGGGACATCCCTACCCATTGGTTGGACCAAAAACTCTCCCTCTAATGAAATGATAGCATGCATAACATTATGAAAGTGGCGACTAACAGTCTCTCCAGAGCGATGATAGAGAAATGAAATGGCACTGTTTTTAGCATTTTGTCCTACAATTTGTAAGAATTTTGCCACTTGCTCCTCTACTGTAGACCGTATGGTATCCTTTACTATACCAGTACCTCTTAGTTTTTGACATAAGCAGAAAAAGGCTTGAGAGCCCATGCGTATAACATCTCGACACCATCGTCCATGTACTAGAGATCTCATTAGCTCACGACGCCAACGATCTCTTTGTGTAGAATCACTGACTCGACTATGTAGACATGTGGACAAAACTTCAAGCAAATGCAAGGCATGAACAACATTGCATAATAGGATAATAACACTTATATACTGTCTCATTTCCAACTCTTGGCAAGTATGATTTATCATTTGCATTTGAATGTCAAATATTTCATATATGTCCAAGTCCACCTCATTTATCAATTCCATTGGGTTATCATTAACGACCTCTTTAACATTATCTACATCCATCACTCTCTCCATGTGACAATATCAAAATTACATTTTTCACATGAAGAACATATTAACACAAATTAAACAAATATGGACAATATGCTAACCAGCCACTTGTAAAAAAGGAAATCTGACTTATTTAGTATAATAATTTGATGCACACCACATATTTAAAGTACATCCCTGGATAAGTAGTTATGACAATGTTTAAAATTTTCTTTTAAACATATTGAACCACTCTAGTTGTGATCACAATGCTATGAAGATTGATAGCTGGGTAATATGGAGCAAATATTCATTTCCCTACAAAAGCCAAATTCTACAATACTTCACATTTTGACACCAAACATGGATTAAATATATGTTTTTTTGGAGACAGTGATGCAATAAACAAATGTCATTGCAATATATAATTTGGTTGTTGGAAAACTTTTAGGCAATGCAATCATTTGATTACAGTGCAGGGAAATGTCAAGTCTACATATTTTCCTTATTCATGGGAACCTTTGAACCACATATTTCAAGACCTCAAATGCATTCAGAGAAGTTAGTAAAAATGAGAACTATAATGTAATTCTTTGAAACATGCTTATAAATTAGAAGCTTGATAAATGAGAAACTAGTATGATAATGATTCAAGGTGGAATTAATACTCATAACATTTATTAGATAAGATCTTATTTTCTCCTCTAATAGAATGACCTTTAACCTTACTTTCTTCAGTTAGAGGAACATTTACAAAGTAGGTAAAAATTAAAGCACAAGATTACATGAGAAAGCATGGTAAAACAACATTTTCATACATCTAAGAAAAGCTTAAGTAATATTCTCATCCTTCCAATTCTATATAACTCATTATAAACAAAGAATCTATAAAACAATCAGAGAACAATAAAATGCAATGAAAAGAATGGAGAAAAGAAGGCCATGTGTTGGGGATGCTTGAAATATGTTATCACATTAGTCCCACATCAGCTAGTATTGGAATAGAGTAGAGTAACTAATGTTATATATTGGATTCAGGTCCCTTGTTGTAATGTGCACTAGATATAAGCACCAAATAGAAACACCCCATGGGCACTTGGGCCCATGGGTGTGATAGGGTTTGTAATCCCTATTCTCTAATAATATCTTGGTAGCCGCTCAGCGCTCCCGGGGACGTAGGCACAATTGGCCGAACCCCGTTACCAAATTCTTTGTTTCTTCTCTTCTATTTATTCTATATATTATTTGATTGATTTGTGACCAACGCTGTGCAACAACCGCTTCCGCTGCACCAACACCATGAATGACAAATAACAATTAAAATGTAGTATTATAAAAAATAAAAATACTGTTTGTAGGATCCAATTTGATGTTTGTCTTTTTTGGTCTTCTCTTGTGAGTATCACTCACAATCAGATGATGTAATGAAGAGAAGAGGGAAAATTGCCGTCAGAAATTTCCCACGTAAATATGGTCAAGGATATTGATGGAATTTCACAAAATATAACCCTCTCCACTCATCTTTCTCTTCATCCCTGGAGATAAATATATTATGTGGGTCTCACACCCTTTTTATCTCCCCACCTCCTCTTTCTTCTCAACCAAAGGGGTGAAAACCCCAATTTCTCTCATACTTCTCTCCCCCTTCTTCTTTCTATTCATACTCTCTCAAACCAAAGGAAGGATTAAGTTGCTATATAAAATATTTTATGATATATATTGTTAATTATTTATATATAATTATATATATTTTATGATATATATTGTTAACTATTTATATATAATTATATATATATATTTATATATGATGAAATAATTAGATAATTAGTGACATAAGAAATGGTAAACATATTATGAAAATAAATTATTTACACAATAGTGCCCAAAATAACTATAAAAAACAATTGAAAAAATACAATTAAAAATATAAAATTATATTATAGATAGGTTGTCATAAGAAAATGTATTGTTTACTTTGAGTTAAAGTGAGATCATTACTTTGTACCCAATTGAATATACACTACAAACAAAAATCAAGAGTGATCATGGGAATGATTGGTTCGGATCGTACTTGTTCCTTACCTAACTCTAAAAGTTGATGAGATTTAATTTTTGAACCTAAACTCGACCATAGACGTGGTGAAATTTGACTATATTCGCTCTAATCATGATCAGTTCAAACCGAGTGAGCAGGTAGGGAAGGTCCTGCTCATCCATAAGGCTAACATTAAGGGTGAAAACATGTCACATCACCTAATAGGACCTATAATAGGCTTGGTCAGTCCATACTTTTTTTGTGAACATGTGATGCTTAGAATTTTTAGAAAGCATTTTTAGTTTAATATGACAGGCTTTAGACCATCTAAATGGCCTATTAAACCTAATAAGTCGACACATTTAGTTATATTATGTAATAATGTTTATATTATACTATTTTAATATTAAAAATGTTATTATATATGAAATTTTAAAATAAAAATGTATACAAAAATATAAATTGTTAGGGTTATATGGACCTAGCTAGTTAAAAGTATGTCTTTTAGCCTATTTAAATGCAGATATAGTAGTCTATTTCAAGAGCATATAGTATAATAAATCTTTGAATAGACTAACAGGTGGGACCATACTTTTAAAGATGTTAGACCTAGACTTTGAATTTTTTTTTAAACAAGCTAAGAAACGAGACTTATGCTCCTATATGTTATATATGCTCGATCTGCTTAAGACAGAGTATGGTTAGTCTGCTTTCACCCTTAACTAACACATGATTTTACATAGACCTATCTATCACTAACAATTAAGTTACATTTTTACATATATCTTTTTATATTAAAATTCATATAATGAATTTTTTTGTATTAAAATAGTATAATATAAATATTAATATATAATATAATTAAATAAATCATCCTATTGACTTAATATTCTTTTTAGGTGACCTAAATTTATTAAACTAAATAGTCTTTTTTAAAAAAACTTGATTTATTTATAAAATTTCGATATGTTATAAGTGGATAGACCACTATTAAATAATATAATAATATAATTAATATGGATATCATATATTTAATATAATTATATCAACTATTCATTTGAGGGTGTTATAAAACAAGTGATCTAATTTTGAAAACTCATAAGACTTCTAAAACTTTTAAATGACATGAGATTAATGAGTGCAACCTAAACTGTTGGCCCATAGGGGATAATGAGAACTCTTTATGTTACTACATCAAGAACAGATATGGTCCCCAAATAAATCAAATCACAAACAATTTTCTATTCTCTCACAGAGAAAACGAAAGGTCCGTTATGAAATTCAGAATTTGGTTGAGAAATATCACCATACCATCAACACTCTAAAAGGATACCAAAGGTATCTACGAACATGGATTTAGATAACATTTGTATACTTGTTTTATTATGTGTGAGAATTAGACTTGTCAAAATGGGTCGGATATAGCGGGCCAGCTCGCCAAAGCCCGAAAAGGTATAGGGCTTTGGTACTAAATTTTGAGCATTTTAATTAAATCGGACTTTTAGCCCGGCACGGTCGAGCCACAATAAATTCGGACTCGGGTCGGGCTTACCCGTCCGGGTTCTGGCCAATGGTGAACACTTGAGACTTTGACAATTACTCTCTTTATTTACATGTGTTTATTTTGATTTTCATGCATCATAACTATAATATTTAATTTTTACATGCTTTTAGTATACTTTTTTACACAATCCTTCAATTATACATTGTTCGGCACAATTTACATAATCCTTCAGTTATACTTTATTTACACGCTTTTGTAAAATATTATTTAAATTTTTAAATATAAAATAATTCGGGCTGACCCGCCACAGCCCGTAGCCCGCTTTGGGCGGATTTGGGCCTCAATTTTAGTAACATAAAATCTAACCGGACTTTTTAGCCCAACCCGTTTTAGCCCAATCAAAAGAAGGCTAGCCCGAACCCGTCCTGGTAGCCCATATTGACAGGTCTAGTGAGAATCATGATATTCAAGATCCTTATATGATTGATATTTCACCAATCAAAAAAATTCTAATAAGTGGTTCTAGGTTATACGTGCTAAATTTTGTAATTTCCCACTTTTATATAAATCCTAATATTTAATTTGAGGATTTTGTGCTTCATTTGCCTAAATTCACACGAATGACACGAATCAAATTCATTGTCAATGAATTGTATCATGTAATATTTACAGATAGGTATGTATGAATATAATTGATTCATATAATTGATCCATTATGAGTTATATTGCATTATAATGATTTCCTCTTCACTGGTGCGTTAACAATCAAGCATGAATTAAAGTTTATTTTTGGACTTCATGTTTATTACATATATATTACATGTCTAACATGAGTTGCAAAATTTATTGTCTTGTATGTCAAGAGCATAAGTAGAACAATATGTCTCATACAGATTATTTTTATACTCATAAATATATAAGCATTATTATTATTATTATTATTATTATTATATATATATATATATATATATATATATGTGTATGTGTGTGTTGCCATGAGTTTGCAATCTATATATGCATTGTTAATTTGTTATATAATAACTGTTTGTATAGTTTGCAATTTATTTATTTATTTTATATTTATATGGTGAACAGTATTATGCATATGTGATGTGCAAGAATTTACATAAGCCATTTCATGTTAATCCGTATGAAATATATTGCAGTATAAATGATATACATGGCGACATGTCATTGTATTATGTCACTATTTAATATGATTTAATATATAAATGAACATATTTGATATGAAATTATAGTGTGATAATCATGAAAGTGATTAAATTTGAAAGTTTCACTTCTAAATTGTGTATTTTTATAATGAACTCGTATTGTTTCTTTTGGTCAAGTAATGTTTTAATTTAGTTAGTTGATGCAATTGGTTGTTGAAGTAACTTCTGTTGTTTAAATTGATTACATGAATGTTAGTATGATATTAATTATGTGAATTGTGATCAACCCGAAGAAACACACAATTAGGATAAATAATAACATACATGTGATGATGAATATGTAAAAATTATAAAGTTTAATTTTGTTCCATGTGAATAAATAGTTAGTCAAAAGAAAGACTATTGTTTTAATAAAACTAATTGTTAATATTTGATTATTGCATTGAAAGTACTACTTATAAGTTAATTTCTCTGTCCAAAGATAAAAATTGTTGTTTTGTTGGGTATCTAATGATGAGTCTATTATGTAAACATGTCTTGTTGTATATACTATATGACTTGTTTGTTTTATATGTGAATACATTATTAAAAAAATTTATGGATTGAATGTCTATTGTTGTTGCTACAAATGTTTTTGCTCAAATTAATAGTATCTGATGGTGAATGGGATAAATTTTAAGGTTCGAAAAGAAATCGTAAAAAATATTTTCGGCTACCTAGATTTAGATAGTCGGTGTGGCTTTCTATGGGTACATGTTTCGATCTAATTTTGGCGAAGAGGAAGGGAAGACATGCTGAAACATACTCTAGAGAATTCAATTAAACAAAAAAAACAATAGAATAAAGTTGCAAAGAAAGGCATTTGAAGTTCTCCGTCAAGAGCTGTGGAAATCCGATCAAGAGAAAAGAAACACAACTCATCGTGAAATCCAAGCCCGACATCAGCCGAAAGAAGTTTCATATTAGATTTAATCTGTTTAAATAGTTAAACCGTCCAGTCGGACTGTGTCATTTTAAATATAATTAATAATTTTTATCTGTATATATAAATATAAAATTTTATCTAATTAATAATTTTATATAACTATATTGAAGTAATATTTCTCCATCTTTTTTTGGGCTAAAGTAAAACAAAAAATTAGAGTAATGTTTCATTTTTTAAATTTTAAGTGAATCATCCGGCTCACTTCCTAGGGTATTCAGGTTTAACCGGGTTTAGTATGGTCGAACCAGAATTTCTTTGGTTCAAAGTGATTCAATCATTCATTCAGTTAAGACTACAAACCAAAGCCATTTTTAAGTCCGGTTAACGATCGGATTGGTCAGACCGTCTGGTCGGGTCCAGTTATCACAACATTGCATACAAGTATTCTTTAGGCTTTTTCATGTATTTCTTGTATACTTTCTTGTTTTGGTATGCTTTCTTGTTTTTTCCCATGATCATCAAATGTGATTCCTCTTAACCAACAAATTTGTCAATTAAATTACTAAATTGGGTTGTCACTAACAAGTATAAAAGATTATCGAGTCCACAATGACTTGTTTGATACTACCCTTTCAACAAAAAATTGTTATTCTAAGTTAGTTTAAAATGAGTTTTGGTTGGTTGATTACACTGAATACAAATTAAACAATTAGATTAAAATGTTGGAATAAAGATGTTGGGGTTAAAATTTATTACTCATTATCGATATACACTTTATTCAACAACACTTATTCATCAAGCGATGACTCTTTTACAACAAAGGATCTCAATGGTACTTAAAGTTAATGACTTAGTCAATTTAGTAACTCATAAAATAAAGTGTAAGTGAAGATGAAAAACTAAGAGGGGTGAATTAGTTTTCTACAACTTAGGTAGATTTTTGTCACTTCTTTAAGATGAAATTCAGATTAGCAACCAAAGACTTTAAGTAAGTAAAAATCAAGACAATAGAAAGTAAAAGAGTAAGGATAAGAGAGACAACACCAGATATATCATGGTTCACCTTCAATTCACCGAAGGCTATATCTAGTCTTCTTGAAAAATATAAGAGATCGATTTCACTATGTATCAGTTTAATCCTACAAATCTTTCACCAAGACTTCTCTCAAGATTCCCTATGGTGATTATAATGTATGGAGAAATAAAGAAATTATGTATAGGGCTTAAATATTGCTAAGAATTCTCACACTTATTCACCCAATCCTTTGGAAGACAATTACAATGAGTATAACACAAATGATCTGGTGTTTTTCAAAATCAATAGAAATGTGGAAAAACTTTTCTAAAAAACACTCAACAACTTTGATTATGAAATTAGAAAATTGTGATTCAAGTTATTGCAAATTGTGTATGAAAGTTGTGTATTTCGATATTGAGTGGTTTAAATAGACTTCCAATCAACTATTTCTACCCATTCCAAGATGTAGGAACTGATTGGAGAGGCATTGGTTTGTTTGGGAAGAAGATGTTTCAGTTTGAATCTGAAAATTGTTGCAACATCACTGTGCAATTGGTTACTGACTCGAGGTAATCGATTATGCTAAGCTTATGTCCAATTGAGTAATCGATTACTTTGCCTTATTTTGCCTGATAACCTATTGTTTAGTTTTGGGTAACCAATTACTCTATTAAATAATTTGTTACTCAATTTCTAGTAACACGATACTCAATTTTGAATAACCTGTTACACAGGTTTTTGAAAGTTTGTTTCAAACCTTTTGAGATCATATTAAACCAAGTTAAAGTTTTTTAAATCAACTCAAAAACATTCCTAAGAACATTATGTATTACTCAAGTAAATAACTTATGATTAGAAGTACTTAACTTAGAAAGCTATAAATTATTGTCTACTTGATGTGCATGCTTTTAGGTCTTCAAGACTCCAATCCTTTTTCTTATTTTTGTTGATATTAGTGTCTTCATCAAAACCTAGCCACGGTCAATAACCATATCTTCTTCACATAAAGCTCTATGTCTAGCAACTTTACTCATAAGATGAAGTACTATGATCCAAAAAACACACATCTATGTCTAGAAACTATGCATGTGAAATTAAGTTTTAATCAACACCTCAAATGTACTAATCGTCGATGTCTTGATCAAATTAGATGTTTATCAATATAACTCTATGTCTAGTAACTACACTAACAAGATAAAGATTTATGAATCGTTAACATACATCGCTCTATGTCTAGCAAGTATGTTAACAAATTTAATAGTTATTTATTGTTCATATGACTCTATGTCAAGCAACCATATCAATACATGTACAAATGTGACCAATTAGTATAAATCTACGTCTAGAAATTATACAATCATAGTCACAAAAACATACAAAAATGTTGTCAGTCTCTACGGAATCTTTAAGCACAAAAGGTAACTGATAAAAATCAAAACATAACAATTAAGTATAGATCTGAATCAAAATGTATACATCCATTAAGTATTACATTTAATCAGAGCAAGGGAGAAATTTAGTTACACATTTTCATGATAACTAGAAACAAAGAAACAGAGAGAAAAATACAACTCATGGGAGAAGAGATTACCTCCTCAATAAGAATAAATTGACTCCTCTAACATTTCCCCATTTCCAGCTTTTACATCTCATTTTCAACTAAACTACCCTAGAAATTAAAAGAAATCGAATATATAGTGTATCTACCTGAATTCTACCTAAAATGTTCATTTCGATCTCCTTTTAACGAGTCTAATTTTTGCACGATTTACCCAACTCAGGGATTTCGTTAGGCACACCTATTTTCCTAGCTGAGGCTCGACATTTCATCTAACCAAGCTCCGTTGGGCATATGTACTTTGACACACTTGGCGGATGCTTTGAGCTAGGCTGGGCTGATTTTTGCAATAATTTACTTTGAAGAATAGTATGAATAACATTTATTCAACTTTTAGAGTGAAAATATTCAATAATCCTTATTAAATAAGCTAATTTTTGCACCTAACAATAACCCAAACCCCAATTTATAGTAGGAATTTGACACTTATTTGAAAACACAAATCAAATCTCCCCTAGTAGACCTATTAAATAGAACATATCCCTTTTCAAAACTCAAAAAAAATATGGTGATTAAATCGGTAATTAATGATTTATATGTTTACATTTTAAAACTTGAATTCGTAATAAACTATTTCTGAGACATCTAAAAATATACTTTATGCTTAAAAATATATTTTTATAAAGCTTAAAAAGTTATTGTAATACTAATAAGTAATAACTAAATAAAATAAATATTTAAACTTTAAAATTAAAAATAGTTGGAAAACTCGTTTTGGGTATAAAAATTATAAGAACTCTATAAAATTCAAAAATTATCATCTTACCGAAAAATGAGGGAAAATAATCGTCAAAATTTTATAAAATTGCAAAAATATCCTTTGTGTAGTATTTTATTTTATTAAATTAGGAAAAAATAAAAAAGAAAGGGGACATAGGCATGACCTTCTTATAGAATTTCCTCCATTAAAAGACTAATAAATATTCAAATTGGATGATCATTGGTCATTATTGAACCAATAATACACATTAAATCTTTTTAGCACCTCCTTTTATTCATATTTTTTGGGAAAACAAAATCATTTTAAATTTATTTAAATATGGAAAAAAGAAAATGGGACAACCATTTGTCTTTATTAACCCAATAATCACTCATTAAATCTTTTTGACACTTTTTAATTAAATGGAAAAATGAATTTTTGTGTGGAGAATAATTTGGGATACAACCTCACGAATGATGAGTCAAGAGCTTAATTAAAATCCCTATCATTTCAAAAGAAAAAAAAAGGAAGAACTCATTTGAAATGACATTTCCCTTTATTGAACCCATAAAGGATCAATTTAAACTTTTATGTTACTTCTTTATTTAATTATTTTATTAAAAGAGAATGACAAAATTTGAATAACAATTATTTTGAAAATTTATTTTGGACTTTTTTTTGGGCGTTCAGAATGACTATGGTTTCAAGATACATGAACGAGAATAATTTATACTCGATGATGAGATGTTGGGTATTTCAAGTGTGTTAATGTATGGGAGAAGTCTCATGCACTTCGAGTACAAATACATGAATTAAAGAATATATAAAGTAAAGAACCCATAAACTTAATACTTTAATATTTTGGATCAAGATGTCATGTACACTTATATATTTCTTTTACTTAATAAAATACTTTAGTCCATGAATAAAAATCTATCGGATACCCCAATCCCTAAGGTTTTAAAAACCAATACCATTAGAATATAGATAATAACTTGTCATTAAGTTGTTTCATTTTATGTCCCGAACCAATCACATATTGTCACATAAATAAAAGAAGAATGTTTTAAAACAAAAAGCTAAAGTAATGTTTTTTAAAATCTGATTGGTGCAAGACAAGTAATGGAGACAACCTTAAGAATACGTGATCTCTATTCATACCATTCATCTTCAATTTCTCGTCTCTTTCCATAATCAAATTTTAACTCATCGAAAAGAAGAACCAAATTTGTAACACTTGAAGAAACACTAGTTTGTCTATATAATACATATAAATAATGAAATAAAATTTCTTATGTTAGTTTAACGTTAGCATTGAGAGTTATCTAACACCCTGTGACATCTACACCTTGACAATATCAACGTCAACTACTTTGATCATTCTTTGTTGGAATTTGGAATTAGGAATTAGTGGCATTCAAATTAAATAAGAAGAATAATCATGCATGCAACTTAATTTGGCTCGGTCTAGACGCAATGAAAGAAAATTTGAAACTTCAGAGAAAGAAAGCAATAAAGTCATGGCTTATAATAATAACTATATAACTGTTTGTTTTACGTTTCTCTTCTTTCACAACTTCACAATTCAGAGTTGCTCATAAATTCGTGCTTCTGTCTTTAATAGGAGGAAGTAGGGCAACTACTAATACCTAAAAACTCAGGTCTGTTAAAAGAACAATTATTTATTTATTTAATTTTGAGTTAGTTAAAAATTTTTATATGAGAAAATTGTCTTTGCATTGTAACATTTTTTATATTTCATGTGTTAACTATCATTGTGTATCTTAAATAAAGTGTAACACTTGAGTGAGTGATGGGTGATATAAAAACTTTGTATTAATGTTAAACTTTAATCAATTATCTTTCTATTGTCCTTAGCTAAAATATGATTGTATCTTATGCATAATATCATCAATATTAATTCCAGGATAATGAGTATTATGAAAGGTTCAATTAATTAATAATTTACAGCAATATTTATCCCATGATAATGAATATGAATCTCTACGATATAACTTAAACTTTAGAGCAGCTCAACCCAATATCCTTAATCATATGCGATCCGTAATTAAATAATATTATATATCTCATTTAAACGGTTAATACATTAAAAAATATCTCTTTATTATTTTTATTGACAATTATTTATTTATTTTAGAAGCTTGTATTGAATTTTTTAATATAAAACATTAGTCTTTATTTATGTTTTAAGCATTTATTTAAAATATAATCCTCAAATGTGTCTATAGTCATTTTAAAAAATAATTCTCAATCATCTCAAATTATGTAAGTAAGTATTATATATCAATGTTATTAAAACCGTACCGATTATCAAAACGGTCAGGGTACTGGAATAGTGGTACAGTGGTTGAACCAGTGGTTCAGTAATTAAACCGCATACCGTTTAAACCGGACATACATCCTTATATTTATATATATAAACCTATAACAGACAAATTTCAAATATGTAGACATTTAAATTTATAATCCATAATCATAATCTACTCCAAATTCACACAAACAAGCAACATTAAGTCTTTAACAAAATCAAAGTCTAAAGTTCAAAACATATATCAATTCAAAAATATCACTTAACAAACGCAAAATATAAACCGGTCAGTTTTAATTACTAGTTGGTGATGCAAATCATGATTATCTAACTAGTTTGTGATGTCTAAACTCTGAACTGTCACTTTGCAAAAGAAAAATCTTTTTTACCCTTCTTAAACAATTTGGTAGTTTGGTTTCTCTCTCTTTCTAAGACACTTTGGTTTCTCTCTCTTTCTAAGACACTTTGGTTTCTCCCTCTTTCTTAATATACTTTTCCTTTTCTTTTTTAATATACTTTTCCTTTCTTTTTTTCATTTCTGGTATCTTTTGGACATTCACTCTTTTTTAATATACTTTTCCTTTCTTTTTTTCATTTCCATTTATCATTTCAATTTCTCTTCTCCAAAGCTCCTCCACCATTCTCTCTCTCTTCTCCAAAGCTCTTCCACCATTCTTTCTCTCAACTGATTCTTTTGCTTCCATTCATTGCATTCTTCCTCCAACAATATCAAAGGTTTGATTTTTATTCTCAAACATGTTCTTTTTTTATTTTCAGATATGTCATTTTTGTACTTGTTCTGTGGTTACACTATTGTGGCAGATCTTTGGTACTAGTGTGAAATTAGGGAAACCGGCCGGTTTTAACTGGTTTCCACCGGTTCACCGGTTTTGGTCAAAACCGACCGGTTTCCACCGGTTCACCGGTTTTGATCAAAACCGGCCGGTTTTAACCGGTTTCCACCGGTTTTGTTACTTGACCGGTATAACACCCATACCGTACCGGTCAGGGGTCTGGTTCATCGGTTTTTCAATCGAACCGGACGGTACTGTACGGTTTTCATAACTATATTATATATTACATTAAAAAAGCCTTACCAAAGAACATTTTAATTTTAAAATAAAAATAATTATAAGTTTAATAAAAAAAGTGCTCCACTATTCCATATTATTTATCTCTTAGGATATAATTTCACATACCAATGTAACTAATTAATATAGTTAGGGTTGCCAATAACTCAATTCGTTTTTTATCTTGATAAATTTGATTCAGCTAATAGTGAGCTAATTTAATAAAATATTTTTATCTTGAAATTTAGTTAATAGTGAGCTCGTTAAATAAATGTGCTAAACTTGAGTGAAATATAATTCCATTTGTTAAGTTCATGAACTAACTCAATAATATACATATTGCATGCATGTATATTTAAATTTATACAAATATGTACATACAATATATACATATTTTTAAAAATATTTTATTGTTATCATATATGTACCTTTTATATTAATATATCAATATGTTATATTTGTCAATAAAAAATGAATATGTTATATTTTATATATAATAATATTAAAGTTTTGATACAAATTAATGTTGAGCAACATAGATTTGAGCTTGCTAATCCACTAAAAATTTGTAAAATTTAATTAAGTTTATCTTGACCTGAAAATATTTTGCATTGAACTCACTCAAAGTTGGATTCAAACTGATTCTTAACAAGCTGAGTCAATTTGAACTCATTTCCACCCTCAAAGCCAATACCAATACCAATACAATTTCTTTTTGTTTTTCATATTTACACTTTATACACCTATTAACTATTAGGGGTGAGCGGGACCCAACCCTACCCGCTCACCCGGCATGGCCCGATCATGATTGGGCCTGAAAAGGGTTGGTCTAGGGCTGGGTTCGGGTTCAAAATTTAGACTCAGTCAATATTTAGGACCGGATAGTGACCAAACATGACTCATCCCGACCTGTCCCATGATCACTCACTCATGATGTTTTTATGTGTTTCTGTTCAAATATATACAGAATAATGATATTTTTTTGATCGAAAATATAATTGATTTTCTATTTTTCATCATATATATACACGTCTAATAATATATATACGCATATATTATTTTATATGTCAAATTATATATTCACAATAAAGAATAATATTTAGAAGACTTTATGTAAAATGAGTATACGTTATATTTAATCGAGTCTAGAGTCGGGTCCGGGTTTAAAGGCAGACCTTGTGAATATTTAGGGTCGGGTTAACTCCGGATCTAGGGTCGGGTCCGAGTTCAAAAAAATAGGCCGAACAACATTTAGGGTCGGGTAAGAACAAGCCTTAACCTGTCCCAACCCGGCCCACGCTCACCCCAATTAACTATCATCACAATTATTTCACTAACTATCTCTCTTACTATAAAATTATATACTATTATTTCTATAATTAGAACACTAGCTATTAATGTTTTTTAAACTTATAAATGAAAAAATAAATAAAAATATTTTTTTATTCAAAGTCACGAATAATAGACAACAGAAGGAAAGTGGATTGTTATTTATTTTTACGGTATATAGATTGTTATTTATTTGATTTTTATATAAACGTGACTTACTTTTTTTATTATAATAATATCGAGCATTTTCGAATTTTTTTAAATGCTCTTCCTTTTCACCATATTATAATGAGAGAGAGAGAGAGTGCTAGACATAATCTACAAAAAAAAATAAAAATAAAAATAAAAACATTATTCTATTTCTAAGAAAAAGGATAAACTAGATGATAAAACAAAAACTAAATTCTTCATATTTCATTGATTCCTTTGATGAATAGTAAATAATAAATTCTAATATTATAGATAATGAACATTCTACAAATACTTAATATAAATTATTTGATTAAATATAAATAATTATTATATCCTATTCATTTTCTAATAAATCTCATAAAAAAAGTCATTTCATATATTAAGAAAATAGGATCGAAACAGTCTGGGACGAATGGGTTGATTATATTCATAAAGAATTACTTTTGACTTTGCTTATATATATGTTTGCAGTTTACATTGTTTTGAGGCCTCTCTTGCTTTCGGTTCTTTTCATTCTTTTCTTTTTTTTGGTGTTTTTGCTAACAATGTATGTTTGGGTGTTTTGATTGAACAAATATCATATTTATTAACGAAGAGATAAATACTTTATTTTACTTGTATTTTCAATGACAAAAATGTTATTTCATTATATATAAAATGATAAAAATGTCTTAACATATTATTGTTTTTTGTAGTACTTATCTCTTCTTTAACGAAGATTATGCTTACTCGACTTTGTTGTATATATGTGACCCAACTTTGGGAGTTTTTGAATCTGTTCATTTTCCAAGTTTGTGCTCCTATCTAAATTGTTGATATGCTATTCTCCTAAACATAAAGTGTATTTTGTTTCTAAACTAGGATGCTGTGGTTGCATTTAGCTTGTTATCACAAAAAACTATGAGGCTTATCTACAGCGTGTTATGTTATGTTTTAATATAAGATGATTAATATGAATATGTATAGCCTAAGAAATAACAACAATTAAATTTTATTTGAAGGGTGAAAATTAAAATATAAACTCAAGTACTTTTTTTAAGTGATCATAAAACATTCCATATATCTATATATTTATACTGTATATAAATCCAAAATATAAAATAATTACCACAATTGTGTAATTTTTATTTTTCTATTTTGCTCTTATATTTTTTAATTTATACAAAAAAACTCATATAATCCTAAGTAACTATCATTAGCACATTAATCACTTATCTCATCTTAAACTGAATTATAATAAATACATTTTTAACATAGTTCTTAATACAAAAATATTCTAATAGTATAAAATAAAATACATAAAAATTGAATACTTAATATAATAAAATAAGAATGCGGGTCGGCAGACACTTCCACAGGAATTATAAGATTCAAACTCATTAGATCCAGGTTCCCTTAAATTAAATAACTTTATTTTAGGCAACATTGACTAATAGAAATAAGATAGCAGTTACGTATTTTAATGAAAGTATTCAAGTAAGATAGTGGTTTCTGATTTTCCAAAAAAAAAAGCGATATCTTAATTTATAACTTTTAATATTGCATGCTTTAATTTTAATTCGGAACCTGGATAAATGGGTTAAATAACTGGGATTAAATTCCTTTTTTGTAGTTTTGAAAAAAGCCTATTTAATTTATTATAAAATTTCTTCATTAAAATATGTATATTAATATGGAGAATAAAGACTCCAGTTAGTCCTAACTAAAAGTAAAAATCTGGTTTTCAAATATCTTATGTTTCGGTCGAATATATTTTTAACTGGGTTAATTATTCTTAAAATTTATTCTATAAACCATCATTTTATCGACATTTTGAGATTTTCATGAACTCGATTGAGAATTTTAATTTTTTCTAGAACCAAATATATCTTGGTGATTTCAAAGAATTATTAGGACTTTCATTTTTCTAACCAGAACATCCAATTTATTTTTCAAAGTATGTTTTGTTTTCAAAAAGAGGGCAACGCCTCCTGATTTTTTTTAAAGTGTATTAATTGAAGAATAAAAATAAATAAAGTTTGTATCTAAAAATGACTTTCAAATTTTAAAATTTCTTAAATATACAAATTAATACAAATTATTTATTTTCTTAACCAATACTCTTACCACATTCATTAAGAATTCATAAATGCTTTAATACCTTATAAAATATTAGGAAACAATATGCCACAAATAATATAAGATCAACTTTAATGGTTGCTAGGGCAAGTTTTATACTCTTAGCATATATGCTAATTAGGGCATGATGGTTGGAGATGGATTAAAAAAATTAGGAAAACAATGTATGCAATATGAGTTTTATATATTATTGCTATATCATCAATCATTCATATTTAATTATCATTTACTTTTCAAAATAAAATAATACAAATAAATGATGTACATATATATTACGCTTTTAACTACATAACTAAAAAAAGAGTAATGATATATTGTGTTACTAATCCTCGTATCCAAAAAAAGTGACATATGTCACAAAGTGATATTTTATTTATTAGAGATTGATTTACAAATGACATATGTCACTTTTTTGTGAGTGAGAGAATTAGTAAAAAGATTTAGTCGGATGATATATCATTTTCTCTAAAAAAAAAAATATACCGCATTTATGCTAAGTGGAGCAAAGCTAAATAATGTGAGTGATAAAAATGTTAGGAATAATATGCGGCGCTCAGCCAATCAAAATAGGCTAACTATAGAATGTTGAATTATTTAAGAAAGTATGCTTATCTTATCGATGGCTTGAGAAACAAAAAAGCATCATTAATATCGGAGAGTTGAGAGTTAGACTCTGATAAACGTGTGTAATATCTATATATTTGCAGTATAAGATTTATATAATTAATATATTATCCATTATTTATTTATATTTTCTTTTTTGAAGATTTAATGATGATTAAATATGAATGATGAATGATGCAATATAGCACTCAATGTTTTTTCCTAGTTAAATATGTATAGGTGGAGGAATATCCAACATTTTTAATTTTAAACTATACTCCGAAGCCATGAAGTAGTCCAATCTTTCATTCAACAATTTAAATTGATAAATTCACCAATGTCACATATTTAAAGTCACTCGGTCAAATTCTTACATTTGGATTTAAGTAAGGGTTGGAGATGATCTAATAAGCACGTCTAAAAAGGAATGTCAATAGGTTGATTGGGATTTACTCAATTTCAAACCCCAAATCCAAAACTTAAATCTAAATTCGTTGTGTTTTGGGTAACCTGAATCCGTCGGGAACCCATTCAAAACATATATTTCCATATATAATTTTTATATATACATTTCATATATATAAATTTCTCTCTCTATATATATATGTTTTACATATATTAATCGGTTTAGGGTGAGTTCGGGGTAAGATATTAATTGTACCAAACACAAAGTTAAAAGTTGCACTCGGTAAAACTTGAACTCAATCACATTAGGTATTCCTCATTAAATTCGGGTTGAGTTCAAGTGAATACCCACAAATTCAATTTTCATTCTCATCTCTATCTACAAGAAATATATCATTTTTCAACTTATCATTAAGAAAAAAAAGAAAGAAAAATGATATATGACTCCACAAAGTGATACAAGTTACCCATCAAACTTCCTGATTACAACAAAACAAATGGAATTTTTTTATAAAGAGTGTTGTTATATTCTTCTAGTAAACTATTTTATTAATGATCCTATTCGTAAAAAAAAATATGTGTCATTTGTAAACTAATCATTAATAAATCAAGTATATGTTACTTTTATTTAAGAGTTAATGATGATTGAAAATAAATAGTAAATAATGCAGTAACAATGTAAAAAACTCTCACTATCAGTTCATACATTTTTTTCTATATTTAAATCCTAAATGATATGTGTAAAGAATTTACACTTTATTTTTATAATTATAATTTCATTGTCAGTATAAAGATTTCACAAAGACACCACCATAAATTATTATACAATCATAATATATAAAACTTATAGAACCAGTTTTTATAGAGCTATGTTAAAATAAAAGTAGAGATGTTAGGCTTGACCCAATTCCAAACCCCACCGAAGGGGTTGTTGTAAACAATAATTATTGATAAGGAGATATTCATTGATTCAAAAAGTAAGTTTTTTAAATTTATTTCACATCTCAGCCATTAATTTTAGGGAAATCTAATGGTTTCAATTAATGGATAAATCTAAATTATTGAATTTCCTTATAATTAATGATTAAGATGAGGAATAAGTTAAAAAGTTACTAGTAAGTGGATCCCGACCATTATTAATTAGTGAATAGTGGTGAATTGAAATTGTGAGGCTAACATAAATTCAACTATGTCTTTGTTTTTATTACAATATACCATATACCCCTTGGTTGAAGGTTTGAAACTTTCATTCTATCTTTGTTCATTATTAATCATAAGTTCAATTTCTCTTCTGAAATGAACCAAAAGTTTTCATCTTTTTTCATAAACCCATTATTATTACTTGTTTGATTAACAGTAATAAGAACCATTTCATTCATGGCTGATACAACACAACTTGTTTCACTTCCACCACTGTTTCAAGAGACATTGAAGAAGATCTTAGAAATTTTACACAAAGCTCGCAAGAACAAGAGAACCAGACGAGTCCTCAGGTCAACGCTCAGAGATTTGAACCCACTTCTCCAAGAGATCAACAAATATAATGAGAATTTGGACCCACCAAGGGAAGAAATAAAGACTCTCATCAAAGTGAAAGATGCAAGAGAAAAAGGTTTTAGTAAGTTTTGGAGTAGAATTTGGTGTAAGGAGGAAGATTCTACTGTGTTGGGGTCCACAAATCATGATGATAATAATGATGATGATGATAAGGAAGCTCTTGTTATGGCAAAAGATGTGAAGGAAACTCTTATTAAGGTGAGAGAGATTCTTAAGGTTCTTAGTGGAAAGAATTTTGATGAAATGTTTATTGGGGGACCCACTAAGGGTCCTTGTAGTGTTCCTGAGAATCAAGAATTTAGTGTTGGGTTGGATGAGATGTTGGTGAAGTTGAAGATGGAAGTGATGAAGGATGGTGGTGTGTCCATTATAGGGTTGACTGGTTTGGGAGGGTCAGGTAAGACAACTTTGGCTACTAAGCTTTGCTGGGATAAACAAGTCAAGGGTAAGTGCCAAAACTCTTTTTTGCCTTTGTCTCTTCTAGTGTTTTAAATTGCGGTCACGGGAAATTAAAGAAAATGCGGGAAATTGCGCTAGTATTGGAGAATGCAATTTTTAAATTACGGTAGCGATTGCGATAACGGTTGCGGCTATTGCAATTGCGGTTATTGCGGCCATTGTGATGCAGATTGCGGCCGTTGGGTGTGAATTATTTGGTTATTAAAACAATATTTTTGAATCCGATGCGGCTTGATGTTGTACGATGCGGCCTGATGCTGTACGATGCGGCCTGATGCGATCCAAATACGGTCCGATGCAGTTGCGTTGTGGCCTGATACGGGCACATCATTGTGATTCGGAGTCACACCGCAATTGCGGTGTGATGCAGTTGTGGCGGTCACCGCAATCGCAATATTGCGGCCGCATCAGATGATGCGGTATGCAATTTAAATCACTGGTATGAGGTTTTCCTTACTTCGACTTATCTGAATTGAGTATTAGTAAATTATATTTCGATTAATTTTAGTTAATTATACTTTAATAATTGTGGACCACTGGATCAAGAACTTGAGACCCTGAACAACTCGATCCAGTGGCGAAGACACATAAATCAGGGTGTGCATGCACACCCTGGAAAAGTGTGTAAATGTTACAGCTAATATCCTTACTTATATAAAATTGTATCCATATATCATTTGTCATATTCTGATACATTTTGAATCACCTAATACAACTTGCACCCCTTGATTCCGGGTACTGAATCCACCAATATCAGTGCTAAAATGTTCATTCCAAAATTTTGCAAATATCAGATGGTGTTTTGGATAAGTATGGATATTTTATCAAGGAAGGATGAAAACAACAATGTGCCAAATGTTTCAGCTTCATATTTCTTAAGTTTAGAGCAGTTTATAGTACACTTCAAGCAAACTAATACTTTTTCAATTAACTCAGTTCCACTTCTAACTCATGACTTGAGAAGTTAACATTTGAGCAAAAGGGTTCATTGTTGTACAAAATTACATCAAAAGGAAATGTCCTTGGCATTTTCTATTCATTGCAAATGCTGCTTTTAAAAGTTGAAGGAAGCATTTTCTTCTCGCATGTATCATTTTCTTTTCTGTTCAATTAGTAGAATATTAAATGCCGTAAAAAATTGTTCTATTGCGTAGCCGTAGATGCACGTAATGAATAACTTACGTACATGTCTATCTTGAAAATGGTACAAGATATCAAATTCTGTGGGATGACAAGTCTCTTTGGTTTCACTAGGTAAATTTGGAAAAAATATTTTATTTGTCACGTTCTCAAAAATGGCCAAGTTGGAGATCATTGTAGAGAGACTATTTGAACATTGTGGATATCAAGTGCCTGAGTTTCAAAGCAACGAAGATGCAATTAACGAATTGGGATTTTTGCTGAGGATAATTGGGGAAAGTCCAATATTGTTGGTCCTTGATGATGTTTGGCCTGGCTCAGAACCTCTTATTGAGAAATTTAAATTTCAGTTGTCAGATTATAAGATTTTGGTGACTTCAAGGGTTGCATTTCCTAAACTCGGCACCCCATACATCTTAAAACCACTTCGTCATGAAGAGGCAATGGCCCTTTTCCATCACATTGCTCTCTTCGAAGGAAGCAAATCAATTTTCCCTGATGAAGATCTTGTCCGAAAGGTGCTTACTCTTACTTTCTCATAAATTATCAATTCCTGTACTTGATGTAGACATCAGATGACATGACTAACTTGTATTCAACAAACTATTGTTGAATTAACACACACAAAAGTTTCAGAAATCCGAGTAGTCGATCCCAATGGGTGGGCAGCTTTTGTGCCATGGCATCATCTTTGCCTCAGGCACTATCATCACTTGATAGCCACCACCGTCTCATTTATATTGTTATTGGATTGGAGTTATGTCATTGATTTTGAGCTGTGGCTTTAATTTTGTGTATTTTTTAGCGTTTATATGCGTCTAATGTATATACTTATTAAGTTTCCCTAAATGTCCAAATCCCGGTCATCCCTCTACTCGATATCCCGCTATCCCATTTTTGGGGTCGGCTGCTCCGCTCAGCTATTTGGGATTGAGTACTTAGACAACAAACTATGTTTTGATCCCTCAAAGTGATAATATTGGCTCGATTACATGCATTTATATTTTATTGCACTGATGTACAGATTGTGAGAGGTTGCAAGGGTTCACCGCTTGCCATTAAAGTGATTGGTAGATCACTCAGTCACCAGCCTTATAAGTTTTGGCAAAAAATGGTGGAAGAATTGTCACAGGGTCATTCTATAGTTGACTCTAATAAAGAATTACTTACTTGCATCGAAAAGATCTTCGATGTTGTGGAAGATAAGTCTGTCACGAAGGAGTGTTTCATGGACCTAGGATTATTTCCTGAAGACCAAAGAATTCCTGTTTCTGCTCTCATTGACATATGGATAGAAGGTTATGGACTAGATGATGACGGCAGAGAAGCCATGGACATCATCAACAAATTAGACTCCATGAATCTGGCTAATGTCTTGGTAGGAAGGTACAATTACTACATTTTCTTATTTGAAGTTACTTATGCTAATTATATAACATGAATTGTACTCTATAGAAAAAATAACTCAGTAGCTTGTGTAGCTCATGTGAAAAGCATGTCATTCCTTACACAATATTCCCGAATGTCAATTTCTCGCATTATGCAGCTTCGTTTATTTGTGAACTTGTTACGAGGACAAAAGTTGGAACTCGTAATTACTCTATCCAAAAGATAACATGTATCCTAGAAAGAGAAAAGATCACAATAATATGAATATTATTCTGACTTGTGTCAATACCTTTACAAGGATTTACAATATATAGACTACAAGAAACAGATGAGAATAAATGACTACTCCTCAAAGATAGCAGAAAATAAGCTGAAGTATATTTATCCTAGTAACTACATAATCTACAACAATTATAGAAAATTCTTATTTGAATGTATTGTATTACAACACTCCCCGTCAAGATGGTGAATGGATATTTGTCCTTCCCAACATGCCAGCAGGATCTCAAAATCTCAGTCGGTAACCCTTTTGTTAAGACATCGATGTGGTATTTAATCCACTATGATATTGCAATTCCCATGGTCGTCATCTTTGCTACCGTGGCAAATGTCTCCTCATAAACAGTCACAATGAAGGCAGACTAGAGTTGAATCTGGAAGCAGAGTCAACCAAGGTCACGAGCCGTAATACCAACTTCATAGAGAAAATATTAGGATATAATTCTGATTTGTGTATATCTTTACAAGAATTTACATTATATAGGCTACAAGGAATAAATAACTACTACTAAAAGATAGCAGAAGATAAGGTAAAAATAATTATCCTAATAATTACAAAATATTCTAATTTAAATGTAAATATTTCAGCATGTATTTTAATAGTGAGAGACTCTATGTCTCAGAAGAATTAATCTGTCGTCATTTGCCAGGAAAAATGCGAGCGACACAGACAATTGCTACTACAATAACCACTTTGTTGTCCAACATGATCTTCTTAGAGAACTTGCAATTTATCAAAGCACCCAGGAACCACTTAAACAGAGAAAAAGACTGATTATTGACATAAATGAAAAGAAACCAGAATGGTGGCTTGATGAGAAGCAGCAAGGCATGATTGCTCATATATTTTCAAAATATCTTAGATTTTGTCTTAAATCGAAGCCATTAAAGGTCTCGGCACGTACATTGTCAATATCAGATGGTTAGTTATACTAAAACCTTTCTTTTAAGTAAATACACTTGCAAACTAAACATGCTAGAAGAAAGTTGCAGTGATCTGTTATTCATCCCTCTTCCGCAATTGATATCTGTGTTATGTTTGCAGATGAAACGGGTGCTTCAGATTGGTCCAACTTTCAAGCAGCCGAAACTGAAATTCTGATTTTTAATCTCCAAACTAAGGAGTATTCCTTTCCAGATTTCGTGGAGAAAATGAGTGAACTAAAAGTTCTGATAGTCACAAATTACGGTTTTTATCCTTCCGAATTGGACAATTTTAAGCTTCTCGGCTCTTTATGCAACTTGAAAAGAATCAGACTGGAGCGGATCTCTGTTCCTTCCTTGGTCAAACTGAAGAATCTTAAAAAACTATCCCTCTACATGTGTAATATGAGTCAAGCTTTTGAAAGTAACACAATCACAGTTTCAGATGCACTGCCAAATCTAGTGGAACTAAGTATCGATTATTGCAAAGATATGGTGGAATTGCCTACTGGGGTCTGTGATATTACTCCTTTAGTGAAGCTCGATATTACTAATTGCCACAAGCTTTCAGCACTGCCCAAAGAAATTGGAAACTTGGTGAATTTGGAACTCCTAAGGCTCAGTTCCTGTACTGATATGGAATGCTTGCCAGATTCTATTGGAAGTCTTTCAAAGATAACACTTCTTGACATCTCAAACTGCATAAGTCTTCCGAGTTTGCCAGAGGACATCGGTAATATGTCGAATCTAAGAAATCTCTACATGACAAACTGTGCAAGCTGTGAATTGCCTTACTCAGTCATCAACTTTGTGAATTTAAAGGTCATATGCGATGAAGAGACGGCTGCGTCATGGGAAGCTTTGAATCCCAATCTAAAGATAGAGGTTCCTCAAGTTGATGTTAACTTGAATTGGCTTCATGCAATATAGGGTAGATTTTGTTTGTATATATTTTCTGTTTTCATTAATAACTACAAAAATGTCACCTTGTTTTATTCCATTTCATGTCTTTAAATGTTTGTACGGGAAACATCGAAAGCAACACAATATCGTTTTCGCTGTTTACCGCACAAATATCTGAAAACATGTTAAAATTTAAAATTAGGTGACATTTTTGTAATTAGTAACAAAAAGTGAAAATGAATCTAAAGGTTCTTCAAACAAAACTTCTAAGACCTGTTTTCATAAAATGCTCTAGTTGCTGAAGTCATAGTTCAAGTTGGTTATTCTGCTATCTTCAAGTTTGTTAGTTATTTGCAGTTTGTAATTCATTTTCTGAACAGTGTTTGATGTATTAAACTGGTTTGTATTAACATGTTTCTTTCTTTGAAATACTATGTTTCTTGAATGAGGTAGGTGACTGCATAAGTAACACATTGCCTATAATGAATCTTTTTGTACAAATGAATTATTATGTATATGAAGCTTCTTGTAGCATATGAAACATTATACCAATATGAACTTCGGGTAAGATATATATTCAATATGTCGATATACAGTTTCTTAAAAAATATATGATATTTTTTAGATACATATATAAAATATGTACATCTTTTTAAGAGAATTTTTATTTACACTCTTTTTAAGTTTAAACATTACTATTATTTAGTAATTTTTTATAGGATTATTAAGTGATATAATAACTCTCTATTTAATGGTTAAATAGACTTTAATCCAATGAGAAAGGGTAAATAGTGTATAATTAGCATTTTTTTTTATGAAAAGTTGAAGCATAATTATTAAAATCGTTTTGTGTCGGCCGGTTAAATCGGTGATCCGGTCCCAATACCCGTACGATACAATAATTATACCGGTCATGCAATTATACCGGTAAAAATTGGCTAAAACCGGTCATACCGGTCGATTTTCAATTGAACCGTACCGGTCATATAGGTCGATTTTTATTTAAAATTATTTTTTAATGAAACTAAAAATAATTAATGTTAATATATTATATATGTATATCTAACTTTACCGGTATGCGGTTTAATTATTGAATCATTGGTTAAACTGTTATACAACTATATCAGTACCCATACCGGTGTGATGTCCGATAAGATATTAATAACATAAAGTATGAATTTTCTTAGTCCATATGACATTTAAGAGTAGTTGAAACTTGAAAGTGATTGTTTTGTCTTCTCTTTTATTTTGTTCCAAAGGAAAAACAAAAGTGATTGTTTTGTCTCGTGGCTATTTAGATGATTTTCAATTATTTAAAAAAAAACCTTTAGACGGAAAACTACAAAAGTTAATATCTTAAAAATATTTCATGTTATTTGATAATTATTAGGATAATTTATTCTAAGGATGTATAAGCTTGTCCCATAAATTTAAATTAGTTAGTTAAACAATAGGAAAAGACATTTATTCAAAATTTTGAAGGCATTAATATTTTTTTAGAAAAAACTAAGAAGCGTTTAATAATAATCCCTTAGTCCTAAAAAAGATTTTAAAAATTACAAAGAAAATTGTTTGAAATCAAAGTTACTAATAAAATAAAAATTTAGAAATTATATATTATCGCAATCTGATTTTTGATCAATATTGATTACATAACTCGAAACAAAGGAAAGGGAAAATAAAATTTTCCTCTATATAATTTGGAGTCGCCACCAATAATAATAACAACACTCAAATTTCCCCTTCCCATACACCACCACAAATACATCCATAATACTCGCCTTTTATACAAACTTGAGTCCCACCTTTTTTTAATCCTCACCACCCATATCCACATCCCACCATTAACCCTTTGGCTCAACACCCAGCGACCCAACCTAGAATCCCAAAATTACAACTAATGCCTTTTGATGGATATGAACCATTAGATTGGTTGTTCCAAGTAGAGCAATTTTTCCAACTGTATTTAATTTCAATGGATCAACGCTTAAGGATGACAATGGGTCTGGAGGGTCTGGGTAGTACATTACCCGGACCCGCCCTGTTCTTTCATTTTGGGACCCAGACCCGACCCAGGCCCAGGTAGATACCCTTCGGGTCTGCTACCTGCGGGTCCATGGGTACCCAACGGATCTATGGGTACCCAAAAATTCACATAATATTTAAAAAATTGCAAAAAAATTATAAATTGCAAAAAAATTATAATCCAACTTGTGAGAATAAAAAAAGAAGCAAATGATAAAAAATTATAAAACATAAGTCACAACTTTAAATTGTTAGGGTTAGAAATTAGAAAATAAGGAAATTGAGTTATGCTTATATATATATATATATATATATATATATATGAGGAGAATAAAGAAAATAAGGGAATTAAGATTTAGGGAGGAAGAGTAGGTATTAGGTCTGGGTACTAGCGGGTCTGGTACCACATTACCCAGGCCCGCCCCATTCAACAGCGGGTCTGAAAAATACCCAGACCCAAATAAAGACCCAGAGACACGGGTCCAAAATAAAGACCCAGACCCTACCCGTTGCGGGTACCCACAGATCCGGGTATTCATTGCCATCCTTATCAACGCCTCCATATTATTTCCTTCTATTTGAAAGGTGAAGAATTAAATTGGTTTAAATGGGCTTTCTATAATGCTAGTATCACTAATTGGGAGAGTTTCACTGGATCCGTGGGAACCTATTTTGGTCCCTCCTCATATCAAAACCACGAAGCAGAGTGGTTCAAACTCCGTCAATTCAGGACAATAGATGGTTACCAACAATTTGAGAAATTATGCAATAGAATCTGGGGTTTGCCACCGGACATAGTCCTCAATTGTTTTTTGTCTGGTTTGCTGCCATAGATTAGGTGTGAATTGGCTATCCTCAGACCTACAAACATTGTAGAAGCATTGGGATTGATAAAACTGGTGAAATCTAAAATCAAAGACTATAAACCAACATATCCAAAACCATTTCATTTTACCAACCCAAATCCTCCACAAGCCCAATGTGGAAACTACCTACTCTCCCACACTTTTAGACCAAACACCTCACTTTCCACTATGTCGATCACATGCCCTACCAGGAAAGAAGGGCAAAGGATTGTGAGGAAAAACTCCACTCAAGGCATATATGTCTTGGCAAACAATTCTTATTGCTATTAGTGGAGGTTGAACAGTTAGTTTCCTTCTATAAGGAGTTTATCCATTTCTAATTATCAGAACAAGCTTTAGAAGGCCAACCTTCCCCAAAAACACTATGGTTTATCGAGTCAATAGTTAGACATGTTGTTAATGTATTGGTAGATACATGAAGTTCCCACAATGTCACACAATTCCTAGTTATGGTGGGTAATGATGCTCACATATATTGTAATGGTTTGTGTTCTGATACTCTTATCCTACTGCAAAACAAGTTTTTTTGTATTCCATTTTATTTATTACCCATTAAAGATGCTGATGTAATCTTGGGTATTAAATTGTTTCATACTTTGGGTCTTGTTATATCTGATTTTGCTATCTCATCTATAACATTTAGGGTCGGGGACAATACCATTACATCAAAATGGGATTCAAACACAAATTTCCAACCTTCTAATTTCCACCATGTTTCACCTGTTGGAATTTCTGACAATTTATGGGTCACAAATATAATTCTATAATTGTGTTATAGCCATTATGTATTTAGCCAATATATATAAAATGGTCTTATGGATTAATTTGGTGGCTAAGGGCATATGTGTCATGAAATATTATCAGTGTAGATACCTTCGGGCAATTTCTAGTTTGATGAAGGGACTGAATTAGAATATTGCAACTTAAGTGGTAACCGTTAATGTTACCTTTATGGGTTATGGTCCCCAGTTGCAGAGCAACGGGTTTTATTGAGTAACTGATGTTATAAGGATTGGTTTATGAGGATATGTGACTTATGTCACAAAACCGATATATAAGGAAAAGGGGAAAGGCATAAGCCAAGCTCTCTCACTTTTCACTTTAGACATTAAGGAACATCAGGAGCACTCTCGTTCTCTCTGGAATTCCCCTCTAGCGGAGCGAACAGAAAACCATCAGGCTCTAGCAACCGGAACATCCTACAACCCACATACCTCGGAGTATTCGGAATGGCTAACCAAGGTATGCGTTTTCTTCTTCACTATGAAACCAATTGGGGTTTTCTTCGGTCTGGATTAGGATTGTTCCATTAGGGTTTATGTATGGGCATAAACATTTGGTTTCGGAACAATGTCCTAATCATTCGGTTTTGGGGATACGATTAGGATTAATCGGTAATATCCATCAAGTGGTATCAGAGCCACCCCAATTTGGTTCATATGTGAAATTTGGGTTTTTTGTATGATATTATTCATGTTTTCCCCAAATTGGGTTTTGTTTTGCAAAATTGATGATTGCTATAACATTATTTTGAAACATTAGCAATCATAATGCATTTTTTGGCTGTTTTGGGGTGAATTTTGCGAAAAAAACCCGATGGAGAACCTCCATCTTCGTCAAAACCCTCAGGTAGACGAAGGGTTCTCGCTCAAGCGAGAAACCTGTCGCTCAAGCGACGTTGAGGCAGTAGCTACGACAAAAGGAGTTAGGCTCTCGCTCAAGCGAGACCCCTCTCGCTCAAGCGAGATCCAGGGACAATTTTGGGGTCTTTCTCAAGTAAATTTTGGGGCTTTGGTATCTTTATGCATTAAACATGGTTATGATACGGTTACCCACTAAATTGTCTGTTATTTCAAGTGAGCCAATTGAAGTGGAATGTCGCCAAAGTGACCTCTTTCATGGATATAACTCATAAGGAATATTAGATGTTGGTGTGTGTGGTTATTCATGCGGATATTAGCTAGCCCAAAGGAAAGTTAATGTTTGGCCGAAGATCATACACACTGGCGATGATAAACATGTGATAATTATTCAGTTTTATACATGTGATTGATGAATCAATCCAAAGAGGGATTCGTCAGTTGACATGTCTTATTATCAATGTTGATCATTGCAACAAGAGTATCACTTGCAGTTAATATTACTGTCCAAAGATTTGATATTAATGATGCGCTAGGTATCTTGATTGGGACATACCATTGTTTATAGCATATTGATGATTTTGAGTTGTGAGCATGTTTTAATATATTGTCTTTTGTTCTATTTAGCACCAACCATTGCTTCTATATCTGCAAATCTAAATTCGGTTTCGGTCCTCAATGGAACAAATTTTGAGGACTGGAAAGAGAACATGGAAATTGTTCTTGGCTGCATGGATTTGGACTATGCATTAAGGGTAGAGCAACCACATCCTCATTTGGAATCCAGTACCTCTGAAGAGATGAAGGATTATGAGAGGTGAGAGCGCTCCAATCGCATGTGTCTCATGATCATTAAGCGCGGCATTCCAGAAGTCTTTAGGGGTACTGTCTCTGATAAGATAACAAGTGCCAAATTTTTCCTTGTTAAGATAGAAAAGCGCTTTGCAAAAAGCGATAAGGCGGAAACAAGTACTCTGTTACAGAACTTGATTTCAATGAGATATCAAGGCAAGGGAAATATAAGGGAACACATTATGGGAATGTCCAACATTGTCTCAAAGCTGAAGGCTCTTAAGCTTGAGATGTAGGAAGACTTGCTCATCCATCTGGTTTTAATTTCTCTTCCTGCACAATTCAGTCAGTTTAAGATTTCTTATAAATGTCAAAAGGAGAAATGGACTCTTAATGAGCTCATTTCATTTTGTGTGCAAGAAGAGGAAAGGATGAAGCAAGAAAGGACAGAAAATGCCCATTTTGTTAGTACCTCTAAAGACAAGGGCAAAAGGAAAATAATTATGGAGCCCAAGAATGAAGCTGCAAAGGGTCCAGTGCAAAAGAAGCAGAAACAGGTTACTGTTTGTTTCTTTTGCAAGGAATCTGAACATTTAAAGAAGAAATGTGAAAAGTATCACGCTTGGCGTGCTAAGAAAGGTACATTTCTTGCTTTGGTCTCTTCTGAGGTCAATTTAACTTCAGTACCTGGAAACACTTGGTGGTTAGACTCCGGTTCAACTTCTAACATCAGTGTTTCACTACAGGGTTGCTTGAACTACCGAAAGCCTAATTTTGTTGAAAGATACATATTTGTTGGCGATGGAAAATCGGTAGAAGTTGAAGCTATAGGACATTTTAGGTTATTATTAAGTACTGGTTTATATTTGGATTTGAAAGACACCTTTGTTGTACCGTCTTTTAGACGGAACTTAATTTCTGTTTCTTATTTGGACAAATTTGGTTATTGTTGTTCATTTGGAAACAATTCGGTTAAATTGTCTTTAAATTCAAATATTGTTGGAACTGGTACTCTTATGATAAATGATAACCTTTATATGTTGAATACTGTAGCTAATTATAGCGAAACCTTGAATGTGGAATCACGTGGTACTAAACGTAATATTGACAATAATAATTCAGGTGCATTATGGCACAAGTGCCTAGGTCACATTTATCAAAAGAGAATTGAGCATCTTGTGTCAGATGGAATCTTGGATTCCATTGACTTCACAGACCATAAGGTTTGTGTTAAATGCAAAAAAGGTAAATAGACCAAACAATCGAAAACTGGTGCATATAGAGCTTCGGACGTCTTAGAATTGATACATACAGACATATGTGGACCATTCCCTACGGCTTCCTGGAATGGTCAACATTATTTCATATCATTCATAGACGATTATTCTCGTTATGCATACATTTTTCTTATTCATGAAAAGTCCCAATCAGTGGACGTGTTCAAAACTTTTAAGGCTGAAGTTGAAAATCAACTCAGCAAAAGGATAAAGTGCGTCAGATCTGATCGTGGTGGTGAATACTACGGTAGATATGACAGTTCAGGTGAACAACGTCCAGGGCCTTTTGCCAAATACCTAGAGGAATGTGGTATAGTCCCACAGTACACTATGCCAGGTTCGCCTAGCATGAATGGTGTGTCTGAAAGACGAAACCAGACTCTTAAGGATATGGTAAGGAGTATGATTTGTCATTCTACCTTACCAGAGTCACTCTGGGGAGAGGCACTTAAGACTGCAGCTTATATTCTTAATAGAGTACCAACTAAAGCGGCTTCCAAAACACCTTATGAGCTTTGGACTGGGCGAAAGCCTAGTCTTAAGCATTTTCATGTGTGGGGATGTCCAGCTGAGGCAAGGCCTTATAGGCCTTATAAAAAGAAATTGGACTCCCGTACAGTGAGCAACTACTTTATTGGTTACTCTGAAAAATCAAGGGGCTATAAATTTTATGATCCAAATTTAAGATCCATATTTGAGACGGGTACAACCACGTTATTTGAGGATATTGAGTTTGAGGGGGAAGATAAGGTAAGAAACTTTGTCTTAGAGGAAGAATCGGTATCAATTCCAGATCCGATTCATATAGTTGCTTATGATGAAGCAAATTTGGAACCTCTTCAAGACACTCTCCCTACTCAAGATGAGTTAGTAATTCATGAAGGACAAACTCAAATTCCTCAAGAACATGGACAAGAGTTGCAAGAGCCTATAGCTTTGCGTAGATCCACTAGAGAAAGGAGGAATGCAATTCCAGATGATTACATCTGTTTTCTCCTGGAACATGAGGATGATGGCATTATGGATAACGATCCTTCAAACGTTCGAGAAGCCATCCAAAGTTCCAATTCGGAAAAGTGGATTGAAGCAATGAAAGAGGAGTATAAATCCATGCAAGACAATAAAGTTTGGGAACTTGTCCCATTACCAGAAGGTAAGAAACCCATTGGTTGCAAATGGATTTTTAAGACCAAGCGGGATTCTAACGGTAATGTGGAAAGGTATAAGGCACGTCTTGTAGCTAAGGGTTTTACTCAAAAGGAAGGGATTGACTATAAAGAGACTTTCTCTCCGGTTTCATCGAAAGACTCTCTTAGGACAATCCTCGCTCTTGTAGCTCATTATGATTTGGAGCTTCATCAGATGGATGTCAAAACAGCTTTTCTCAATGGAAACATTGATGAAAAAATTTATATGGTGCAACCAGAAAACTTTGTGTCGGGAGACCCAAAGAATATGGTTTGCAGATTGACAAAATCCATCTATGGACTAAAACAGATGTCTCGTCAGTGGTACCACAAATTTCATGAGGTGATTCTCTCATTTGGTTTTGAGATGAATTCAGTCGAGGATTGTGTGTATCACAAATTCAGTGGGAGCAAGCACATTTTCTTGCTCTTGTATGTGGATGACATACTGCTTGCCACTAATGATGTGGGTACCTTGTTGGAAACCAAGTCATTTCTCTCCAGTAATTTTGAAATGAAAGATCTTGGTGAAGCTTCTTTTGTATTAGGAATTCAGATACACCGAGACAGATCTCGGGGTATTCTTGGATTATCACAGAAGAGCTATATAGAAAAGGTACTTAAAAGATTTGGCATGCAGAATTGTAAACCAACGGATACTCCAATTACTAAGGGAGACAAATTTAGTCTCAATCAGTGCCCTAAAGGAAATCTGGAAATTCAGGAAATGCAAAAGATCTCTTATGCATTAGCTGTAGGGAGTCTAATGTATGCTCAAGTATGTACGCGTCCGGATATAGCGTTCATAGTTGGGGTTTTAGGCAGATATATGAGTAATCCAGGAATGGATCACTGGAAAGCAGCCAAAAGGGTCATGAGGTACTTAAGGGGAACAAAAGACTATATGCTCACATATAGGAGATCAGACCAATTAGAGATCATTGGGTATTCTGACTCCGATTTTGCGGGATGCCAAGATAGCAGACGATCCACTTCGGGCTATGTATATCTGTTAGCAGGTGGTGCAGTTTCTTGGCGCAGTGCCAAGCAAACTCTTGTGGCTTCATCCACAATGGCAGCAGAATATATAGCATGTTATGAGGCATCACATTAGGCGACATGGCTGAGAAATTTTGTCACTGGGCTGCGGATTGTGGAAGGAATTGAAAGACCACTAAGGATATACTGTGACAATAAGTCAGCCGTGTTGTTCTCCAATAACAATAGAAGTACAGCAAAGTCGAAACACATCGACATAAAGTTCCTAGTTGTTAAGGAGAAAGTACAAAACGGACAACTTTCCATAGAACACTTAGGCCCTAACTCCATGATTGCGGATCCTCTTACAAAAGCTATCACACCCAAGGTCTTTCTTGAGCATACTGCTCACATGGGTGTTCTACAGTGTGAGGATCATTTGGTTTAGTGGGAGTTAGAACGTGTGTACACTTTTATGTTTTATGGAATTTCAGTATTATGTATGAATACTTTGTATTCAAACTTCAGTTGATTAATCATTCAGTTTGGTATTCTGTCATTATGCTTTGTACAATAAGGTTTTATGTTATAATTAAGGATCTCACTAAAGTAAAGTAGGACCAGTTGAAAATTGACATGTAAAGACCATATTCATGTGATTTTCATGCTACACATTTCATGATGTATCTATGTCATTTGATTGTGTCAAAGTTGGTGATCATTGTTGAATTAGTCATGATTGATATGACGAAGTTCACTGTGGTTCGATATGGAGACGGGACTAATGGACGGGATAATTTGGGTATGCCTGTGACATAATGGTATATTAAGCGCGCAATGAGGATAACACGTACGGTGAATCATATATGTGACCAGTGGGAGATTGTTGGAATTTCTGACAATTTATGGGTCACAAATATAATTCTATAATTGTGTTATAGCCATTATGTATTTAACCAATATATATAAAATGGTCTTATGGATTAATTTGGTGGCTAAGGGCATATGTGTCATGAAATATTATGAGTGTAGATACCTTCGGGAAATTTCTAGTTTGATGAAGGGACTGAATTAGAATATTGCAACTTAAGTGCTAATCGTTAATGTTACCTTTATGGGTTATGGTCCCTAGTTGCAGAGCAACGAGTTTTATTGAGTAACTGATGTTATAAGGATTGGTTTATGAGGATATGTGACTTATGTCACAAAACCGATATATAAGGAAAAGGGGAAAGGCATAAGCCAAGCTCTCTCACTTTTCACTTTAGACATTAAGGAACATCAGGAGCACTCTCGTTTTCTCTGGAATTCCCCTCTAGCGGAGCGAACGGAAAACCATCAGACTCTAGCAACCGGAACATCCTACAACCCACATACCTCGGAGTATTCGGAATGGCTAACCAAGGTATGCGTTTTCTTCTTCACTATGAAACCAATTGGGGTTTTCTTCGGTCTGGATTAGGATTGTTCCATTAGGGTTTATGTATGGGCATAAACATTTGGTTTCGGAACAATGTCCTAATCATTCGGTTTTGGGAATACGATTAGGATTAATCTGTAATATCCATCATCACCAACTCCTACCTTCTCCCACCCAAATGTCCAAAAACAATGGTCTGGCCCCAAAGCAAGATCATAGGCATCTATTATCCAACACATATGCTCACGGATGACAGAGGGAGATGATCTATTATCCAACACATATGCTCACGGATGACAGAGGGAGATGAGTGTGATCTTACTAAAATAATCTTATTAGTGTTCTTATCTCTCCAAAACAAAACAAAAAATATTTTTGACAAAATTTTGTGGTACAGAATGCTAACATGTACCCGATTAAAAAGGGAGGTTCCATATATTAGCAAATCCCTGTATATGTAGGGAGAGACTCAAATGAGAACAATGAGTTACCGTGGAATGAGAACATTTAATATGAACCACTTGATCTTATTTGAGTGGTCAAAATTAAAAGATATATGCACATGATCTTGTGACCAATAAATAAATAACTTTTAATTATAACATGATTAGTTATAAGACCGAAATTTATTATTCTCACAATTTTTATATGAGAAGTGTTCTCACTTCACTAACTCCATATATATAAACAATACACATGTCATTGTTTTACTGACCGAATGAGGTAAGTTATCTCCTCGTATGAAGATATACTTTATTCTCTTCTGTAAAAAGCTTATTTTTGTTTATCAACAAAACAAATTATTCATACAACATAAACAGAAAATTGATACAAAAAAACTCATATTTAAATAGCATAATTAACATCACATAACTACATAGTATAATGAAATATTCCTAATATGTTTATTTTTTTATTACCTAATGAATAGAAAAATAGCAACTTATAAGTCATACTAATCAATACTTCCCTTGACTCTAGAGCTAACTTTAAGTTTATGCCTCACAAATTCAAATCTTGCTTTAAAAAGTGTCTTTATTAGGATGTCATCACTTTACTTTTGTATCTCCCTTAGAACATAATATTTGATCTTAGTGTTTTGTTTTTCCATGTAACACTAATTAGCAATTGATCTACTCCTTGATTGTCCACAAATACTTGCGCCCTTTCTACTTGTTTCACATGCAAATTTTTCATGAGTTTTCTTATTCAAATGGATTGATTAATAGTGTAAGGTGTTTTTCATATCAAATTACATATTCATAATAATAAGTAATATTGAGAAAATTTTATTTAAAAGATGTATGCACTATGTTTAGTCAGGTCTAGGGTCGGGTTTAAAGGCTAACCCAATCGACATTTGGGATTGATTAGCCTTTGATCTAAGGTCATGTTCGAGTTTTAAAAATAACTCAACTAACATTTAGAGTCGGGTAAGGGAAAAGTCTTACCTGATCCAACCCGACCCATACTCACCCCTACTGTTCCTACATAGAATGATAAAATATTCCTAACAACCCTATTGACTCTTTAGTTACTATTAAATATATTTATATATTTGTTAGTGAATGTTTAGATTTAGGAACTTATTCAATATTTATAGGAAAGTTTAAACAAATAAAATAAGAAGTTGTTGTGAATGGTGATTTATAAATTTTAGACTCATCACGATTACATTCTTATAGCCGGTAACAAGTTATAATTGACATTTTTAAGGTTTGGTATTTAATGATACCGGTGATACAATGACCAATGTAAAATCAAGAGAAAACACAGTGCATGTTCAAAGAAGACAAAAAGCTCACAGATTTTGGATTATAATGTTATCAATAGAAGGAAGTAGATGATATATGTCTTCTACTTATTCATTGATAAAACAAGTCAGCTTATAAATAGGCGAATACATAACCGAAATCATCATGACAATAATCACTATGAAACATAATTGTAACAAAACGGAAATGCAACGAAAACAAACATTATTGACGCTACTAAATACTAGGACATAAAACGCCCGTATTATTAATTTTTCTCAACAATCACTTCCTTAAACTGATGTTTCAGACACACATCCAATTTAATAAGAGCTAATCAACACCAAACTCCTACTTGTAGCCCTTAGCTACCAAACGTGCCTTGTGTTTGTCAACCTCACCATTTTCATTCAGTTTTGTCTTGTAAACCTACTTTACACCAATTGTCTTGTGTCCTTTGGAAGATCACATATCTCCCATGTATCATTTCTTTCAATTGTTGTAATTTCAGCATCCATAGCCTTTCTCCACAATCTAAAAATAAAGCAAAATGTTTAATTGGGTCATCACCTAGGTCAACTCCAGTTACCTCATAATCAATCATCCATGTTGGTCTTCTTCGAACACGTTGAGGCCTTTGTGTTTCAGCTGTAATTGGACTGTGATCAGTTGGAACATTTTGAGTGACTTCATCTTCTTCCTCATTTTCTGCATGTTGCTTCCCATTCTCCTCATCATCAAAATCTGTTGGAATACTTTATTTAACAGCATTTTGATTCCATAATCAAATGCATTTTCATGGTGCTAGGATTGTACAATTTATGAGCCTTTGACTTATCGCTAACACCAAGAAAAATACATTTTTATCCCTTGTTGTATAGCTTCCTCCTCTTCTGATCTGGAATATGGGCATATGCAATAAACCCAAAAATCCGGAAATAATCTACAACAGGTTTCCTTCCACTCCATGCTTCCTCCGGTGTCATATTTTGAACAACAAATGTAGGACTTCTGTTCAATATATGAGTGTTCCAATTAACTGCTTCAAGCCAAAAACTTTTTGGAACACCACTTGTTGTCAAAAGGCTTCGCACCATATTCATAATAGTGTGATTCTTTTTCTCACATTTGTTGGGGTGTATAAGCTGCTGTAAGCTGTCTCTTGATTCCATGGTTCTCACAAAAAATTTCAAATTCATGTGAGTTATATTCTCCACCACGATCCGTGCGAAGAACTTTTATTGGGTTGTCAACTTATTTCTCAACAACCGCTTTATAGCTTTTAAAAGCTACAAAGGCTTCAGATTTTTCTTGCAAAAAATAAACTCAAGTTTTCCAACTATAATCGTCAGTGAAGGTAATTAAATATCTTTTACCTCCATTAGAATGTGATGTTATTGACCCACGAATGTCGGAATGAACAAGTTCCAATGCTTTCTTCTTTGTCCAAGATTTTCCATGTGGGAATTGATTACGATGTTGCTTGCTAACAACACATTCTTCACAAACTTGAGAAAAAATTGTAACTTAGGGAAGCCTCGTCACCATGTTTTTTTGCTGTGATGTTTCAATCCGCCAAAATTCAGATACCCATAACGAAAGTGCCATAGCCATGCCTCACCTTCTAATTTTGCTGAGAAGCAGGAATTAGTTGTGTTGTTAAGATAAAGTGGGAACATACAATTTGTCGTCATATTAACTTGAGCAATTAAGCCCAAATTTGTATTATGAATTTTAAATACTCCATTTTTTATAAAAATCTCTTATCCCTTTTCTCGTAACTGACCCACACTAAGCAAGTTGGTTTTTAAATCGGGCACATAAAGAACATTAGCAATAATGTGAGTGAAATTTCCTTTGGTTTGGATTGTTACCTTTCCTTTTTCATAACAGAAATTTTGGAGTTGTCACAAAACTTAACAAAGCTCCGAAAGGATTCATCCAAGTTAGAAAATGCATTATTTTCTCCTCACATGTGGTTGCTGTAGTCAGTGTCTAAATACCATATATTTTGTTGTGTTTCTTCCTTCATATGACACACCATCAAAATAGATGATTCTTCTTCATTTTCTACAAAGTTACTTTGATCTCCACTTTATTTATTAAAATCAGTTTGACATTCTGATTTATAATGACCATACCTATGATATCTGAAACGTTCAACATTTGACTTGTCTGCTGACTTTGATCTATAGGTTGTTGAGTGGTGGTCTCCACGTCCTCTATCTCTTCCTTGAAATTGACCATCTTGATGATGATTTCGTTGTTGGTTCCCACGATCATTGTTGTTTCTGACTCCTCTATGTTGACCTTTACCTCTTCATCTATCATATCTAATAGATGTTAAGTGATTTTCTGATAAGGTCTTCAATGTTTGTTCTTCATTTTCCTATTGGTAATTTTTTTCTCATGAACCAACAAAGAACTTTGTAACTAATCATTTGACAATAAACCAACATCATTAGCTTCTTCTATAGCACAAGCAACAAAATTAAATTTTGGTATAAATGATCGAAGAATCTTCTCAACAATGAGAATATCCTTTGTCTTGTCGCCATAGATCCGCATCTTGTTAACGATTGTCATCGCTCTTGAAAAATAGTCTGCAACTAATTCTCCTAACTTCATTCGAAGTATTTCGAACTCCGAAAGAAGTGCTTGAAGCTACTGCCTCATACCCTTGCTATACCTTGGTACTTCTTCTACATGGAATCTCAAATATGCTTGGATGTATCTTTGCAAAGAATGATTTCCAAAATTGAGCAATCAATAGCTTGGAAGAGATAATTTTTTGCTTTAAAATTCTTTAACTTCAACCCTTCAAGTTCAGTCTTTTGTGCATTTGTCATCATATCACCTGTTGCTGGTTCTGCTACTCCAGAAACAATAACCGTCCAATATTCTTTGGACCTCAGGAAATTCTCCATGAGCATGCTCCAATGGTCATAGTGACCATCAAAGCATGGAATGGCTGGTTGCACAAAACTTTCGGAAGCCATCAATTTCACCTTTTGTTTTCTCCTTGGAACTCAATTAAGCTATGATATCACTGTTAACAATAAAAGGAAGTAGAAAATATATATTTTCTACTTATTCATTGATAAAACAAGACAACCTATAAATAGGTGAATACATAATCGAAATCATCATCACAATAATCACTATGTAACGTGCAAATAAAACCTATTAACTGTAAAAATAGAAGAGTAGAGAAGAAAGGAAAACTAAAATTGCAGTGTATTATTGTATTTCATAAAAGATGATTTTAACCAGTACATTTGAGTGGTACTTATAAGAGCAGAAACCTAACTGCTTCTCTAAAAACAACTACACTAACAACTAACTGATTTTCTAAACAGAAAACTAAGCACTTGAAGCCTTAACAAAATTCCTAACTAGAATACAAGAAAATACAGTATACAAGAAACCATAAATACAAAACTTGATACAGTATTCTAATACTTCCCCCTGAAAAAGAGGGTGGTTCAGAAACCTAAGTAAACTGCATTGAGATCAAGAATATGCAGCTGATTCCTTAGGGTCAGCAACTAATTGTTTGGAAGAGGTTTAGTTAAAATGTCTGTTGTTTGAAACTCAACAGGGATATGTTTAACTATAATAGTCTTGTTTTGAATCTTGTCTCTAACAAAATAGAGGTCAAGTTCAATATGCTTTGTCCTGCTATGGAGAACAAGATTATGTGACATAGCAACAATACTTAAATTGTCACAAAAGATGAATGGAGTAGTATAGGAAATCTGCAATTCCTTAAGGAGGGATTCAACCCACATAAGCTCTTGGGAGGCCAAGGCCAAACTTCTATACTCAGCTTCAGTGCTAGATCTTGAAATATTATTCTGCTTCTTGGACCACCAAGTAATAAGGTTTGACCCTAGATAAAGACAGGCTCCAAAAGTAGATTTTCTATCATCTATGTCTGATGCCCAATCAGCATCACAGTAGGCAGTTAATGAGATACCAGAGTCAACTTTGGTAGAAGTGATAGATAACCCTAGTTGATGAGATCCTTGAAGATACCTGAGAATCCTTTTTACAGCTATCCAATGAGAGTTTAGAGGCTTTGCTAGGAACTGGCAGACTTTATTTACTAACAAGGTGATATCTGGTCTGGTGATGGTGGCATACTGAAGAGCACTAACAATGGATCTGAAGAAGGTTGGATTATCAAACTCATCTGATCCATGCTGTGTGAGTTTACAGTTGCTAGCCATAGGAGTAACACTGGCTTTAGCAGAAGACAGATTGACTCTTTCAAGAAGGTCCCTAATATACTTAGATTGAGACAGAAAGAGAGACCCATCTAATTTATGTTTAACCTCTATGCCTAGAAAATAATCCAAAGATCCCAACTGTTTTAAGGCAAAGGACTGACTGAGATTGTTGATCACCTGTTTGACCATAGAGCTGGATGAACCAGTGACAATGATATCATCCACATAAACTAGGATGTATAACTGATGCTTGGAAGCAATGTGAAAGAATAGAGAAGCATCACATCTACTAGTCTTAAATCCAAGTTTGAGAAGAGATTCTTTTAACCTCTCAAACCACTGTCTGGGTGCTTGTTTCAGGCCATAGATGGCTTTGTTGAGTTTGCAAACAAGCCCCTTGTCCCCTTGTTGAAATCCAGTGGGTTGAGTCATGTAAACCTCTTCTTTCAGGATGCCATTCAGAAAGGCATTGTTGATATCTAGCTGCTCAATAATCCATTGATGAGAAACAGCCAGAGATAATAGTATCTGATTGTAATGGGTTTGATGACAGGGGAGAAGGTTTCATTATAATTCACCCCAAACCTTTGATGAAACCCATTTGCAACTAGCCTTGTTTTATACTTGTTGACAGAGCCATCAGGATTCTCTTTGACCCTAAATACCCATTTACAGCCAATGCCTTGTTTGTGGGATGGCAGAGGAACCATGGACCAAGTTCTAGAAGCTATAAGAGCATCAAATTCTTCATGCATTGCTTGATGCCAAATAGGATTAGAAAGAGCAGCCTTGGTGGTAACATGCTCAATTTGAGTGAGCTGAGCACTAGGAAAGAGTAAGCCAAATTTTGATCTGGTTTGCATTGGATGAGAAGAACAAACAGGAGAAGAGACAGGAGACAGAGAAGAATGTGAGGAAGGACCATATTCAGGAGAAGAAGGAGGGCTAGTGTGGGAAGAAGATAAAGGAAAAACATCATCAACAGGGAGATTTACTGACTGATTTGAAGTAAGAGGAGAAACAAGAGAGGAGGAGGAGAAGACATGGGAGAAGAAGTAGAGATAGTAGGAGGAATTGAAAATAAAGAGTGTTGGGTTGGGTGAGAAGAGTTTGGTGCCATGAATTCAGTAGGCAAGGAGGTGGAGTCAGTGAGGAAGGTGGAAGTAAAGGGAAACTTGTGTTCATTGAACAGGACATCTTTTGAGATGTATATTTTTCCTTATGAAGAGAGACATTTGTAGCCTTTATGGTTTAAGGAGTAACCCAGAAAAACACATTCTATGCTTCTGAAATTGAGTTTATGTTTGTTGTAAGGTCTGAGTAGGGGAAAACATGAGCACCCAAAGACTTTTAACTGGGTATAGTCAGGGATTTTTCCAAAAAGAAGATAATGATGAGTTTGAAACTTGAGGGATGGAAAGGGAAGTTTATTTATAAGGTAGACTGCAGTCAAAAAGGCATGATCCCAATACTTATTGGGAAGGTTAGCATGAGTGAGAAGAGTATGCCCTGTTTCTACAATATGTCTATGTTTCCTTTCAACAGTCCCCTATTGATGATGAGTATGTGGGCAAGACAACCTATGAACTATCCCAAGAGACTTTAGAAAATTGGTGAAAGGTCTAAACCCACCACCATAATCACTCTGAACAGCCTTAACAGAGATTAAACTGTGTTTGGACTAACTTTAGAAAGTACTGAAACACAGTTAAGGTTTCAAACTTCTGTTTTAATAAAAACATCCATGTGTGCTTGCTATAAGCATCAACAATGGAGAAATAATACCTAAAACCTGTGAAAGAATGCACAGGAGCAGGACCCCACAAATCAACATATAGTAGCTCAAAGCAAGCAGAATACACAATAGTAGAATTAGGTGAATGAATTCTATGAGCTTTTCCCATACAACATGATGAACAGAAATCAAAGATAATTTTATTCATATGTGGAATATGACATGTTTGTAAAACATTCTTTACAACAACTTCATTGGGGTGACCAAGTCTAGAATGCCATAAAGAAAAGGCAAAGATAAGACTAGAGTTATTACAAGTGCTTGAAGTAGAGTTATTACAAGTTCCTAAAGTAGACTTATTACAATTAGAAGGAAAAGGAACAGACAAACCAATACTATTAGAAACAAAATTAACAGCAGAGGTGACAACATGAGGAGACGAGGTTGGGAGGAGACCACGAAACGCATATAATCCTTCTTTGGTGACAGTACCATGAAGAAGAACAACTTTAGTATCCTGTGATTTCACAAAGCAATCATGAGTGTGAAATTCAAAGAAATAGAAGTTATCTTTACAAAATTGAGACACACTTATTAGATTCTTGGTAATATTTGGAACATAAAGAAGATTCTTTAGGGTTAATGTGACATTAGGACTAATAGATGAAGAAAAGAAGGAATTTCCAACATAAATAATTGGAATACCAATACCATTACCCATATAGATGTGCTCGTGGCCAAACTTTTCAACGGGTTCATGCACCAAGTTAGGGTCGGCTGTGAGATGGTTTATTGCCCCCGAATCAGGATACCAGGTGACATTTCTTGCATCTTTGTTGGAAGTGAGTTGATCACGAAGATGAGAAGGGGTAGTCATGTTGTAGGATTGGTGAAGTTGATAAGGAGTGGAAGGAAGATGAGAATGTGGAGGTCCCAAAATAGAAGGATCTAGAAAATGAGACATGTAAGATAGATGTTGAGGTGGGTATGGGGTATCTGAAATATATTGGGCCGGATACTTTGAGTACCCATATCCACCCGAAAACCCGCTTGAGAGTATATTAGAAGTTGGGTAATTTGGAAAGGCAGGTTGACGTGGAATATAATCAGCCAGCTGTTGTAAGTATGAGCCATGTGTTCCAGCACGTGGACCTGCGTAGGATAGAAAATCCCCAAACATAAAAGGCACATGATAGCACATTGTGGCTTCATGGCCATATCGATGGCAAAAGGTGCAAAATAGAGAGGAGCGTCCTTGAGGTCTGCCACCACGAAATCTACCCCCAAAATTAGTTCTTCGACCTCGAAACCCATACTGTCCTCCACGAGGATGATTGTTATTTCCAAAATGAGATTCCTGAGCAAAGTGTGGTTGCGAAGAAGGGTGAGAAGATGGTGACCTTATTGCTGAAGACCTCGGTGTTGATGAGAAGGAAGGATCGGAGACAAGATTGACGGAGAGAGCATCACTGAGAGCTTTATGTTTGCCTTTTTCCATGCGAGCTTCAAAAGTGAGCAAGAACGATTCAAGATTATGAATCGTCGGGAGATCCTGTTGGCTTTCGATTAAGGTAATAACAGGTTGATATTCCTCATTTAACCCTTCGAGAATGAAGTCGATATGTTCTGAGTTGGTAATGGGTGTGCTGATGAAGATTAAAGCATCCACAAGGCTCTTTATCTTGGTGAAATATTCGGAAATAGAGTTGGATCCCTGAGAAATAGAGCGAAGCTGGGAGCGTAATTGGCGACTTCTTGCTTTAGTTTGGGAATCGCAATAGGAATCCAATTCCTCCCACAATTGCCATGAATGTACACACCCTACCCCTCTCCGTTGTAGGCTTTCTGATAGTGAATTTAGAATCCACGAAAAAATTGATTGATCAACTTCTTCCCTGCTTAGAAAGGCAGGGTTAATACGATTGATGAGGCGATCGTTGTCATTGATAAACTGGTGTGGAATTTTGGTTCCAAGAATAAACCGATTTGCTTTGTTGGAGGTTAATGTGGCAATCATGAAGTGTCGCCATACTAAGTAATTTTTCTCATTGAGCTTCATAGAGGGAAGAGGCAGAACAAGAGGAGAGGAAATAGCTTTGATTGGTGATGCAGCGGAAGGAGAGAGAGGTGTAGAAGAGGAGGGTAAGGTCCCAAAATTTGTGGTGGTGGCAGCCATGGCTGCGTGATACCATGTAAAAATAGAAGAGCAGAGAAGAAAGGAAAACTAAAATTGCAGTGTATTATTGTATTTCATAAAAGATGATTTTAACCAGTACATTTGAGTGGTACTTATAAGAGCAGGAACCTAACTGCTTCTCTAAAAACAACTGCACTAACAACTAACTGATTTTCTAAACAGAAAATTAAGCACTTGAAGTCTTAACAGAATTCCTAACTAGAATACAAGAAAATACAGTATACAAGAAACCAGAAATACAAAACTTGATACAATATTCTAATATTAACTCTGAAACATAATTGTACCAAAACGAAAATACAACGGAAACAAACATTACTGACGTTACTAAATACTAAGACATAAAACGTCCATATTATTAATTTTTCTCAAGCCTGTTTTTTTAACACAAGATAAACTAGTTTAATCATACTAAGCTTTTACATCAGAAAATTGCATTAACTCAATATCATCAACTTTTACATGGATCAAAGCCACTTTAAGCTAATATCTACTTTAGATGTTTCTATCTTCAAGTTTTGAAGTTCAGTGTGATTTTCCCATAAATCAGCCACTTCTTCATCACATATCACATATATCAAATGATCTAAACCCTCAGTTGATGATTGAGTGTGGCAATCCACTCAATCTTGTGCAACAGCACATGTACAGCTTCTTTCATCTGGAACTTAAACTTCTCAACAAGAGCTTCTGATCCAGGCCAAACATCACTTGATGCGGCCACAATATTGCGGTTGCGATGACCGCCGCAACCGCATCACACCGCAATTGTGGTGTGACTTTGAGTCACAATGATGTGGTCGTATCAGACCGCACCTGGCCGCATTGGACAGCATCAGGCCGCATTGAATTCAAAAATATTATTTTAATAACAAAATAATTCACACCGCAACGACCGTTATCGAAATTGCGACCGCAACCGCAATTTAAAACACTGCCAAGGAGCATTTGAGGGTTGGTACTATCCCAGAATGCAAGCAATATACATAATGTATGAGCAAGCCAATTCACTAGACTAGAAGAGTAAAAACTAGATGAATGCTATATTCTATAATAACTACAAAATACACTTCAGTAAAGATTATGTTTTTTATCTCCAAAGAATTTGTTAGCTGAGAAAACAAAAATCCCATAATAAGAGGATATGGCATTATTTCACTGTAAACATGGTAAACAAGAACATGCTATGAACCCCTAACTCAAAAATTTAGCCTTAATCTCTGCTTGGAGTCACTTTAAAAGTTGCAAATCGGGGAAAATGTTCAACAAACATTATTAGCTTTTTCTACGAGCAAAACATCTTTAAATCCTTGATTTTGCATATCATCAGTCAATTTTTTTGTAAGGTACCATATTGAATGATGATATGTAACGTCAAACTAAATTGACATTTTCGTAATCTCGGTGATCAAATAGATTGATGATCTCAATCTCAGGACACCTTGGATGCTATGTGATACATGCTGTGTTATTTGATAACTAAAGGGATAAATGTATAATCCTATTCCTATAAATAAAAAGGGAAAAACCAATAAAAATTCCCACCTACTATGTTTCCATTGTCAAATTAGGAAGGAGTCATGAAAACTACTCAAACACATGGGGATCGAGCTGAGCTTCTTAAAACATTAAGGAACATAACAAAAACATTTAGGGCTCATATGCGAGTTAGGTTTTGGACGGAAAATAAAGACTTCAGAGTTATGAAATACAATTGTCAAATGACTTTGAAGTCTCATTTTTACTTTGTTCCCTTCCAAAACCTAACTCGTAAACCGACCCTTATGAAGAAAAAAGAGAGGGTTATAGGACAAGAATACAAGATATATACCTTTGACTTGATCATCCCAACAGAGCATCTTAGCCAATGTGCTCTTTCCTGATCCTCCCAAACCAGTCAACAACAACAACACAGAATCTTCAACTTCTTGAAATTCTCATCCAATCCAACAATAAACTCAGGTTTCTCAGGAACACCACTCAAACCTCTCAACAACTTCTCATGTTTTCCAAACCCAACACACTCTCTACAAAGAATCTCAAGAATCTCTCTCACCTTCACCAAAATCTCCATAGTATCCCTCACCATTTGGCCTTGCATGTCCACAGATAAAAGCCTCACAAGTTTACTATCCCTTGCATGAAGCTTATCACGGTAATATGGGAAAGAAAGAAACCTCCACCAACCAAATTTGGAGCACTTTTTCACAAGCTCTTTTCCAACTTGTATTTCATTCTCTAACTTCTCTACTTGTGATGTTGAACGATCTAAAACTTTGCTATATTGTTTTATATCTTCCACCAATGGTGACAAAGCTTCTAAGATATCTATGTTGTTTTCCAAGGTGGGTCTGAAATCTCTACCTTTGTCTATGGTTTCTATAGCAGTTTTCAGCACTTCTTGCATTACAGCTCCTACAGCACCACCAATGAACAAATTTTCTGCCATAACTTTTCTTTGTCAGATATTAACAACACCCAACAAACTCAAAATCACAAATTTCAACAACTAAAAGCACGATGAACTTAAGAAAATTGGAAAAATAAAAAAATTCAGGAAATGCAATTGTAGTTTGTTTTTGATAAGTTTTGAGTAAAGTATAACAGGAATATGAGATAATGAAGTTGCCACGGTAACAAAGAAACAGGAACGTGAACTAATAAAGAACGAGCATGGTCCCACATGAATGAAAATTTAACGCGTTACTTAAAGAGCTATCACAAATGCTTTGTTCAGAAATTTCCTTTGCCTTGCACACAAATATTTTACTTGATATACAATATTTACAATAAACCTTCCCTTACTAAAATTAAAAGTTTTTATATATATATATATAAATAAGAGAATAAAGTATATAATCGTACCAGGAGATAATTTACCTCATCCGACCAGTAACAGAATGACATGTGTATTGTTTTGTTCAGTTTTAAAAATATTTCTATAGAAAATAATTAAATAGTACACATATCACGATTTCAGTGGCATAATTTTATCTCTTTATACCAGCAGATACATTATTCTCTTTACATAATACATTTCTTGTTTGCACTTTTTTTCTACATAATCAACCGACCGGGATGGGTTGTGAAATAATATTTGCTCTCTTGGATTAAAGACCACATTCTAAGTAGAGTTCAAGATTCTTTTTCTTACATATTTTTTAAGATTAGGGACTAAATCATACACATCAAACTATTTTTGATCCATTTTACATGCCTTAAATATTTTTTTACACATAATCATGCACTTCAATCAAAATTGAGGATTATTTTGACATTCCCAAATAAACAAATGAGAATAGACTCTTCCTAACATCAATATAAATCCCTCTGCTTCATTTTAATACTGTCTTATCGATTGGAAAAAAAATCTAAATTTCATTCTGGTGCACATTTTATGTATTATTTTTATAAGATAAACATTTTAATTGTATGTTAAACTTGGTAACTTGCATAAAACACTGAAGAGATATAGATCAATTGGAATGACACACAAACTAGTACATAAACTAGCAAATCTGACTAATATTTTGTCTACTGAATTCTAACCATTTACAGAGAATGTTTATAGAAACAGAGATAACATGATTAGAGAAAGACTTGTGTAGAAACGTATGTATATAGAGACAACCAATAAAATCTTGACATGTTGTATATATCTACTTACAAGTTTTTCTCACATGATTAACCTAATGTCCAATTTAACTGGCTGTGGGAACAACTAAAAAGACTAATGTAAATATATAATATATAAAGTAAGTATTCACCAAGAACTGAGGAAAGGGTGGGTAACAATCATTTCTTCCCTCAGTGTAAGTGATACTAATAAATGGTAATGTGCATGTTGACAACTTCAAGAAGCATACAAACATATAAATTAACATCAGCATCTTTGTATTATCCATGCTAATCTACAGAAAATGCAGGCATCACATATTTGTCTATAAAGCCCAACATTAAGATGCTCTCCATTTAATATGATGTCTTAGATGTGCAGAGGATGATTAAGTTTATATGGCATACACTATCTCTCCACTGCTATCTATATCAAGCTCGGATTCAGATTCTAATTCGTCGATATCCTCATCCATATCGATGTTATCAGCCATAAACTTGTCTAAAGAATAGGTCCCAGCTGCTGGTATTGTAGCCTCTGAGATTATCTGCATGATGGTATCGGTGCTCTGCATGGGTTGATCTGGCTCTTCAAATTGGTTACCCGTCATTTTCTCATCCATCAGATCTGCCGGGAGATTCTTCAGAAACCATTCATCATTCCAGATTTCAGCCATGATGATTCTCTACCACATTAGTGTACCAAAGCACAAGATTCTCAAATAAGTGATTCGAATAACAAAAGTTAAATTCCTATCTTGTACAGGTACATCTCATTATAAGCATTAAATATTTTGCATAAGATTGGTTTAATCATGGGATTGTAAAGTGTAAAATTTAACACATGCATCTAAGGAACAAAATTGCTACGGGATTGAATAGTTTGCGTCAATCTTGTAAGTTTTACTTACATCAATTGATGTTTTGACATGCGTGTTTTCATTTTAATTATATCGCATGCTAATTAAACTCAGAAAGTACCTCTGCCGGCTCAAAGACAAAGATCCTTGAGATAAGGTGGCGACACCCCGGAGATATTTGAACAAAGTCAGGAATCGAATACTGGACACTAAGAACTCTCTGCAAGGAACCAACCAAATCAATGTTTTGGTGAAGCAATTAGACATTACTCATCGAGAAAATAAGCAAATATCTTAAGATCTGATATACCTGAATTGTCTTCCGGAAATCCTTTGGTTCATTAGGATCTTCAAAAGGATATGACCCAACTAGCATCACATATAAGGTTACTCCACATGACCAGACATCTGCAAGCTGATATTAAATGCACAACAACGTAACAACAGCAACCCATTTAGATATCCAACATACAAACTAGTGAAGATAAAAATTGAAATGTTTTATATTTAAGGCAATTTCACACCGGGGCTTATCTATAAATATCGGAATTGGACTTTAACTATACATCTAACTAAACCAGTGGGAGAAGAATATCACACTACTAAAGTTCTATTAAAAAGAAGAAGGGCTCAAAATTACACACTTAACTGCAAGTGGTTTTACGGTGCAACCATGAAAATGGGCACACAATTACATGTGTGTACATGAAAGTTTAAGCAAAAAACAAAAAAGAAAGAGTAGGAATGACATAAGGAAGAGTGAAGGGAGAAAGTTGGAAGGTATTAATCTCAGTTAATTTTCTTACTTAGTTATATTCAGAACATATTTCTTTAATGATCAACCATAAAATGTAATAATAAAATAAGTTGGGTAAATAAGGGTGTAAACTGTTAATCACAACTGTACACATAGAAGAGAAAACTGCGAAGTGTCAATGATGTTAACATTTAAAACCAGAGTCCAAAATATCATTGCTTTAGTTCTTATAGCATGAAAAGTCGAGAACTCAGTCTCACCAACCCACAAATTATGAGAAGTCGACAACAAAATTCTTCATTCAATCAAATATGACAGTAATAATTCTACAGGAAAATTATAGCATGAAAATAACTAAATAAGTACTCTACCTTTCCATCATACTCTTGCCTCAACAATACTTCTGGAGCAATATATGCAGGAGTTCCCACAGTTGACTTTGGTTGTGAATGAAGCACTGAAGACTGTAAATAACAACACCAATCAGATTGGCAATATATAGCAATTGTTGAGATATCATTTATTATTATATTCTAATTATGTATTTGATATTATGTCCTTAGTTGATTGCAATCCCTAAACATTAGGGATTGATTAGGTTCACAATGTACATAAATATTGTATCAACCATTCATGAAATACATGTCATATATTATTCACGGAATCAATATGGTATCAGAGTCCAACTTCTCTCTAACTTTTCATGGTCCAAAAGAAGTCCTTTCATCATGGTCAAAGGTAACCCTTCTCCGACTTCTATGGAGAGGACATGTTGGAAGTAAGTCTCACATGTCTGCCTCATTCTCGTAGTCATGGTTTAAATACATGTTGGCTAACTCCTCTCATGGGCAATTGGTGTTGTTAGTCAATTTATGGACTCTCCGTGTGATAGTCATTGGCATGCAGTTGTTCAGATCCTTAGCTGAATCAAAGGGTCACCTGGAAAGAGTCTTATTTACACATATCGTGGTCATACTGACATTGTTGGGTATTCGGATGCAGATTGAGTAGGAGATCCAAGTGATAGACGGTCCACTACAGGTTATTGTGTTTTTATAGGTGGAAACCTTATCTCTTGGAAGAGTAAGAAGCAAAATTTCATTGCCGGGTTGAGTACAGAAGTTGAGTATCGGGCTATGGTGCACACCTTAGATGAGCTCATGTGGCTGAAGCATTTACTTCAGGAGTTGCAGTTCTACAGAGTTTACTCCATGGGGCAAACATGTGACTTTGTACCTCTCCTTCAAACCAGTCTTTCATGAGAGGACAAAGCATATCGAAGTTCATAATCATTCCATTAGAGAGAGGATCATATCCGGCATTATTAGAACTTCTCACGTTTGCTCCAAGGATCAGTTTGCCGCATTATTTACTAAACCTTTACAGGGTTCTAGGATAACATACATATGTGAGCTAGATGCGTATGATCCAGCTTGAATGAGAGTGTTGAGATATCATTTATTGTAATCCCTAAAACTTAGGGATTAAAATTAGGTTCTCGATGCATATAAATATTGTATGATCCATTCATTAAATATGTGTCACATATTATTCATAGATTCAATAGCAATGATCTAATCTACTCAAATAAAAGCAAATAGAATGCAATGATGATAAATATTATAAAAATTAAATATTTAGGTGCTTACTAGAAAGAAGTGAATTGACCAATGAATTAAAAAGATGGCATAGAATTTTAATTCCAATTTACCTTAAAATAAAATACATATATACATGTAGAATTGGTTTATCAACACCAAAAAGGGGCAATGGCCAATTTATCAGATTCCTAAAGAATACCAGGAAACATATTCTAGTTCCACAGGCAGAAGCAGGTTCAAAGATTGAACAAAGCAATGGAGTGCCACTGTGTGCCAGTGCTAATCTGAAATTCAACTGTGGCTCCTCTAACGTCTTTATCACCTCATCCATGGCATGATAGTTGGTGAAACAGGAATTTTCTAATCAAAGCTATATATGACAACCTTAATGGTTTACACTTTGGACAAACTAGCATATGAATGTATGATGAAAGCTAAAAAGCACAAGCATATTAAAAAACTCAGACTATCAAAATTCACCATGAAGGCATGAATATTCACGCAGAATTGGCTCTTCCAATATGCCAAATCACTGAAGGCATCTTTTAGACATTTAGTAACTCATGGAGCAACCCAAATCCACAATGGCTGCCTAAGTCTGGAAAAGAAAAGTGACTGACAAGGCAACTTAAAAACACCGAGATGCAGAAAGTATTTTGGAGGTGTAATAGGTTAGGATTTAGTATGAAGAGCTAGCAGAAATGTGCATTATAAAGATTTGTGACAAGGGAATCACTTAAAGGTAAAAATTATTCAACAAAACATATCCCAGTAAACATGTAAGCACCAAAAGACATAGTGACATAAGAAACCCTTACCTTAGAGTACCCAAAATCACATATCTTCAAACGAGGTGCTGGGCTTCCGTCCAACAAAGTGTTTTCCAACTTCAAGTCACGGTGACATACTTGCTTCATGAAGAGACATATTATACAGAAAACCGATACATCAGACATAATGTTCATTACACTGATCTATACTAAATTCCAGCGTAGGTTAGATACAATTCAGATCAGACAGTGGCGAAAAGGGAAAAGTTTAATTACCATTGCATGGCAGTAGCTGACCCCAGATATGAGTTGTTGAAAGAAGAAACGAGCCTGAAACATAACAATTGGTTAGCAAGTTAGATACTGAACAGATTAAAAAGTACATATTTGAAATTTCATCTCTCAGTGAAGTGATAGCATAGAAAAAGCAAACTGTAAACATTTATATAAGAACCTCATCCTCGGTAAAACGTCCTGCAGCACTGATTCGCTCAAAGAGTTCACCTCCAGATGCATATTCCATTACAATGGCCAGATGAGTAGGAGTTAGAATGACCTGAGTGAAATTTTATAAATAAATGCAGTTACCCATACAGTCACAACGGAAAATTGTTCAAAAGATATATACATATATACACACACTTACCTCCTTAAACCTAACAATGTTAGGGTGTCTCAAAGACCTGTGATTAATTATTTCTCTCTTGACATTTTCATCAATCTGTGACCCACGAAAACATGATAGGAAAGTACTATCAGTAAGAATTTAAAGTTAATCAACTCAATAACTAAATAAATAACTGACAACAAGTATAATATAAAAAATTTCATCTTAAAGATCATAATTCATTTTAAAAGTTTGTTTTGGAATACAAAAAAAAATTCCTTGATTCAAAATTGGAATGTGAATCTCTAAACCTAAAATTCACCTAAGCCACATTCTTCATTCACCGCCCGAATCAGTCCAACCCAAGTATGATCAAATCAACCCGACCTTAAACCCTCACACTCAACCTCCTCAACCATCATAACAACCAAAAATTAACCCACACTCGTAACCAATTATGTAAAAAATAGATACTAAATGAAATAATTACCAATAACAAATAATAAAATCAGCTTCTTCAATTAAAGGAAATAAAGTTGGGAAGACAAATGATAATTTAATGTTCCAAAGCTCATAGTTATCAAAGAGAGATGGTGAAAGGTCTTCTGACCTAAAGGTCATGGGTTCAAATTCAACAAACAATCTCATCCCTTACATCTATCTATCCTCCCAATACTCATTAAGGGTCCGTTTACAAGTTGAGTTTTGAAGGGGAAAGAAGAGAAATAGAAGATTTGACACTTGTGAGATGACTATGAAACATTCATTTCCATTTCTCCCCCTCTTATCTATACCTATTCTCGCCAGACTCCTTTTTGCGAGTCGGATTTTGGAAGGAAAGAAAGAGAAACAAAAGACTCCAGAGTTGTGAAATACATCAATCTTTTCTCATGGAAAATTCAACTCACAAACGAACTAAGATTATACGCAGTCTTCCGTACTTCACATCTTTTTTTTCGTAGTAAAAAAAACCGAAAAAAAAAATCACAAACCAAAAATAGAAACCCGACGAGGTATGAAAATTAGTATAAATAGCATCACACGTCAGCAACAACCCAAAACACTATATCTAACTCACCACAACAATTAAAGCAAAACCAAATCATATAATATTTCCCTCTCTTTTTTACTTAACCAAAAACGTGAAAAACAAAATTTTCCATAATAAGAGACACAACAACAACAACAACAACAACACAAACAAAAACAAAAAAAACAGTTCTAACCTTATCACCTCTTTCAATATATTTCACAGCAACAAGCTCTTTAGTATGTTTATCTTGCATCAATCTCGCAACACCGAAATTTCCAGAACCTATGTCTCGTACCAGATCGTAACGGTCACTATCGTGCATGATCGGCATATCCATTCCGGGTCCCACTGTTACCGAAGCCCGATCCATGTTATTATAAAACCCGAATAGCAAAACGACGACGTAGCGTTTTTTTGTTATTAGCGGCGAAACGCGATTACATCAGAGGTTTGAATACGGCGTCGTTTTGAGGAGTTATTGTTGGTGAAGGGAAAAGGGAAAGGAGGAATGAATAGATATAAATATGGATTGGGTTTTTGGAATGGAAATACTGGAAATGAAGGAGAACTAGAGAGGAAAAACGGTGCCGTTTTGGTTTGTGTTTGAGGTGACGTAGCTTTGTGCTCCTTGTCTCGTAAGCAATGTTGTCGTTTTTGTCTATTGCGTTTTCTCTCACTTCATTAAATTGAGTTTGATAATAAATAACATGTTCTTCATATATTAAGCAAGTTGTTTACTAAGTTGTTCTTCATATATAGAGTTGGATTAGGTATTAAATGAGAGAGGCAATTAGTTAGAAAGTAATTCACTTTTCATCAATATAAAATGAGACAACATATAGAATAAATTAGGAGATAAGTTATTTCATTCAGCTATGACACTAATTTTTTAATTTTTAGAAATATTTTTGTAAAAAATGATTAAATAGGACACATGTTATGATTTTAGTGTTTGAAAGGGATATCTCCTTGTGTCAGAGATACTTTATTCTCCTCATCTTATCATCTCATTTCTTATTTTTATTACTATTTTTATTATTGTGTACCATTCTATTTGTCTCTTTTCAGAAATAATTACATCTAACTTGTTTTTTTTAATGTAAGTTATTTTTTTTAATGTAAGTTATTTTTTTTAATGAAATGATTTTTCCTATTGTTTAACAAATGAAGTTATATATAATCGTGAGTAAAGATTTATATTCTTTTATATTATAGGAGCTGAATTGGACTTTTTTTCATGTGTGTCAATCTTAATATACTTCCAAAAGTAAAAAAATTTAGACAATAAAATAAAAAACAATTTTATATTCTTTCAAATAATTTGAATTATATGAAAAATGTAGTTTTTTTGTTGATGCTCTCATTCTAAAAGTAAAAAATTAATCTATTTTATAATGTATAGTTGTTCCTCAATAAGTATTACTCTCACTAATAAAAATTTGTGACTTGACTAATATGACATATGAATTTCCACTAGGTTCTTATACTACTAGAAAAATACAATTTGGTAGTTGGTATATGAGTATATGACAAACATAATTGATTATGAATATAAAATAAAATAATAGTTAGACCATAATACATATTTACTTTAAGCATTCAATATAATAATTATAGTAAGTGATGTTTGGTGGTTCCTACCTCATGTAGGTTACAAACTCGGATTTAAATTTTAGAGTAATTTTTGGCCTCTTAAAAATAATTTTGGATGTAACAACTACTCATCACTTCAAATTTAAAAAACCCAAAAAAATAATAAAAAATTATTATATATAGGTGAAATTAATATTTTTTAGCATTTTTATGATTTTGATAGAGATTATTTTGATACATTTGTGATCTTTGAGTACTACTTTGAATTTTTATTTTTTAGATTATCAAAACAGTACATATGAAAATTTATAAATACCAAATTGAATATTCACTCTAGATTTTAAATAGAGTTTTATCAATAAATAGAGAAAAAATCCAAATTAATTATAAAATAGAATAAATATTTCTTTTCCTATGGGCACATGGGTCGTGCTTTTCAATAGTTTTCTACATGTTTTAACAAAAATAGATTGGTGACGAGTATCATGAAAAAAAAACTGTGATATCTGTATCCTAAGTATCATTTTTAAGTGAAGTATTAATTGATTCATTTCATAACTTTTTATATTTAATTCGTTATTTATTACTCATTTTCACTATTTATTTCCTCATTTTTCATTAATATATAGTTTTCCAATACATATTTAAGTAGGTTGTTATAGCCAAAACATATCAAATTTTTATATCATTTAATAATTATTAAATTATGTTATAATCATAAATATAAAAATAGAATGGAGTGAATATTTTTTAAGCATGGGGTGAGAGGAGGATAGGGTATGTGAGTGAATTAGAGGCTTAGTGTTTGGTAACCATATATGCTTTCTTGATTCATTCATCCATAGTGGTTGTTGGGAAAGATAAGAAAATAGGGATTTTGGTGGGGTTGATTTGGTCAATAGAGATGAGAATGTCTTTAATGTCAAGCAAATATAGTGATTTTCTTTCCACTAGGGATGACAATAGCTATCCGAATCTGTGAGTACCCGCTAATAATACTCGCAATAGGTTGGGTCTGGGTCCATGCTTTGGACCCGTGGGTAAATGAAACCTGCGATTTTAAGACCCGCTGTTAGATGAGTCTCGGTCTAGATAATGAGATACTCAGACCCGTTGATACCCGGATCCGCTATTTCTTCCTAAATAATATCATGTTAATCTATATTATAATATTATATCAATCCATAATTATAATATCATATTAATTCATAAATGTGATTGATATGTTGTTAAATTGTGCTATTATGTTGGCAAGCAATGATGTTATGTTGTTAATTCATATGTAGATGTAATATTATGTTAATTGAAGAGTTCTTAGTAAAATAATTTTTTATCATAATGCTGAAGTTGTTTTTAATGTTTGTTTGAGTAAAATGAATTGGGTTTAATAGTCAATTTAAGTTATGTTTAAAACTTTAAATTAAATTTTATAATTTTTTCCTCTTGTTGATTGTCTAAATAACATATATGATCGTATGAAACAAATACACAAGTGCATAAATTACTTACAATTATTTTTAATATTTTGAATTTATGGGTACTCATAGATCCGCTGGGTACCCAAGGACCCGCGAGTATTAGCACAGGTTTGAGGCGAGTCTGGGTCCAAAAATGAAGTAACCAGAAGGGTCCGGGTAATGCACTACCCGAACCCATCGAGACCCATTGTCATCCCTACCACACACCAAAAGGAAAAGGAAAAATGTTATATTAAAGGACAAAATTTTATGTTGATTATCGATTGTCTAATATGATCTTCACTTTTTATTCTGCATTAGGATTGACTTGTAGAGCATAAAGTACACATAGGTAGATTACTCTAGTTGTTAGAGGCAATGAAGACCAAGAAAAATTGTAGGCGAAATAATTAAGGAAGATTCAGCGATTTATTAATGAACATGCATGATTTATGATATAACATAAGCAAATGATAAATGTGTTGGCTTTATAGAGTAGGTGAGTAGACCTTACTGTATCTTGTTGGAAAGAAATTGAAATAAATTTTATAATGCAAAAGGTCTTGAAATCTCTACTACAAATCCCAGCTTTAGTTAGAAGAAAAGTGAGAAATTATTAGATGAGACTAATGCTTTCGATCAAATTCTTACTATTACAATATATTAATGTTTTAAAATTAAATGTGTTTATTCTAAATTATTGATGAAGATATAGGTCATGAAAGTTAATCCTAAATCATGTAATGATTTGTCTCTTAAAAAGTGTTAGACACAAATATTTTTATACCAAGTCTTGTTAATATTGAAAATAATGTAACATAATAAGGAAGTTGGATTGTTCTTACCAACTTTCTAATAAAATTAAAATTTTGAAAAGGTTAAAAATGATTTGAACAATAGTCTAAAAATTCAGACGACTGATTCACCTATTTTAACAGAAGAATTTTGCAAAAGATTAACTCATCTTAATAAAAACTCGAATGAAAAGATGTTTCATAAAAACACTTGGTGTCACAATGCAAAACTCGGCAGGCTAGAAAGCAAGAATAACAACTTAAAAAAAATTAGTTAATTGATAAAAAAGTTTGAAACATATTTTTAAATTGTTTCACCCAATATTATAAGTTATATCCAATTTCTTGGCAGCATCAAGATTCCACTATAACCTAACACATATTATATCAACAATTATTGTTTTTTACATCTTGTCTCTCCATGCTAAACAACTTGAGTACTCTTTGCACACTCTACCTCTCCAAACTCAGCAATAACCAATGGTTCGTGTTAAATTTGTTTTGCAATTTGCAAGTCTTTCGATCACACTCATAGAGTGAAATAAATAATAAAGAGTAATCGTGCAAATTTAGTGGTGAATGTTTGAACACAAATGATGAATTTAACTCAAAGCCATTTAATACAAGTGATGAATGTAATGTTTAAAATAAATGAGAGCTTTGAATGTGCTTCATGTTATTATCAAGTGTTTGTCTTTTGTTTTTCAATTCTGAGCTATCTTCATATGAGACAATTAATTAAGTCGTTACTATAGTTGTTGAAGCTTTGCTAGAAATTATTCTTAAGATTAATATTAATATCTAATGAGATTTGTATTCTCTTCAGTTTGATTTTTTTACTTATGCAACGCCATTAATGCTTCATAATTACTATGTGTTGAGCATTTAATGCTTCATGACAGCTAAACAATTTTGACCGGAGAGAAAATATTTGTTTTGAATAGTAGTCTCAAACATAGTTTTGAAAACCGTACCGTACCGGCCGGTTCAACCGGAAAACCGGTGAACCGGACCCCTAACCGGTACGGTACGTATGTTATACCGCATATGCAATAGAACCGGTCAAAACCGGTTGGTTTGTACATTATTATTTTTTTTTTTAAATTTCAAATTTTCAATTCTTCACCAATTCTTCAACTTCAATGATTGATACTTGGGTCATTTATTTGTATTTTGCGTTTGTTAAGTGATAATTTTGGATAAATATATGTTTTGTACTTTAGACTTTGATTTTATTAAAGACTTAATGTTGTTTGTTTGTGTGAATTTGAAGTAAATTATGAATATGGATTATAAATATGAATATCTACTTATTTGAAATTTTTTATTATAGGTTTACATATATATATATAAGCAAGTATGTCCGGTTTAACCGGCATGCGGTTTAATTACTGAACCACTGGTTGAACCACTGTACCACTATACCAGTACCCTAACCGGTTTGATAACCGGTACGGTTTTAATAACATTGGTCTCAAAAGTAGTGATTAGTAGGATTATTTTGTACTTGCAATAAAAGTTCCATTTTGCATCAATAAGGTGTTTTTTGATTTCTACAAAAGGAAATAAGCTTTGCACATTGGATAATTCCTTTTAATTTTTTTTATTTTAAAAAATCTCTAGATACGTAAAGAGGGCTTTACTCTATCTTGATTCAACTAGGAAGACTCTTTGCTTTTCTCTAATCTATGTCTTAAATTCATTAATGTGAACTTTTTTATTTACTACACATATGAGTGAGAGTATTCTTGTTCAATGATCCTCTGAATCCTAGAGCGGGATAAGTCGTGAACAATCATTAACGCAAGTAAGTCAATTTTCAAATAGCTCTGAAAATGGACTTCTCTCATTGTCCTAGTGGTATAAATGATTCCACATACAATGCTTCATTAGTTTAAACATTTTTTTTATGTGTATGATTTTGTGTACATTTAAAAAAAAATTATGTTAAGAAATATGAAGTCTTAACATAATTTTTTTTAATGATGACAAATAATTGTATTGATTTCATTGAATGTTTAAAATTGATAATAATTCAAATAGATAAATTGGAGAGATTATGCAATAGTTCAAAGAAGTATTTTTTATTGAATATATGAGAAATATCAGACATATTTACATATTACCAAAAGTTTCATTGATATACATGTATTAGAGTAAGAATCTTTTGTAAAACATGTATGTATGAGAGTGTAAGTATCAAATTAGTTTATGAACATGAACGGGAAGCTTTATAAAACATAGATTAAAGACTTAATATTTTTCTAAAACTTCTAAAACTTTTTCTTTATTAGAAATGTCAAATTTTCTCTTCTTTAATAATAAAAAAACAGATGTATACTTTCCCCTCTATTTGACATCATTCAAAACGGGTAAGAAAATAAAAGAGAAAAGATAAAGAGAGACTTTCATTGAAGAAGTCAAAGTGTATTAGAATAACGTCATTGACAATACATTTTTTTGACTTAAAAGAAATAGAAGATTTAAGAAACTAAGACTTAAAAGACCCTATGTAAGTAAATATTGCAAGTTAAATCAATTGGCAATGAGAGAAGTAATTCAATAGACATTTAAACCATTTTCGAGACAATATGGTAGGCAATGTAAGACTTACTTTCCAACATTTACAACTTGAATCATTGTTTGAAAATCTTGTTTCTGGAATTAAAAGACCCCAAGGAGCATTGTTCTTTCCTTCTTATGAATTGGAATTAAAGGCTCCATAAGAACTCATTTTCCTTGTCCATTGAAGGCTTCACAAATAATGCAACACAGGCTAGTTTATGTTGACAAAATTAGCAATCTCTGCAATTATGGTTGTGGAGGCCTAGGCACTTAAGTTGTAGACAAAAATCGAAGAAATTGGATGCAGCCTATAATTTTGGGTGAACTAGTATAAATATGTTAATAAAAACATTTAGGTAGCAATGTACATGTTTCTGAATTTTAATGATAAGCATAGAGTGCTTGCACACAAAAATATTACTTACATATATTATTCATATATAAATTACTTGTAATAAATAAAAGCTTCTCTTCACAAATAAGTTAGGTAAAATGTCAATCCACTGATATATTGTTGCGTCTCGAATGATATAATATTTAATCTCTATATGTTTAATCCTATAATTTTGAATGAGATTTTGAGACAAGCTAATAAACTTGTATTATTGCACCAAACACAAATATTACTCTAAAAACTAGAATAAAATTATAATTGATACTTTATTCATAATAACTTTGAACAGCATAATCAACTTCCATAGTTGATAGAGCAATTGAGCTTTACCTTTTGCTTGACCAAAACACCATGTTTGATCCAACAAAATGACATCCACCACTAATGCTTTTTATTTTTACTCTTTCTCCAGCAAAATTAACATCACAAAAATTAACTAACTTGATTTTTGATAGTGTTTCTCTTTTGTATTTATTTCACTCCTGAACGTGATTGAAAGACTTGCAAAGTTATAAAACTCATTCTAACATAAACCATTGTTTGGTATTGAGCCTAGAGAGGTTAGATTACAAAAAAAATACTCGAGTTGTTGAACTTGAAGAGGCTAGATGTGCAAAGAAACTTTTTATAATCAATGTTGCAAGAAACTTGACCTAGACTACAATTTTGGGTGAACAAGTATAAATACTTGTTTCAATCTTCTATTTCTGAACTCTTTTTGTTTAAGCTTCTATAATTGCGGTTAGGATATAAGGTATGCCCAAGAACCAATCTGTCATGTTTATAATAATAAAATTATATTTATTATTATCTTGTTATCATATTCATTATTTGTTGAAATAATTAATATAAAAGGTCATTGATTAAAATTAGATTTATTATTATAATAGAATAATGAGAAATAAATCTTTTATAATTCTAATCTAAATTGTTCTTGGTCATATAGGATTATTAAGCTTAGGACATTATTAATTCAGATAGATCAATATATGTTTAGTGATTTTTATTAGATAAAGATTAATAGATCTCATTTATTAAATTCCACATATAAATGGTGCATATAGAGATATGACCATTGAACTGACTCAAAGGAGAATTCCTAATAGTTAATATATTACCGTTGCATTGTCAATAGGAAATTATTATGAAAAAATATATATTTTCCTTAGACTTGAGATTATCATAGTAATTAACAAGTTATTTGTTATATGTTGATATCAGATACCTAATGTCTTGAGTCTGGATCCTCTCGAGTAATGGAGAGGCCAATGCATAGCTGTGATGGTGACATGTGTCAATGTAATTTTTTAATGGTCAAAATTTTAAAATATAAAATAATATATTTTCAAATAAATCAATTCTACAAAAATGACAACTATACCCATTATTCTTTTTCATTCCTTAACCCCTTCTTCTCTATCTTTTCCAATGATGTAATCCTCTCTCCCCTCTTTGCTCAATGATCTCTTAGGAGCCCCATCTCCATTATCATCAGAATTAACCTCATGGGTGTTACCAGTGTTTTAAATTGCAATTGCGGTCGCGATTGTGGTAACGATTGCGGTTAATGCGATTGCGGTCATTGCGACCGTTGCGATGCAGATTGTGGCCGTTGCAGTGTGAATATTTTGTGATTAAAATAATATTTTTGAATCTGATGCGGTTTGATGTGGTCTGATGCGGTTGCGATGCGGGCCGATGCGGCCGCAACAGTGTTTTGTTGCGGTTTTTGGTGTGAAATTCAATCACACCGCAATTGTGGTGCGTTGCCGGCCCATCCGCATTGTTGCGTCCACATTATGTATTGCGGAAGGCATTTTTGAACATTGGGTGTTACTATTACAGTCTCTACCACCAAAAGGTTCCAACTTCAACTCTCACCAAACCGTAGAAGACCTATCAGCCACAAACTCATTTCCAATTCCACCATTATTATTATTATCAATTGGAAACGATTTTAGGTCTGGGAGAGTGTTGGGATTTGATAAAACAGTTTTATTGAAAGAAAAGTGACCAAATTGGGGTTTGAAGTAGAGAAAGGTGGGAACGGGATTGTAGGAAGAAAGTGAAAAAGAGAAATTAACAGAGAAGAGAAGAGGGGAGTGGCGAGGGGATTCAAATAAGCCTAAATCAGAATTAGCTTCTTTTGTAGCATTAGCTGTTGGGAGTAGAAGGAATGGTGAAGACCATCGAACCATTACATTCGGAGCCACATAACCGACCTACCATACAAATACAAACACATGGATCGACTAATTTTCAATGGATTAATTAAATTATTGGGAGGTGGATCCAATGTAATGAATGGGAGGAGGAAGTGACTTTGAGTGAAAGAAGGAAGAGAAGAAAGGAGAAGACAATTGAGATTTTAGAAATCAGCATTGTTTGAATTGAAGGGTGTAGGATCTGAAATGGAAAAGGGAGTGAAGGACCAAAGAAAGTGAGTAGATCTAAATATTTGATTTAGGGTGAAGCCATTAAAATTTTATTTTGAGCAAAGAGAGAAGAAAAAGAGTGAAAGATGTGATTAGGGATAGAGGAAAGGAAGAGAGAAAAAAGAAAGAGAATAAGGGGTATGGTTATCATTTTTGCAAAATTGATTTATTTGAAAATATATTATTTTATATTTTAAAATCCTAACCATTAAAAACTTACATTGACACATGTCACCATCACAAGTATGCATTGGTCTCTCCATTACTAGAGAGGATCCAGACTCTAATGTCTTATGATGTTAGTTGAATGATTAATCAAGAAAGAATTCATCAACTCATGGTAATGAGTTTGAGCTCTATAGAAATAAAGACCTTGGCCAATGAGAATTGAATGAATGAAGAAATGAGTTTCTTAAGTCATTCACTATTCGTTAACTTATTGGAATTTGACAAACATATCATATTTTAGAGTTAGCATAGAACTTTAAAGATTGAATGAAATATTATATTAATCTTCTAATGATTCTAAAAGTAAAAGATGTTACTTCATTTGTATCCGATCGTTAAGGAGTGTTGCTAGACGCCAACCTTCGGTTTAGTAATGAACCTACGAGGTCACACACTAACGAGTGTTCTGTTTTTTGTTGGTCGTGAAAATATTATGGATTAAATTAAATAGTTTAATTTAATAAGTTTTCTTTTAAGTGGAATGTTATTGTATTTTAGGTTAGCACAAAAAATACAAATGATATTATTCAGTCATCTGTAATATAATTAAGTGAGACTTAATAAATATATTTTCAAATCTATGTTTAAATTAATAAATCTGATAAGATAAGTGATTGATTTAAACGTTTGAAAAAAAATAACAAAACCAAAAATGAGAAAATTAAGGTAGTAGTTACTGTGTGATAGAATCAATATAAGATTAGGTGGTTATTTATTTTGGATATAAATGCTACAAAACAATAATCTACCTAAATAGGATTGTGCAAAAAGTGTCCAAAAAAAGTGTGTCGAGAAAAAGAGAATTGTTCTTCTTCTTTTGGTTTATTATTTTAGAGTATAAATTGGCTAAATTTGTTCCAAGGATCAATAGTTGATACAACAAGGATCAGTATCGGTGTGGATAAACATGTAAGATCTTCATACTTTTGAATGAGAAGTTTTCTGAAGCCATCATAGTCTCTCAAGATATTTTTCATAAAAGTTTTTTGTCTTAGTATTACTTGATATACATATTTTAACACAAAATAGATCTACTATTTTCCACTGCGTGTTAGGAACGCATATTAACCTTCAACTGCATTCTAATATGAGGAGTTTTGATTTTTGGCTATCATGAACTTAATTTCTCAAGCATCTTTTAAATCATTTTTTTGTCGCATGAGATAGTTGTTTGAAAATTCTTTTGAAATATAGACGAGTTAATTGTTTAATTTTTATATGTGATTAAAATTGTTTTATTCATCTGCCAAAAAGATTTGATTATTCTCCTAAAAGTTGGAAAAAAGAATTCAATCCCCTTCTTATATTAAGATTACTTCAGTTTTTATTATAGCTTCCTCTATGGGTTGAACACTTAAAAATATAGAGGAAAATATTTGTTGATATCGTAGAAGTTACTAGCAACAACAAAGATCACATTATCACAAGACCTACATATTTCAATGCATAGGATTATAGTTACTAGAAATATAATATGAATTAGTTTCTACAATCCACAAACTTTGATATCATAAATACAAATGATAGAGGAGTCATTTAAAAAAAAATAAACATCACATGAGTAGGAAAATAGATGACAACTCAATACTAAAGCCACATAACTTATGCTTTAATTAGAGAAGAGTTCTAAAAGGGTTTGTGCTTGAGTTTTAAGGATCCTATGTCTCAAATGCATCGTGTTTCCATATCCCCATCCAATAAGATTGTAATAAATAATATAAAATATTAATTTATATTTTCTATATTTTTTTATCTTAATTAAATGACATTTTTTATTGGCTTGTGACACTATTGGGACATCAAATAGGGACAACATATCCTCATTCGAGTTTCACTTGTTGTTGCCCTTGAAGGAACAAGCAAGTTAAAGGAATCAAAAGTCATCACCCTCGCCAAAAAAATATGAATTATTCAAAATGGAAGATAGAGAAAACATCAAACAAATGTATGCAATATTTGTGAAGACGATCTTGCTCCTGACCTTGACACAGTTTTGATGAAGACACCAATATCACAAAAAGAAGAAATGAAGAAGACCGACAAAGATTTAGAGTCTAAATCTTTAGGTACTTCTATCCTTACAACTCATTTATTTACTTAGATAAAAATACTCAAAATTGTTTTCAAGAAAATCAGGAAAAACTAAGTGTGAATAAAAATGATTTTCAAAAACAACATGTAATGGGTTACCATACTTGAGTAACAAGTTACATGAGTGAGAAAAGAGTTTTCAAACCACTAACAGCTATGAGTAATCCATTACAGACTTTGGAGTAACATATTACCATTTTTAGAAAACAGGGTAATCGATTACTCAAAGTAGTGTAATCGATTACACTAAGGTAAATTCACCAAGCTGTCAAAAAGTGTTGTTGAGTAATTGATTACTCAAATCCAGTAATCGATTACACTGTGTGAATTTTCAAAAAGCTGTTAACAGGATTGTTGGGTAATCGATTACCCACTTGCAGTAATCGATTACTGAGAGCTGTTACATTAGTTTTTCAGATTTCAAGTGAAAGGGTTTCACTTTAAACTGATTATTTTTCATTCCAAACGAAACATACTCATGCATAAGGGTATTGTGGTTTATTGGAAGCCTATATAAAGGCATTGAAACACTCTCACAAGATACAACAACATATACAACTCAGATTTCAAATTCTCTTTCAAAAAGCTCTCACACTTTCTGATTTTACTTACACTTTTCAAGCAACCTACTCTTAAACTTTCAAAGTTATTTTGAAGTTGCTTTTATGTGTTTTTTATATTGTTAAAGAGCATTTATATCAAGTATACGAGTTGTTATTGGATTGCAAGTTTTAGAAATTGTCAAATACACTTGTAAGGCAATCCAAGCCAAATTTTACATTCTTCACTTTTGCAAAGTTTACTTTATTTCACAAGGGTGTGAAGAGAAAGAGTGAGTGACTTGGTATAGTTTTACTAATGGTGTAACTTGGTATAGTGTTTACCAACGGTGTTACTTGGAATAGAGTTTTCCAAGGGGATTAGATATAAGTGAGTGTGTAAGGTACAAGGAGATCTCGGGGTGAGATATTTGTAATTGCAACTCATTATATTTAATAAAAGAATCTCTTGCGAGTCAAGAGTACTGGACATAGCCTTCGGTGGACAAGAAGGTGAACCAGTATAAAACACATGCGTACTCTCTTTCCCTTCTCTTTGTTATTTACTTATCCTTCCTAAGTCAATATTTTTATGCATATTTTCCGCTGCACGTTAACTTTGATATTGCATAAAAATTGACCATACTTATTGCAACAACTAATTCACCCACCCCCTTCTTAGTTGCAATCTCAGTCTTACAATTGGCACCAGAGCTATTTTTGAGAAAGTTACTCTCAAAATATTATCCTACTTTAATATAGCCTCAAGATCATTCATAGGAGAAGGATCCAACATAAACAGACCTTCAAGCTTTGTTGGAGAGTGTTACGACTTCTGGAAAATCAGAATGAGGATTTTCATAGAGTCGCAAGACTTGGATATCTGGAATGCTATCGAGGAAGGGTCATACATGCCATTTACCGTTGTCAACAACATTAAATCGACAAAGCCGAAATCTTCATGGAATGATGAAGATAAGAAGAAGGTGCAATATGATTTGAAAGCAAAGAACATTCTCACATCAACACTTGTAATAGAGGAGTTCTTTAGAGTGTCCAACTACAAATCCGCTAAGGAAATGTGGGACACTTTGGAGACAACTCACGAAGGAACCGAAGAGGTAAAGAGATCGAGGCTCAACACTTTATCCCAGGAATATGAAATGTTTCGTATGAGACCTAGAGAGAAGATCTTGGATCTTCAAAAGAGATTCACTCATCTCACCAACCATCTTATTGCACTTGGCAAAGTGCTGTCAAATAGTGACTTGAACTTAAAAGTTCTAAGGTCACTAACAAGAACATGGCAACCAAAGGTAACGGCTATTTCCGAAAAGAAAAGACTTTCGAAAATGTCATTGGCTGCTTTGTTTGGTAAGTTGCAGGAACACGAACTCGAATTGAGTCAACTTGATCAACATGAAGAACTAGAGAAGAAGAAAAAGAACATTTCTTTCAAGGCAAAAGCTAAGAAATATGATTCATCGGAGGATGAAGATGACAAGGAAGAGACTGACGACATGAGCCTCTTCGTCAAAACGTTCAGCAAGTTCCTAAGAAGGAACGAAGGCGAAAGAACCGAGCAAATAAAGAAGTTCTCCAAAAGCAATGAGGCCTCCACTTCAAACCATAATTTTACATGCTTTGAGTGTGGCAAACCTGGCCACATGAAGATGGACTGTCCAAACATCAAGAAGAGTTCTTTCAAAGGAAAGAATTAATTAAAGAATGGACGAAGAGCCTACATCGCTTGGGAAGACAATGACACAAGTTCAGCCTCTGAACCAGAAAGCGAAGAGCAAGCGCATCTCTCTCTCGTGGCGTCTCATCATTCAGACGATGAAGAGGTAAATGATTCTATCAATTTTTCTTCTTCCGAATTACAAACTGCATTTAATGATCTACATGATGAATACATAAAATTGTCTAAAATGTTTCTAAAACAAAAATATGAACTAGATTCTCTTAGAAACATACCTTCATCATCCTCATGTTTAAATTGCATTACTCTTGGCAACAAAGTTTCTACATTATGTTTTGAACTCAATAAAATGAACAAGAGTAACAAGAGTTTGATTAAGATCATTAATGATCAAAGACACTCTACGGACCGAAGAGGTCTTGGCTATGGAAAAAGCTCTGCTCTTAAGAAACAAAGTAAGTTTACCATAACAGACTTTCGGAAAACATGTATCCATGCATCTAAACATAGCAAACAGAAATCTAGGATACATATGCATCAACCTATTTGCTCTTATTGTAAAAATCATGGGCACACACCAAATACTTGTTATATTAGAACATTTGGTGTTCCCCTAGGATATTTGAAATGGGTTGAGAAAGGATCTAACCATGTAGGACCCAAAACAAGTTGGGTACCTAATATAACTTAACCTGTTTTGCAAGTTGATTTGAGAGCCGCCCACAATTTATGGTACTTGGATAGCGGTTGCTCAAAACATATGATGGGGCGATAAAAGTAAGTTCTCTGTCCTTACTCCAAGGGACAAAGGCTATGTCACATTTGGTGACAACAACAAAGGAAGAATTCTTGGAGTCGGTAGAATCGGCAAGCCACCTTTAACAACCATAGAAGGAGTGTTATATGTGGAAGGACTTAAGCACAATCTTCTAAGCATAAGTCAACTTTGCGAGAAGGGCTTCCATGTATTATTCTACCCAGATAAGTGCATCATTGAAAGTAATGAATTTCTAAACTCTAAACTTGTTGGTAAGAGAATTAACAACATTTACATGATAGATATAGATTCATCTCTTCCTATAACATGTTTAGTTGTAAATGACATTCATGATGCATGACTTTGGAATAGGAGAATTGCTCACATACATATGGATCATTTGAATAAGCTAATCAAGAAAGATTTGGTTGTTGGTTTACCCAAGATGAAGTTTGTTAAAGACAAACTATGTGGTGCATGTCAAATGGGTAAACAAACAAAAACCTCTTTCAAGCCAAAGCATATCGTTTCTTCGGATAGACCATTGCAATTACTGCACATGGACTTATTTGGTCCTTCAAGGATAAAGAGTGTTGGTGGTAACTATTATGCTCTTGTTATAATAGATGATTTTTCACGCTACACTTGGACTCTATTCTTAGTACATAAGAATGAGGCATTCAAAGCTTTTAGCACTTATGCTAAAAGAGTCCAAAACGAAAAGTCACTTAAAATCGCTGCTATAAGAAATGATCATGGGGGAGAGTTTCAAAATGCTTCTTTTGAGGAATTTTGTGATGATCTTGGGATTAATCACAATTTTTTCTGCTCCTAGAACACCACAACAAAATGGTGTTGTAGAGTGAAAGAATCGGTCTTTGGAAGAACTCGCTAGAACAATGTTGAACGAAATTAACCTCCCAAAGTACTTTTGGGCTGATGCGGTAAGCACTGCTTATTATGTTTCAAATAGAGTTTTAATAAGACCTATTCTAAAGAAAACCCCCTATGAACTCTTCAAAGGAAGAAAACCAAACATTTCACACTTGCATGTATTCGGTTGTAAATGTTTCATTTTGAATAATGGCAAAGAAAATTTAGGCAAGTTTGATGCAAAGGCGGATGAAGGAATCTTCCTAGGCTATCTCTCACGAGTAAAGCTTATAGAGTCTTTAACAAAATAACTCTAGCCATGGAAGAATCTGTCCATGTCTCCTTTGATGAAACCAATCCTCTAATCAAGGAAAGGTTGACTATTAATGAAGAAGATTTGCCTAACTCTACTTTTAATGAAAATGCTATTATTGAAACTACACCTAATATAGAGCATGTGGAAGTGGATGATAATCCTTCCATACAAGAAGAGCATATTCACTCTGATTTACCCAAAGAGTGGATAACTCATCGAGATCATCCTATAGACAACATTATTAGCGATATTAACAAAGGTGTTACCACTCGCTTAATGCTAGAAAATGTTTGTCTAAACATGGCTTTTGTTTCTCAAATAGAACCATCTAAGATTGATGAAGCAATCGAGGATGAACACTGGATTCTTGCTATGCAAGAAGAACTTAACCAGTTTGAGAGAAACGAAGTTTGGGAACTTGTTCCTAGACCTAAGAATAGACATGTAATAGGAACTCGCTCGGTATTTCGCAATAAATCAGATGAAAATGGTATAATCATTAGAAACAAGGAGAGACTAGTAGCCCAAGGATACAAAGAGGAAGATATAGACTTTGATGAAACCTTCGCTCCGGTTGCTAGACTTGAAGCAATTAGACTGCTACTCGCATATGCATGCTCCTAGAACTTTCAGCTTTACCAAATGGACGTAAAGAGTGCGTTCCTTAACGGGTATATACAAGAGGAATTATTTGTAGAACAACCTCCAAGTTTTGAGGACTACAAACATCCCTCTCATGTATACAAGTTAAATAAAGCCCTATATGACTTAAAGCAAGCTCTACGTGCTTGGTATGACCGTCTAACCAACTTTCTAACAGAAAAAGTTTTACAAAAGGCAAGGTCGATACTACACTATTTATTAAGAAGATAAATCATCATACTTTACTTGTTCAAATCTATGTTGATGATATTATTTTCGGTTCTACTAATGAAAGTTTGTGTAGTGAATTTGGCAATATGATGCAAGGAGAATTTGAGATGTCTATGATGGGAAAGTTAAATTACTTTCTTGGACTCCAAATTAAGCAACTTAGTGATGGAATCTTTGTAAGTCAGTCCAAGTATTGCAAAGACTTGTTGAAAAGATTTGAGATGGATAACTGCAAGCCGATTGCTACTCCTATGGGATCAAGTACATACATCGATGCTGATGACGCTGGAAAATATATTGAAATATCTAAGTATCGAGGTATGATCGGATCTCTTTTATATCTTACTTCTAGTAGACCTGATATTATGTTTAGTGTATGTCTATGTGCGCAATATCAATCTAAACCCAAAGAGTCACATCTAGTTGCGTTAAGAGAATCGTGAAGTATCTTAAAGGCACAACCGATGTTTGACTGTGGTATCCCAAGGGAAGCGTATGCGAATTGGTTGGCTTCTCGGATTTAGACTTTGCGGGATGCAAGTCCGAGATAAAAAGTACAAGTGGTACTTGCCACATTCTAGGGAATGCTTTAGTTTCTTGGTCCTGTAAGAAACAAGCTTGTGTTGCCTTAAGCACCGCTGAAGCGAAATATGTTGCTGCCGGTAGTTGTTGTGCACAAGTGTTGTGGTTCAAACAACAATTACGGGATTATGGCTTAAACTTAGGTTGCACACCCTTGAAATGTGACAATACTAGTGCTATTAATCTCACCAAAAATCCGATTATGCACTCAAGAACCAAACACATTGATATAAGGCATCATTTCCTTAGGGACCATGTCCAAAAGAAGGATGTGTTGGTAGAGTTCATTGATACTCATAACCAACTAGCGGACATATTTACTAAACTGTTAGCAAAGGAACCTTTATATAAAATTAGACGAGAATTAGGCATTCTCGATGAAGCTTACTTGTCCCAACATGTTTAATTGTTTATGTGTATGCTTCATTGTTTATATCCAATGCCTACTTGATTTTAAATTGTGTGTTTTATGCTTTAATTTTCAAGTTTTTAGAGCCAAAAATCAATTTTAGCATTAGTGGGAAAACAATATGTTATAGTAATCGATTACTGTAATGGTGTAATCGATTACAGAGAGACACTGTTTGAAAATTTTGAATTTTTGAAAGTAATCGATTACTCATTCAGTGTAATTGATTACTCTGTGCAGTTATATATATGAACTGCTGCATTTTTCAGAAATTCTCCATTCTTTCTCTCTCCCGTAACTCGTGTTCACCCTCTCTAAACCCTCTCAATCTCTAAAAACCTCATTTATACTCCGATTTGATTGATTTTTGTTGCAAATCACATCACATTTTCAATTCTAAACACTTCTACACCTTCTATTTTGTGATTTGTGGCTTAAATAAAAAATCCCCAAATTTCCAAAAACCCTAAACCTTCAAACACCAACAATGACTTCATCTTCAAAGAGACCACGTTCTTCAAAGTCTAAGCAAGGAGAATCAACTTCCAAGTCCAACCCGTTGAACTTGACGAGGCTTCTTGCTAATGACGCTCAAAGGAAGGTCTTTGAGGAAAACTTCCATGTGTAAGGACCCGATTTTCGTAATCCAAAAATTCTTTTTAAAACCTTGTTCAAGAAAACGAAGTGATTACTTTTAAAAGACATTACTCGAACGATTTGGAAAACCTGATTGAATATATATATATAAGTTCAATTCCTCTTTCAAGTGCGGAAACAATCAATCGTTCATTTCATTTGAAGCATGTCATTGCACTTCCTTTTAATTACACAATTTAAATACAATTATCCATTCTCAATAAAACTTCCATTGTTACATCGTTTAATATCCTAACTATACATTTAGGAGAGAGTCACTCATACATAAATCTCATTTAACATACTCTCCATATTACATGCATTATTCAATTACAACATTGAGAACATAAAGCAACTACTCAAACATGTACTCTCCTCCGCAAGCATCCGATGCGCTACCGCCACGACCTGAACTCAAATACATAACACATACAAGGAAAGACAGAGAGAGTAAGAACCAACTACGACGACCGTAGCGTGGATTTACATGGAGTAATAACATTAAAGTATTAAAACCACACACATCTAACATCAATCATGATAAACATATACCAATCAACACATATTATCCATATTCACCCTATAGTACACATATATCCCATATTATATATGTTCTATAGTGTGCATATTTTATTCATCTCATATTATCCATATTCACCCTATAGTACACATACATCCCATAATATATATGTTCTATAGTGTGCATATTTTATTCATCTCATATTATCCATATTCACCCTATAGTACACATACATCCCATAATATATATGTGCTATAGTGTGCATATTTTATTCATCCAAACATACGCATTTCTCATCGCTCATATTCACCCTATAAGATATATATCCCATAATATATATCTTATGGCATGCATATGATTTTCATTCCGAATATATTTTTCACATCATTCACATTCCGTAGTAATTTACCCTTGATTATCTTTCAACAATTATGCACAGTACAAATAATCATCACACCACATCGGGCAGGTCGATTAATCCCCATACCACATCGGGCAGGTCGAGTAATTCCCCATACCACATCGGGCAGGTCGAGTAATCCACATACCACATCGGGCAGGTCGAGTAATCCTCATACCACATCGGGCAGGTCGAGTAATTCCCCATAACACATCGGATAGGTTATACACAATCAACGTAAGGCATCACATTATTTTATCACCATAAATAGGACACAACATCTTCATTGTCACAAACATACCCTTATCCATTTTAACACCTTAACAACTCATCACGCAGTAATCGTTACACGCACACCCATATAGATTTATAACAATCCACAACTCACAACATACTCATTTTGATCAACATACTCATATTAATTTTAACACATTAACAACTCATCACACATTCATTGTTACAACACACCCATACATGTTTATAACAATCAACCACTCACAACATACTCATTTATGTTTATGACCATAAATATCTCACACACCATCATTATCACACAACTTAACCATTATCATAAACAAACCACACATAACATATCCTTCATCATATACACATTAACGTTAGAACCATCTTTAATGACGGTGTATTACCATAAATGAGCATATATCGTTTTACTTAAATAAACGGTTTTCCCCACATATATATCTCCACTTTTATGGCTAATACATCCTCATGTAAAATAAAGACTCTCACATGGACCACAAACTCCCAAGAGAGTTTCTATCCGTTAATATGCTCCGATTCTTGAGGGAAATCGGAGATGATGACTCTAATGAAATACTCTATGACCACAATGGTCTTCTCCCTCACCTTAGGTTGCGTAAGCTCCATGGATTCGCAAAGAGCTCCATTCCCATCCATCTCCTTCAACCTCCATTGTTGTTTTTTCCTCTCCAAAGCTCTCTAATGTTCCATTAAGAAGCAAGATGAAAAGGTTTTGATGTGTTTTTGAGGTTTAGAGGAGGAATGAGTCAGAATCTATGGGGAGCCGCCGTTGGGAGTGAAATGGGAGAAAAGAAAATGAAGATTAGGGTTTGTGAAACCCTTTATTTTCTTTTATAGCTGGGCACTCTCGCCCGGGCGAGAAACCCACGATATTTTAATGTTCCAGACACGGGCTCTTTCGCCTGGGCGAGATTCTCTCGCTCAAGCGAGAATCTCACAGCCTGCCCAAGCTTTCTCTCGCTCAAGCAACCCATTCCTCCCTTGGGCGAGACTCACAGAATTTCCAATTTCAAAACACTGATCATCTCGATCAAGCGAGAATCTGGCAGTATGCCCCATTCTTCAGGACTGTTACCTAATTTCAATGAGGATAAATTTGGGGTGTTACACCATGGACGCACCATCTTCACTCCTAAGTACGGTAACATTGGGAACTTTGAGTTTGAAGATTTTCTTTTTCCTTATCTTTTGCGGCAAAAATTTTTTTTTGACTTTTCCTGCGAAGCGAACGATATCTACCCTGAGCTTGTTCGCGTATTTTACTACAACATGAACTTTAGGAAAAATCTTATGAATTCCCATGTTAAGGGAAATGACATTGTTTTGGATATGAAAACCTTTAGTTCTATTTGCTGTGATATACCAATGATAGGCGAGATTACTGGGTTCGACCTGGTATGTGAATAGGATGATTACGATTGCAAGAAATTCTATCTTTCTATTTGTAGAATTTCTAAGGAGGAAATAGAAAGGTGAAGCAACAAAGCCTTGGCGAGACTGTTAAGAACATGTATATCCTCTCTGCTGGATATCTCACGCTGGAAGATCGTTTGATACATTATTTTCTTTCCTATGTCATTTTGCTGAAATTTTCAAACCATTCACAAATAAGTGACATAGAGCTCCAATTGATGTATGCTATCAAGTTTAACATCAAAATTAATTGGACTAAGATGATAATGAATCAAATGTGCCGTGTTCGCGGCTCCCAAAGTCCAGTGCCCTATGCCATCTTCATTACCAAAATTCTTGAGCATTTCGGCGTACCTTTAGAAGGTGAAACCAAAGTGGCCCTCAATCTTCGCGAAAGCAAGGTTGATATTGAGGTTGTCCACAAGATGGGATTCGTTATAGATCCTGTCACTCGTCGAACCTACAAGCATCGTACCGACCGCTAACCTGCTCCTACCGCCGAACCAGAACCTACTACTGCACCAAACCAGCCTGAGTCTCATGCTCAATCTTCTGTATTTGCTGCAATGCCCACTAATCAGATGATTATGGATGAATTCGTTTCTCTTCGAGGCTACATCACTACAAGGATGGATGCTTTCGATATTCAGAGCCAACAAATCCATTACGAACTTCATCGTCTTTCTTCGAGGCTAAGCAACATGGATGTTGATGAAGATAGTTTCGAGCCCGAGTCTTAGATTATTTTGTCTAGGTTTCTGATTGTGTAATGTCAATGGCTGTGTATTTTCCATGTGGATTTAAACATTGTTTGAATTGTTTCTTGATATTTTCTGCTATCTTGGATAATTTTGTGTATGAACATCTTTATTTTCGTTGTTATGCAATGTGTTTATGTTTCATACATGGTGTTATTATATTATGTTTATGTTACTTGAACTTTCATATACTATGAACTATTGTATGCTCTGCTCTACAACTGTCTATTGTGCTAGACTCTTGGCTTTTCTTCTTTTTGATCAAGTCAAAAGGGGGAGAGAAGTTGAGAGATGTGTATTTTCTGTTAATATTCTTTCAGGCACATAACTCCAAAAGAAAGGGGAGCATACAATCATACATATAGGGGGAGCATACTCAATCCAAGTCAAGATATATCATCAAGTATGTTGCTCTCAGAAAATTACACTTTCAAGAAGACATTGGTTTGTCATCATAAAAAAGGGGGAGATTGTGAAGAAGATCTTGCTCCTGACCTTGACACGGTTTTGATGAAAACACCAATATCACAAAAAGAAGAAAGGAAGAAGACCGACAAAGATTTAGAGTCTAAATCTTTAGGTACTTCTATCCTTACAACTCATTTATTTACTTAGATAAAAATGCTCAAAATTTATTTCAAGAAAATCAGGAAAAACTAAGTGTGAATAAAAATGATTTTCAAAAACAACATGTAACGGGTTACCATACTTGAGTAACAAGTTACATGAGTGAGAAAATTGTTTTCAAACATCTAACCGTTATGATACCATATTGTAAAGACCCAATTTCTACCCTTGAAAATTTTTCATTTATTTTAATCCTCTCTTACATACATTCTTCATCTTACTTAAAACCCTCTTAAATCATTCCTTGAAAATACTCTTTACACCTATTATATTATCATACAATTTATATTGCGGAAAAACATAATTCATTCAATGAATAATTACCACATACAACTAGTTATGGGTTCCCAGAGTTATAACGTCCATAACTACATATCTCCAGTAAATATCCTAATCAGATTTACATTCATCCCAAAATATTATCTAATCAACTACAATGTCAAAGTAGCGATAAAGACAATCAAGTTAATAAACACATAAGCTTCCTAAGTGAGCTTCCTCCTCAAATCCTTCAATTACCTACAATGGGATTATCATAAACAACACACAAAACAAGGGAGTAAGTCATTAGTTCAAAAACTAACATTACATGATAATCCACATTTCAAATACGATTAAGCTTTAATATAATTTATAACCACAAATACGTAAATGTAAGTATTCATATCTTACTCCTTTCACTTCCACGTTATTCATATTCATCCTATAGTATATATATCCCATAATATATATTCTATAGCATGCATATTACGTTCTTTCGAAACATCGTACTTCTCATTATTCATATCCACCCTATAGAACATATATCCCATAATATATCTCATATATCATGTATATTACTTTCATTCTTAACATCTTCCTTTTCATCATTCATATTCACCCTATAGTATATATATCCCATAATATATATCCTATAGCATGCATATTACTTTTATTCTGACATTCTCATTTCTCATCATTCATATTCACCCTTAATCGTATTCATCGATTTCATTTCCTATACCACATCGGGCAGGTCGAGTTATCCCCATATCACATCGGACAGGTCGAGTTATTATCCATACCACACCGGGCAGGTCGAGTTATCCCCATACCACATCGGACAGGTCGAGTTCACAATAATCCATTACCACTCCGGGTAGAACAGCCACAATAATCCACTATCACTCCGGGTAGGATAACCACAATAATCCACTACCACTCCGGGTAGGGTAACCACAATAATCCACTACCACTCCGGGTAGGATAACCACAATAATCTGCTACCACTTCGGGTAGGGTAACCACAATAATCCGCTACCACTTCGGGTAGGGTAACAACAATAATCCGCTACCACTTCGGGTAGGGTAACAACAATAAACCACTACCTCTTCGGGTAGGGTATCAACAACATTCTTACAAACACATTACCTCTTTCACATACCTCATTCACATCAGCGAGTATGATTTAGAGACACTTATCCCTTACATTGGTGAGTGTTGGGGATCGGTTCCGAGTAACTTTAAAAGTCTCATCCGCGATTTCCTCCAACCTTAGGATCTTTCCTCATTTCCACCAATAACAACAATGTCAGTCATTTATTCAAAATAACACATAAATAACTCGTATTTCATCATCAAACATACAAGAGATTCACATATATTCCAGATTTCCAAAACTACTTCAATACAAGTTTCCAAACATCTAAACATACATGTTTATCTCATATATCAACATCAAAGCACAAACTCATCATCCACATCTAACATTTCATCCATTTCTCTTTTTACTCATATTCTCATTTTTGGGGGTTTTTTGGGTTTTCATGAATAACCCACAAAACCTTTACATTCATCAAATACCAACTCTAAACCAAGAGCTTACAAGAGAAAAACATAAAATGAACCATAACTCTAAAGGATGAGTTTCCATGGTTTCTCATGTTTTAAAAATAGATCCAACATACCCAAAACAAGTTAGAGAGGAAGAAGAAGAGTTAGGAACAAGAGGTTTACCTCTTCTCAAGCTCTAAGATGAGTCCTAAGGCTCTTTGCTCTTGAAAAGCTCTCCTCTCTATCTTATCTACAAAGTTCTAACCCTAAAATGTGTTTGGGGTTTCTATTTTAAAGAGCAGTCGTCGGGTTATCGCTCAAGCGAGCCCATTCTCACTCAGGCGAGAAAATCCTGCCTTTTTAAAATTTCAGATCTGACGTTCTCGCTCAAGCGAGGGATTCTCGCTCAAGCGAGAATCTCACAGTGTGATAGCCCCAAAATACCATTTCTCGCCTAGGCGAGACAACTCTCGCTCAGGCGAAAATCCTCCAGTATAGCCCAGGATTTCACCCTCCCAGGTGATCCTTTCTCGCTCAGGCGAGAATCTCTCGCTCAGGCGAGAATCTCTCGCTCAAGCGAGACTTCAAGGACTGATACCATAATTTTAAAGACTCAAATTTAGGGTGTTACATAATCCATTACAGACTTTGGAGTAACAAATTACCATTTTTAGAAAACAGGGTAATCGATTACTCAAAGTAGTGTAATCGATTACACTAGCAAATTCACCAAGCTGTGAAACAGTATTGTTGAGTAATCGATTACTCAAATACAGTAATCGATTACACTGTGTGAATTTTCAAAAAACTGTTAACAGGATTGTTGGGTAATCGATTACCCACTTGCAGTAATCGATTACTAGGAGTTGTTACATCAGTTTTTCAGATTTCAAGTGAAAGAGTTTCACTTCAAACTGATTGCTTTTCATTCCAAACGAAACCTACTCATGCCTAAGGGTATTGTGGTTGATTGGAAGCCTATATAAAGGCATTGAAGCACTCTCACAACATACAACACATATACAACTCATATTTCAAACTCTCTTTCAAAAAGCTCTCACACTTTCTGATTTTACTTACACTTTTCAAGCAACCTAATCTTAAACTTTCAAAGTTAATTTGAAGTTGCTTCTAAGTGTTTTTTATATTGTTAAAGAGCATTATTATCTTAAGTATACGAGTTGTTATTTGATTGCAAGTTCTAGAAATTGTCATATACACTTGTAAGGCAATCCAAGCAAAATTGTACATTCTTTACTTTTGCAAAGTTTACTTTCTTTCACAAGGGTGTGAAGAGAAAGGGTGAGTGACTTGGTATAGTATTTACCAAAGGTGTAACTTGGTATAGTGTTTACCAAGGGTGTTACTTGGAATAGAGTTTTCCAAGGAGATTAGATATAAGTGAGTGTGTAAGGTACAAGGAGATCTCGGGGTGAGATATTTGTAATTGTAACTCATTATATTTAATAAAGGAATCTCTTGCGAGTCAAGAGTACTGAACGTAGCCTTCGGTGGACAAGAAGGTGAACCAGTATAAAACACATGCGTACTCTCTTTCCCTTCTCTTTGTTATTTACTTATCCTTCCTAAGTCAATATTTTTCTGCATATTATTTCCGCTGCACGTTAACTTTGATATTGCAGAAAAATTGGTCATACTTATTGCAACAACTAATTCACCCCCCTCCTCTTAGTTGCAATCTCAGTCTTACAATATTTCTACAGATGACCAATGAGTTGAAATATTTGGTCAAACATACAAACCGATGAACAAGTGAGACTCTTCTCCATTAATGGAGAGACAAGTGATGTGAAAAAGCAAAAGAAATACAACATACATTAACATTTATATCATTTTTATTTAAAATGAGATTATTCTTTTGCCCTTAAAATACACATAAAAAACTATTTACCTATTCATTAATGGATATTAGTGTTATTCCATAGGAACACACATAACGTCTTCATAAGCCTTCTAGAAGAACTTAAGTCAGGGATTAAGCTGGGTAAAGGGATTCTACCTTTTTGTAGAAGTAATCAGACTTCAAAAGATAGTTGAGGAATTGACTTATATTTGTATAAGTTAGTAAATTTGACTTAATTTTTAAGTAGTCAAATAAGTTCTTACAACACAAATAGGGCATTTGATATTCTAGTCAGAGTTCTTTTAAGCATACTAGAACTAGAAATGTAGGTCTATATTCAAAATACACAAGATAGGCATGATCTTAAATCTTCATTTGTTAGACCTAGTTCTAAAATCCTTTTTGTTAAGCCTAACTATAACTCATGTAGAAAATATGAACATGTTATGTTTAAGTATATTCATAGAAATAAAAAGTATTGCATGCATATTCCAAATATGATACATGAATACTAATATGTGCTATAATATCTAGGCCTTACTGAGTTCTTAATTGTAGAACCTGTATCGTAGAACTTGTATTGTAGAAAAAACTATTCATGCTAAGTTTAAATATGTACTACGGATTGATAAAGAGTTATCGGAAGAATTTTATAAAAATAATTCTATGTTGAACATACAAATCTTGAGAGCATCAGTGATAAAAGACATGCAAAATGAAATTAATCAATTTAATAGAAATGATGTCTATCCTAAATAACAAGGCAAATCCATTATTGGAACAAGATGAGTTTTCATAAATAAACTTGATGAACAAGGTAATGTTGTCAGAAACATAAAAGATTAGTAGATTAAGGCTACAATCTACAAGAATGTATTGATTTTACTAAAATATTTGCACATCTAGTTAGAATTGAAGTTATTAGAATTCTCATGGCCTATGTTGCACATGTACAACACAAAATCATTCCTTTCAAATGGAAGTAAAAAGTGTTATTCTAAAAGTTGAAATTGAAGAGGAAATCTAGTTAGATAACTTCATTGTTTTGAAGATTCTTAAAAACTAAATCTTGTTTTCAAAATACAAAAGGTTAAGACATTACCTTTTGAAAAACGTTTTACAAGAGGAAAAGTAGATACTACTCTTTTCAAAGAATTTCCTTAAATGATTTTATTATTGTACCGTAGATAATATCATTTTTTGTGCTACTATTACAATTAAGGAGCAGGAATACATGAAGGAGCTAATTAAGAAGTACAAAATGGAAAATTCCAAGCCTCTAAGTAGACCTATCAAAATGGGCCGGGTATAGCGGGCCGGCCCGCCAAGGCCCGAAAAGGTATAGGGCTTGGGTACTAAAGTTTGAGTATTTTAGTTAAACCGGGCTTTTTAGCCCGGCCCGGCCGGGCCACAATAAATTCGGGCTCGGGCCGGGCTTACCCGTTCGGGTTCGGGCCATTGTCTACTCATTTTCTTCCCTCTCATTTGGCTTTTCTTACCTGTGCATTTTACATGATGTAATTGATTACGATATACTCGTAATCGATTACAACATATGAAAAGCATTAGTTTTTGCTGTTTTTTAAACAGTGTAATCGATTACATGCTGATAAACTAATCAGACCTGTGCATTTTACATGATGTAATCGATTACAATACACTCGTAATCGATTACAATATACTCGTAATCGATTACAACATATTAAAAGCATCAGTTTTGCTGTTTTTTAAACAGTGTAATCGATTACACAATCCTGGTAATCGATTACACTGTTCAAAAACAGCAAAAAATAATGCTTTTAATATGTTGTAATCGATTACAATATACTCGTAATCGATTACAACATATTAAAAGCATCAGTTTTTTGGATTGGTGTAAATAATAAAATAATCCGGGTCGGCCCGCCGCAGCCCGCAGCCCGCTTTGGGCGGGTTTGGGCCTCATTTTTAGCAACATAAAATATAACCGGACTTTTTAGCCCGGCCCGTTTTAGCCCAAATCAAAAGCGGGCTAGCCCGAACCCGTCCGGGTAGCCCGTTTTGACATGTATACCTCTAAGTATTCCAAAGCACCCATATGTTGTTTTAAACTAAGATGAGAAAGGTAAAGATGTAGATCAAACCAATTAGAGAGGCAATATATGATCTCTTATGTACTTAACAATCATTACACCTGACATTCAATTTAGTATATGTTTATTTGACAGATTTCAAGCACATCCTAGAGAATCTCCTTTCAAGAGGTTGTTAAAATAATTTTCCAATATCTTATTGGTTTAACTATTTTTAGATTAACAAAACTAAAGAATTTAGGTTAATTGATTTTTTGTGATGCTGATTTTAGTGGAAATAGAATTGAAAGAGAAAACATTAATGATGGATGTCATTTTATTGGATCAAACATGATGATTTGGTCAAGAAAAAAGATAAACCATAATTGTTCTATCAATTGATAAAGTTAAATATGTTTCTTTTTTTTTGCAAGTTGTTATTCACATATGCTTTCCACACAATATCAATTAAAAAATTATTATATTTTTTAGAATAATATTTTTGTTTGGAGATAAAATATTACTTTATTAGAGAGTGTGTAATATGCATCTTTAAATAAAATTTTCAAATAGTGAATTTCATTGGACATATATTTTTACAAAACTCTTATATGAAAAATATTTTATATTTATAAGAAGAAATTTAAATGTGTATTATACCTAAATGTTTCTTATGCATTTATGTGTTTTCAAATTTGCTATAATTTGAATTGTTGTCAATTCACTAAGTCAATACATATTTTGACGTGGCAAAATACATTTTGTACTCAAAACTAAGACATGTATATGTTATTTATGAAACATCCTTATAAGCTTTTGTACCCATGTCTTAGACTTGAGCAAAAAAATGATTTTTGCCACGTCAAAAGATATATATATATATATATATATATATATATATATATTTATTAACTCAGTGAATTGAAAACAACTCAAATTAAAGCAAATTAGAAAAACATAAATGCATAAGAATTATTTAGGTATAATATGCATCTCACCCCAATTTTTGATCAAATACAGGCTACAAACTTATTGAAGTCGTGATTACGTTTTTTGCAGTTAAAATATAAAAAATTGTTTTATACCCAATTTTGAGTGCACAGATCTTTAAATTTGAGATTTAGATTTGGGAGTTGATTACTTATCGTTGAAGGTGTTAGCACCTGTTCGCTCATACAAGATGATACCCTCACTAATTAGATGAATTATTTTATAACACCCTAGTGTAATTTTATTATTGTTTTATTATTATACGAGACAAGAAAATTTATTTTTATTTTATTTTTATGTCTCAGAAAAATCTATTTTGCTCCAACGTTCCTCTATGTCCAATATGGAATAAATAGTTACACCCGTCATTCTTACTTCAAGAGGGTGAACTAGGCAACCTTATGTTCATTACTGCATATCAACATAACGATGAAGAAAGCACGATAATGGTCTCGTTCACTTTTCAATTCTTAATAATTTTTTTCCATAATATAGTTTAAAGAGATGATCAACAAATTTTCACTGTTTGCTCACCTATTTTAAAAGAGTGAAATACAACAGTTTGTCTGATATCATGTCTCAACTTAAAATAATTAAAAGTTTGATTTTAATTATAATAATCATATCAATTCCTATTATATTTTTTAATTTAATTTAAATAAAAAATTATTATCTATACATATATAATGAAGAAACATATTATTTTTATTTCCAAATCATTGAGTGCCACTTATATTTTTTGAAAAAGAACAATACATACTCTTGATAAACAAACTAATTACACTACACAGGAATATTAAATACTAGTATATCGTTTCAATATAAAAAATTGTCATCATTAATAATATTACAATTTTTTATGTTAGACGAAAATAGAAATGATATAATCAATGGAAAAAGTCATCCATACCTGAACCAGCATGAACATTAGATTGTAGGTAGTTCCAAACTTAATCGACAATGATGCTACAGGCAAGAATGCACAAGGTTTTAAGAGAGTTTTTATTATTCTTGGTTGACTTTTTTCCATGCCATCAATCCCATATTTGTAGTGTGAATTTGACACATAATGGAAAGAAATGATGTGTCTCTCCTCAATGGACCCATTATTACTTATTAAAACATTTTATCACACACATTCTTTTATTCAAAAATTTGAAATCAATTTAGATTAGAGGACAATTTAAATAAGCAAAAGGGGATGAAAATGGTTGTAAGATTTCTAAAAAAAATGTTTTCCTTGATAAAATATTTGAATAATTTCTATAATGTCATAAAATTATTATACTACCCATAAATGAGTACAATTTGGTTTTGACTTTATAAAATCTGAAAAATTATTTTCATTACACAGAAATATGTAAAAATAATTATTTCATTGTTATATAAAGCGCATAATAATTACTAACTACTTTTTGTTTTTATTTTAAAAAATGAAAATTGGAGGAAAATAACACATGATTTTTAAAAGAAATACATTAAAATTGGGAAGAAATTAATTTGAAATGGTATGGAAGCTCATTAATCCATTGATTTTTTTTAATTATTATTAAAAGAAAACAATAATGGGAAGTTAATTTGAAATGGTACCATCATTATTGAGCCAATTAATTGTTCATTATTTAATCCAAAACATTTCTACTTATTTATTATTAATAGTAAATGAAAATAATGTGGGAAATTAATTTTATATTATATATTACCATTATTGAGTCAATAAGTGTCCATTTAAATCTTTTTTTATAGAATGGCAAATTTGGATTTGGAATCAATATCGTTTATTTATCCATTATTTTCGTTTTTAATAAAAACATATTTTTTCTAAAATATTTTGGACTTTTTCAGTCCAGAAAAAATTGGTTGTTCACAATATGCATATTTTTACACATAAGAGTTTTGTAAAAATATATTCCCAATAAAAATTACTATTTACAAATTTTAATTCATAAATACATTTCTACACATAATCTCTAATAAAGTGATATTTAATAGCTATATGATTAGCCATAAGAGTAATAAATGAGATTTTTAGATGAATTAATAACACTAGAATTATCACTCAGAACAATCTTCTAATAAATATTTTATCAAAAGCAACAGTAAATAATAACTTGCAAAAGCAATATACTCAACTTCATAAAGAAATTATGTTTAACCTTTTACTTGACTAAGACATCATGTTTGATCTAAAAAATAACATCTACTAGTGGTGCTTTTTCCTTCAACTCTATCTCTAGCAAAATCAACATTAAAAAAAATCAATCTACTAGTGGTGCTTTTTCCTTCAACTCTATCTCTAGCAAAATCAACATTAAAAAAAATCAACTAACCTGAAAATTTTTGTTTTCTCATAAAAAAGACTAAGATTAGTTGTCCGAATGACATATTTAAACATTCTTTTAACATCCTTAAATTGAGATTCTCTAGGATCTGCTTGAACAAAAGTACATAGATAATCACTAAATTGAATGTCAGGACAACTAGAAGTATTGTACACAAGCAATCCTATAATGCCTCTACAATTGGTTTGACTTTCCATTTTATATTTATTTATAAGCACCTTAGTATACTTCTAATGAAGTATGAAGATCATTACACTTGTTTGATTTGTAGATGGAGGGAGACCTTTAACTCTCCAAGTTGACTCATCTCAAATCCAGTGTACATAATCTGAGAGAATTATTAGCATAGATTATCATTAATAACACCTAAAATGATATCATTTACATAGACTTATACAATAATGAATTCATTATGAAAAATTCTTTTAAAATGAGTAGTGTCCATTTTTCCTCTTATAAAAAAACTATTTCTTAAAAGATAATTGATTACTTTTTTATACTTAGCCGTATGAGCCTTCTTATAAAATGAAAGTTAGTTGGGATAACTAATTGGTTAGAGAGTTTGAATATGAATTGGGATTGCTTGAATTTCATTATTATTGCTTAAATTATGAATACATAATGGGTGTATTTATACAAGAGAAATATATCTTAAATACATAATCTACCATGAGATATGATTAAAATATCCTAATGATAAAGATTAGGAAATATTATATGTGATATGTTGGTTTGCTTGTATGGCAAGAAATTTAAGAATGTGCCAATGTTGTCTCTGTTGATGCACCATGTCTTGTTTATGACTGACTCAGCCCTGACTTTGTGGCTGTGCTAGTCGTGCCAAGTTTGGGGCATGACCGAGCCATGCTTGGCATGGTGACTTTTGTCTGACAGAGTCAGCCTTTGCTTTGTGGCTTTGCTGGTCGTACCATGTGACCGAGCCATGCTTGGCTTTGTGACCGTATTGTGACTCTTGTCTGTCCGAGCCAGCCTTGGCTTTGTGGTCGTGTTGGTCGTGCCAGGTGATCGAACCATGCTTGGCTTTGTTTCCGCATCATGCCTGCTATCTAAATGAGGTTGGTTGGCCTTTGTGACTTGCCATGACACATGTTTCTTGGCGCTGCTGACCGGGTGAGGCGCATGGTGCTTGGTGCTGTCGAGGCAGGTGACTTCCCTGTCTCGGTCAGAAATGAGTTGTCTGACCCATGCTTGGCTAATACCTACCCAGAAATGAGTTGTCTGACCCATGCTTGGCTAATACCCACCCCCACCCCCACCCCGCAAGTTGGAGCATAGAAATTGCGTAAACCCAACTTGAGATGAATAAGTGCATATTCTTGAGGGCCAAGAGGCTTAGTCAGGGCATCTTCAAGTTGTAAATGAGATGGAACATGAGGCAATTTCAAGAATCCTTTTCTACAATCTTCCCTTACTGTGTGGTAATCAATTTATATATGTTTTGTTTGTTCATGGAATATTGGATTTGATGCAATATTGTGGGCAAAATTGGTTATCACAATATAGAGTTGCTAAATTAAAAGGTGATAAGTGAAGATCTTGAAGTAAATATGAGAGCCATTTGATGTCACAAGTAGTTATAGCCATGGCACTGTATTATGCTTCACATGAACTTCTGTAAATAGTCCTTTGTTTCTTACATTTCCAAGAGATGAGTGATTTGCCCAAGTAGATGCAATAACTTATGACAGATCTTCTTATATCAGGGCATGAAGCCCAACCATTGTCACTGTAGGCCTCTGAGTGTATGGCAGAATTGCATGGGAAGAATAAGCCAAGAGCAGGTGTCCCTTTAAGATATCGAAGGACCTTTAAGGCATTGTTGTGATGAGTTGTTGTTGGATTAGCCATGAATTGAGCAAGTTGATGAACCACAAATGTAATATTTGGTCTAATGTTGGTTAGATAGATTAATATGTCAATGAGTCTTCTGTATGCTTTAGGATCAAAGTATGGTGGGCTTTGATCTTGGTATAAGTGTGTGCCATGAGTCATAGGGGTGGAAGAAGGCTTGCAGCCAAGCAGACTTGCGTGTGAGATTATTTGTAAGACATATTTTCTCTGATTGATAGATATGTATGTGTTGTTCCTTGCAATCTCCAATCCCAAAAAATACTTAATATCACCTAGATCCTTGATATAAATAGCATCATTAAAGATAGCTTTTATTGAATTGATTTATGTGATGTTGTAACCAGTTAGAATAATGTCATCCACATAGACTAAGATTATGCCCAAATAATGATCTGAAATGTGTTTTATGAATAGAAAATGATCATGTTTTGATTTGGAGTAGCCATGCTTAATAAGAAGGGCAAAGAGTTTGGTAAACCATTGTCTACTGACCTGTTTGAGTCCATAGAGTGATTTTTGCAGTTTTAATACTTGATTTGAGTATCCATGTTGAAGGTCAGGTGGTATATTCATATACACATCTTCATTTAAGTCTCCATGAAGAAAGACATTATTAACATCCAATTTTTTTAATGGCCAAATGAAGATGCATGTCAATGCCAAGATCAGTCTGATTTTGCTGATTTTAACAACTGGTGAGAAAGTGTTCATGTAGTCAATGCCCTTAGTTTGTGTATAACTTTTGGCTATTAACCTTGCCTTGTATCTTTCTATAGTGCCACCAACTTTGTATTTTATTTTAAAAACCCATTAACATCCTGTTACTTTCTTAGAACTAGGCAAGTCAGTGATCAATCATGTACTGTTTTGTTTAAGAGCATTTAATTCCCTGCCAATAGCTTCTTTCCAATGTGGATTAGTAATGGATTGAGAATATGTTTGTGGTTCTGATTGAGCATAGATTGAAAGTATAATGTGTTTATGCTTGGGAGACAATGTGTCATTGGATAAAGGATAAAGTTGAGTAGTGGTTGGGTGAGTGTGATGTAAAAGAGCACAATGATAATCATATAGGTATGAAGGTGGTCAAGATAATCTAGTGCTTCTTCTAATAGGTGAATTATGGGTGGTATGGTTATTTGAGTTTGTATTGTTTGGAGGAGATGTGGTAGATTCAGTTTGTGTAGGGATTGAAAAGGGATAAAAGATGTCATTATATATGCTAGGATGTGAAGATGTCTGTGTAGGGTTAAACTCTGTATGTAATATAGGTTTAGGTTGTTGGTATGGGATGATAAGCTCATTAAAGATCACATTTCTACTGAATTCAAGGGCTCTTGTGTCAAGATGTAATACAATGTATCCTTTTTGCCCTATTTGTATCCTAGGAATACACATTTGGTGGCTCTAGGATCTAGTTTTGATCTTTCATGTGGCAGTGTGCTTGTGTAGCATAGGGAACCAAATACATTTAGATGTTGGAAATCAAGTTTGGACTTATGAAGTTTTTCATGAGGTGAATACTTATTTAAGGTAGGTGTGGGTAGGAGAATAATGATATGCACAGAATGCTTTGAAGCATAACACCAATAGATTTTTGGAATATGACTTTGGATGAGTAATGTTGTTGTTACATTCAATAAATTCTGGTGTTTTCTTTCAACTACACCATTTTGTTCATGTTAATATTTGCATGAGGTTTGATGTTGAATTCCTTGTGCTGAATAAAATGATACCATGGAAAATTCCATGCCATTGTCACTTCTGACAATTTTGATTTTAGCAGAAAATTGAGTAGCTGCCATGTAAATGAAATTTTGCAACATATGAGATGTTTTACCTTTTGTTTTTAAAAGATAAACCAATGTATATCTTGAATAATCATCAATGATAGTTAATATATATATATATATATATCCATGTATGAATATGGTAGAGATTGGACCCTAAATATCAACATGCATCATGTCAAAGGATTGCAAAGAATGTGTTTGACTCAAAGGGAAACTAAGTTTTCTTTGTTTTGCTAAATGACAAGTATCACAGACATTGTCTTTATTATAGGATATGAAAGGAAATTGAGTCTTAATCAAATCCATACAAGAACCAGAATCATGTGCTAATCAAACGTGCCATAAGTTTGAACTGGAAATATTGCTAGAATTGACAATAGAAAAGGAAATCCCACATTGGTACTTAACAGTTTTCAACACATATAGTCTCTTTAAGAGTTCAGTTAAACCAATCTTCCTCAAAGAGTTGTTCTCCTGAATTGTACGTCAGGAGGCATCAAACAATAAGGTACATGAAAAATCTAAAGTTAGCTTTGGAATAGATAGGAGATTATATGAAAAACTAGGTAGGTACAAGACATTGTGAATGGTTATTTTGTCATTCAGAGGTATAGTTCCTGAGGTAGAAGCAGTGATTGTGTGACCATTTGGAAAAATGACTCTAATAAGTTTTATCTTATAATAACATGAATAGAAGGACAGACAACAAGATATGTGGTTATTAGCACCACTATCTAAAATCCATGACACACTTTGATATTTAGAATTTAGCATACATTCTTCATTGTTGTCATTCAGATCAGGAGCCATTGTTTGTGTTGATAGAATAGTGATATCATTTTGATCATTGGTGGTTCTTGACTGTTGAAGCATATTGAGTAGTCTTCTTTATTCTTCCTCATTGAAGCCAATGCTTGGATCATCTCTTTATGCTTGATTCCCCCTTTGATCTGGATCAATGGTTGTTGTAGAATTAGCATGTTGATTTTTGGTGAATTTGAAATTTGCTGGAAATCCCTGAAATCTGTAGCAAATGTCCATAGTATGTCATGTCTTCTTGCAATGAGTGCAGTACTTGCCATTCTTGGTCCAAGATGGTTTGGTTGAGGAATTGTTTCCCTTGTTGTAGTTGTTAAATGATCTTCTGCCAAAATTTCATGTTGATCCTCTGCCAAAACTTGGATTTCTTTATGAAAATCCTCATCTTTTCCAATTGTCCCTACTGCTAGTGCTTTTCCTTCACATTATCCATTATTCAATTGTCTTTCTTGTTGAACAACTAATGAGAAAATTCTACTCACGGTATGCATTGGTTCAATTAACATAATTTGAGATCTTACATTAGCATATGGATCATTTAGTCCCTTCAAGAATCTAGTCACTATATCCTCAATTCTGTGATTTCTTACACATATCAATGCATCACAAGCACATGGAATCTCACAAGAAATTTAGAAAGGGGCTTAAAATTATCTAGCTCATCCCACATGATTTTTAATTCAGTAAAATAATTGGTTATAGATAAATCTCCATGTTTGAGGTTTGCTATGGATTCTTGCAGCTCTGCAATTCTGTTGCATTGGGAGAATCTCTCTCTGAATTCATCTCATACCTCATATGCTCTGTCCATCCATAGTATGCTTTGTGCTATAGTAGGGGAAACTGATCTTGAAATCTAAGAGATAACCATGTTATTAGCTATTTCCCATGCTTGATATAAAGGATCAGTCTTCAATGGCATCTTGATGCTTCCATCAATAAAACCCAATTTGTGCTTTGTAATAAGACATAGTCGCATTGATCTTGACCATCGATGATAGTTTTCCCCATTAAGCAGGGGAGACACAAGAGCAATTGAATGATTTTCAAAAGGATGAATAAATAAATGAGAACTTTAGTCTTGTGATGGATTCATTTCGTTCTTGATGATGATTTGTGTTGGTTGGAGAATTTTAGAAGCAATGTGCACTTATTGAATGTAACAAAGCTCTCTGAAGATCTCTGATACCATCTTATAAAATGAAAGTTATTTGGAATAACTAATTGGTTAGAGAGTTTGAATATGAAGCCAATTGGGATTGCTTGAATTGCATTATTATTGCTTAAATTGTGAATACGTAATGGGTGTATTTATACAAGAGAAATATATCTTAAATAAATCTTATATACCCTAATATATGATTAAAATATCCTAATGATAAAGATTAGGAAATATTATAAGTGATATGTTGGTTTGCTTGTATGACAAGAAATCTCAAAATTGTGTCAATGTTGTCTCTACTGATGCACCATGCCTTGTTTCTGACCGAGTCGGCCTTGGCTTTGTGGTCGTGTTGGTCGTGCCAAGTGTGGGGCATGACTGAGCCATGTTTGGCATTGTGACTTTTGTTTGATCGAGCTTGCCTTTGCTTTGTGGTCGTGCTAGTCATGCCATGTGACCGAGCCATGCTTTGCTTTTTGACTATATCATGACTGTTGTCTAACCGAGCCAGCCTTGGCTTTGTGGTCGTGCTGGTCGTGCCAGGTGACCGATCCATGCTTGGCTTTGTATCCGCATCATGCCTGTTATATGACCGAGGTTGGTTGGCCTTCATGACTAGGCATGGCGCTTGTTTCTTGGCGCTGCTGACCGAGTGAGGCGCATGCTGCTTGGTGTTGTTGACCGAGTTAGGTGACTTCTCTGTCTCGATCAGAAATGAGTTGTTTGACCCATGCTTGCCTATAAGCCTTATTAAGACCATAAATAATATTTTTATTTTATAAACATGATTATGATTTCAAAATCTTCAAAAGGGTTGGGTTGTCTAACATAGACTTCCTCTTCAATTTCTAATATTTAGAAAACACTTTTCACATCCATTAGAAAATGAGTGAGCTTATGTTGTGCAGTATAAGAAATAAGAATTTTAATGGCTTATATTCTATCTACAGGATCAAAAATTTCAATGAAATCCATAGCTTCCTATAGATTGTAGCCTTGAGCAACTAACCTTATTTTTGAATATTCATGTATTTCCTTGTGGTTTTATAAAAATTGTCGACACATCATTTCTCTTAAATTAATTGGTGATAGCAACCCGCCAAGGCCATATTTACTTATGGGCTTAAATGACCTTTTCTTTATTTTGTTGTATTAAATAAGTGGGGGTCTTATGTCCCACCTTTTATTTCAAGTTATATTTTTGTATTTTACTAAGTAATTTCGGTTTTGAACATTATAAGTCGTGATGGGCTTACTAAAGCTTGCCAAAACTCGGCCAAGCTAAGGCTAAGACAAGGAGGCGTGTTATCATGCATGGAAACACAAGAATTTCGACCAAGCATGCATGTGAATGAATTCAAGTCAATTTTGGTGCCCACATTTAAAGCCATGGACCACAAAAGAGGATTTAGGTGGCTGTCATTAAATGTTGCGTTGGAACAAGCTTGGCCTTCTTAAATGAGCTGTGGAAGCCTTCAAAACTATCATCAAACCGTGGCCCCTTGGTAGATACTCTTAATGGATGCTTTGGAATCACCTTGGACTCATAATGTGGCCGTGAGATATTTCAAAATACTTCATGGAAATTTTAAAATTTGGATCTCCACATTAAAGCATGGCCACCTCCTTGCCGCCAACACTCAAGCCATGCACCATTCCTCACCCAACGTCCACATTCATTTGGTTTTACTTATGTAATTCTTTTAAATTTGAATTTCAAATATGGAAACACTCAAGCTTAGGAGCCTCATGTGGCCTAGCTTATATATATGTAAACCGAATCCAAATTGTAACTTTAACTTTGAATTTGATTAAGAGAAAACCTTTGTGTTTTGAAGTTGAGCATAGCTCCTTACCCTTTTTAACTTATCAAGCTTTGCTTGTAGCGTTATTTTAGGCTTATCATCCTAAGTGGTGTGGCGCCTACCCATCCTCATCAACATCCTTGTTGTGGCGGAACACACTTGGCTTATCAAGCTTTGCTTGTGGCACCTACCATCTCAAGTCTATTTCATCATTCTTTTATCCAACACCAAGCCTAACCCCTAAACACTATTCACGGCCAGAAGCCAACCGAAACAGCCCCCTACACAACCCAAGACGAGACCAAGCACCCTAAGCCAAGAATTTGTCCTCTCGGTCAAATTACCCATACACTACATTTCCCTCGGCCAAAACAAAGGCCCATCACTCCAAACACTCTCAACCCCCTAAGCCAGCCCCTACAACTCATAAACAACCAAAAATAACCAATAAAAGAACCGAAAGCCACTCAAACTCACTTTTTGGGCTAGTTTCAAGCAAAACGATCTTCAAAGAAATACCAACCATAAGGAGGTTGCTATCAATTGGGCTCTTCATACATTGCTAGCATCAATCGTTCATCAAGCAGGGCTCCATCAATATTCTTTGGTTCGTATTCTGATTTGAATGTCATGTTGTTGATGTCTCTTTTTTCTGATATGGTTCTAACTCCTTTAGATGGATTTCCAATGATGAGATCTTCATAGTAATATATGTTTTATACTTAGAGTATATTATCATTGGTGTTCTCAGACGAATTGGGACTTATCTATTCTGAATTTATTTTATCTTTTGACTTGTTTGTCAAATTATCATATCTAGTATTGAGATTAATACTTTCAAAATCATCTTCTAGATATGATAGTTCATTATTATTCTTTAAAACATCACTAAAATTGAAGTGAATATATTATTTTACAACATAAAATCTATGATTAAGGACTCTATAATCCTTAGATGTTTCAAAGTAGCCAAGGAAAATGCCTTAGTTCAATTTGGAATCAATTTTTCCTAAATGATCCTTTCTTTTTATTTAAGAAGTAGCAATAACATCCAAAAGCATAAAAATGTGAAATATTTGGTTGTTTGCCTTTCTATAAGTCATATGAAGTCTCATATAAGAAAGGTCTTACTAAGATTTTGTTATGCACATAACATGCAATGTTGATAGCTTCTACCCAAATACACTTTGTTGGATTGCTTTCATTTAATATTGATCTATACATATCTTACAATAACTTTTTTCTTTCCCTCTACAACTCCATTCCGCCAATGAGTTCTAGGTGATAAGAAATTGTGAGAGATTCCAATCTACACATAGAACTTTGCAATATGTTCATTTTTAAATTCACTTTAGTGATCACTTCTAATTGAAAAATGCAAAAAATGTTGTTCATTCTGAACTTGTATACATAACATGGTGAATTTATTCAATGTTTCATCCTTATAGGTTTTAAATCCTTATATTGTTCGTTCCAACAAGACTGACTATGCCAATTGGATTAAAAAGATCCATGTGTAGAAATTTCAGAGATATAGTCGTTGATATTTCATATTGAGAATTGAAATTAGATTGATTTTGCATTTCTCTTTGACAAACATCATATAACATATGCTTTTCAAATGAACTTTCAAGTTATCCTGTTATAAGATTTAGCCTTTTCAATTTGGATATATGTTGAATAATTTTCTATGCCAAAATCATCTTTCATCATCATCTCTAGTTAGAATACATTGTTAGGGATAGAGCGCAATGCGGAAGCACAAGATCGGCTCAATTGAGAACAAAAGAGAAGGAATAAAATAAGCAAGAAAATAACACACAAGATTTAACGTGGAAAACCCCCCTCAATGTGAGAGTTAAAAAACCATGGGCGCTCAAGAGCAAAATTCCACTATGTAAAAGGAGAGTACAACAAATCCTCTAAGAGTAATGAGGACAAAGAAAAAATATTTTTCTCACAGATACTCTCTCAAATGGAACAAGAATTCTCACCACAAAATCACTAATACAAAATAACAAAACACTCAAAGTATGATGTAAGGTGCTTATAGAAGTGTTGAATTTGTGATGTGTGTTGATGAGCTTCTCCATGTGGCCTTTTATAGGCAAAGCTAGATGTCAATACTTGGAGAGCAAGGTTGGAAGCTTGGGAGGCAAGGTTGGAAAGCTTGGCAACCAAGCATTGAAACTTGGCAAGCAAGTTGTGAAAAAGTGTGGCAGGGAAGCTTTTGCAAGTTGTATATATATGAGAGCCACATCCAACAATCTCCACCTTGGCTCGAATTCAATAAGTTGTTCATCGCCAAATAAAGCTCCGAAGGGGCGCTCAAATGCTGTATAGACCAACCAAGTCCAGACAGTGTTGGAACTTGGTATTTGGAAGTGGCTTGGTAAGCATATCTGCTGGATTCTCTGAAGTGTGAATCTTCTCCACCATTATTTCACCAACAGTAATAATATCTCGGATGAAGTGACGTTTCACATCAATGTGTTTGGTCTTGTCATGATAACGATTATTATTGGTCAGATGAATAGCACATTGACTATCACAAAATATTTTAAGAACACCTTGTGCTAAACCAAATTCATTTACCAAACCTCGGAGCCAAATAGCCTCCTTCACACCCTCTGTTGCTGAAATATATTCTGCTTCAGTCGTAGATAATGCAGCAATGGACTGAAGAGTAGCTTTCCAGCTGATAGCACTGTTACAGAGAGTAAATATGTAACTAGAAAGAGATCTCCTTCTGTCATTGTCACCAGCATAATCCGAATCAACTACAACATCATTGGTTGTAGCCTTGCTTCTGTCAAATACCAAACCAATGTCAGAAGTACCTTTTAGATAGCGAAAAATCCACTTTACAGCACTCCAGTGATCCTTGCCAGGGTTATGCATATATCGAATCACCATGCTAGCAGCATATGCTAAATCTAGTCTAGTGCACACCATAGCGTACATAAGACTACCAACTGCACTGGCGTAAGGAACATGTGACATACGCTCCACATCCTCCTCTGTATGTGGGCAAAGATCTGAAGATAACTTGAAATGTGCAGCAAGTGGAGTAGAAACAGGTTTGCAATCATTCATATTAAACCTTTCAAGCACTCTCTCAGTATACTTCTGTTGAGATAAGAATAGTTTACATGCTTGACGGTCCCTGCGAATCTCCATACCAAGAATTTTCTTGGCTGCACCTAATTCCTTCATCTCAAACTCACTATTGAGTTGAGTTTTTAATTTCCTGGTCAAAGACTTGTCACATGAAGCAATTAACATATCATCAACATAAAGTAACAAGTATATGAGGGATCCATCTGGAAATTTTTGAAAATAAATACAATCATCAAATTGACTCCTGTAATATCCTTGCCCAATCATAAAAGAATCAAACCTCTTATACCACTGCCTTGGAGCTTGTTTAAGGCCATATAAAGATTTCTTCAATCGGCAAACAAGATGCTACTTATCTGGAACAATAAATCCCTCGGGTTGTTCTATGTATATTTCTTCTTCTAACTCTCCATGTAGAAAAGTTGTCTTTACATCAAGTTGCTCCAATTCCAAATCAAATAAAGCAACAAAAGCAAGCAAAACACGAATGGAAGTATGACGAACAACAGGTGAGAATATCTCATTAAAGTCAATACCTTCCTTTTGATCGAAGCATTTAACAACTAGTCTTGCTTTGCATCTTGGATCTTCAACCCCGGGAATGCCATCTTTCTTCTTATAGACCCATTTACATCTCAATGGTCGTTTGCTTTTGGGAAGCTCTGTCAAAGCCCAAGTACCATTCTTATGAAGACTTTCTATTTCTTCATTCATAGCCACTAGCCACTGTGAAGAATCAACACAAGAAACAGCTTCTCTATAGCTGGCAGGTTCAGCACCATCATTTACCTCTTGTGCTACAGACAATGCATAAGCAATTAAATTATCACCATCAGTGTACCTAGCTGGCCTTTTAATTTGTCTTCTAGCTCTGTCTCGGGCAAGACAATAATCATCTTCTTGTTGATGAATAGGAGAAGTGGTACTATCATCACATTCAACATAATGATCATCAATGGTTGATTCATTTGTAGAGGAAGAAAAAACATCAACTTTAGGAGATGCAGGCTTTACTATCAACTCCACCTTCTCGCTAGTACCCTGCAGATTACCTGACCAAATTTCTTCTGGAACTTTGAAGTCAAGTGCCGAATGTGGAGAACGGTTGACCAAGTAACAAGCAGTAGATGCTGCCTCAGCCCAAAGTTCACGCCGATGCCATAACCCAGCATTTGAGAGCATACAACGAGCTCTCTCAAGTAGAGTTCTGTTCATCCGTTCTGCAACACCATTTTGCTGGGGATTCCTTGGAATGGTTTTGTGTCTAGCAATACCATGATTTGTGCAGAACTCATTAAATTCACCATTACAGAACTCTAACCCATTGTCTGTTCTGAGCTTTCTCACCTTTTTCCCTGTTTGGGTTTCAACAAGAGTTTTCCACTTTTTGAAAGTGAAGAAAGTTTCATTTTTATGCCGCAAAAAATAAACCCAAACCTTGCGAGAAAAATCATCAATAATAGTCATCATATAGCAGCATCCTCCATGTGAATGAAACTTAGAAGGCCCCCAAAGGTCAGAATGAATATAATCAAGAATACCTTGGGTACGGTGAGTTGCAGTAGAGAAACTAACCTTTTTCTGTTTCCCAAAAACACAATGTTTGCAAAACTCCAACTTACCGATGCCATGTTTACCAAGATGACCTTGCTTGCTCAGAAGGTGCATGCCTTTTTCACTCATATGGCCTAGACGCATGTGCCATAATTTAGTGACATCATTATTAGGCATTGAAGAAGATACAGCTGCTGAACCTGTCACAACAGAGCCTTGCAAGACATATAAGCTACCAACTCGGTTAGCCTTTAATAATACAAGAGCATCTTTCGATACTTTTAGAACTCCACATTCAGCTGAATATTTACACCCTAGAGACTCTAGGGTGCCAAGAGAAATTAAGTCACGCTTCAAATCTGGAATATAGTGGACATCAGCCAAAGTTCTGACAACACCATCATGAGTCTTGATTTGAACTGTACCTATTCCTGCAACCTTGCATTGGGTATCATTTCCCATTAAAACAACACCACTGTCAACACATTCAAAAGTGGTGAATAAGTCCTTATAAGGACACATATGAAAAGTACATCCAGAATCAAGAATCCATTCTATTTTACTCCTCTTATTAGAAGAGACAATAGATAAAATAACATCATCGTCAGAGTCGGCTTCAATATTAGCAGCTTCAGGGGATTGGTGAGTTTTTCCTCTCTCTTGTTTTTCCTGCTTTTTCTTCAAGATGAAACAATCAGGAATGGCATGCCCTGGTTTCTTTCAATAGCGATAGGTTTTGTTGGATTTGCGGCCTCTGGATTTGGATCTGAACTTTTTATAACTGGTACTCCCATTTTCTTGAGTTATACCTCGAACACTTAAGCCCTCACCCTTGTCCACAAAATTAACTTCAAGATCAAACTTTTCTTTGGACAATAAATTAGATTTAACATCTTCAAAGGATAAGGTATCATTATTTCCATACAACATGATTTCTTTGAATTGTTTGTAGGTAGAAGGTAAAGAGACAACCAACAAAACAGTTTTGTCTTCATCTTCAATATTGATATCAATATTTTGCAGATCCATAATGATAGAGTTAAAATCATCAAGATGAGTTTGAATAGGAGTACCTTCAACCATACGAAAAGTATATAACCTTTCTTTGAGACGAAGCTTGTTTGCGAGGCTCTTGGTCATGTATAAGGCTTCTAGCTTCAGCCACAAAGCCGCAGCGGTTTCTTCATTGGCAACTTCACGAAGAACCTCCTTGGACAAACAAAGTTGGATTGTTGAAAGCGCCTTTCCGTCCAACTCGTCCCACTGGTCATCAGTCATGGAAGCTGGTTTCTTTGACTTCCCATCTAAAGCTTTCTTTAATCCGCTCTGGATAAGAACGGCCCTCATTTGGACTCGCCAAATAGAAAAGCTAATCTTGCCATCAAACTTCTCAATGTCAAATTTAGACATTTTGAAATTCTCAATTGAGTAAGAGCTCTGATACCACTTGTTAGGAATAGAGCGCAATGCGGAAGCACAAGATTGGCTCAATTGAGAACAAAAGAGAAGGAATAAAATAAGCAAGAAAATAACACACAAGATTTAACGTGGAAAAACCCTCTCAATGTGAGAGTTAAAAAACCACAGGCGCTCAAGAGCAAAATTCCACTATGTAAAAGGAGAGTACAACAAATCCTCTAAGAGTAATGAGGACAAAGAAAAAATATTTTTCTCACAGATACTCTCTCAAATGGAACAAGAATTCTCACCACAAAATCACTCATACAAAATAACAAAACACTCAAAGTATGATGTAAGGTGCTTATAGAAGTGTTGAATTTGTGATGTGTGTTGATGAGCTTCTCAATGTGGCCTTTTATAGGCAAAGCTAGATGTCAATACTTGGAGAGCAAGGTTGGAAGCTTGGGAGGCAAGGTTGGAAAGCTTGGCAACCAAGCATTGAAACTTGGCAAGCAAGTTGTGAAAAAGTGTGGCAGGGAAGCTTTTGCAAGTTGTATATATATGAGAGCCACATCCAACAGACATGTAACTCTTTTTTTTGAAAGATGAGATGAAATAATCTTGTAAAGATTGTATTTTTCATTGCCTTTAAAAATGGTTTTTCTAATTTGTCATTTATTAAATATACATTTTTAGAAAATGATATACAGTAATTAAGGTTGTACAATTGACTTGTCATCAAGTTATCTTTTAATACATTTACATATAGAACATTAGAAATACTAGCAAAATTTACCATTGATGTAGCCTACTCCATCCACATTTTCCTTTTACTTTCCTCCATTACATATGATGCCTTTGTTCTTTTCCTTGTTGTTGTTGGATTTGAAGGGCTTGTAGGACTGTTGATACAGCGGAAATGATCGTTCATATTCTTCAAATTCTTCTACATGTGACTTGTTTCATTCTTTAGAGGAGTCGTCAACCTTAAGAGCTTTTGGAGTTGCTCTTTTTGTTGTCTTCTTTTCCATGTTGAGGGAAATTGATTTTGAATTATTTCCATTGTTCGTCTCCATCAATTCTAGTTCATAGATTTGGAGGGTTCCAAGAAGCTTATTCAACTTTATTGTTGACAAATCTTTAGATTGAGACACTAAAATCACGAGAGTGAAAGAACCAAAAGCAACACAAAAATGGGTGGTCAAATTATGTTTCCTCACTTTAAAATAAAGGGGAGGGATACACTTAAGTGGAAAACATCTACTCCACATCATGTCATTCGTTCTTGGGAAATCCAATGGTTTGAATTGGTGAATACATCTAAACCATTAGATTTTACAAAATTTGATGGCTAAGATATGAGATAGGTTTTTTCTACTTACTCTTAAAGTAAGTAGACCCCCCTTAAATAAACTATAAAACCTTTTAGGCAAAGATAACAATTTTGATAACAGAACGATTGACTCATTTGTTGTTCATAATAATTTTTAGATGACTATTTCATCACATAATAAATGAGATTTAAACAAAGTTTGAAACTAAAACTTATTGATAGCAAAAAAACTCCCTAGATTTAAAAGCACTTGTAAAAAACTTAAACAAAAAGGATTTTAATTGAAACACATTTCAATTGGTTCACCCAAAATTATAAGGTACATCCAGTTTCTTGACTTCAGCAAAATTCCACTATAACCCAACATTGATTATACTAAATATTCTTTACACATCTAGCCTCTCGAGGCTAAACAAATCTAAATATAGTTTTCACACCTAGTTTCTTTAGGCTAAATACTAAATAATGATTTCGGTTGAACAATTACAACTTTGCAATTCTTTCAATCATACTCAATATTTTTTGATATTATTAAGGGTATCCCCTCACTCTACGGGTAAGGAACTAATCCCCTTCGAGTGACTGCCGCTCCCAACAAATGTAGTTCAGATGAGTCAAACAATTGACCTTTAGGTTTATCTTAGGATTCAATAAGGCCTTACATTAGCTAGTTCAACACCTTTTTTTTATTTATTAAAATACCATCTGGTAATTGTTTCTTGGCTTGGGTATATGAATCCAATTTATTAATGTATTTCTTCTCTTGTATATGTTTCCTCTTCATCATTTTAATTTGGTCAAGTAGAAGTAGTACTCATTTTTAACGGAATTCAATTGATTATAAAAAAATTATTTAATTTATATATTTTAAAATTATCTAAACTCTTTTTAAATGATTATAATTTATGTTTTGTTTTTTTATTTTTCTACAATATATACACATTCAAAATTAAAAATAAAAAGGGCTTGTGGCAATAGCTAATAACAAAAGGCATCTTCCCTTCTCTCATGGCTTCCCTAATTCTCAGCCTCAACATACGATGCTTCCTTTGAAAATTCTGCACCATTGTAACTACTCTCTCTCTCTCTTATTTTGATCATGAAATTCCATCATCAACCATTGATAGATTGATATGTTTTGTTCCTCCTTTTCATCATTGTGTTTAACCATTACATAAATGATGCATGCCCTATGCAGATCCATTATATTGGTGCAACTATGAGAAAGCAAAAATTATATTCCAGAACTTTATCATCATGATTCATTTCTTTCAAAATTTCAATTTCAACGTTTGTGTTTTCCTTTATCCAATTTTTTTTTTTAATCCTTTCAACTTGTGTTGGTTAGTTTCTTATAAATATCAATGTGTTAATCTCAGTTAATTTGATCTCTCTTCTTTCTTTATATGATCAAGAATAGAAACGTGAATCTTCCATCTATCATATATCTCAATTCCAATACTAATTTGACTGCACTTTTGATTATAATTCTTTTTGTTGAAATTCCTATTAAAGATTTAACCATAGTCATTTATGACATAGCTTATTTGAGGTAGAAAATAATGAATTATTAGTTATTTAACTGTTCTTAAATTGGATCAACAAGTTTTTGCAATGTTGTAATTGATTTGGGGTGATTGTAGAGAAAGAAAAAAAGAGAAAATTTGATCTACAATGTCATCATCAAATTCACCATGTGCAGCATGCAAATGTCTACGTAGAAAATGCACACAAGAGTGTCCATTTGCACCATATTTCCCACCAGATAATCCTCAACGCTTCTCATGTGTGCACCGAGTCTTTGGTGCTAGCAATGTGGCCAAGCTTCTAAATGAACTTAACCCTTCACAACGCGAAGATGCAGTTAAGTCTCTTGCATATGAAGCCGAGGCTCGACTTCGCGATCCGGTGTATGGATGCATAGGTTATATTTCAGTATTGCAACACAAGCTTAGGCAAATCCAAACTAATATCCATAGTGCAAAGAAAGAACTCTCTACTTATCTCAACCCTCAAGCAATGCAAGCACTTCAAGCAATGTTGGAAAACCCTAACATGATTCAACCAAATGGGTTGGTTATGCCACAACAACAACATCAACTTGGGAACCCATTTCAAGCCAATATTGGTTTCTCACCTTATGGCAACACCAATGTGATGGTGGCACCACATAATCAATTGCCAATTGGGGATCAAAGACAAGATTTATTAGAGGCTCAACAATTGGCTGCTGAACAAGAATTTCTTAGGCTTAATGGGCTTGAAGGGATGGGTGGAAATGGTAGTGATAATGGGTTTAATCAAATGGGTGTTGGTCCGGAATTGGCTCTAGGAACTTTTGATAATGTTGGTCATTAAGAGATTCCGCAATAACAAGCCGAACATCATCATCATCATCATTCTCATCACCACCATCATGCCGAGGAACAACTTTTACTTTTGCCTCAGCAAACTCAGCCACAAGAACATCAGCTATCACTGCAACAGCCTCAGCCTCAAGGTGGAGACAGGAGGAGTGTTGGTCCATCTAGTTGATTGATTGAATATGTAGTGGAGTTTGAGCCTTCTTGTTTTTTTATTAAAATAATGTTTTTTTTTTGCTAGCTTTATTTTAGTTGTTGTTTCCTTTGAAGTATTTATATGTGGAAACCAAGTTTTTTTGTTTTTTTTTGTTGGTTGTCCTTTTATGTTAATCTACATGGCTCTTGAAGTTGGAATACTTGGGAATGAATTCCTACTTATTGGTTTTAAGAATGACTTCAATGTTTTGTGTTTAGTATAAGAAGACTACTATGTAGTGTGGATAGGTACTTTATGAACAATAACAATTAACTTTAATTGTTTCTATTATTGGGAGATACATTTATTTTCTGAGTCGGACTCTTCTCCAATAATGAAGAGATAAGTCATATGTAAAACAAAGCACAAAGTAAAATGAAATCACAATTATATTCTTCTATTTACAATTGTAATGACATTCTTATACTGCAAACTAAATGAAATCTCAACTCGTTTATTAACCATAGGTTGAGCGGATAACATTGGTATTACCAAAACATTTAAGCTTTAATTTCACCTTCAAGATGATTTTGGAATGAAAGGGGAAAATTACTTAAGTGAATTAGAAGAGAGAAAATTGTGCCAAATATCATTTTCTTTCTAATTCTGATTACTTGGTAGCTAAGTAATTTTCAATATTGTCATCTTGATCAGCAGTGGCAGAAAACATTTATCAGTAGAATTGGTCATAGTGGTGTGAGGATAAGTTAGGGGAATGGTCTTTTCACAAAGAAATTGTCATATAAATGTAAGAAATAAAGGAAAATGTGACAATAAAGCTAGAAAGGGGAAAAGAAAAATGGAAATACAGTATTAATATGCCATGTAAAATTACAAAATAGAGTTCCTAAAGGACAAATACATAAAAAGAAAAATATTAACAAATTAGATTAAGCTCAAAAGGCACCAAAAATTCATATCACAACCATCTTTAACATCTCCCCTCAAACTTGAATGAATGAGTGTATATCAATTTGAGTTTGGAAACCAAAATAGGAAAGTTGTCATTATGCATCCATGATAAAATTATTGGAATGCGAACTTGATTATTATCTCAATGTTGTAACTAATTTGTTATTGTTTTATTTGGTCTATTTTCGGTAAAGTTTAAATTTAAAGTTGTATTCTTTAAATATATTCTCGTACAATACTCCCATCAACCATTTCCCGTCACACTACTCGTGGGTACACGTACACCAATAGACATCGCTCACAGTTCATGCCATCCATCAATCATTTTCGTGTTACTTTTGGCTCATATATGGAGAACTCTGGTCCACGTTGTCCCATATCAATTTGTAAATATTGTCATCATAGAGGACACACTATTGATGTTTGCTACCGCAAGCACGGTTTTCCACCTCATTACCCTAAGCGCCTAGCCAACATGCATGATTGTAAATCAGTTTCAACACCTATGTCCAATGCTATAAACTTAGCAAACACTGGAAAGAGTATTTTTACTTTATTAGCTAAGGTTTTCAATTTGGTTCAAGTATTTTGTAATAGCATTTGATTATGCTCTTGAAGTGTTTTTATTAGCTGCTGGATAGGATTTCATCTTGTCCTCTTTTGAACCTTAAATTAAAAACAAATATGCATGGTTATGGCATTAAGGGAAACAACCAATAAACATTCAAAGTGTTAAAATCTGAAGTAGTCAAACCCTTATTGTTTTAGATGATGTAAGTGTTCTATTACCCTTAAAAGCTTTTCTACTTAATCTTTCTTCTTGTGTTTTAGTTTTATTGTCCTTGTGAAAGTCCATGCCATGGTATGAAATTGCATTAATTTGAAAGCTTCGCATCATTTTGTTTTGGTTAAAAATGCAAATATTTCTTGATTTTGATAGATCATTATTACTGTTATATAAATTTATTAATGTTTCTTTCAAATAAGTAAAGAATGTAGAATAAGTTCATTTGTTTTATTTCTTACAAGCTTTTTTGTAACAGAGTTTGCTTTTTCGTTTTTTTCTATATTTTTACTTGACGGATGACATACATAACATAACATACTCAAACATAACCTCCTCATAAATCTAGTTTTATCAATTGTGAGAAGATTCATTTCTCTTTATCCAAAAAGGTTGAGGGCAAGCCTCAAAAGTTCTTTACCAATGTATGAAACATTATGCATCTCAAAACAAATAATTATATATGTTGAGGTATTTTATAGCATATCAAAGGCCATAGTTTTATTTGCTATATACCTATATTAAAGGCCACAATTTATTAGCAATGTAATTTTATTTTCTATATACCTATATCAAAGGTCACGGTTTTAGGTGTTGCTTATAATGACCGCTATAAAAAATTGTTCATAAATCAGTTATAAATGTTATAGTGTTTATTCATTGTTGCCTTATGTCAAAATATCATTGCCTAAACCAAAGGTAATGTCTTGGCTACCACGACAATAAAGAGAAAGTCTATTATCACACTTGAAAAATTATGGTTTATAATAAAGACAATAATATTTTCATAGACCATAATTTTGAAGCATTGTCGTATGAAAAAATGTAGTATATTTTTTATATTTTATTGTTACTGAATTAATCTTAGTTTTAAATTATAATTAAAATATTGTTATCCCTCTAAAATTTTGATCAAGAGTCACATATCTTTGTGTAGATCCTGTATTTCACTCATGCATGAAGCATATTGCTACATTACCATTTTGTAGGAGACCTGGTGTTAAACAAGGACCTCCAAGTTCAACACATACCCTCTAGTCATCAATTTGCTGAACCTTCTGACCAAATCTCCACCTACATCTCAGCATTGTTTCTTCCACCGACATCTTGTGAGGGTGTGTTGGAGTACTAACTTGATCCTTATCTCTATATTGTAACTAATTTGTTATTATCTTATCTTATCTATTATATGTAAAGATTAAATTTAAAGTTGTATTCTTTAAATATACTCTTATATAACACTCCCATGAAAAAAGAAAATAAGGTTCTTTATCTTTCTATAAAAACTATAAAATAAGAACCAAACATCATTATTGGGATAAGAACATTTGCATTTGAGCTAGAAGTGGAATAAACTAAAATGGACAACAAAACATAATGATCTTGCAACACCCCAAACTACTTAACCATTTAACAGATCACAAAGGCTATATACACGAACTAGATGCAATACTTGTTAAAGTACTCATGGGCATCATAAATTATGGTTATTATTTGATAAATTTAAATCAAGATTTTTCAAAATTAGTCTAACTTGAAAAAGTGAACAACCATCTAGTTAAACTCTATGCAGTTGATGGTGTGTTGAACAACTTATCAACTTATAATAATAAATACTCTCATCATTTTATCAATTTAGTTACTATAAATAAAGCTAATTCGGTAATTAAAGTGCTAGTATAGACCAAGACATTGACGACTAACACAATTGAGAATGTGCATTAATCTCAACTCATTTGCATAGTTACAAGACATGGAGGTATTCATAATCATTACTCTTGTCTTTAAGGTTTAGGATTTATTTCATGAGTTGCTAAGTAGACTAAAACATTAGTTCTTGTACATTTGAGGTCAAATATTGTGTGAAATTGTACCGGTTTTATTGTTTGATTGTTTGTCAATTTACTACTATGAATAGTGAGTCAATCCCACATCTGAATTCCAACAATTTTATTATTCAAAACTTTTCCAAGACCAACCAACAAATTGAAAAACCCTTTTGAAAACTAGGTTAAGATAGTAATTTGATTTTGAAAGGTTGAGTTAGCAAGTCCTTGCAGATATGACAACCCCTTCCCCTTTTACTTGTTTGCGACACCGTATGTAGTATTTTTACACCTAATTGTCGGTTCAGCAAAATGGCGTTGTTGCTGAGGACTTGCATCTAACTATATCATTGCAATATTAGATTACCGTTTTAAGCATTTTGTATTTTTGTTAATTTTCCGCTTTCTGTTATTTTGATAACTAATTAATATGTGTGGAGTTTCTGTTTGTTGACGGCTTAAAGTTCAGTATAGATTATGAATTGTTTGATCACGACTCATTCGTTCGAGCTGAGCTTCTAGCCCATCATAGGGCACTCTCGTAGTAGTTGGAACTACTCAAGTGGCATATTGAGTCACTGTGATAAGCTTGCACTTGAGTCAAATCCAAGTTCCGCAACCAGAGGAAACACCTATTGCACTGATAACTATTGAGTACCAACTTCTCATACCAGAGGTTGAGGAACAAAAAGGTAAAAATGTAGAGGTAAGATCGGTGTTTAATCATGAGATAGTTATACCATGCTTGCTAAATAGTTACGTATAACACAGAGTTAATGTCAATAATAACATTATTAGCATTCATCTTCTTTTATGAGAGTTGGTAACTAGATATATGAGTCCTATGGGCAAAAATAAAATGATCATGTCTATCAAACTAGTACTCTTGCTGGAAATGGTTGAATACAGTAAAATAGTAGTATCGACATATTAATGTCATACTGCATTGGTTAATCCAGCTTCATGATCCCTAACATCACGAACTAACGTCAAACTAATGATACTAAAAAGAAATGTTTCCTGGGAGGCAACCTAGTGAATTTTACTACTTTCCTTTGCTTCTGTTTTTGTATTATTTATTTTGTACCTTAATGTCTGTTATTTTGCATATGAGAGCTTACTTTTGTTGGACTGAGGATAATCCAAACTTCGCGGAGGAGGTGAATTTTACCTAAAATGGAAAGCCTAGCAAATCTGCATAATATTTCATTTCATTTTATTTGTTGTTGATTGAATATGTGTGGGCTATTATGTTCTAAATTTTTTGGCTTCTTAGTGATTGGTTTGCATGAAATGACTTATACATTACATGATGAGGTAAGTTCCAAGAGAATAACATGATTTTGAAATGTATGCTACTGTAATTGTGTTAAGTCATATTTAGTTATCATAACTCTTATGAACTTTAACATGATAACATGAAGTAATTGTCATAAATCAGGAGGTTGTATGAGTAAGTTGAGTGATGTAAGTTTTGAGTTATACACTTTGTAAAAAAATCTGAAATATTCTGATAACTTGCACTGTTAGTTTGTTTGCATCTCTAAAATGATATAAGTTGATAGAAAAATATGGATATGATCAATGCATTGTTTGCTTAAACCCACTTGGCCTGAATACGTCCCAAATAACATCATTTTTCATTGCTAGCCCCTTTGAGCCTGAATTTTTTTTATTGCAACCTTAAGCTAGATCAAATAATAATATCTAGTCCTAGTTCTTCTAGTAGGATAAGAGAGTTAAGTGTTATAATCATAAGCAATTTGAGGAGAGATAAAATTGATGTATGAAAAAAGTGGAAAAATAAAGTGGTATGACCCTCACTCATCTTGTAAAGCAAAAAGAATTACCTTATAAAAAGAAAGTGGTTGAGTAAAGTAAAGAAAAAATAGAAACAAAAGTTGCTTTTAAGTAGAATTGATACTAAAAGTTTGATTATGCTCTTTTAATTTAGACTATTAGAGCATTTTTGTATATGGAGAAACAATGTCTTTTGTAGTCCAACCACATTACAATCCTCGAAAGACATTATTGATCCATATCATCTATCATTCTTGATTAAAACATGAGATAATAATAAAATTGACTTTATTGTTTGATTATTGCATGCTTATGAGAGACATGCACTTCCAAACACTATTAAACACTTAAAGTTCACACTTCCTGATTTATTGGCATGTGAATTGTTAAAATAATGAAGTTTCAAATTGAGTATGTAGCTAAGAATGACTTGCATGAATTAGACATCATATCTTGATTGAGTTTGAAATTCCTTAGTATACTTGTCTACTTATGTGAATAACATGTTTTGGGTGTATGCCATGAAACTTGATGTGTAAGTCCCTCTAAAAAAACCAAACATATTTTTTTAAAAAATCAGCTTGGACTCTTGTTTAGGAACTGTTAGGATATAAGGTATGCCCAAGAACCAATATGTCATGTTTATAATAATAAAATTGTATTTATTATTATCTTGTTATCATATTCATTATTTGTTGAAATAATTAATATGAAAGGTCCTTGATTAAAATTATAGAGTTATTATTATAATATAGATTATAATAATGAGAAATAAATCTTTGATAATTTTAATCTAAATTGTTCTTGATCATAGGATTATTAAGCTTAGGACATTATTAATCCAGATATATCATAATATGTATAGTAGTCTTTATTAGATAAAGATTAATAGATCTCATTTATTAAATTACACATATAAATAGTGCATATAGAAATATGACCATTGAACTGACTCAAAGGAGAATTCCTAATGATTAATATATTACCTTTGAATTGTCAATAGAAAATTCTTATCAAGAAATATATATTTTTCTTAGACTTGAAATTATCATAATAATTAACAAGTTATTTGTTATATTTTGAAATCGGACACCTAATGTCTTATGATGTTAGTTGATTGATTATTGGGTATAATCAAATTCTGGTAGGATTAATGATTAATCAAGAAAGAATTCATCAACTTATGATAATGAGTTTGAGCTCTATAGAAATAAAGACATTGGCCAAGGGGAATTGAATGAATGAAGAAATGAGTTTCTTAAGTCATTCACTATGCATTAACTTATTGGAATTTGACAAACATACCATATTCTAGAGTTAACATAGAGTTGTAAAGATGGAAGAAAATATTATATTAATCTTCTAATGGTTCAAAAAGTAAAAGATGTTACTTTATTTCTATCCGGTCGTTAAGGAGTGTTGCTAGACGACAACCTTGATTAGTAAATTAATGAGTTAATTTACTATCGGTTTAGTAATGAACCTACGGGATCACACACTAACGAGTGTTCTGTTTTTGTTGGATGAGATATGGAAAGGGCGCAAACCAAGCCTTAAGCACATTAAAGTTTGGGGTTACCCAGTCTACGTTAATAAATTACAAACGGATAAACTTGAAGCAAGATATGACAAGTGTAGATTCATTGGGTATCCTAAGGAAATAATGGGATATTATTTCTACCACCCTTCTGACCATAAAGTGTTTGTGGCAAGAGGAGAAACCTTTTCAGAAACGGAATTTCTTGCAGAAGGAATTCATGGTAAAGAAATAGTGCTTGATGAGGATCAACAAACCAATGAAAAATCTAAAATCAAGAACATGATATGGAATTTGAGCAACCTTGCTTAGATGTTTTATGTTCAACACAAAGGTTATCAACTTCAACTGTTGCAGTTCAATATTCGGTTGCAGATCAGGAATAGGTTACTAAACCAGTTCAAGAACATGTTACTGAACCAATTCAAGAACAAATTGAACAACCAATGAATCCATAACAAAGGAAGTCAGATGCACAAGTGCTTCTTATAAGATCTACGAGATCACATCATGCACTAGAAAGATTAAACTTGATGGTGCTAGATACTATAGCAAATGAGGATTATCATATTGATGATGATCTCAAATGTTATAAAAAGGCCATGCAAAGCTTGGACCATGAGAAGTGGCAAGTAGCCATGAAATCTGAAATGGAATCCATGAAGACCAACAAAGTATGGACTTTAGTTGAGGCTTCAAAGGATATAAAACCAATTGGTTGTAAATGGGTTTACAAGAAAAAGATTGGAGCAGATGGAAAGTGAGACTTATAAAGCTCGCCTTGTTGCCAAGGGATATCGTCAAGAAGAAGTAATAGATTATGATGAGACTTATTCTCCCGTGGAAATGCTCAAATCGATTCGGATTCTACTTGCTATAGCAGCATACCATGATTATGAAATATGGCAGATATGTGAAAACAAATTTTCTTAATGGAAAGTTTAAAGAGGATGTGTACATGACACAACCTGAAGGTTTCACACATATGTCTGGTCATAATAAGTTTTTCAAGCTACAACGATCCATTTATGGATTAAAGCAAGCTTCTGGAAGTTGGAATATTCACTTTAACAAAACAATCAAAAATGTTTGGTTTTGTTAGATGTGAAGAAGAACCTTGTGTTTACAAAAAGGTCAGTGAGAGCATGATCATCTTCCTATTGCTATATGTCGATGACATATTGCTCATAGGAAATGATATTCCAGCATTGCAATCTACAAAGATTTGACAATCCAAACAATTCTCTACGAAGGATCTGGGAGAAACAGCTTTTATTCTAGGAATAAAGATCTATAGAGATAGATTTAGAAGACTGATTGGACTCTCCCAGTCTTTATACATTGATATCATCTTGAAGAGGTATAACATGGACAACTCCAAAAGAGGCTACTTACCTATAGGGTCTAGAGTTACTCTCAGTAGGCAGGATTGTCCTAAGACTGCTGAAGAAAGAGAACGCATAAATAGGGTACCATATGCGAGTGTAGTGGGAGCTATTATGTACACCATGACTTGTACACGAACTGATATCGCCTATGCACTGGGTGTAACTAGTTGATATCAAGAAGATCTAGGTGAGGAACATTGGAAAGTGATTAAGACCATTCTTAAGTACTTAAGAAGGACTAAAGACCAATTCCTCATATATGGAGATTCTGAACTCAAGTTAAAGGGTTATGCTGAAGCAAGTTTTCAGTAATATAAGGATGATTCCAAATCAGTTTCTGGTTATGTCTTCACTTTGAATGGAGGCGCAATAAGTTGGAAAAGTTCCAAACAACAGACAGTAGTTGATTCAACTATTGAAGTAGAGTATATAGCAGCAAGCGAAGCTGCTAAAGTAGCAGTTTGGATGAAGAACTTCTTAACTGAACTTGGTATAGTTCCTTCGGTGGAAGATCCATTTATGTTATTGTGACAATAATTGTGCTATTGCTCAAGGACAGGAGCCTAGATCGCAACAAAAGAATAAGTATTTTTTGCGAAAATATCATATGATTAGAGAAATCATTGGACGTGGTGATTTTAAGCTAGAAAAGATCGATGACAAATAAATTGTTGCAGACCCATTCACCAAGGCACTTGTCATAAAAGAGTTTGATAAACACAAGTGGGAGCTGGGAATGAGGTATATGACCGATTGGATCTAGTGCAAGTGGGAGATTGTTAGGATATAAGATAGACACACCCAAGAACCAATTTGTCATGTTTATAATAATAAAGTTATATTTATTATTATCTTGTTATCATATTCATTGTTTGTTGAAATAATTAATATGAAATGTCTTTGATTAAAATTAGAGAGTTATTATTATAATAGATTATTATAATAATGAGAAATAAATATTTTATAATTTTAATCTAAATTTTTCTTGTTCATAGGATTATTAAGCTTAGGACATTATTAATTCAGATAGATCAATATATGTGTAGTAGTCTTTATTAGATAAAGATTAATAGAGATGTGATCATTGAACTAACTCAAAGGAGAATTTCTAATGGTTAATATATTACCTTTGAATTGTCAATAGGAAATTCTTATGAAGAAATATATATTTTCCTTATACTTGAGATTATCATAGTAATTAACAAGTTATTTTTCATATTTTGATATCGGACATCTAATGTCTTATGATATTAGTTGAATCATTATTGGGTATAATCAAATTCTTGTAGGATTAATGATTAATCAAGAAAGAATCCATCAACTCATGGTAATGAGTTTGAGCTCTATAGAAATAAAGACTTTAGCCAAGGGGAATTGAATGAATGAAGGAATGAGTTTCTTAAGTCATTCACTATGCGTTAACTTATTGAAATTTGACAAACATATCATATTCTAGAGTTAACATAGAGCTGTAAAAATGGAAAGAAATATTATATTAATCTTCTAATAGTTATAAAAATAAAAGATCTTACTTCATTTATATCTGGTCGTTAAGGAGTGTTGCTAGATGCCAACCTTGATTAGTAAATTAATGAGTTAATTTACTACCGGTCTAGTAATGAACCTATGAGGTCACACACTAACGAGTGTTCTGTTTTTGTTGGACGAGAAAATGTTATGGATTAAATTAGATAGTTTAATTTAATAAGTTATATTTTAAATGGATTGTTATTGTATTTTATGTTAGCACAAAAAATACAAATGATATTATTCAGTCTTTTGTAATATAATTAAGTGAGACTTAATTAATATATTTTCAAATCTATGTTTAAATTAATAAATATGATAAGATCAGTTATTGATTTAAATGTTTGAAAAATAAAAAATAACAAAACTAAAAAGGAGAAAAATAAGACAATGGTTACTATGTGATAGAATCAATATGAGAGTGGGTGGTTATTTTATTTTGGAAATAAATGTCACAAAATCATAACCTACCTAAATAGGAGTGTGCAAAATGTAAGGACCCGATTTTCATAACTCGAAAATTCTCTTTTAAAATCCTTATTCGTGAAAGTGAAGTGATTACTTTTGAAAGACATTACTCGAACAGTTTGGAAACTTGAGTGAATACGTTTATAAATTTACAAGGCAAAAATATTCCAAACACCTTTCATTTCAAAAGTATGTCATTACACTTCCGTTCAAATACATCTTTTATACAATTACACTTTCTCAAAATTACCTTGAATACAAACATTAGATCCACTTCATTATACACTTACAAGAAAGTTGTTTATACATGAATTCACTTTAACATGTTCTTCATATTACAAATATTTATCATATAACATATCAATTACATATTATCCACTACTCTATCATATACTCTTCTCCGCAAGCGTCCAATGCGCTATCTCCACAACCTGAACCCAAATATACAACATATACAAGGAAAGACAGAGGGAGTAAGAACCAACTACGGCGACCATAGCGTGGATTTACATGGAGTAATAACATTAAAGTATTAAAACCACACACATCTAACATCAATCATGATAAGCATATATCAATTAACACATATTATCCATATTCACCCTATAGTACACATATATCTCATACTATATGTGTTCTATAGTGTGCATACTTATTCATCACATATTATCCATATTCACCCTATAGTACACATACATCTCATACTATATGTGTTCTATAGTGTGCATATTTATTTATCACATATTATCCATATTCACCCTATAGTACATATACATCCCATATTATATATGTGTTATAGTGTGCATATTTTATTCGTCCAAATATACTCATTTCTCATCATTCATATTCACCCTATACGATATATATCCCATAATATATATCCTATGGCATGCATATGATTTTCATTCTAAGTATACACTTTTCACGTCCTTCACATTCCGTAGTAATTTACCCTTGATCTCGTTCAACAATTCTGCACCGTACAAATAATCCTCATACCATATCGGGCAGGTCGAGTTTCCACATTACACTCACATCCATGTCATACACAATCAACACAAGACATCTCATTATTTTATCACCATAAATAAAATACATCACCTTCATTGTCACAAACATACCTTTATCCATTTTAACACATTCACAGCTCATCACACATTCATTGTTACAACACACCCATACATGTTTATAACAATCAACCACTCACAACATACTCATTTTGATAAACATACTCATATCCATTTTAACACATTCACAACTCATCACACATTCATTATTACAACACACCCATACATGTTTATAACAATCAGCCCCTCACAACATACTCATTATCACACAACATAACGATTTCTACTTTTTTCCATTAAACAACACATCTCACAATCCTTGTTACAAACATACCCATGTATGTTCATAACAAATCAAACATCCATAACACACCATTATCATAAACAAACTATACACAACATATTCTTCATCATATTACACATTAACGTTAGAACCATCTTTCATGACGGTGTATTACCATAAATGAGCATATGGCGTTTTAATTAAATAAACGGTTTTACCACACATATATCTCCACTTTTATGGCTAATACAACCTCCTGTAAAATAAAGACTCTCACATGGACCACAAACACTTAAATGAGTTTCTATCCGTTAACGTGCTCCAATTCTTGAGGGAATCGGAGAAGATGACTCTAATGAAATACTATAAGACCACAATGGTCTTCTCCCTCAAATTAGGTTGCATAAGCTCCGTTGCTCTGCAAAAGATCCACATCTCCCTTCATCTCCTCCAACCTCCATTGTTGCCTTTTCATCTCCAAGCTTTTCCAAATGTGTCACCATGAAGCAAGAGGAAGGTTTTGATGAGTTTTGAGGCTTAGTGGAGCGAAAAATGGTCCATTTGGGTGGAGCCACCGTTGGGAGAGAAAGGGGGAGAAAGAAAATGAAGATTAGGGTTTCTAGATCCCCTTTTTCACTTTTATAGTTCTGACGCTCTCGCCCGGGCGGGAACGGCTCGCTTGGGCGAGAATTTCGCGAATTTTTCACATTTCACATTGGAAAGCTCTCGCCCGGGCGCGGATTTCTCGCTCGGGCGAGAATCGGACAGTATGCTAAGGCCCCCCTCTAGCCTGGGCGAAAATCCTAGCTCGAACTAGAATTTGACAGCTTTTCCAGATTTCACTTTCGCTCAAACGACCACTTCTTCGCTTGGGCGAGCTTCCTATACTTCTCAAACTTAAAACGTTGAGTCCCTCGCTTAGGCGAGACCCTCTCGTCCAAGAGAGAATGGTCAAGCATGCACCTCAACACCCTAAGTTTTCCAATCAATCCGGAAACAAAATTTGAGGTGTTACACAAAAAGTCTCCAGTATAATGTGTAGAGAAAAAGAGAATTGTTCTTCTTCTTTTGGTTTATTATTTTAGAGTATAAATTGGCTAAATTTGTTCCAGGATGGTGTTGATATAACAAGGATCAGTCTCGGTGTGGATACACGTGTAGGACCTTCATACTTTTGAAGGAGAAGTTTTCTGAAGCCATCACACTGTCTCGAGGTATTTTTTATAAAAGATTTTTTCCTCGGTGTTAATAGTATGCATATTTTAACACAAAATAGATCTACTATTTTCCGCCGTGCGTGCTAGGAACTCACATATTAACCTTTAGGGACAAACAAGGTTCTAAGTTGGGGAGAGTTTATTAAGTTCCAAATTTATCATATTTTATTCACTATTTTTATGGTATTTTAACAACTTAATCAACTAAAATGAATGAAATTATACCGATACATGATTAAAAGTTGTTTAAATGACCAAGTCTCACATTTGAAGTGTTTTGTAGGCTTAATCCGGTGAAATAGTTGCAAAAGGAGAAGTTTCGGACAAAAACCAAAATTCAGCCATGACATATCCGAGTAAAATCGCGATAACTCATTTGTTCACCATTGGATCGAGCTACTTTTTGGGTATGTTGTGCCCAATTGATGGATCTTCAATGTGAATTGTCGGATCATCGAAATGAGCAAAAATATGTGCTTAATCAATTAAGTAATAGCTTAATCGATTAACTGGAGCAACAAAATCAGCATTTAGCCACTATTTCATTTGCGCTCAACGCACCCGCTGCGCTGATCGCAGTGGGTGGTGCGTTGAGTGCACGGAGGTGCACCCAGCACAAGTAGGTGCATTGAAAGGCCATGAAGAGCCAGTTGTGTAACGACCCGAAATTCTACCCTTGAAAATTTTTCTTATTTAATCCAATTCCATACATTTAACAATCAATCGTAATTACCGAGTGATTAAATTTATTTTAAAAGTCTCACTTCACACTCACACCCTATCTTTGAATCATAAATAACATACAACATTCGATAGCAGAAAAACAAAATTCATTAATATAACCTAGTAACCACCGCATACAATTAGCTATGGGTTTCCAAAACACCCATAGCTACATATATCCCGAGTTACTAGTCTCCCTAATCAGTATCATACACAAAAATAGGATTCATAGTACAATTAGTTACTTCAATTACAATCAATTAAGGTTACAAAAGAATGTAATAAGAGACATTAAAAACAAAAGTCTCTAATCCCCTACTCAAAATCATCCTTCTCCGTCCACCTGCCTGCAATATGATTAACATTTACCATGCACAAACAAAGCAAAGGAATAAGTCATTAATTCAATAAAACTCAATGTCAGTTAATCCACATTTAATAGTTTTCACAGTGATATGATTTAAATACTCTTGAACACCTTTTTCGTCATCTATACTTTTGAAAAACCATGCTACATAACTCGAGCTAGAGTCGCAAACCCATTCTGGTCGGCTAAAACGAGTTTTATTTTCATTGGCACTCCACCAATACATAAATCATAAATACACTCATCATCACTACAAACATACCCATATATATTTGTAGTGACTAAGTGATTTACCATTTATGTCATTATATTTCGAGTCTTATTTCCATTGGTACTCCCCCAATAAGTTTCGAGTCTTATTTCCATTGGTATTCCCCGAATAAGTTTCGAGTCTTATTTCCATTGGTACTCCCCCAATAAGTTTTGAGTCTTATTTCCATTGGTACTCCCCCAATAAGTTTCGAGTCTTATTTCCATTGGTACTCCCCCAATAATATTTATTTCTTTTCGAGTCTTATTTCCATTGGTACTCCCCCAAAAATATTTATTTCGTTTGAGTCATATTTCCATTGGTACTCCCCGAATAATATTTATTTCGTTTGAGTCATATTTCCATTGGTACTCCCCCAATAATATTTATTTCGTTTGAGTCATATTTTCATTGGCACTCCCCCAATAATATTTATTTCGTTTTGAGTCTTATTTCCATTGGCACTCCCCCAATAATATTTATTTCATTTCGAGTCTTATTTCCATTGGTACTCCCCCAATAATATTTATTTCTTTTCGAGTCTTATTTCCATTGGTACTCCCCCAATAAATAGTAAACCTTAAACTCACTTCTAACCATCATCAACATACCCATATATATTCATAATGATTAAGTGATTCATATTTTATCCATCATCCATAACAGAAAGTCCACGCATTTTCCACATAATGCACAAATTATAGACTTATCCTTACCTCGGTGAGTGTTGAGTTTGGTTTTTGGTGACTTCGCAAGTTCCATCGGCACCACCTCCAAACTTAGGATCTTTCCTCATTCCCACCACATAACACAATGTTAGTCATTCATTCCAAATAACAAATAAATAACTCATATTGCATCATTTAAACGTACAAGATCTTTATCATGTTCTCAATGGTTCTATACTACTTTCATTAAGAGTTTTCAACCATCTAAAACATACATATCATCTCATATTTTAACATTGTAAAGCAACTCATCTTCTACCTCTAGCATTTCACCCATCTTTCCTCTCTAACCTCATTTTCTCTCTCTAGGGTTTTGGGTTTCCATGAGTCAACCCACAAACCTCTTTCCATTCTTGGAATACTAACTCAAAACCAAGAGTTTACAAGGTACAAACGACATAAAATGAACCATAACTCAAAAGAGAGAGTTTCCATGGTTTTACACATTTTGAGAAGAGATCCATAATACCAAAAATGGGTTCTCAAGGGAAGAAGATAGTTAGGATAGAGAGTTTTACCTCTTCTCAAGCTCTTGAACAAGAATCAAAGCTCCTAGACCTTGGGATGCTCTCTTCTTTCTCCTCTCTTCAATTCTTAACCTAAAATGTGTTTGGGGTTTCCCTCATTTAATGTTCTCGTCGGGTTCTCGCTTAAGCGAGCTTTCTCTCGCTCAAGCAAGAAAATCCCGCCCATTTTAAAAAACTCAACTCTGACCCTCTCGCTCAAGCGAGAGATTCTCGCTCACAGTGTCAACCAGCCCCATATGTCATTTCTCGCCCAGGCGAGACATCTCTCGCTCAGGTGAGAATCCTCCAGTATAGCCTAGGATTTCACCCTCCCAGGTGAACTTCTCTCGCTCAAGCGAGGATCCGAGGACTGAGACTATAATTTTAAAGACTTAAAATTTGGGGTGTTACAAGTTGGAGGTGCAATGAGCGCATAGGACAGCACCATAACACTATTTAAGGACTTCCAACTCAAGCCATTTGTTATACACTTCGTAAAATTCACTTGTAATACTTATTTTCGAAGTTTCTAGGGTAGTTTAGCTCACTTAGATCGTGGAAACTAAGTGTAAGCACCATATGAATTAATCTATGCTCATTTGTGAGTGGTTCTACCACCCCATGAGTTGTGCATTGACCCTATCTTGCTTGCATTGTGTTAATATGAGTAGCTAAGTACTCCCTTGTTCGGAAGATGATATAATGGCTAGACAGTAGGAATAGTGAGGATTATTGATGTTCATGAAGGAGACGACACTTCTCAATGAACTCAAGTTCCGAATTCCATTTTATCGAGTTATGAATGAAAATACTTAATTAGATTGCTTCTTAGTTGTGATTGGTTTAATTATTCATTGTTGTATTTTGTAATTCGATTTATGAATAAAATGACATGATTTTTATGAATTATTCTTGTTGCACTTTTAATGCTTACTTGTGTTTGACGAAATGCTTATCTAAGTTAGGAAAAGAACTTTATGAAGAAATTTTGGTTCAATAGTTCAAAGCAAGTAATTCATCCTTTATACATAAAGCTAGACATAATTGCATTTTTAATTGTCACAACGAATGTCTTTACTTATATGTTTGCTAGACATAAAGTCATATTTGTATTGAAAACTCTCATACTTAATGATCTATGTTGCTAGACATTGAGACATGCTTGATGGTTCATAAATCATAATTTATCAATTTAGTTACTAGACATAGAGCTAATTTGGTAAAGTAGTAGTATAGACTGAGACATTGGTGGCTAACAATTGAGGTTGTTCATTAATCTCAACTCATCTGCATAGTTACTAGACATAGAGGTATGCATGTGTGTCATAAGCATTAATCTTGTATTTAAGCTTTAGGCTTTATTTCAAGAGTTGTTGTAGACTAAAGCATTAGTTCTCAGTGTATTTGACGTCAAATGTTGTGTGCATGTTTTATTGTTTGATTGTTTGTCAATTTACTACTATGAATAGTAAGTCAATCCCATATTTGAATTCCAACACTTCTATTATTCAAAACTTTTCCAAAACCAAATAACAAATTGAAAAACCCCTTTGAAAACTAGCTTAAGATAATAATTTGATTTTGAAATGCTTAGTTAGCAAGTCCTTGTGAATATGATAATCTCTTACCCTTTTACTTGTTTGCAAAACTGTAAGTAGTTTTTTTACACCGAATTATCGGTTCAGCAATACTCTAGAAGTTGATTCCGCCTAACTGGTGGACTAACTACTCAGGTAAATTGGGGTTTCGCTCAATTTCTAGATTTCATATAAATCGTGAATGATAGAATATTTCATGAAAAATAAGGATTTGGCTTATCCCTCTGTTTTTGTGAGTCAATGTTCCTCTATGGCTCTAAGATACTTAAATGATCTTGTGGATCGAAGAAATCAGGATGAGCATAGTCAAAATATTTTTTTAAAAACTAATAGACCTTCAATTGGTCATGTTTTCAAAATAATTCACGCTTTATAATTAAAAAAATTAATTCAGAAATAGAAAATAAATTTCACTTATAATAGTTTTCTTTAAAAAAAGTTTATAACCAAATGCATACCCATATGCCCACTTTGCATTCACAACAAAACAATCAATCTTTTTGCAATAGAAAATAGTTTTAGTCGGAATCTCGATAGTTCACCAAATGAATTGTCATTGAAACTTTCATAACAATGTAATCATAAATAAAACATAACTTTCCATCATTTTTAATCAATCTAAATTATCTATCTGAATTAATTTATTATTTTAAATTTATTTCCATTAAACATAATTAAGAAGTTGAGATTTCATATAATGTACAACTTATTATCGTCACCTTTAATTAAAGTTGTTTAAAGTTACTAGGAGTCTTTCAACGTTGTCATAGAAACATTCATTGTTATGGTCGCTACTACCACACAACACCTTTTAGCATCATTACCAAACTCTCTAGTACCACCATCGTGTTAGGGTAATGGTGGTGGCCGGTGGTGATAATTGGAGTGGTGGCAATTTGTTTAATCACTGTGGTGATGATGGTCCTAGTCATGGGGTAGTTAGGATGGTAGTGATGGTTGTCATCAAGGTAATGGTGTTATGGTGGTGATGATGATGACTAATAATTATCTTCAAGGTAACGATGTGTGGTCCTCGCTATCAAGATGGTGGTGGTTGAGATAGTGATTGGCATTAGCATGGTGACAATTAGAATGATGATAATGGTACTCATTGTTAGTGTGACAGTGGTTGTGATCAAAATGATGACGATGATAGTCATGAGAATGATAATATAGTCGGTGGTGATTGTCATATTATCATTGTTCAACATAATGGTTGTGAGGATGACGACGGTGGTTATCAAATGAGTGAAGTGGTGGTTGTCATCATTGTCGTGTTATGACATATTTTTTTATACAAAAAACTAAATAATAAAACATTTTTGTATTATTTTTAAAGATTATGTTAAAATTATTTTGAAAATGAATAAATTTCAATTTAATTTAAATTTCGGGTAGAAATATCTTATTTTACAAATAAAATTTAAAAATTGTATTTTTAGAATATCGATGAGATCATATGGGTGTTTCTATTGTTTAGTCCATTGACTCCATTCCTTCCATAACTTTTTACTTTTACTATGATGCATACAATTTAATAAATCAATAATTATAAAATGTTAATATAATTTGACCACAGTAATATTATTTAATCCACGTTAAAAACTAGATTAAAATAAATTAAAGAATAAAAGTAATAAATAATGATATAATTTAAAAAATAAAATAAAACTATGTATTAAAATATAAAATAGATTTGAAAAACATTAAAAAATGATGAATTTTGAGATAATGTGAAATATAGTGATAGAAGTTACAAAACCTATTAGGCAAAAAAGCCCAAGAAGAGAAGAACACAATACCCAAACAAGTTCCGGAACCTAAAACCCCTAATCTCAAAACCCTCTCTTCCTCATTCCCCACTTCGCATCCCATTTCCTCAACAACAATCATGGCGCAATGGTGGCGCTCCGCCACCAGCCACCTCCGAACAACGGCATCTAACCGCCACCACCTCCCTTCATCACTATCAACCTTCCGTACTGCTCCTTACCACACGATCCAAGCCATCCCTAGAGATTTCACTGGCAGCAGAGTCTCCGCTAGGGACAGAAATCAAGGTCGAATTCCTGCCGTTGTTTTCTTCCAGAACCTTCTAGAAAAAGATCCATCTTCTCGTTCCGCTTCGAAGAAACATCTTTTGACCGTTGAGAAGAAGCAGATTAAAGCTATACTTGATTCTCCTGAAGCTCCTTTCTTTTGCACTACTCGTTTTCCGCTTCAGATCCGTGCTGGTTCTGGATCTTCGCATTTGCTTGAATCTGGAAATGTGTTGCCGATTAAGGTTTTTTTGTTTTCTTTTTAACAAAATCTATTTTACTTTTGGTAACATAGAGTAATTGAACATTTTCACCATTTAGTCCATTAGAAATGGAAACAACGCGTTGGTCTATCGGTGGTAGGCCACACAGTATCCCGAGATAGATCAAAAGTCAAAGGTTCAATTCCTGACAATGACACCGGTTAGGAGGGGCATCCATGCATTCCGCAGGGGATTAGTTCCTTACCACACATGGTTAAACAAAAAACCTTATTGTCAGATAAATTAGACTAAGTTTGGCACACCTGGATGAAGGGTTGTAAGATAGTTGAGGACTTATTCAATGATCCGATCTTCGGCTCCTAACTTATAGTCCTTCAGCTAGATTATAATTTTCCGGTTAGCTTATCTATTAGTTGTACCAAATCAAGCCAATTGGCTAGCTGATTGTAACAGAACTGTTTGATATGATTTTCCGATAAGGTAGGCAACTGGTGTAAAATGATATAAGCACCTACCTTATAAGCCTATACATACTTATCAAATGGGCGCTTATAAAAGTTTGTGGTTTATTGAAATAAGCTCTTTTAGCAAAATCTAGTAGAGTTTATTTTTTTTATGAAATGTGGACTCTTAATCCTTTAATGGCTAATTATTGGGCACATTAGTAACTATGACGAATAATTTGGACTGATATTTGTGGTTCTTTTAAGAGTCAACATGTGGACACATTAGTTTCTATCAAGTATTATTTCAACCTGAAATCTCACACTTGAGGTTTTTAAGGACTAACCTGGATGTTTTCATTTTGTGCGGACTAAAGTGAGGGCTGACATTTTTCTCATTGCGAAAATAAGTTATTTACTCTTTTTATTTATTAATTGTGATTCTTTTGGTGTTGTTTATGTGTTATGTAGATTCATAGGGATGAAGAGAGTGGAAAGATTCTGAATTTGGTGTTTGTTTGGGCTGAAGATGGAATGGAATTGAAGGTAGACGTGCCTGTTGTTTTCAAAGGGGAAGATTTTAGTCCTGGTATCCAAAAAGGTGAAGTCCTTTGGATGTTTTTTCCATCTTATTGATATTGGATAACTTAGGGCTCAATCGGGTTTATGATTGACTGAAATGTGCCATGCATGAAAATGTGGTCCTTCTGTGGAAGTTGGTAAATTGTCATGTTAACATCATAGGGGCATTTGATCATTTGTACTGATGTGTTTACGCCTTATCTATGTCTAATTTAAAATTTACACCACATAGACTCTACCTTTCCTGAGTTCTTTGGTAGTTTGGCAATTTCAGTTGTGCGAGATTGATCATAAGTTGTTTTTGATAAGCTGTCACTGTTACTTTAGTAGTGTGTTATTTTCATAGACTGACAACTAATCATGTGAAAAATGGGAGGAGTAAACAGGGGCAGCTAGTGGGAGCAATTACAGCAGTGGGATTAGAGAAAGTAAAGAGGGAGGTAATTACAGCTGTTGGAGTGTGGAGAATAAATAGTCGCAATTAAATATGTAGCTAGTGATACCATTTGATAGGCATGAGTAATAACGGGAAAGAAAAGGTAGCCAATTCGAGTGGTAAGAGATAGAAACCGTAAGGACAGAACTCTTTGAATTGGATACTAGTATTATTCACGGACATTGTGCCAATTTTACATTCTTTACTTAGTTGGACCACTTGCCCTTTGTTTTTTTGCTTTTTCTTTGATGAGCCTTTTTCAAGTGGTAGTAAAATAATTATTGGAAAGATGCTTCATGATCAAACCTTTTATTTTGAGTGCTCAAAATGCAAGGTTTTTCAGGCTTTGTCTGGATGTAGCAATTGAATATGGCAAAAAATATGTAAGGATGCTTACTAATATTGACATATTTAGTTCTTTAGTATCCACCATTTACATGATTTTGGCATTTGAAACCTGAGTTTCAAAGTTATTGAGGGTATCTTATATATTTTTGTACAGGTTCCATTCTATCATTTTCCTTTCTCTTTTTTTTCTCTGATGTGGCTTTTGTTTATGTTTCTTTGTTAGCTTGTTAAAAATTTTATGCCAAACATGGCATCATCTACAGCAACCTATTAATGTTAATATGAATGGATTGTTCACACTTCACAGTTATTCATTTGTAATGAACTGTTTCTATTCAGGTTACTATAGGTGGAAGTTTGGTTCTCATAATCAATGAATTGCCAGATAAATACTTTATGCAAAACTTAATTTTTTTTTAAATAACTAATGAAAAAATATTATACTATAAACAAAAGTGAAATTAACCTATAGGTCCTTTTATTTTTTGAGAACTATTTCCATATAGTTTTACTTAAACCTTTTCAATTTAGTCTCTCTACTTGAATTAGCGATCCTATGAAAAAACTCTTTGAAACTCTAGGGACCCATTTATAGTTTTTAAACTTTAAGACCTCTTTAAAAAATTAATAAAGTATATAGATCTGCAGAATAATTTAACCCAGAGAACAACTAGAGAGATTGCTTTTGGTGGCTTAAAGTTCACTATAACCTTTTTTTTCTTCTGAAATTGTGCATATCAACAAAAGGAAAAGAAAACCAGGTATCATTTTGGACTCCATCCAGAAATGCAGATTGCTTGCTTTTAGTAATTAACTTAACACTTAAATTCAAGCACTTCAAGGACATTTTGTTTGCTGGCTTCCAAGTAAAAATGTGTGCAAGATAGGCATGTCTGGTTAGAGATTGCTTAGCAATTTTGACATGTAGAACTATGCATAATGCGCTATAATTTTTATCATTGTATGAAATTTCTATCTCTTTAAACTATCCTGTGGCTTGGCTTTCATTGCTTATGTATATTATTAATTGTTTTTGTTGTTTGTGGACATTTATGTCTTCTCATATATTGTTATGTGAATGTTATTCTCTGTCTTTCATTTATTAGCAAAATAGAGCAGTCGGCTTTAAATGTATATATTTCTTTTCTTTACCCTCTTCTGTTCTGCTTGTGTTGGGCTGAGAAAATTAATAGTAAATATATTGATTCCACAGCGACTATGCAATAGCCGTAGATTTCTATGACTTTCTTGAATTGTCAGTTTTCCAGAGAGCTGTGGAAAATGTAAGAGGTCCAGGATAAATAATTCCACTTTTGAAAAGAAAAACCTTCAGGAAAATGCTGATTAAATTTTTTTTGTGAAGCCTTTTTGGCAGTATATGTTGATTGTGATTATACAACCTTCTTTCATAGGTCAATGAATTATGTTGTTAAATGCCTTGTGAAGACTTCTGTTAAATCAAGTCAATAGTTGACTTCCCTTTCATTCTTTGCTAAAATGTACTACTGTTTTATTTTAAATGTTGACATTGATTTTTTGTTTTGCTTTTAACAATTGAAATATTTAATATCAAAGTGGGGATTTAATGTTATTCTAATGCTAATATGATTTTAACATTGTATTCCATTACAGGTGGAATTTTGAATAGGATCAGACCTAGTCTAAAATATCTGTGTCCATCTGAGCACATTCCTTCCAAAATTGAGGTAGATGTGAGCAATCTAGATATTGAAGATAAGATATTGATGCATGATATTGAGGTTCATCCATCCTTGAAGCTTCTGAGTAAGAATGAAAACATGCCAATATGTAAAATAGTTCCAACAAGTTTGGGAAACAAAGACCTTTTGGTGAGTAATTGATGAACCACTATGTTAGGTTTAAGAAGCTAACATTCCTTGAGAGAAATGCAGATATATGCATATTCCAAATAAACAGGGTTAATTCTCTGGTTTGGTGCTATGTTGCAACAGTGACGAGTTGAACCACATGAAATGTTACAAGTGTTTTTTTTTTGTTTGACTTAATTAACATTTCAATATAGGTGGATATTCATTTCTAATGCATTAATGATTTTTATTCTGTCTTTGATGGATATAGTTGGCATTTAAGTCTCTTGGTGTGACTATTGAGGTAGATAGGACCAAAATATAATGGTATAAAAGTATATTGTTTAGATCATGGGTGAATCCTTAAATGTTCTAGTCCTTTTGACTTGTTCATAAAGAAGGGACAAGGCATAACATAAGTGTCTCTTGTTTGATTTATAAATTAGTTTAGTTTATAAAAGCTTAATTAAGTGACACCATGAGACAACTATTCACAACACTAAAATATAAAAAGTTCATCTTTGTCTTTTCTCTCACTAACCTTATTACCATATCATTTTGGGTAATAGTTGAATGTTATTGTTTTGACTCCAACTATTATATTACATTTTGCATCTGATGGGATGTTATTTTCTAACTCTTATAAGTATTGGTTCCACTATATTTTTTATTTGAGAGTTATCTTAAAAGATAAATGCATATAGTCTTATTCTATGTGGTACCGATAGATATTGGCTCCATATAGGTCTGGTAATGAACCGAATTAACTTGATATTTGTTTGAAATTCAATTCGTTATTTAGCTCGATAAATTTGATTAAAGAACCAAAATAGTTGAACTTGAGTTAAAAATTGAGCTCGAATAAATGAGTTAATATTGAGTCAAATACAGTTCGATTTGTTAGGTTCATGAGCTAGCTCGGTTATGTATATAAACATGAGAGTGACTCAAGTAAGAACAATTCTCAAATAAAATTATGAGTATAGTAAATTAATGTCATGCAAATATACACGCGATTAAGATTAAAAGTTAGTTATTAATCACATGATTACTTACAAAGTTATGTGCACATTTTTTTTAATTTTGACAATTCAAATAAGATCGAATAATACTTATTAATTGTTCACATTTCTCATGTTAAAAATTGTTGTCATTTGAGTCACTTTCTATACATATTTATACATACATGTAAATGTGTGTACAATATAAAGTTTAATTGTAATTACATTTATTATTAATATTCACAAAATTTCTTTATATGAATATATAATTCACAAATACTTTGTAAGCCCTTTAAATTTATATTAATTATAAATTTGAGCTCGTTAATCTATTTTAATATAAACTTTAATTTAGTCGAACTGTAAAAATAATTTAACATTAAATTGAACTTTAAATTTGAGTCAAGTCAATCCTTAACTACTCAAATGAATCTTTAAAAGTTGGGAATCGTTCTTGTTCTGGAAGACTTGATAATTGTTTCCTATCAACCTTCCAATCTGCAAAGTAAATTCTTGTGGTCAGCAGCATAACCCTTAAAAGTTGGACCACCACACTTGATATCGATAGTCATTGGGCATTGGTCTTCATATAAGACAAAATTGACAAAGTCCCTTACCATCAAAATCCTCTTATTTTTCCTTTACTAATATCATATGAAACTATTAATATGTTAGACCAACAACATATTCGTTTAGTTGTGTAAGGTTCTGCTAGATTCTCTCGATTATTAAAAGGTCAAATGTTCGATTTCTATGAGTGATACTTGTTAGGAGAGATAGTCACGCATCCCAAAAAAAATTATTTTCTTACCCAAAAGTGAAGAATACCAAAAAAAAATATTAATATGTTGACCATAGGAAGTCAGTAGATAGCACTTGACTAAGCACAGAATTTTAGTATAGTCCTTTTTGTTAATTAAAAAAATTTAAATGACCTTTTCAAACAAAACAAAAAACAAAAGAAGTCAGCTTTGACAAGTTCTTACTTTGAGCACATTGAGCTTTAATTTTTAGTTAACACTTTCAATTTATTGTTCGTTTTTCAAGTGTTTCAGTTCCATATTTTCTTTTGTAGCGATCATAGCCATTGAACATTTGGGTTGACAAAGATGCTTAATAATTTTGTAAACTTATGTGGTATTCTTAATAATTTTGTAAACTTATGTGGTATTCTTAATAATTTTGTAAACTTATGTGGTATTCTTAATAATTTTGTAAACTTATGTGGTATTCTTAACTAGAAAAGAATTTATTACTACTAAATTTGTAGGTTAACACATCCGTTGAAATTACATTTCATGAAGAAAACTTGTCTCCCTATGTCCTTATACCCCACATAATTGATTAAATAAGCTAATCTGTTCAATTCCATTCCATTTTTTATCAATTTATTTCCATTCTAGAAGATGTAACTTTATATTAAGAAGGACTTATATCATTATGTGTATATGAAGGATGTCACATAATTGCTAAAGGCTAATTTTCAATGTTATGAAACACGAGTCGGACATTAATTTGAAAGAGGTGTAGTATAGGTTTTATACAGTTTAATCGATTAGACTGTCTGCTCAAACCAGATGACGTCATAATATCATATATAATTAATTGAAATAAATAAATAACATTCCTATGCATACACATCAATATCATACCTAACACAAACACCAATAATTTCTCATATAATCTGATAAATTGTAAAAAATATGGACAAAACTTAGGTATAATTCCTTATGTACAAATGGTGTTTATAGCCTATTAAAAGGTGACATGTGTTCATTGTCACCTATATTTTGAAGAGAGAGATTCTTAATTGCAAAAAAAGAGAAAGACTTAATAATATAAATGAACACGTGTCACCTTTTAATAAGTTACAAGCACGGTTTGTACATAAGGAATTGTACCTAAGTTTTGTCCAAAAAATATTCACATCAATATCATACCTAATACAAACACCAATAATTTCTCATATAATATGATAAATTGTAACAAATATTCACATTCTCCTTTGATTATTGGCCTTTAATTGTATTACATAATATTAAATTATGATAATATATATTGATATGAGCCTTTTTAAGAAAAAGAAAATAGTAAGAAGCATGGGGCATAGGAGTGAGTTAAAGACATTTTAATGAATGTTGGTCAAACTGGGTAGGAGGATTAGTAGAAGAATATAATATTACTCTTATTAGATAACTTAGATAGCAGCTAGGTCATCTTTTCCATAACCCACACCCTCCATTACCTTCCCATCTCCATTATCTATGAACGACCTTATACATTTTCCTACTCAGTCTCTCTATTTTTTTAATGGGTATGAACCATCCAATTTAATAATCGGGTTATCCCAATTTAACCTAATTTGATCGGATTTTGAACGACCTAAAATTGTCATAAAGAGAATGCGAGTTTCTGGTGAAACAGATCTGTTTTCTGTGTTGGGCTACGATTGAACCAATCGGATCATCCAGTCTGATTATGTCCAAACATCATTACTAATTTCTGATTATGAGTGAACTTTGTCTTTAAAAATAAAACATGCATTTTCATACTCACGACCGATAGTGAACTGCAAACATTATCATGTTTAAGAAACTTTAAGTTATTTCTATCTTAATTCTATCAAGCTAGTTACTTTTTATTGTGGTTTCATATACCACATATAAATTCAATCCAATCTATTTATTTACTTATTTAGCTTAGCTTTTCCATTCTAAAAGATGGCAAACTTTGGATTAACACGAGTTTTACATTATTATAATTCATTTCATTCCCCTTTGATTAAGTCTTAAATTGTTTTGGTGTTAGAACATCATTTTATCAAATCGTAAATAACTAATTTTTTATTATTTTTATCAACAAGACGTTGGTCAAGTGGTGTAAGTCTTACTAGATTTCGAGGATAACTAAAAAGTTAACGGTTCGATTCTTGAGAGCGACACTTGTTCATCAGGGAAGCCACACACCCCGAAAGTTGAAAGTGATTTAGTTCCTTACCCAAAAAGGTGAGAGAATTCTATTGATAATAAAAAAAATTAGTTTCTTTATATAGAGTAATTTTCTCTTCTAATAAATATTATTATCCATAATTGAACATTAACATTTGATCCTATACAATATTTAAAGATAAAGTAGAACTTTATTTAACTAACATAATTAGTTATTGGTATTTGTATTATATTGTAGTTGTACTTAATAGATTAAAAATAGATTACCAATCATATTCAAATAGTAGATGCTATTAAGAAAATAAATTACATGATCACTCAATCTCCTACTATCATTATTATTAACAAAAATATATATTACTTTCACATAATTACTTGACGAATCATTTTAGTGAATATAACAATACATTATTGAATGGTTTTGTACATGATAACATCATATTAAAATTAAATTGTTTATCACAATGGAACCAACATAATTGATAAATGATTGAATTTATTAACTAAGATATCAAATGTTCAATTCATATAGTAAAGTATAAAAAAAGCTTTGTTGACCACCAGAAGAAAAACTTCACATGAATTTTATGATTTGGAATAAATTAGTCTTAGAGTATTAACCAAAATCATTAAATAGATCCTTGATGAAAAAAATAAACTAATCGTTCACTAATCATTCTGATTAAAAAATTCTTAATAATCAATATCTTTTATTCACAATGTTTATATTATTTTAGCTGTGTAGAATACAGGTAGATGATACTCATATAGAATAGATGAAAATGAAAAAGAAAACAGTTAATTAGGTATGGTAGTTGCCTATTTATCTGGCAGGAACCTAAACTAATAACTACCAAATCTAAAATAGCACAAATAATAACTACCCTATTCCACATTCTCTCTAATTTAATAATTTTTAATTGTTTTCACCTAAAGAAAAAGAAAAAAGAAAACCTGAAACAGAAATAGAGAGAGAGACATTGACCATTATCTTAAGAGGAAGAAGAAGAAAAGGAGACAAAAAAGAAATCATTGACTTTGTTTCAAAGAACCCCTTTCTTCTTCATCATCATCTTAAGTTCTCTTCCTCTCTCTAAAACAATATTTAACATAAAAACAATTAACAAACAACACTCTTTTCTTTCTAATAGAACCAACCAATAAAAAATAATGACTCTGTATTTTCTTTACATTCTTCTCAATACATCATCATCATATCATAATCATGCCTTCTTAAAATAACAATTGAAGAAGGATAACACATTTTCATTTCTGATTCATATAATTTTATTTTCTTTCTTAAAATAAATACATCACAATGCGTTGGTTACCCACCCTTTCCAAGAAGGGCAAGAAATCTACTCAAAATGATGTCGAGGAAGACGCGGTAACAGCCGCGCCTTCCCCGACATCAATTCGATCATTTGCTTCTATTGTGCCTCAGCCACTTCCCTTGCCTGAGTTGTCATCATCCGCCCCAGTGTCATCGTTGCTTCGCCAGCAGAGAGATTGTGATTGTCGCCTTCCCTCGCCTAAGGACTTGCCTAGCCCCACCGGTGTAGCTGGCTACCGAGGTTTAGAGGAACGTGATAACGCCGCGGTTGATGGTGCAGCCACCACTGGGTTTCGAATGAGGAGGTAATTTTGTTGTTGTTGTTGTTGTTCAATTTTATGTTAGTTTGGTTTGGTTTGTACACATAAATTTTATTTGTATTATATGGATTTGGATCCTCTCCGGAAGCTGTTGTTCATGTGGTGATCATCTGTGTCACATTGAATCACAATTGTCTCAGTTTGATAGAGAATCGCTAATTGGTTTTTGCATACTAATTCTTGGTTCTTTTTTGAATTGGTTTCCTATAAGGGACGAATCGGGTTTCCACCTATAGTTTAAGTTAGAGAAATAAAAGAGAAAAGAAGAGTAATTGGTGATGTGCACTCAGCTACATGAATGAGTTACAACAAAAAAAAGAATTTTACCCTCGGGTATTGTAAGTTGATTCAAACCTACAAGAAATAGCATTGAAAATGGTTGTGTAGGAGCTATAGGAACCCTATTGAGTATACCCCTAAAGTATCATTGATAGAGTAACGTACCAATTACCAAAGAGAGAACTGCATATTAGGTGACTATGGTTTATTTTGAAGCTTTTTATTTATACATCATCTCATGATGGTTTATGAAAGAACTGCTGAAGAGGATCAGAATTCATATTATACATTACATGGTGTCTGTTTTGTTTCTTAATCAATCCCTATGTTCCATTTTGTTTTTTCTTTTCACTTTCTAGATTCCTAGTTGCATGTCCATGCAGATAGGATCATAGGATATACTATTTATGCACTGATTATTTGCATTATAAACTCTTTGTTCAGATTACTATATTGATTTAATTGAGTATTTCAACTTCTCCATGATTATTGTGTAATGCTGAATGGAGTAATTTTTTGGGAGAAAAATCACATTCAATGGAACAAATGTTTGTGCTTGTAAAAAATTAGAAGAGTTTAATTTTGATGCAGTCTTAGTATAACTTTTTTATACTGTGAAAGAACTGGAATTACCTCATGTGTGGCTTTGAAGATGGTTAATTATAAAAGTCAAACATGTATAATGATTTGACAATCAATGATTGATTAATAGTGTCTAAATCATTTACACTAATGGCCTTGTTTGTTTTTGTCATATACATGTTCATGGAAGGGATTTCAGTTTACCTTACTAGAATTATGTTTTCTTGCTTCATATGCTGAACACAGAGTTTGTTATCATTTTTTTCTTCCTGAAATCCTGTTACAGTGTTTTTGCTAGCCAAGAAACAAGAAGGAATATGGAGCAGGCTGAAAGTAGGTCATCAAGGATGGTGCACCAAGATCACGGTGGCTCTGAAAGCACTCGAGATAACTACTTGGTCAGCGTCCCGGCTAGGAGTGCTTCAAGTAGCCCTTTTGCCAGCCCACAGAAAACAGGAAATGGTGATTTTGTGCCATATTATTATGTTACTCCCAAAGGAAAACAATTCTGGTCTGCACCAGAGATGCCTACTTCTGAAGCGGGGCAGCCGCCTCCTGCGTTCTTTGATTTATTCACATTAAGCACTGAAACTTCCCCTACCCATCAAAGTCCACAGATAAGAAGTCCGCAGCGACACCTTAGAAGCTCAAGTGGACCTCCATCACCTATACATTCGATGTTATCCCTCGAGACACCAGCAGCGCGTCGTGAAAGTAGTGTTCCTGTCAGTGTTCACCCCTTACCCTTGCCTCCCGGGGCAGCCTTACCTTCACCATCTGCTGCTGCAACCTCTTTTTCCCATGCCACGGCTAAGTCAGAATCATTTCCAATGAAAAGCCAATGGCAAAAGGGGAAACTTATTGGACGTGGTACATTTGGAAGTGTTTATGTTGCCACCAATAGGTATATGAAAGCTACACAACCATTTCTTCTCTTCTTTTATCTCTCTCTATAAATGTTCTGAAACAAATTTGGCTTCCTAACAGAGAAACTGGAGCATTATGTGCAATGAAGGAGGTAGAATTATATCCCGACGATCCAAAATCTGCCGAGTGTATAAAGCAATTAGAGCAGGTACTTGTTAGTTATCACTGTAAAAATTATGCCTAGTGTTTAAAGCAGTTATGTTGTATATATTGTGTAAAATGTACTATCTGGTATGTTTTGTCATGAAACTTCTGCTAACAAATGCTGCTGCTTTAAGTTGCAATACTTAAATATTGAAAATATTCTCCCTGTTAGACAGATTAGAGGCTCAGCATAGATTAATCGGTCAATTATTTCGCTGTTACCTTTTTACTGTGTTTTCCCCCCATGACATGCATTTTGCAGCCACAATTCCTAGATTTTATTCTGATGTCCATTATGCTTAACAAAGCAGCATGATATTTTTAATGCCTTGGTTATATGTTTTATATACCACTATTGGTTTATGAATATTTGTTATGTTCTTCATCATCTTTATCTGTCTTAATAATTTATACCTTCTTTTCAGGAAATTAAAGTACTTAGCCATCTGAAACATCCAAACATTGTGCAGTATTTTGGTAGTGAAATAGTAAGCAATCTTCTAGCTCATTATTAAGTTCCACAGATTAATAATTTATAGTTTATTTCTTTACTAGCCTCAAAACCTTCTAATATCTTTGGGTTATGTGTTTGCAGGTTGAAGACCGGTTTTACATTTATCTGGAATATGTACATCCGGGTTCGATTAATAAATACATCCGTGACCACTGTGGAGCTATGACAGAAAGTGTCATTCGGAATTTTACTCGCCATATACTTTCGGGGTTGGCTTACTTACATAGCAAAAAAACAATTCATAGGTACAGTCACATGTTTGATATGTTTCATAGCTTGAGTTCAAAAGCTAGACAGATATTTTTGCAACTACTTATTTTTGAGTAAAATTCAGTTTGGATTATGTATTTTTTTAAGCTTTTCTTGTAGGGACATCAAAGGAGCTAACTTGCTTGTCGATTCAGCCGGAGTTGTTAAGCTTGCTGATTTTGGGATGGCCAAGCATGTGAGCAGTCTCCCTCTCTCTATAATGCTTTACACTTTACTGGTCTCAGTCCTTGTTGGAAAAAATGGTTCTCTAATTTCATTGATTCTGATTATAAATATTTAAAAACTCTCAAAGAATTTGGCTTAGAAACACAGGCTTTAAGTGGAAAGGCTCTAACTTATTGGTATAAAAAATTCCTTGCTCTTGGTTGGAATCTGCAATATTGTCACCCCTTAAAGCAGATCCATTTGTTTCTGAATAAACTTCTTGCAAATATCTGGCACTTCATCTGTTAATTTTCATTGATTGAATAATACTCATGTATTGTTAGAAATTATGTCCTTCTTTAGGTTTGGTCTGTACATTAGTTTGAATGCTTGGTGACAGAATGATTTTTCTCTAGATTTTCATCTCGATGTCATCTAATATTCCTATAAAGTAACTTCGAATCTCTATTTCTGCAGCTAACTGGATATGAAGCTGAACTATCTTTGAGGGGAAGTCCAAATTGGATGGCTCCTGAGGTATAATTTTAGTCTTCATTTCTTTGTAGTGTATCATACATTCTTTACTGACACATAATTTCTCCTACAGCTTATGCAGGCTGTGATGCAAAGGGATAACAGCTCTGATCTAGCTTTTGCTATTGATATTTGGAGCTTGGGTTGTACAATCATTGAAATGTTCACCGGGAAGCCTCCATGGAGCGAGTACGAAGGAGTAAGCACCTTCAGACAAATTCTCTCTTTTCGATTTATTATTCGCAGGCTACTCCAGTACCATAGTGTATAGATTCCTCGTCGTTAATAGATCCCGAATAGTAGTTAATAATAATATTATTTTCGAAAGTTTGATAACGTCGAGAACTTCTTATAACATGCTTCTGTTACCTGAGAAGCTGAACTGCTGGAGTTTTTAATGAAAGGCAATGCATCTAAGTTTTACTTATTGTGTTAAGAAAATACTACTTAGTATAAATTAGTTTTGTAACGATGCGCACGAACGGAATTAAACAAATGCTGCATTGAATTCTGTCATTTTTCTTGTTTGTGTTTCAAATAAGGTGTAGCATTGCTCATTTCTGGTTTGCTTGTGACACCTTAAAGCATTTTTATGCAACCTTTTCCAATTTGCTTTTGGATTCACCAGAATTCACATACACTATTCAGGTCCATCATTTCTTAACTTGCTTAAATTCTCATCTAATTGTACAGGCTGCAGCTATGTTTAAGGTTATGAGGGATAGCCCTCCTATACCTGAAACATTGTCATGTGACGGCAAAGATTTCCTGCGATGCTGCTTTAAAAGAAATCCAGCAGAGCGGCCAACTGCTGCAATGTTACTCGAACATCGATTTTTGAAAAACTCACAGCAGCCGGATGTTTCATCCTCTACCCAGTTGTATAACGGAACAAGCTTCATGGTAAATATGATTGTTTATAGCCTCGTTGATATTTTCGAAACCATGCTGTTTGACAATAAAAATTTCTTATGTTGGCAGGATAAACCGCATAGTTCGAGAGCAATATCTATAAATAAATCCGACCACATGTCTATCCCGTGTGCGAAGATTGCAAAGGTTAAAGCCGCTGAGAGGCGTGGATTTCTCGTTCCTTCCTTGGATATCCTCCCTTCATATTGGGACCAATGACTCCATCCATTTCTAAGTCTTGTATATAGCCTTGCGCGATTTCTTTTTCTTCGCTGAAATTGGGCATAGCAATGGAGTGTGCTCCATCTCTTCCCTCTTTTCTCAAAGCACTTTCTAATTCGATCTATATATGGCTCACAACACTCATACACACATGGTCCAAGACATTGTGATTTTCTCTAATTGTATCAGAAGAGAATTTAGTATTTTCAAATGAACGCGCGCCGAGGGTAGTTTTTGTTTACTATGCTAATGAATGGGGGCCATTGTTGTACAATAGTTTAATGGAGATTCTTGTAGGTGACTTGCATAGTTGCTGTCATAGGTTCTTTGCTGAGTTTATCAATAATGCCTCTGAAAATGAAGAGCTTATTTGGTTTGGAAGTTATGGTGAAGGAGAATCTAGCAGCAGTTTGTTGTATAATATTGTACTAACTTACAGCATTTCAGTAAGTTAGCAAGTTTTTCTTAAGTGCATATTTCCACCTGCATTTACTTTAACATGAAAGTTATGTACATATTATTATGTGATTGCAAGTGGTGTTGATTAAATTACAGAGTAATTTAGGTGTTATTGTAATAGAAATGTGAGTAACGTTATCTTCCACATCTTGGGCTTCATGTTGTCATATCTCCAACATTGTAACTCCAAATGCACATGGCCAGGCTAGAAACTAGAAAGTGAAAAAGGAACCCTATAAAATTTAATGGAGCCATAAATGCATTTCTTAATTTTGGTAAAAATAAATTGACTTATTTAGTTACTAATTTTTTTTAGTGTTTAAAATCATCATAAATATCTATTTAACTAGTTTTTTTATATTACTAAGGGTATCTCTCACTCTTTTGGGTAAAGAACTAATCCCTTTTGGGGTTCATGATTGCCCTTTCTAACTAATGTTGCTCCTAGGAATTAAACATTTGACATTTTGATCATCTTGGGATCTAGCAGAGTATTACACAACTTGACCAACACATTTGTTGGTATCCATTTAAGGAATTAATCAATAATATGGAGCTAATGATAGTGGAGTTACTCTATACCATAGTCACTAGATAAGATGTAAGCACTTGTCAAAGTCAATGTTAATTTACGAGCTATAACTTAGTTCGCTTCGGAGCGAACTTATTTTTAACCTTTAGATGAAAAAATTTAACTACTGGTCACCGGTTGAATACCCTTTAGAAGTCGGTATGGGGACATAACTTTAGTGTAGAAGTCGGTTTAGGATAATATTAATGCATCTTCCTATTGAGAAGTCGGTTTGGGCCACCTAATATCACAAAATCTCATTGAGAAGTCGGTATGGGCTTTACCAACTTCCATTGAGAAGTCGGTTTGGGCCATCCCAACTTTCATTGAGAAGTCGGTTTGAAAGATGGTAAATCTCATACCGACTTCTCAATGGAAGTTAGTAAAGGCCGTACCGACTTCTCAATAGGAACGACATCGCCCAAACCAACTTCTAAACGTGGCAGGTTTCCAGTCATCAAATCAACGGTTGAGATTAAACGCAATATCATCCAATGACCAAGGAAGCAGTTCACATCCAAGCAAACTAACTTGCCGTTCGCAAGTTAGTCGTTGCCCTTGGCAAATATAGATTATGATGGAGAGTATACTTAGTCTTCATAGTACATTTTAGTTGGCGGTCTTTATTTGTTATATCATTGTATTGTTTAACTAGTTAATCAATAATATAATATTGAGATTTGTTAACATGATCCTTCATAATGTATACCAATTATTAGACAAAAATATCCTTACGCGGATAAGTCATATTAAGTTTCATAACAAGACTATTTTAATAAATAGCTTAAAATTAGGTTACACTTCCACTTTAACCCCTCAAAACCCATCTCATTCTCAACTTCTCTCTTCCTCTACCCACTATAGCCAAAGCCCCCGCAGGTCCCAAAATTGTTTACCACACATTCATTTTAAGTAACTCTGCTAGTCTACTAATGAGGAGACATAACAAGAGAACCAAAAGTTGTTAAGGGAAGGAGATGAAACTACTGCCACAACATAAGATTAGATTGCAATTTGTTGTAGTAACCGAAAGATATGAAAGCAATGCGTTGAAATTATCTAACTCATTTTAGTCATTTAAATTACACAAAATTGGTTGTAATTACACAAAACTGGAAGAATTTTATGGTTCATAGATAACCACACAATAGCAGTTGCCATGTATCACATTACAGACTCTATTTATTCAAAACTCAATATAATTGATGTTAAAACAATGGACTAAGAGGTGACTGTGACGGTGGTCGCGATTGGATTGGGGCTGAACAATATAAAAGTTGCATAGACAAACAAAATGGAATGTGGTTGTTGCTTAGAGATTTGGAAGTTGAAGAGAATATGGTGTAATGGATATCATTGTGTTCAAGCACAATGAAGTTAGATTGCAAGGGTTTCGGGTGAGAGGAGTGAAAAATAACTTAAATTATTAAAATACCCTTGTTATTTAAATCGGAATTAATAAAATAGTAAGAATAATATTTGTCCAAATAATTGGGTACACATTATTAACATGATTCTTCATAAAATGACGTGAGATTATGTTAGTAAACCCTTATAATATTATAACAAATAGAGAGTATCAACTAAAATGTGTCCCATGATTAATATACTCTCCATCATACTCTATATTTGACAGGTGCGTATATGTGACTATGGTATAGTAAAGCCAAAACAATTAATAATAAAGCCAAAAAGTACATTAAATCCTAATTCCAATTCCAATGCAAATATATATTAAGTTATCACACAGATACAAGTGATGAATTTTAATATTTTTTCCTTTCTTATATTTGTTTCTAGTATCTTCCTTATTTTTGTTTCTTTACTCCAACTCATCTTCCTTGGGAGTGTCACCATAATCATCATCTAATTTCCATCTCATTTGTCCTAACTTGGTTGATGATTCTTCCAAATAAGTATCATCCGGTTCCATATTCCATTTTTTATAAGGTCAATGGTTATAGCTCTCACAAAATAGTGATTGAAGGCTAATGTTGTAATGAATGAAAACGAACTTGTCACTTTTTGAACAATTAAGTCTATTCTTTTTCGCATTGTGGATGTAGGAATAAGTGCTCCAAGTCATCTCAACTGTAGAGTTACTTATTGGTTCAGATAAAACTTTTTTGCCATTTCTGAAAGTTCTGGAGTTTAAGGCACATAGTTGACCACCAACCAATAGCATCTTTTGTGACCGCATCGATTTTAGCCTCTGCCCTAGCATATATTCCTCTCTTTCTGTGAAACTTAGCAAATTGGTCCCTAGCATAAGAGTTTCCCAATTAGGTCTAACTGGTTTAAACAGTTAAGCCGTCCGTTTGGATCGGATGATTTTAAATATAATTATATATAAATGTAAAATTTTATATAATTAATAATTTTATATAACTATATTGAAGTAACATCTCTCTAACTTTTTGGACCGAAATAAAACAAAACACTAGAGTAATGTTCCATTTTTTTTAAAATTTTAAGTGAACCGTCCGGTTTTTTCCTCGGGTTATTCCGGTTTAACCGGGTTTAGCATGGTCGAACTGGAATTTCTACGGTTCAAAGCGGTCAAACTACTCATTCCGTTAAGACTACTATACGAAGTCGTTTTCAAGTCTAGTCAATAATCGAACCGGTCGGACCATCCGGTCCGGTTATCACAAATGCCTCCATTACAGTAGTAACAACTTCTTTATCAAAATTTGGAGCTTTTCTTGCTGTCCTCGTAAGAACTGGTGTTTGAAGATATTATGAGTCATAAAATCTTGATGTCAATGCAAAATCAAGACAATGAATTGTATAATTCAATTTTGTCCACCTTGTTGTGATGATACTTACCATTTGTGGATAACATATTATATGTTTCTTTGTCTTCATTATCTCTTGTATTTCATCAAGCGTCATTTCCATCTTTTCATAGAATTCCCCCATCTTTGGGCCTTCACTATAAGAAAACTTGATTAATAAAAGAATAATTTTGATTGGAAACAATGGAAACCCCGAGGAAATACGAAGTATCTTTGATTGGATCTAATTCCTTCTCAATATTTGGTTTACATTCATCTAAAAAATAGCTTGGGCATTCTCAGAAGATGGAGGCTTGTAGCCTTTAGGCCCATTATCGATAGTTGCCACCATTTCAACAATTAATGATTTCTCAAAACATTATTGAGAAGTTCGAATCAACATCATCTGTATGTGGGGGTTTGTAGCAAATCAAAGATCTTACTTTTCCTATTAATGAGAAGTTCGAAGTTCTGAAAATTACATTGTTTAATTGATTATAACTGCTCTTAATTTATTAACATCATATTTACTTAATCGATTAACATCAGGTTTAAATCGATTAATATGTTTCTTGTTTTCTTGAAAACAGTTTTCTTTGCACAGAAAATTACAACGATCTACTCTATCTTAGATACAAGCTACATAATGAATTTATGCTTATATGATCACAGATCAATAACATGCCACAAATTCAATGTAATCTAAGTATGATAAGTGTAGATAAACTGAAATGTAAAGAGATAAGGGATAGAGAAAATGGAGATGACGATGTTTTATTCTGATTCGTTTGTTGGTCCACTTGCAAATTACATCCAGATCTCCCCTTCCGATCTTGAGAGATTTTTCTTCACCACAGGAACAAATGTTTACAAACACTCTTCCAATTACAAGACTCCCTTCTTGGCCCTAGAACTCCTGATTACTTTGATCCTCTCACTCGCACAACTTCTAACAGTTTGGCCTCAACCACTCCTAACTCCCAACCAAGACTTTTGCTTAAGTGAAAACAACACCTAATCGTACGTAGGATTTCCCAAATTCTATTATCTCTAACAAGGTGATGTCAACACACCGATGAGTGTAAAATTATGCTACATTTACATTACATTTAACTTATATTCTAGGACATAATTAGGACTTTAAGATTATTTTTACCTTATATTTATCTTTTGTTCGGGTTGAGCGAGCGTTTCAAATCATGTATTTATAACATTATTATTATGTAATGACATAATTTTTTATTCTTTCAATATATTATTTACTATTATTAATATATCAATGATCAACTATTATTAAATAAAATGAATACATTTATACAATTAATGAGATAAAAACTTTACAATATATAAATATTAAACTAAACTCCTAACAATATTATAAGAAAATATAGTAATATTAGAGTTTTTATATTATATATGTATATAAAATTCATATGGATTATAATTTATATGTATAAGTAATACATAAAATAGTATAGAGTAAATTACACTCACACCCCCTGAGTTTTAATGAAATTATACAAACCACCCCTCCCTTCTTTGTCATTACACAAACCACCCCTCTCTCCTACACAAACCACCCATAGATTTATACATACATTACACAGACTACCCCTGCATGTTATAAAAATGTAATATTCTAAAGAAAAAATGTGTGATGAATGTAGTTAAGTTAAACAAAATATTGTATATTGTCTAACACTTCAAATAGTACAAAAGCGAATGTTTCTTTATTATTTTTGTGTCATTAAAAAATACATTAATAATTTCAAATAAATGTTTAAATAACTCTTATATTATTTTATAACGAGCCAAATAATGAAGACGCATTGACTCTTATATTATTTGAATTTTTCTACATAATATACAATATTTTGTTTAATTAATTACACACATCATACATTTTTTTGTTTAAAATATTACACTTTTATATTATGCAGGGGTAGTCAGTAGGGGTGGTTCGTGTAAGGATAAAAAAGTGAGAGGTGATTTATGTAATTTTACTATAAAAGTCAGGGGTGTGACTCAATATTATATATGATATAATTTTGTTTATAGTTAGTGCTGTTTATTGTGTAACGTGTAGACTGTAGATGGTTTATTAGAGACCCAAAAAAGAGAATGTAAGATAAAATGAACCACACATTGATGAGTGTGAACTTAACAATAGCATTAACAACAACATTTACAAACAATTTCATTCTCGTGTTCCGCCATTGTCGTATTCCTCTTCTTCTTTGCGCTTCGTTGATGTAACCAAAATACCACCTACCACTTTCACTCTAGCTTCTCACTCCACTCATTCTTTTATCATGGCCCAATCTTCCCTCAACCATGATTCTCTTCTCAGGTTCCTTCCCTTTCAATTTTACACTTTTATGGTTATTATCATATATGGGAAAATTGGAACATGGGAAATGCAATGATTTTGTTTATATCAAACATGGTCATTGCAAGTTTTGATTTTTCTTTGTCATTGTTAAACTAATTGTGGAAATTATTGTAGTGATAGTTATTCCTATTCAGAATATGCTGAGATTGTTGTGGTGCGTCATGGTGAAACAGCGTGGAATGCGGATGGAAGAATTCAAGTACTTTTGCACTTTTCACTGTCTGAATTTTTTTGGTTGAATCTTGCATTTGTTTTGATTAGGAAAATTGGTTGAAGTTGAACCTATTCATTCCAATCTTAAATTGTTTAGCATAATGAATCGCAGCTCGCGACTGCAATTGCTGTCACGAGATTGCAGTTTTTGATTTTTTTCCGCAACCATAGCAACCCTAAATTTGGTCATATTTTCCTGGCGAAAGTGTATTTCCATGTTCCGGTTGTTGGGCGTAGCGGTCTCTGATGGAATGAGAATGGGGATAGGATTGAGATTAGGGTGGAGTGTTCATACCATTCTTTGTTTGGTATGGTATCCATAGGATTGGAATGAGACTCAATTCTATTTCTTTGTTTGGTATGCTAGAATTGATTAGTAAAAGAAATAGATTGGAAAAACGATTTATGATATTTTTGTGAAATGGAATGGGTAAATGTCTTATAACAGTCACTGCAATTGCAAAAATAGCATATAGTTTACAATAAACATCATTTTATTATTGCTTTGGACAAATTTGTACGTGTGCAGTCAAAGGCGCCAAAGCCAGGCCTAAGCTGCTAAGGTGTGGTGTTTCCCTTCAGTGAGGTGCACTGTGCATGCCTTCGACTTTGATGCCTTAGGCACACCTTTCTCGTCCTGGCAAGGCCTACCTTTAGCAACTTATTGAGAAATGTAAAATACTGAAAAAGCCTAGCCATCTAAGTTGATAATTGTGATGCTAAAGTGGAAAAGATAGTCAGAATATTATAAGCTTACTAAACTCGGTGCAATGATAAAGTTGTTTGCGTTTTGACCTGGAGGTCATGGATTCAACTCTTGGAACGGTCTCTTCACTTGCGAAGATAAGGCTGCATACATATACCCTCTCCGGATTCCACTAGGTGGGAGCCTCGTGCATTGGCTACCATTTTTTAATTGGCTGTCTTTGGACAGGGTTTTATAACTGATCATTCAAATCTTTTATTTGTACTGAGAATATTATGGTCGATAACTTAACTCATGGCAAACTAATGTAAAATACTGACATGTTTTTTCTGTTTATTCTTTTTCTAATGTGAACTTCTTTCTTGAATGAAGTGTTCACTTTTTGGTGCCTTTCGTTTCAAATGATTTAAAACCCCAGTACCTTAAGGGAATCTTTTGTTTTGTATTTGACTAGATTAAGTTTTACATGATCATAAAATAGCTTAAGTTTTTTACATGATCCAGATTGTTGTCCTAAACTGATTTTTATTAATCATTATCAATAACCTATTCAAAAATAAAATGAAATGGTAATATCCATTGTTTGCATTTTTTATTTTAAGAAAATTAAAACTAAAAATGGTAGATTCTCAATAAAATAGCTAACATTGTTTTTTGTACTTAAACTTAAATTGAATATCTACCACCGGTGTTTGCATGGAATAATATATTTTTCTCGTGCATTCATGCTTATATTTGTGGTTCCTTTCAAGCTTTCTTACCTTGGTTATTTTTGAATTTCGCTCGTACTTGTATATGTAAACAGGGTCATCTGGATGTTGAGTTAAATGAAGCTGGAAGACAACAAGCAGCTTCAGTAAGTTGTGTTTATTGCATTCTCTCATTTCTATATAAAAACCAACCAGAAGGTGAGCTTGGCGCAATGATAAGGTTGTTGCTTAGTGACCATGAGGTCACGCGTTGACCATAAGGTTGTTGCAGGGATAAGGCTGCGTACATCTACCCTTCCCATACCCCACTAAGTGGGAGCCTTGTCACTGGGCCACCTTTTATGCTTTCGTGACACTAATTCCTGCAAGTTTTATTATGGAGGTGGCTGATAGACTATCCCGGGAACCTAAGATCTCTGCTATATATTCATCTGACTTGCAAAGAGCTTTTGAGACAGCACAGACAATTGCTTCCAGATGTGGAGGGCTAGAGGTTTGAACCTAAATCCAATGTTCTTCATATTTCATTTTATCTATTCAATTGTCGTAAGATAATAGCCTAATCATGATGTCCATTTTAACATGATTATTGGTTGAAGTATTTTGGCTACTTTAGTTAATTGGCATTTTTACAATCTTGCCATTTATAATTTCCTAGGTGATCTAACTGTTTCTTTTTAATTATGAATTAAAGGTGGTGGATTTTTCTTTTTCCTTTGGTAGCAACAAAAGGTTGACTTAATTCTTACATTGGTAAAAGTAGTTGGGGCAACATCTTTTAGAAAATTATGAGCATATCTTTTCTGGGCTACTGGCATTTTACTTTTCTCTCTACACGATTGAAATTTAAAATTTATATAAATTTTGTATACAATTTTGTTAATATACTACTTCGCTTTATAAGACTGGTCTTGCACTCATTCTCTGTTTCCTAACAATATTCACCTTTGATTGAAAATCCAGGTTATCAGGGATTGTGATCTACGTGAAAGACACCTAGGGGATCTTCAAGGCCTTGTTTCTCGTGAAGCAGCAAAAACTAATCCCATGGCCTATAAGGCTTTGATCTCTAAGAATGAAGATCAAGAAATCCCAGTAAGTATTATGGAAGCATAATGTTAGAATAGAACCCCTTGATAATTCTGCATAGGCTTAATAGTGATAACAATCATGTAAAAGCTGAAGAGTGTAAGTTTTGATCGGGCGCCTGCAAATAGAAAATTCTGCAGGTTCAATGGGACGTGACCCAAGAAATTACAGGGAGGTGGGTGTCACTGATGGCTCCATGCTAGTCTATATATGTGGCTGCAGGTGGACCTTGAAGAAGCAGTAGAAAGACATGTTCAAAGAATTGATAGGAAGTTGAGTGTCACTGATGGCTCTCTGCAAGTGCATGCATAGCATGTAGAAATGTAAAATAAGAGATTCTAGATCAGAGAATGTAAAACTATGGCCATTTTAAGATCGGTTAGATCATCATCTATCTTGAGGACTCTAGACATGCTAATCATGAACCACCGTACGAATCTAGCAAATCTTTTTGAGTTTGCTTTATATTTCACATTATCTATCCATGCTCCAACTGTCTAAATTGTTTTATATAGCAACTAAATTGTTGTCCAGTAGTTTTGCTCCTATATCCTGGAATTGCCCTTTATCTCTTGCAAGTGTTCAAGATTATATCATGTCCTCAATTATGGTTAAGAGAGGCTGAGATTATAAAATATAAATCTCTTAATTAATTAATGAGAAAACAAGGGTATGACATTATGTGACAGATGGTATTTTCTGATTATATAATGATGAATGACTTAGTTGGTGCATATATGTAGCATTGATGCATATACCTTTTCTACAGGGTGGTGGAGAAAGTATTGTTCAGCTTTATGATCGCTGCACATCTGCATTGCTAAGAATTGGCGGTAAACATAAAGGTAGGCTTACCTGTGAAATTCACTGGTCACGATACATCATCGAAAATGGATTTCTCGTATTTCATCATTGATTTGGTCAGAGATATTTTATCTCGCTTCGCAATTTCAGTACTATATTCACTGACACCCAAGTCTTGCCACCTGACTTGCTTGGGTACCTTTGTTTGACATGCAAGTTGCCTCCCCTGTGGGCACCTACCTTTTCATAGTCTCTATACTGAGCTTAATATGCTTACGTTATCTGCATTAAATGCAGGTGAGCGAATAGTGATTGTCACTCATGGAGGATTCATCAGATCACTTTACAAATGGGCCTGCCCGGACGGTAGGTCTGCTGGGAAGATACACAACACATCGATAAATGTTTTTCACTTGTATGGTGAAGACAAATGGACCTTGAAAGTGTGGGGTGATATTAGCCATCTGCACCAAACTGGATTTCTGCAGTCTGGTTTTGGGGGTGACAGAACTTCTGCTTAGGATGTAATCTGTGCTTGACTTTATGTTGAGTGAAATACTTGCATAAACCTAATGCACTCAAGTTGGGTGTGTGTTAGATTATAGTAGCTAATTATTAGTTAACTATGGTATTCATGTATTGATTAATGATATATTACTGCTGCACTACATTTATGCAAGTATTATCAATGTTTGATTGTTTCCTCTCCCTGATTTAATAAAGGTTTAAGAGGAAGAGAGGAATGGATATCAAGGGGTGATACTAATATGATTGGCACCTCTTGTTTGAAGTTATTTTATTTTGCACCTTAGTCTAAGTAGTCAATTGCGGATAGCGTAACATACAAGTTCAGGATGACTGCTACAGCCAAGGGAAAAATGCATTAAAAGACTAAAAATTTAAGTTATTTGTACTCTTTTAAGTTTTGAAATAGGGAGAATGAAGTAGTATAATTAAAAATATTAAAACATAGAAGTCGAGATAGACCATGGTTGTGAAAAAAGTGGGTATGTGAGAAGGGGAGTGAGAGGAAGAAGCTTTGACTTAGAAATGTGTATGTTGGAGGTTGAAATGAGAGTCATTGATGCTGCAGAAAGAGGGAAATAAGGGGAAGAGGAGGGTTTCACACGTTTCTGCTGCAAAAAGAGGGAAAGAAGAGGACCATAAGGTTTCACATTTGTACTGCAGAATATTCCACTTGTGTTCATTGTTTGTATTCCACTTGTGTTCATATGTTTGTAGAAGGGAGAAGAAGAGGGAGTGGTAAATTACCCAAAACCCTAAAAAATCATGTCATGTATTAAAAAGGGTAAAAATGGCTTTCCTTCTTTAAGAACTAGGGTTTCATATTGCTTTGTTGCCATGTATTAAAAAATAAAGGCGAAAGGGCTTTTCTCGTTTTAAAATTGGGGTTCGATTGCACAACCTTGTTGGAACGGGTTATGAGCCGCGATTTGGCCTATGTAATCACTTCTCCCTCACCTGTGATGCGTGCAACGACCATCCATGCTGCTACACTACCCCTTGTCGTGTTGAAGGGCCAACAAATACCATCTACGCTTAGATGTGTCAAAATGGGCGGGTCTGATCAGCTGGCCCGCCAAAACCCGAAAATTTATAAGGCTTGAGTATCATATTAGGTACTTTTTATTGAATGCGGACTTTTTAGCCCGACCCAGACAAACTATATTAAAATCGGGCTCGGGCCGGGCTTACCCCGGGTGAGCTCGGGCTACCTGTTTTCCTTTATTTATTTTTATTTTTTTGGGATTTTATGGATTGATAGTTAGCCTTAGCCTTTAGGTGAAAATTATTTTACAAAATAACTTATAATAAAAAATAGAGAATATACATTGTATTATAAATTACAATAATTTTATAAGGTTAAACATAATCATATTTTTCCTATTTTACATAATAAGTATAATAACAAAATAATGTATTAAATTAAATGAGAAGACATTAAACCATATGAATCTAACTTTTCATTTCTCAATTGTGTATTTAACTAGATTTAACTCATACAACAAAAACATAATAAGAACAATAACATTTACAACAAAATTAAAAGACAACATAATTGTTTACGATAGATAATTTCACACAACCAAATTTAACATAACAGTTTACAATGAAAATGTTGATAAAGAGCATACAAAAGATCTTCAAATGGAAAGTAAAACATAATGATCATATATTACGATGATGATTATACTTTGCCATATAAAGTTTATTATAAACTTTAGTCTATACTACTATTACTATAAACCAAGATGATGTTTTTTTTTATAATTTCCAATGATTTATTTATTAAAATGAAGTTACAAATTATATTGTGTTAGGGTCGTGAGAGTTCAATAGAAATAAGAAATTTAATAATTGGGCTGTGTTAAAATTTATATACGTGGACGTGACATCACGTCTTAACTCAAGCACAAGACATTAAATCTATAAGTTTGGTTGCATTGGGCATAACAAATGTGTTAAGAAGTTATAGATGATATATATATTATTTATGTTAAAATTTAAATAAATATTTTTAGTATTATGTGGGTCGGTCCGCCACAACTCGCAACCCGCTTAGGGCAAACTTGAACTACAATTTGTTATCCATAAATTATATCCGAACTTTTTGTCCGGTTCGGATTAGCGCAAACCCGATCAGGCTAACCCAAACCCGTCCGGATAGCCCGTTTTGACACCTCTATATGTGCCATTAATAGTTAGATCTTAGTTTGCCAGTAAACCATACAAGGATATCCCTAAACTATATAATTTTTTGTGGTAATAGTTCATTAATATAATTAAGAGAACTCTTTCTTTGTTTTAATGAGAATTTTGGGTGTGCTGAGTTATCACAAATATCATTGGTCATTGGTTATAATTTTTAATGATTTGTACAAAGGTCTTCCTCAATAATGGTTAAAGGTTAACCATTTTTAAGATGCGGGGATGATTACATTTAAACATTTATTGTCAAATTAGCATTAAATAATGGTTAAAGTGTTGTGAAACCGAGTCGGATGTCAAGCTGAAAGAGCTTTCGTATTAGCTCTAACCGGTTTAATCAGTTAATCTATCCGGTCGGACCAGATAATTTTAAATATAATTAATAATTTATCTATAAATATATAATTATATATAAATGTAAATTTTATATAACTATATTGAAGTAACATTTCTCTATCTTTTTGGACCGAAATAAAACAAAACATTAGAGTAATGTTCCACTTTTTTTAAATTTTAAGTGAGGCGTCGAGTTTTTTCATGGGTTATTCCGGTTTAACTGGGTTTAACACGGTCGAACCGAAATTTCTTCGGTTCAAAGTGGTCCAACTAGTCATTCGGTTAAGACTACAAATTGGAGCCGTTTTCAAGTGCAGTCAGCGATTAAACCGGTCGGACCGTCCGGCCCGGTCTGGTTTTCACAACACTGGGTTAAAGGCTAACCATTTTTTAGATGTGGGGATGATTAAATTTAAACATTTATTGTCAAATTAGAATTAAACAAATAATTGATAACGTGTTGAGAATATTATACTTATCAAGGTTATCCTAAAAAATTTCCCAATAATTTTTTATACGGCAATAGTGCACTTCAAATGTTAGTAATATTATTTTCTAGGCGATGGAGCTTTTTGTGCGGCTATTTCCATATCACGACTAATGTAAAAAGGTGGAATACAAAGGTCTTACTCTTCAAAGCATGAATTGCAAACTATTATTGATGACACATAGTTCACAACAAAATATAAATGGGTGGTTCAGTGCATGAAGGTTCCAGATAGTGAAGTTTGGGGACGATAAATGTACATAATTTTATCCTCGAAAATGTTCAAACTTAAGAATAAAATGAGTTGATTTTCTTAAATAATAAATTATCACTATAAGTGGGAAGGTGGGAGATAGAATAAAACCTAATTACCAAAGGTTGGAATCCAAGAAGAGAGTTAGAAAGTTTATAAAGATAACTTGTTGAGAAGTTTGTGTCTCTCATTAAATATTATTAAATATTATTTAATAAGATTATTGATTGCATTGTTAAGAAGTTTGTGTCTCTCATATGTATATTAAATCTTATAAGATTTTTCTCTCTTATTCACTTGCCTATAAAATGACAATGCTATGGCATATTATCATAACATCAAAATTACAGAGAATTTTAGATTTCCTACACAAGTATATTTTGGTGAGAATTCTTGTTCCATTTGAGAGAGTATTTGTGAGATTAAATATTGTTCTTTATCCTCGTTACTATAAAAGGATTTATTGTACTCTCCCGTTTTACATAGTGAAATTTTGCTCTTGAGCGCCCGATGTTTTTTAACTCTCACACTGATGGGATTTTTCCACGTTAAATCTTGTGTCTTAATTTTCTTGCTTCTCTTTTGTTCTCAATTGATCCGATCTTGTGCTTCCGCATTGCGCTCTATCCCTAACAAGTAGCATCAGAGCTCTTACTCACTTGAGAATTTCAAAATGTCTAAATTTGACATTGAAAAGTTTGATGGAAAAATTAGCTTTTCTATTTGGCGAGTCCAAATGAGGGCCGTTCTTATCTAGAGCGGATTAAAGAAAGCTTTAGATGGGAAGTCAAAGAAATAAACTTCCATGACCGATGACCAATGAGACGAGTTGGATGAAAAGACACTTTCAACAATTCAACTTTGTTTGTCTAAGGAGGTTCTTCGAGAAGTTGCCAATGAAGAAACCAATGCGACTTTGTGGTTGAAGTTAGAAACCTTATACATGACCAAAAGTCTCGCAAACAAGTTTCGTCTCAAAGAAAGGTTACATACCTTTCGTATGGTTGAAGGTACTCCTATTCAAACTCATCTTGATGATTTTAACTCTATTATTATGGATCTGCAAAATATTGATATCAATATTGAAGATGAAGAAAAAGTTGTTTTGTTGGTTGTCTCTTTACCTTCTACCTACAAACACTTCAAAGAAATCATGTTGTATAGAAATAATGATACCTTATCCTTTGAAGATATTAAATCTAATTTATTGTCCAAAGAAAAGTTTGATCTTGAAGTTAATTCTGTGGACAAGGGTGAGGGCTTAAGTGTTCGAGGTAGAACTCAAGAAAAAGGGAGTACCAGTTATAAAATGTTCAGATCCAAATCTAGAGGCCGCAAATCCAACAAAACATGTCGCTATTGCAAGGAACCAGGACATGATATTCCTGATTGTTTCATCCTGAAGAAAAAGCAAGAAAAACAAGAAAGAAGAAAATCTCAACAATCCCCTGAAGATGTTAATATTGAAGCCGACTCTGACGGTGATGTTCCTTTATCTGTTGTCTATTCTAATAAGAGGAGTAAAATAGAATGGATTCTTGATTTTGGATGTACTTTTCATATGTGTCCTTATAAGGACTTACTTTTCACTTTTGAACATGTTGATAGTGGTGTTGTTTTAATGGGAAATGATATCCAATGCAAAGTTGCAGGAATAGGTACAGTTCATATCAAGACTAATGATGGTGTTGTCAGAACTTTGGCTAATGTCCGCTATATTCCAGATTTGAAGCGGAACTTAATTTCTCTTGGCACCCTTGAGTCTATCGGGTGCAGATATTCAGCTGAAGGTGAAGTTCTAAAAGTATCGAAAGGTGCTCTTGTATTATTAAAGGCTAACCGAGTTGGTAGTTTATATGTCTTGCAAGGCTCTGTTGTGACATGTTCAGCAGCTGTATCTTCTTCAATGCCTGATAACGATGTCACCAAATTATGGCACATGCGTCTGGGCCATATGAGTGAAAAATGCATGCACCTTTTGAGCAAGAAAGGTCATCTTGGTAAACATGACATTGGTAAGTTGGAGTTTTGCAAACATTGTGTTTTTGGGAAACAGAAAAAAGTTAGTTTCACTACTGCAACTCACCATACCAAAGGTATTCTTGATTATATTCATTCTGACCTTTGGGGGCCATCTAAAGTTCCTTCTCATGGATGATGTCGCTATATGATGACTATCATTGATGATTTTTCTCGCATGGTTTGAGTTTATTTTCTACGGCATAAAAATGAAACATTCTCCACTTTCAAAAAGTGGAAAACTCTTGTTGAAACCTAAACAGGGAAAAAGGTGAAGAAGCTCAAAACAGACAATGAGTTAGAGTTCTGTAATGGTGACTTTAATGAGTTCTGCAGAAATCATGGTATTGCTAGACACAAAACCATTCCAAGGAATCCCCAACAAAATGGTGTTGCAGAATGGATAAACAAGACTCTACTTGAGAGAGCTCGTTGTATGCTCTCAAATGTTGGGTTATGACATCGGCATGAACTTTGGGCTGAGGCAACATCTACTATTTGACTTCAAAGTTTCATAAGAAATTTGGTCAGTAGCACAAGAGGTAAATGATGGTGTTGAACCTGCCAACTATAGAGAAGTTGTTTCTTGTTCTGATTCTTCATAGTGGCTAGTGGCTATGAATAAAGAAATGGAAAGTCTTCATTAGAATGGTACTTGGGTTTGGACAGAGCTTCCCAAAGGCAAATGTCCATTGAGATATAAATGGATCTATAAGAAGAAAGATGACATTCTCGGGGTTGAAGATCCAAGATGCAAAGCAAGATGACATTCCCAAAGATTTTGTACGTGGAGAGTTGGTAGAGGAAATTTACATGGAACAACCCGAGGGATTTGTTGTTCTTGATAAGGAGCGTCTTGTCTGCCGATTGAAGAAATCTTTATATGGCCTTAAACAAGCTCCAAGACAGTGGTACAAGAGGTTTGACTCTTTCATGATTGAGCAAGGTTATTACACAGGTCAATTTGATAACTGTATTTATTTCCAAAATTTCTCAGATGGATCTTTCATATACTTGTTACTTTATGCTGATGATATGTTAATTGCTTCACGTGACAAGTCTTTGATCAGAAAATTGAAAACTCAACTCAATAATGAGTTTGAGATGAAGGAATTAGGTGCAGCCAAGAAAGTTCTTGGTATGGAAATTCACAGGGACCGTCAAACTGGTAAACTATTCTTATCTAAGCAGAAGTATATTGAGAGAGTGCTTGAAAGGTTTAATATGAATGATTGCAAACTTGTTTCCACTCCACTTTGTAATGACCCGATTTTCTACCCTTGAAAAATTTTCATTTATTTTAATCCTTTCTTACATACAGTCGTCACCTTCATTGAAAACTCTCAAGTATCACTCTTTGAAAATACCCTTTACCCTATTATATTATCATACAAATTTATGTTGCAGAAAAACATAATTCATTTAGATAACATTTACCACATACATCCAGTTACGGGTTTTCCAAGGTTATAACGTCCATAACTACATGTCACCATATTATCCTAATCAGATTACATTTATCCCAAAATGCTATCGAATCAACTACAACGTCGAATAGCAATAAAGATACTCAAGTAAATAGACACAAAGACTTCCTATTTGAGCTTCATCCTCAAAATCCTTCATTTACCTACAATGAGATTATCATAAACAACACGCAAAACAAAAGGGAGTAAGTCATTAGTTCAAACTAACATCACATGATAATCCACATTCAAATACAATCAAGCTTTGATGTAATTCATAAACACACATACGAAATTATAAACATTCAAATCATCTTCCTTTAATTTCCACTTTACTCATATTCATCCTATAGTATATATATCCCATAATATATATTCTATAGTATGCATATTACGTTCGTTCGAAACATCATCGGTCTCGTTCTTCATACCCACCCTATAACATATGTATCCCATAATATATATCCTATAGCATGTATATTACTTTCTTTCTCAACATCTTCCTTTTTATCGCTCATATTCACCCTATAAAATATATATCCCATACTATATATCCTATAACATGCATATAGCATTCATGTCATTTCTCGTCATTCATATTCACACTATAGAATATATATCCCATACTATATACCCTATAGCATGCATATGACTTTCATGTGACATTTACGTTTCTCATCATTCATATTCACCCTATAGAATATATATCCCATACTATATATCCTATAGCATGCATATGACTTTCATTTTGACATTCAGTTCTCATCCTTCATATTCACCTTATAGAATATATATCCCACACTATATATCCTATAACATGCATATGACTTTCATTACTCCGAGTCATCTTTTCATTGGGCCTCCCCCAACAATGTTACTTTCAATTGAGTCATCTTTTCATTGGGCCTCCCCCAACAATGTTACTTTCATCGGAGTCATCTTTTCATTGGGCCTCCCCCAACAATGATACTTTCATCGGAGTCATCTTTTCATTGGGCCTCCCCCAACAATGATACTTTCATCGGAGTCATCTTTTCATTGGGCCTCCCCCAACAATGTTACTTTCATCGGAATCATCTTTTCATTGGGCCTCCCCCAACAATGTTACTTTCATTTGAGTCATCTTTTCATTGGGCCTCCCCCAACAATGTTACTTTCATCGGAGTCATCTTTTCATTGGGCCTCCCCCAACAATGTTACTTTCATCGGAGTCATCTTTTCATTGGGCGTCCCCCAACAATGTTACTTTCATTTGAGTCATCTTTTCATTGGGCCTCCCCCAACAATGTTACTTTCATCGGAGTCATCTTTTCATTGGGCCTCCCCCAACAATGTTACTTTCATCGGAGTCATCTTTTCATTGGGCCTCCCCCAACAATGTTACTTTCATTTGAGTCATCTTTTCATTGGGCCTCCCCCAACAATGTTACTTTCATCGGAGTCATCTTTTCATTGGGCCTCCCCCAACAATGTTACTTTCATTTGAGTCATCTTTTCATTGGGCCTCCCCAAACAATGTTACTTTCATTTATAACAGAAAAGTCACGCATTTTCCAACATAATGCATAAATTACAGACGTATCATTTTAAACCATTACCTCTTTCACATACCTCATTCATATCAGTAAGTATGATTTAGAGCCACTTATCCTTTACCTCAGTGAGTTTTGGGGATCGGTTCCGAGTAACTTTAAAAGTCTCCTCCGCGATTTCCTCCAACCTTAGGATCTTTCCTCATTTCCACCAATAACAACAATGTTAGTCATTTATTCCAAATATCACATAAACAACTTATTTTGCATCATTTAATCATACAAAATATTCATCATCAATATTCAACCATCTAAAACATGCATAACATCTCATATTTCAATATTTCCAAAACTACTTCAATACAAGTTTCTAAATATCAAAGCATACATGTTCATCTCATATAACAACATTAAAGCACTACTCATTATCCACATCTAACATTTCATCTCTTTCTCTTTATACTCATATTCTCATTTTGGGGGTTTTTGGGGGTTTTTCATGAATAACCCATAAAACTTTCCATTCATCAAATACTAACTCTAAACCAAGAGTTTACAAGATAAAAACAACATAAAACGAACCATAACTCTAAAGAATGAGTTTCCATGGTTTCTCATGTTTTGAAAATAAATCCAACATACCCAAAACAAGTTAGAGAGGAAGAAGAAGAGTTAGTAACAAGATGTTTACCTCTTCTCAAGCTCCAAGATGAGTCCTAAGGCTCCTTGCTCTTGAAAAGCTCTCCTCTCTCTCTTCTCTTCGAAGTTCTAACCCTAAAATGTGTTATGGGTTTCTATTTTATAGACACTGCGATAAGTATACTTGTAATCGATTACACTGTGTAAATTATAGAGCCATCGTCACTATGTAATCGATTACCAACATGGTGTAATCGATTACATTAATACAATGTAATCGATTACATTAATACGATGTAATCGATTACCAGAAGTGTGTAATCGATTACATTAATACGATGTAATCGATTACCAACATGGTGTAATCGATTACATTGTGTCAGATGTACATATCTGATGCTTTTAATCATCACGTAATCGATTACCAGGACTGTGTAATCGATTACCAGGACTGTGTAATCGATTACACTGTGTCAGATGCACAGGTCTGATTAGTTTATCAGCATGTAATCGATTACCAGGAGTGTGTAATCGATTACACTGTGTCAACAGCCCAAAATTGCCATTTCTTGCCTAGGCGAGACAACTCTCGCTCAGGCGAGAATCCTCTAGTATAGTCCAGGATTTCACCCTCCCAGGTGATCCTTTCTCGCTCAGGCGAGAATCTCTCGATCAAGCGAGACTTCCAGGACTGATACTATAATTTTAAAGATTAAAATTTGGGGTGTTACACACTTGCTGCACATTTCAAGTTATCTTCAGATCTTTACCCACATACAAAGGAGGAGATAGAGCGTATGTCACATGTTCCTTACGCCAGTGTAGTTGGTAGTCTTATGTACGCTATGGTGTGCACTAGACCTGATTTAGCATATGCTGCTAGCATGGTGAGTCGATATATGCATAATCCTGGTAAGGATCATTGGAGTGCTGTAAGATGGATTTTTCGGTATCTAAAAGGTACTTATGCTCTTGACTTGGTATTTGATAGAAGCAAAGCAACCAATGATGTTGTAGGTTATGTTGATTCAGATTATGCTGGTGACAATGATAGAAGGAGATCTCTTTCTGGTTACATCTTTACTCTTTGTAATAGTGCTATCAGCTGGAAAGCTACTCTTCATCTATTGCTACATTATCTACGACTGAAGCACAATATATTTCAGTAACAGAGGGTGTGAAGGAGGCTTTTGGCTCCGAGATTTGGTAAATGAACTTGGTTTAGCACAAAATTTTCTTAGAGTATTTTGTGATAATCAAAGTGCTATTCATTTAATCAAGAATAATCGTTATCATGACAAGACCAAACACATTTATGTGAAACGTCACTTTATCCGAGATATTGTTATTGTTGGTGAAATTATGGTGGAGAAGATTCACACATCAGAGAATCCAGCAGATATGCTTACCAAGCCACTTCCAAATACCTAGTTCCAACACTGCCTAGACTTGGTTAATATCTACAGCATTTGACCGCCCTTCGGGGCTTTATTTTACGATGAGCAACTTTCCGAATTCGAGCCAATGTGAAGATTGTTGAGAAGTTTGTGCCTCTCATTAAATTTTATTAAATATTATTTAATAAGTGTTTTGATTGCATTGTTATGAAGTTTGTGCCTCTCATATGTATATTAAATCTTATTAAATATTATAAGATTTTTCTCTCTTATTCACTTGCCTATTAAAGGGCAATGATATGACACATTACATCAACAAAAAAATTAGAGAGAGTTTCAGATTTCCTACAAAGTGTATTTTGGTGAGAATACTTGTTCCATTTGAGAGAGTATTTGTGAGATTAAATATTGCTCTTTATCCTCGTTACTATAAGAGGATTTATTGTACTCTCCCTTTTTACATAGTGGAATTTTGCTCTTGAACGCCCGTGGTTTTTTACTCTTACACTGAGAGGGTTTTTTCACGTTAAATCTTGTGTCTTGTTTTTCTTGCTTTTATTTTGTTTAATCTGGTCTTGTGCTTCCGCATTGCGCTCTATCCCTAACATAATTGAATAGCATAAACCTAATTGCCAAGATTAGAAAAATGAGGTTCTTCCTTAGAGTTTGAGTAAGTTAGAGTGAAGAAAGTATCCACTCATGTTAAATGAAATATGTGGAACTGAAATTCTGTGAAAAATTCAATAGTGCTTGGAACTTTGTAAAGGTGAAAAAGGTGGACAATATGTCACCTTGTACACTATTTGATGTACCTAACAACTACGCGTCCAAATATGATGCACATGGTGTGTTTAATCTTGCATTACATGGTTAATTCAAATGATGAAACATATGTATATTTAGGGGTGAGCATGACCCGACTATACCCGCTCACCCGGTATGGCCCGATCGTGGTCGGACCCGAAAAGGGTCTAGGGTCGGGTTCGGGTTCGGGTTAAAAAATTAGATCCAATCAATATTTAGGGTCGGGTAGGGACCAAACAGGACCCGTCCCGACCCGTCCCATTTTCACTTTCTCATGATGTTTGTATGTGTCTCTGTTCAAATATATACGGAGTAATGATACTTTTTTAGTCGAAAATATCATTAATTCTCTAATTTGTCATCATATATACATGTTTAATAATATATATACACATATATTATTTTATATGTCAAATTACATATTCACAATAATAAATAATATTTAGAAGACTTTATGTAAAATGAGTATACGTTATATTTAATCGGGTCTAGGGTCGGGTCCGGGTTTAAAGGCTGACCTTGTGAATATTTCGGTTCGGGTTAACTTTGGGTTCAAAAAAATGGTCCGAACAACATTTAGGGTCGGGTAAGGACAAGCTTTAACCTGACCCAACCCGGCCCACACTCACCCCTATGTATATTGGTGAATGACCCTATATGTATTTGTTGGTACAACAGAAGCATTGTTGTGTAGCGTTTGTTACAAGCATTCAAATAAATGATAAAAATAAATAGATAAAGACGAGATAAGTTATTAACGATGTTCAATCAATTTGTGCCTACGTCCTCGAGAGTGTTCAATGATTACGAAAATTTGATTAGAAATTAAGATTACAAGCTCTAACATCCTATCATGGACCCAAGCCCTATCAAATGTTTCTAATTGATGCTTAGTGAAAGTTATAATAAGGGCATGATTCTAATATACAACATTTATTTCTCTTCTCTATTCCAATACTAGGCAATGTAGTTCTTCTTGCAAGAATTTATTTCAAGCATCCCTAACAATCTTCACTTTGTTTGAAATGGAGGAATATCTTACTCCTTAGAAATTCTACACACAATCTCTATCTTAGAGAATATCAAGTTTAACCTTGCTCAATCCCTAACCTTCTTCACCATTTCCTCCACTTGAGAGCTTGATACCCAATCAATTCAAGTCTTCCCGAGTATCATTGGCGATATCACCAAGAGCCTAAATCTCCAAACTTTTGGTGCAACTTTTCCAAACTCTTATCATCATCCAATCGAACACACTGTCTAACCATCCATTGTTATGAAGTATTTTGACATAATGAAAATCGCTACACCAGAGTTAACCAACAACCACACTCTTCAATAATTAGGTAAGCTGAGCCATTGAGCCTTCTCAGAAAACCTCAATAGCTACTACCATTGTCTATATTGACAATCATACTTCAAAGAACTGTCATAATACACCATAAGAAACCAATAGTACAACTACACACCTTGTCTCAATATTAATCATTTCACATGCTACAACCTTTGATATGAGATAATGCCCATGTAACACCCTATATCTCAATAGCAATGTTCTTGTTACACCTTGCATCCAAGCAAACGTCTGTGCTACAGACTACACTAAAGTCAGCCAACGCCTATGTCTTTTTTGGATCTTCTAGCAATTAACATCCTTCTCCATGACGTCGTAGACACACCATATTAATACACAAATTCTCATCTAAAATGAGATCATCCTTTCAAACAACTAGAGAGATATTGATAGAACCTGCTCCACCTTATGTCCATATCTCTATCAAGGTCCCAATTCCATATATGAACTTCTGGCGTTTTGCATCCAACATGTCTTCTTGTCCAATGTCTTTCATATACCTTGTCTAGCCAATTCTTCACCCTCATTTTCCATAATCCAATGTTGCTTAGATACCAATTATTGGTGCAACAGAAGCGATAATTGTGCGACGTTGGCCACAAGAAATCAAACAAAAGGCAAAGAATTATTAGAAGAGAAGAAGATACTATGTCATGTTAACAAGGTTCGACCAAATTGTGTCTAGATCCCCGAGAGTGTTGAGAGACTACTAATATATTATTATAAATTAGGATTATAAGCTCTAACATCCTCCCATGGCCCAAGACCCATGAGGTATTTCTAAATGGTGCAAGTTATAACAATGGATTTGAGTCCAATATATATAATTATTTTCTCTCATCCATTCTAATACTACATAATGTGAGACTTTATATAATAATATGTTTCAAGCTTCTCAAACAATGTTTACATTGATTCAATTAGACGAATATCTCGCTGCTTAGAAAATCAGCTTAACAATCTCCACCTTAGCAAATATCTAATTTCACGTTGCTCAATCCATAACTCTCTTTATGGGCTCCTTCACATGAGAGTCTGTTTCCAGTTAGCATAAGCATGTTTGAGTATCCTTAGTGATGTCACCAAGAGTCCAACACTCCAAACTTTTAGTACAATTTCTCCAAACATGTACAGTCGTTCAATGGAACATTTCGCATAGTCATTCATTGCTAGGAAGTCTTTCGAAACAGTCGAAATCCCGACACCATAATTCACCAACAATTGTTTTTTTTTCAATTCTCAGCTCTGATGAAACATAAAACTATCATACTCCATTTTAATTAGTATACCCATAGTAGAAATACAAAGCATGCATCATTGCCAACCATTGCCCATGCCACACCATTGTATTAAAGCAAATTCTTGTATCACATCATGCATCTCTATCAATACCCATGTTACACCGTGCATCCAATCCAATGCTTGTGTTACATCATGTGCCAAAGTCATTCAATGCTTATGTGCTTTTGTGGGTCCTCTAGCAATTAACAACCCTCTTCACGACGTCACATATATGTCATATGGATACACCACTTCTCATTTCCAAATCTCAGATCCCAATGCTCCACCTAAGTCCCAATTCAATATATGGACTACTCGGGTTCTGGATCCAACATGGATATAGTCCCTACCATGGTCCAACCATGTTTTCTTTCCCTTCAACTCTTCTGGTTTATCCTCGTACATTTCCTTTTACATATATTGTCTAGTCAACATGTCATTCACCCTCATTTGCTATAATCCATAGTTATCAATTCTATTGAACTTCTCCACCACAATTTTTAAAATGTTCATGTGATACATGAGTTATTAATTTTTAAAATATTTAAAATATGCTATAAGAATTTGTTGGCTTATTAATTTTTAAAATATTTAAACGTTGAGGATAAAATATTTATGGATTTCTTTCCTCTCACATGTGATACATGAGTTTTTTAACATCAAATTTTAAATTTATTCATTTATTTCCTTTTAGATTTTAGATTTTTGAAATTATTCAAAAGTCAAAAGTATTTTATTCAAATATGTTGCTTTATTTTATCATGCATTTTAATTATCATAATAAATTTGAATTTTATTCTTAATTACCATGCATATATGGTTAAAAGAACCTCGAAAAAATAGATTAATTTTAAATATTATAAAATAAAGATGTTAAAACAATAAATAAAAATGGAATAATCGGAGATATCAGCACAAGGTTATTAAACTCAGACATGTTAAAACATATTGAACTTGTTGAATAGGTTTGCATTAAAAATTCTAACAAAATCATAATACTAACTAGTATATTTAATATTTCTATACTTCAAATTTAAAATATTATCACCATACAAACACTTAATTAAACGACATCATTCTCTACAAATATTACCATAAGCTTCATGAAAGAAAGATGAAGATGAAGCTCCTCTAGTTAGGGATGGCAATGAAAACCGAACTCGCGGGTACCCGTCCGAAATCAACCCGAATTTAATGGGGAAAACCTGATGTGATTAGGTTCAGGTTCGGGTTTTACCCGAGTTCAAAATTCAGGTGAAAGAATGTCTCTTGTGACATGAAGGGACATACCATTTATTTGTTGGACTAACATAACTCTTGAATGGAGAGTTGTCAATGAAGTGTTAAGACTCTTGAGAAATAGTCTATATATAGTGCTTGATGGAAGCACTATACTTATCCGAAAAGGACTTGAAACACTGTCCCTATCTCTGCCCATAAAAATTGTCTCTATCAGCCATCACTAAAGGAAGAGCATAGAAAGGAAGGGAAAGAGATAGAAAAGTTTCTCTATTGACAAGAACAACACAGAACACATAGTGGAGGATCATATCATCATGGAAAGAGGTAACCTATTCAACAAGTTCAATATGTTTTAACATGAAACATATTGCCCATAAACATGAAAACATATTGAACTTGTTGAATAGGTTTGCATTAAAAATAGATCTTCTTTTACAAAATCATAATAACCTTGCATTAACCATTCTTATTATGTGAAAGAAGATCTATTTTCATGTTTTCATGGATGAACTTACATGTGGTATCAGAGCACTGTGTTTAAGAACTTATAGTTTTCCATAAATGATGATTCGATCCTAAATGATATTTTAAAATGTGTTCTTGAATGTTTAGAGAACTCAAATATAATTGTTTCCGCTCATGATAATAACGATAAAAACTCGTATCTTTTCTGTTTTGAATTTTGTGTTTCTGTTATATATATTTCGCATTGTTCAAATATATGCTGTTTATATATATGTTTCTCTATACGTATAATGCATTCTGTTTCGGATTTATATATAGCAGAACAATAAAAGTCATTCACAGTATATATTTAAAGGCAATGTTTTACTTATATAACTTTTCGGGTTCTGGTTTTGTGTAACTCTGGAAATAGAGAATGTATCATTGTGCATATGTTATGTGATGTTCATATATTCTGCATTTCATTGAACTGTTATGTTCTATAGTATGTAAATGGTACTTTATAATGTTTCCTTTTTATACTTACAGTGGGCATTTGTGATATATCTGCACTCTATTTATATTGTGTACTCTGCTGTTATTATTCTACTATATTTTGCAGAATATGAAAAATAGGGGAGGGATCCACCTACTCCAAGAGTAAGTGGAAAAACACTTACTCCACATCATGACCATTCATTCTTGGAAATCCAATGGTTTGAATTGGTGAGTACATCTAAACCATTGAATTTTTCAAGATTGGATGGCTAAGATAAAGAGTAAGTGTTTTTTGGAATAAGTGGATCCCTCCCCGAAAAAGTATTGTGATCTATTTTCAAATACATATTTAAAACACTATATATTCTGCACTTTTATGGCATTATTCGTATCATTATCCCTGTGCATATATTCTGCATTTTTTTACACTGACCATGTTGAAAATAAAGTAACATAACGAAACTTATTTTGCACTGTTCATATATAATATGAACACATGAACCATAATATTCTATTTTTCTTTTGGTTCGGTTTCTATTATATATATTCTGCACTATTTCATGAAACGTGGTGCTTTTTTTTTTTTTTTTTTGTTTCGCTGTGCAGAAATTTTGCACACTAACAATAAATGTATATTGCTCTGTTTTAAATCAACATATTTAGGTACTGTTTTTTATTTTTATTAACTTGTTTGTATATATGCAAACATAGTTACTATTTCCTTTTATTTAACTATGATTCATTTGAAATAATAGTATATGAATTGTTGAAAGTTAAACAGAACATAAACATGGAAAAGGAACAGTAAACAATGCAATATAAACCGAACAGAATATAAATACTACTTTACGATGTTTCTCTTTTATATTGAACATTATACAAAGAGTGACAGCATAATGTTAATTTGCAATGTTTGCCTTTTATATAAATGATTTATGTTTTACATTGTATATATGTATGTAAAACAGTAGTAACGAATATACATATATTTAAATTATATATATATCTATTCATAAGAAACAGTTACAGTAAAAAATATATAATGAAATGTTGATGCAATTGTTTGATGAATATATGTAACTCTATAATTTATGTGCAAGTTTGAGAGTTATGTGTATGTATAATATTATGACTTTTTAGATGTTTGGAATTATTGTATGATAGATTTGTTAATCACTAAAGTGGTCAAATCTTTATGTTTATTTAATTCCAAATTGTATGATCATATTTTATTTGTTTGGACTTATTGTATGATAGATTTGTTAATCACCAAAGTGGTCAAATCTTTATGTTTGTTTAATTCCAAATTGTATGATCATATTTCATTTACTCATTAATTTGATGTTATGAATGTTTATGAGTAAATTGAAGTTCATTATTATAAAACAGTTAAGAATCGTTCAAAGGTTGATTGTTTGTTCTTATAATCAATGAGCATAAATGTTGGTAGTGTAAATGCATCATTAGTTATATTTATATATCCAAAGATAGTAAATGTTTCTGATATATGCATGTATCATTGTCAAATTATGTGACTTCTTTTAGTGTCATTATGTCTAGTATGGTATATTGATGGATTACCTAAAGGTGAACATTAATATGCACTTATGAAATAGTTTGAATTAATTTAGCGTGTGACTCAAAGCCTTAATGTTTTTTTTTAATTTTATTGATTGCAGTACCTATTGCTTTGCATTCACAATTCTCATTTGTTCCAATTTTTAATGGACTTAACTTTTCTGAATGGAGTGAAAAAATCCAATTTTACCTTGAGGTAATGGATTTAGATTTGTCACATAGAGAAGATAAGTCAAGTGCTATTACAAATATAAGCACTGAAGAACATAAAGTTCATTATAAGAATTGGGAAAGGTCAAACAGATTGAGTCTAATGTATATGCGAATGAGTATTGCTGGCAACATTAAGTCAGCTCTTCCTAAAACTGAAAGTGCTAAAGAAATGCTAAAGTTTGTGGAAGAGCGCTCCCAAACTGCTGACAAGTCTCTTGCTGGGACACTAATGAGTACGTTAACCACCATGAAATTTGATGGTTCTCATCCTATGCATGAACATGTCATTGAAATGACAAACATTGCAGCAAGACTTAAGACATTGGGAATGGATGTGGATGAGAATTTCCTTGTGCAATTTGTATTAAATTCATTACCTTCTGAATATGGTCCTTTCCAAATGAACTATAACACCATGAAAGATAAATGGAATATGCATGAATTGCATAGTATGTTAGTTCAAGAGGAAACCAGAATGAAGAGTCAAGGAAATCATTCCATCAATTATGTTAATCATCGAGGAGCTAGAAAGAAAGTCAGTAAGAAACATGACAAGAAAGGGAAGGGACTCTTAAAGATTAACGAGTCATATTCTCAAATCCACAAGAAGGAACATCATGACAACAAATGTTGTTTTTGTCGAAAGATTGGACATTTCCAAAAGGATTGTCCAAAACGCAAAGGTTGGTTCGAAAAGATAGGTAAGCCTAGTGCTTATGTATGTTTTGAATCAAACTTAGCAGAAGTTCCTTATAATACTTGGTGGATTGATTCTGGATGTATTGCTCGTGTTTCTAATACTATGCAGGGATTCATTACGACCCGAACTACAAGACCAAATGAAAAATTTGTCTTTATGGGAAATAGAGTGAAGGTTCCAGTGGAAGCTGACGGGACTTATCGTTTAATCCTTGACACTGGACAACATTTAGATTTATTTGAAAACCTTTATATACCTAATATATCTAGGAATTTGGTTTCTTTATCTAAACTTGATGTTGCTTGATACTCTTTTAAATTTGGAAATGAATGTTTCAGTTTGTATAAATATACACATTTTATAGGTAATGGTATATTATGTGATGGATTGTACAAGTTAAATCTTGATAATCTTTTTTCTGAAACACTTTTAACCTTGCATCATAACGTTGGAATTAAGTGTGGCTTAATTGATGAACGTTCTGCTTACTTGTGGCATAAGCGTTTGGGACATATTTCCAAAGAAAGAATGAAAGGATTAGTAAAGAATGAAATCCTTCCGGATTTAGATTTTACTAATCTAAATATATGTGTGGATTGTATTAAAGGTAAACAAACAAAACACACAAAGAAGGGAGCCACAAGAAGCACTAAGCTTCTTGAAATAATACACACTTATATTTGTGGACCTTTTGATGTTAATTCTTTCAATAAAGAAAAATACTTCATTACCTTCATTGATGATTATTCACATTATGGTCATATCTATTTATTGCCTGATAAATCTCAAGCGTTAAAAGCGTTAGAGATTTACATTACTGAAGTTGAAAGACAATTAGATAAAAAGGTGAAAATTGTCAGGTCTGATCGAGGTGGTGAGTATTATGGAAGATATGATGAAAATGGACAACATCCAAGTGCATTTGCTTAATTTCTTGAAAGTCGTGGCATATGTGCACAATGCACAATGCCAAGTACACCACAACAAAATGGTGTATCAGAAAGGCGTAATAGAACATTGTTGAATATGGTTCGGAGTATGTTGAGTAATTCATCTTTACCCATTTCATTGTGGACTTATGCTTTAAAAACCGCTATGTATTTATTAAATAGGATTCCTAGTAAGGCAGTTTCAAAGACTCCTTTTGAACTGTGGACAGAAAGGAAACCTAGTTTAACGCATCTACATGTTTGGGGATGCCCAGCGGAAGCTAGAATTTATAATCCACATGAAAAGAAACTGGATGCAAGAACAATCAGTGGTTATTTCATTGGTTATCCAGAAAAATCAAAGGGGTGTAGATTTTATTGTCCAAACCATACTACAAGAATTGTTGAAACTGAGAATGCTCGGTTTATTGAGAATGGTGAAGTTAGTGGGAGTAAAACACCACGCATAGTGGAAATTCAAGAAATGAGGGTGCAAGTTCCATTTACTTGTGTCTCTAATAATGTTGTTCCTCAAGTTATTGAAACGATTAGTAATGATGAAGAACAACAAAAATAATCCCATTACTCAAAATGAAGTTGATGAACCTATAGTAGATGAACCACAAGAAATAGCATTAATAAGATCTCAAAGAGAAAGACGATCTGCTATTCCTGACGATTATGTGGTTTATCTACACGAGTTAGAAGGTGACATAGGAATTGAGAATGACCCAATTACGCTTTCACAAGCCATGGATAATGATAATGCCGATAAATGGTTAAATGCCATGAAAGATGAGTTAAAGTCTATGAAACAAAATGAGGTTTGGGACCTTGTTGAGTTACCACAAGAATGCAAAACAGTAGGTTGTAAATCGGTTTTCAAAACCAAACGTGATTCTTATGGTAACTTAGAACGATACAAGGCTATACTCAAAAATATGGTATTGACTATAAAAAGACATTTTCACCGGTCTCTAAGAAGGACTCTCTTAGAACTATCATGGCATTGGTGGCTCATTGTGATCTGGAGTTACACCAAATGGATGTGAAAACCGCCTTTATGGGGATTTAGCAGAAAATGTCTATATGGTTCAACCAATGGGATTCATAGAGAAAGGAAAAGAACATATGGTGTGTAAACTTAAGAAATCAATATATGGACTTAAGCAAGCTTCCCGATGTTCCTATGATCTTGGTCTTTTAAATGAAACTAAGATGTTCCTCTCTAGAAATTTTGAAATGAAAGATATGGGTGAGGCAAGCTATGTGATTGGAATAGAAATATTTCGTGATAGATCACAAGGATGGTTAGGCTTATCTCAGAAAGCATATATTAACAAAATTTTAGAGAGATTCAAAATGAATAAATGTTCAGCATCTCCCGCTCCAATTCAGAAATGGGACAAGTTTAGTATCATGCAATGTCCAAAGAATGATTTGGAACGGAAGCAAATGGAAGAAATTCCTTATGCATCTATAGTTGGGAGTTTAATGTATGCTCAGACTTGTACGAGACCAGATATTAGTTTTGTAGTTGGTATGTTAGGAAGATACTAGAGTAATCCTGGTATAGAACATTGGAAAGCTGCAAAGAAAGTTCTGAGATATTTGCAAGGTACAAAGGATCACATGCTTACTTATAGGAGATCGAATCATCTTGAAGTGATTGGTTATTCAGATTCAGACTTTTTCGGATGCATAGACACAAGAAAGTCTACGTTCGGTTATGTATATTTGTTAGCTGGAGGAGCTATCTCATGGAAGAGTGCGAAGCAGACTGTCATTGCTGCATCCACTATGGAAGCTGAATTTGTGGCATGCTTTGAGGCCACGGTTCATGCTAAATGGCTACGGAACTTTATTTCAGGACTTGGGGTAGTCGACAATATTGATAAGCCGCTGAAAATTTATTGTGATAATTCTGCCGCAGTCTTCTTTTCTAAAAACGACAAGTACTCCAAAGGTGCTAAACATATGGAGGTGAAATACTTTGTCGTTAAAGAAGAAGTTCTGAAACTTAGAGTGTCAATTGAGCATATTAGCACTAACCTTATGATTGCAGACCCTTTGACGAAAGGGTTACCGCCCAAAATATTTAGTGGTCATGTTAAAAATATGGGCATTATGTGTGCAAATGATTGTTGAACATTTTGTTATTAATAAAGTCTCAATTTTCGACACTCTGAGCTCATTAATATTTAAGTTTCTGATTAATATTTATTTCCATACTTATGTACACATGTGAAATGATAGTAATATTGGAAATAAAATTTTCTTTCTAAATGACATTATTATGTGATTCCCATTAATGTGTCATGTTATGTTAAGGCTAATATAGTAGTACATGGAAGGAACTATATCGCATAAATGATGTACAACCGCCATGACTCTTATTAGTTCTTGTTCTTAATCATGACTCTTAAGGGACATACCATTTATTTGTTGGACTGACATAACTCTTGAATGGAGAGTTGTCAATGAAGTGTTAAGACTCTTGAGAAAGAGTCTATATATAGTGTTTGATGGAAGCACTATACTTATCCGAAAAGGACTTGAAACACTGTCCCTATCTTTGCCCATAAAGATTGTATCTATCAGCCATCACTAAAGGAAGAGCATAGAAAGGAAGGGAAAGAGATAGAAGAGTTTCTCTATTGACAAGCACATAGTGGAGGATCATATTGTCATGGAAAGAGGTAATCCATAACCATTCCTATTATGTGAAAGCTATAAATTCTAAAGATCTATTTTCATGTTTTCATGGATGAACTTACATCGGGTTTAGGTTCGGGTTCGATATTAATAATATCAAACCCGAATAATATATATAAAACTATAAAATTCCATATATAAAAAGGCTATATATATATATATTTCACATATATATATATATATGCTATATATATATATTTCATAGTATATATATAAGCTAACTTATATAAATTTCATTCACATGTATGTATATATATATATATATAATATGTATTTTCGGGTTTTTTTTCGGGTTCGGGTTACCCGAAACTCGACGGGTTTGGGGATGGTATTATTGTTTCTAATCCCTCTTAATTCGGGTTCGGGTTTTGGATTTTGGGGTTGGAAAAACACAAACCCGAACCTGAACTGCCCCGTTGCCATTCCTACCTCTAGTGCTAAAAAAAATATAATTATAAATCTGCCTACTTGATTCATGTATATAAAATAAATACTATTGTAGGAGTAATCCTTCCATAGTGGAAATCGTCTATACCAAAACATATACCACCAATAATAAGTTGTCATGTCATTAAAATTTTCATCTCAATTTAATGGAGAAATTTACTCAGTTAATTTCGGCAACACTACTCAATACTCACATAATCTCTCACACATCTAGGGATGACAATAGATAACTACACATATGGGTATCCATAGATAATAGCTGCAATTGGTCGGGTTTAGGTCCATGTTTTTGGTCCCACGAATAATTGAAACCCGAGGTTTGGAGACCTGTTACAGACTAGTCTAGGTCCTAGTAATGAGGTATCCAGACCCTCATGTGCCCAAACCTGCGGGTACTAGAACCCGTAATTAGGAATGACAACGAGGCAGGTCAGGGTCATGTTCGTACATACACAAACCCGAAATTCAAAACCCGAATATGAACTCAGCGGGGTTGAAAAAATGTATCATATCCCCGGCTAACCATGAGTGTACTTAAGGAGAGTTATTGTATCATTTCTTTTCATTTTTATCTATCATTTCTATTTTCTCTTGTTTTATTTCATTTCTTATATGTTTGAAGAACCAATAGTATGTAAAGTTAAATTAGAAATTAAGAAAATTGATACATGATAGAACTTTCAATTGCAAATTAAATTACATTACTTTGGGGCGAGTTCGAGGTAGGGTCTTAGCTCTACCAAACCCGAACCCGAAAATTAAACCCGACTAAAACCCAATCACATCGAGTTTTCCCGTTAAATTCGGATTGGGTTCGGGTGGGTACCTACGAGTTCGATTTTCATTGTCATCCCTACCCGCAATTTCTTCATAAATCTATATATAGTAACATAATTGTATTGTAATATCATGTTAATCATAAGTGTAATCTTATATTGTTAATTCATAATTGAAATACCACATTAATTCATAATTGCAATACCATGTTAATTCATAAATATGATTGTTATGTTATTAAACAATGATTATGTTGTTAAGTTGTGATATTATGTTTGTTTGAGTAAAATGATTTGTATTTAATAGTCAACTTAAATTTGGTTAACTGATGTTGTATAATTGTTTTAGTATTACTCTCTTTTTGATGGCCTAAATAACGTATAAGATTATATGGAATCAAACACAACTGCATAAATTGTTTGCAATTACTTTTAATATATATTTTCTGAATTTTTGGGCACTTAGAGTCCTTTGGGTATTCAAGGACACATGAGTAGCTGACCAATGTACATCCACACGGATCCAGATAAAAAAATGAAGCAATAGAAAGGGTCCGAGTAATACTTACTTGGACCCATCCGGATCCATTACAATCCATATCACATCAATTACAACTTACCATGAACTACTTAGGTTCTATTGTAGCATCCAACATAGCCGCCTTCATTGCCCAACCACCACATATAGTCACCATCATCACGTGGAAACAATACACTACCATAGTTCAACATCAACACTTAACCACATCAAAAACATTCATGGGAAAACATCACCCAACTTATCAACATTGTGCAATGCTGACCAAAATGTTGAGTCCTTTTCTTTGCCACCCCAAATGAAACTGTAGCTTCCTAATCGGCATAGTGCTTACACCTACTCAAGATCCAAAGGCTCCCATACGTCTGAACCAGACCAACTTACATTCAATGTGCACGTCCCATCTTAGGGTGTGTTGTTACCCTCCCAACAAGTGTCACTCACCGGAATCGAACTATCACTATGCCAGAATACGTCTTTAAAGGTGCGTCTTCGACCGCGCTAGAAAAATTCTGTAAAACAAAAGGCAGAATAAATTTATACAGCGCAACATTAAGAATTCGCTGTTCAAATGGATTAGCGGATATAATGTTAACAGCACAACAGATAATATTCGCGGTTGAATATGTACTTGTTTTAATTCGTAATTTTTAACGGGGCCAATACTGCACATCGCTATTAATAGTAATATGTTTAACAGCGCAACCATTTCACATCGCTGATAATAAGAATATGTTTAGCAGCATCATTTTTGTTTTCGCCGTGAATTTTATATCTTATACAGCTGTAGTCTATAACTTGCGCTGTGTATTAGATATGTGTATTAAATTATTTTTGAACCCCCAAAATTCATTTTGCTTCGTAAATCGTGATATGAGTTTCTCACTCGAAAGTCGAAACAATAAAGATATCAGTTTCCCATAAATCTTTGAGTTTATATATTGAAAGAAAATGAAGAAGGATTTCATTGAAAGAAAATGAAGTTCATCAGAGATATTGATTTATCTTGTAAGAATACTTCATGGATGCTGAAATTGGAACTTCAAACTATTTTTCATCGGTTGAAAATATTTGAAGATCCTTGCGTTTTGTTGATTTTCATTGATCGTGAGGTGTTTTAATTTAGTTGATTTTCATTGATCGTTTTGTTGATTTGTCATCAATGTTTTGATTCATCATATTATATGTTTATGTAATAGAGGGATAAACTGTAGTGAAGGAGAGTTATAACTATATTCTTGAAAACTTTGTTCTTATGCCAAATGATGGGTTATATGCATTTTCTAAAAATATTCCTTACAAGCTAATATTTCAAGATGGATCAGAACATGAGAGGTGATTCATTTTTTCTGTTTGTAATTATTGAATTTGTAATCATGTTTAATTATTTTATGAATTTTATTTTCAAGGAATTATTCAATATTGAAGGGGCTAACCCACACTTTATGAATTTGTTAATTCTATTTTGCAAGATGAATAAGATCTAGAGTTACTTAATTTCTCTGAATCTGATTGAACATAATTTCTCTGTTTTGTTGTCTCTTTTGGATATTTTACCAATGATGAACATTTATTTTCTGACAATTCTATTTTCTGCAATTCTATGTTTGGAAATTATGTTGTATATATATATGCAGGTATTTGGAATTTCAGCAATCAAGATTGTTCAGCTCTCCAATCAAGTTAGAAGTTTGTTTCAGAATATATCGTATAAATTTTAAGGATTTTAATGTGTATATAGTCTGTTCCATACTTCCATTATGTAACAAAATATAATTAAAATGTAATTTTCATTTAATTTTCAATATATACAACGTACAATTTCAATCGTTTATTATGTTTTTTGTAACATTATTTAGCTTACAATTTGGATGGTATAATACTTAATGCCAGCATGCAACTTGGCGTGTTAATAAACTTATAACATATGTTTCAATAGCGAAATAATGAATGATCCACAACGAAGTAAAACGCATTGCTGTTGAATATAGAAAATAATGAACTTAATGACAGCGAAGTAAAATGCATCGCTGTTGAATACATAATATAATGAACTTAATGACAGCGGGGTAAAATGCATCGTTGTTGAATACATAATATAATGAAATAATGACAGCGAAGTAGAACGCATCGCTGTTAATATAATAAAATTAATGACAACGAATTATAAGGCATAGCTGTTAAATATAGAAAATATATAAATGCAACGACTCTTTTTTAAATGGTTTTGCTTCGTTATATGGGTTTCTCAGATATCATCAGTTTCCAACATTAAAGATATCATCAGTTTCCCTTTCCCATAAATCTTTTAGTCTATATATTGAAACAAAATGAAGAAGGATCTCATTGAAACAAGATGAAGTTCATCCGAGATATGGATCTTCAAACTATTTTTCTTGGAGATCTTTGTGTTTTGTTTATATTCTTTGATCATGAGGTATTTATTGACATCATTATTTTGTTTATTTATTTAAAAAAAATTCATTTATGATTTATCATTTTCATTTTACATGTTTATTTTCGTATCAGGTGGAGAAGAAAGCTCTAATATTGAACAAAAATGGGAACCGGTCTTTTGTGATTCACGCTGTTATTTTTATCGATCAATATGCATGCCTCCAAAGCTTATATTCACATCTTTTACTTATTTTCAAAAGATGTGACTCTTTTTTTACAAAATCTTTTCGCAAAAGAACCGCAGATGTGACTCTTCAAAGAAGGAATAATGCATTCAACTCTTCTAGCTCTTGAGGTTCAACCGCTGGTTTGTGTCCTCAAAAGAGCATCTATCCAACGTTCACACCTACAACATTCAACTTAGCATATTTAATAGATCTTTAATATTGAACAAAAATGTAACATTTAGCTTTAAGGATTTTGATGTTTTCATGTAACAAACAATTTCCATTTCATTTTATTTTGTTTTATGTACAATTTCAAGTTCAATATATATAAGATTCAATTTCATTTTGTTCAACACTTCAACTTATAACTGTCGTGTTTTAAAAGAATGAAAATGTGAATCATCAACAGCGAAATAGTAAGTTAATAATCATCAATATTGAACAAAAATGTAACATTTAATTTTAAGGATTTAATGTTTCCATGTAACAAACTATTTTCATTTTAGTTTTCAATATGTATAACATTCAATTTCCATTTCAGTTTATTGTGTTTTATGTATAATTTCAATTTCCATATATATAAGTTTCAATTTAATTTTGTTCAACACTTCAACTTCAATATATATAACTTTCAATATTATTTTTTTGAATTATCACAACAAATAAATATGTTGCGCTGTCAAAAATGAGAATTATTTTTTAACGAAAATGAATTAGTGCTATAGAAATTAGAAAGTAGTTGTAACTTGTAATTATTTTAAATTCATTTTTAAGTGAATTAACTTATCAACAGCGAAAATATATCACTACGGTGTGGAAATGTTCGGATTTATTTAAACTAGTTGTAACAGTTGTAAATTTCGCTGTTAACTGGTACATATTTAACAACAAACATATAATCTCGTTGTTAATGCTTAAATTACTACAGCGAATTTTATCGCTTCGCTGTGGATGAGAAACTCTAGACAGCGAAAATATCTAGAACGACTATTTTTTAAATGGTTTTGCTTCGTTATATGAGTTTCTCAGAGAGTGGTTGAAACATTACAAATATTCAGTTTCCAACATTAAAAATATCAGTTTCCCATAAATCTTTTAGTCTATATATTGAAACAAAATGAAGAAGGATTTCATTGAATCAAAATGCTCTCCATTTTTCGTGGATATCACTTCAGCGGAAATATAGAACTTCAAACTATTTTTCATGGAGATCTTTCTATTATCTTTATTTTTCATGGAGGAATTTTGGATTTTGGTTATTTATTTATATTTTTTTCATTTATATTTTGGTTATTGATATCAATTTATGTTTGTAACAGGGGGAGAATAAATCTCCAATGCTGAAGAAAAATTGGAATGTGTCCTTTGTGATGCATGCTATTATTCGCATCGATCATAATATCATGCATGCTTTGTTCATATCATGCATAACTAGAAAATGTCAGTCTTCCCCAGATCTTCAATATTCAACAAAAATGGGAACGAGTCATTTGTGTTGCACACTTTTTCTCATAGCATAGCATGTTATGGTTAATAGAGATATCATGAAAATTAGTGAAGAAAATCGTAAGAGAGCATCTATCCAATGCTCTCAAATATGATATTCTTCACTTTGCATGGTCTCTATTATAAATAAAATGAGACCGTACTTGCAAAGTGAAGGATATCGTTCCAAATTATATCCTTCAATTTGCAAGTACCTTGATTTCTTGATTATATCAGTCCAAATGATATCCTTCAAGCTGGTTCCTTCCACTCAGCATTTCCACTTCCAGAGGCTGCAAAGTTGAGAATAAGTGAAGAAAATCCAAATGCTTTCTCTGAAAGATGAGTCTTTCTTGAAAATCAAATGCTATGGATTAACTGAACTTCTTGATAATGCTCTTGAGGTTCACCCGCTGGTTCCTTCACAAGAGCATGGATTAACATATCTTCAATATTCTTTTGTATTGGTTTTCATTTCTTCACAAGAGAACCACAAAAGAGCATTTATCCAATGTTCACATAGTTGGTTTTGTTAAGAATAAAACTTGTCCTAGATCTTCAATATGGAACAAAAATGTAACATTTAGCTTTAAGGATTTAATGTTTCCATGTAACAAACCATTTTCATTTCAATTTTCAATATATATAACATTCAATTTCCATTTCAGTTTATTGTGTTTTATGTATAATTTCATTTTCAATATATATAAGTTTCAATTTCATTTTGTTCAACACTTCAACTTATAACTGACGTGCTTTAAAAGAATGAAAATGTGAATCATCAACAGCGAAATAGTAAGTTTTAAATGAATAATCAACAGCAAAAGTATATCACTTAAATGATTATTTCCACAGCGAAGTGATATACTTTGACTGTTGATTATATAACTGACGTGTTTTAAAAGAAGTGAATCATCAACAACGAAATAGTAAGTTTTAAATGAATAATCAACAGCGAAAGTATACCACTTAAACGACTTATCAACAGCGAAACGTTTTAATAAATAATCAACAGCGAAAGTATATCACTTCGCTGTGGAAATAGTCGGATTTTTTTCAATAATTGAAAAAATGAATTTGAATATTAAGTTTAATTAAGATATGTGCCGTTAAATGTGTCTCTTTTTGAAAAAAATTGTAATTAGTTTAACCGTTTAAGTTAAAATTTAACTCAAAATGAATAATCAACAGCGAAAGTATATCAAAATGAATAATCAACACTGAAAATATGACGTTGCGCTGTTGTATATGGAAATTAAAATATAAAAAAAAGTTGATACCCAAACGTTTGGTTACGTACTTCTCAAACTTCTAATACACAGAAAGGGAAACCCTTGAACACTCTCAAACCAAGAAACTCTTCAACACTCTCAAACCAAGAAACCCTTCATCAACACCACAAACAATGTCTTCTCAAAATGAAGTAAACGAAGAAGGAACATTGGTTAACACTCAAACTCCAATAACACAAACTCCACAAACACAAACTCAGAAACGTAAATCACATGGTATCACTGCCATGAAGAGTGTTGTTCATGCAAGAAGCAATAATAAAGGTGACAAGTTGACGGTTGAATGGAACGTAAGGGGCCAACCATTGAACAATAAGGTGGAAACACCTTAGTAAGCTACATTGGAGTTGTGGTTCGACAAAATATATCCATAAAGTTCAAACATTGGTCTGATGATAGGCTGAATGCAGCGAAGGATATTATTTGGAAGGATATAACCGTAAGTTTTTATGCAATCTGTATTCTTTGTGTTTTATTTCGAAGGATATTATTTTGTGTTTATGTAACAGTGTATTTGTATTCCATGCAAACTGTTTATGCATGAAAATGTTTATGCAACTTTTAGGCAATTTTTGATGTTGATGAGGAACACAAAGATTACATCATGAAGAGTGCTGGCAAGGCTCTCCGAGAATTTAGAACCAATTGCGGGAAATGTCTCAGAGATGCTGAAGGCAATTTCAACCTCAAGCCTCCACCCAAATATGCAAATCTCATTGATGAGGCGGATTGGATAGAATTTGTCAACTATCGCACAAAAGACGAAAAATTCTTGGTAATATATAATGTTAATGTTGACTTTGAATTCTTATGCGCTTTTATGTAATATATAATGTTCATGTTGTTTGTTTTTTCAGAAAATCAGTGAACAAAACCGTAAGAGAGCATCTAAACCGATTTATCCATATAGAGCGTCTCGAATGGGCTATAGAGGAGTTGAATAAAAAATTGTAAGTATTGTTAATTCGTATGTAATTTAGTACATTAACTAATTGTAAGCAATGTTAATGTTGTTTTGTAATCGTATATATTTAATTACATTATTATTGGTTATGTATTTGCAGCTCGAACAAAGCGAGACACCTTCGAGTGCCGCCGTAGACCTCGATGTTATGTGGGTGGATGCTCAGAAGAACAAACAAGGTGTTGTCAATAATGAAAAAGTTCAAGAAGCAGTGAACCGTGTTGTAAGTGCTTATCATTTTATTTAACTGTGTTGATTTTCATACTTTCTTTATCAATGTGGTTATTCATTAACACATGATAGTTGTTGTATCGGCCTCTTTCTTCTTGGTACTACTAAGGGTATATCATTACCTTTTGGTAATGAACTAATCTATTTTAGGGTGTATTGTTACCCTCCTAACAAGTGTCACTCTCCGGAATCGAACTATTGAACTTTTCGTCTTTCTGGGAATCTAACGGACCTTAGACCACTAGACCAACACCTTGTTGGTTCTACCTATTTCTTCTATTTCTTCATTTAAATAATGTCTTAATACAACCAAGCATGTATGTTCATTTTCTAATCTATTTTTTCCCTTTGATTATTATTGCTTTGTTAATATAAATATTTATTCTTTTCTGACAATGAATTTGGTTTGTTTATGCTAGTCCAAGTCAACCCACATGTCTATGGTATGTTCAAAAGTGAAGAAGAGGAGATTAAGACTCACAATAAATTGAATCAAATTGACATTCGATTAAAATATACGACTCCTTATTTAACTTGATAAACTTGGTTTATGAATTAAAGGAGTCGAACTTGAGCTAAAAAATAAGTTCGTTAAATAAACATGTCGAACTTGAGCAAAATACAATTTGACTCATCAAGTTCATGAGCTTACTCAATTATATATATAACTATATGTATATGAGTATATAAATATGTTTATATATATAAGTGTATATACTTGTAAAATTCTTTAATTTATATATATTAAATAAATAATCATCATTTAAATTGACGAAATGAACTAATCGAGCTAATGAAGTTCAGTCCAATTAGACAGATTATGAAATTCAGTCGAGCCAAATTCGAGCTGGAAATATAGCTCGTTTCGAACTTGAATCAAATTTCGACCCGAACAAATTATTATAGAGTTGAACTTGGTTCAACTCATTTCTAGCTTTGGAGGGGACTATTAAAATAAAGTTGAAGATGTTAGTAATCTACTATCTTATTATAAATTGAATGGTCTCAAGTTTTACAAAAATAGACTTTTTCAAATTTTGACACACTTGGATATGAAAGAGGGTACCTTTGTTGTCCTAAAATAAGATTTTCTAGAGTCTACCAAGAACATAATCCCCTTCTCATCTTCTAAAAAAAAGTCACTTTTTGCATATTCTCTTTCTCTTTACACTCTCTTCATTCTTCAATAACAAAATGAGACTCATTTTACTTTTTCTCTGCATATCATCCTTCTTTTGATCATCATTAACTTCACTTGTATGAATTCTTTTTCAAGCTCAAGCTATTTCTGTTTTATTTAAAAATATAAGTTTCTCTTAATCTTTGTTCTTCTTCTTAATATTAATATTAAGTGTTATACTCGACACTTTTATGCGTTTTTTCTGAAGTTACTTTTATGTATTATGCAATTATTAGGAAAAATAAAATCACTTTAATTCAAGATGGAATTATCTGCACGACTATAATTACTATAATTAAAATGTGGCAATTGTGTCTCTGAAAAACATTTCGATCAATTAAGTTGATACATAAATGATGTGAGTATAAACCTAAAAAATAATGAGTATTTTATTGAAGTATATAATAATAAGATAGCAAATAATGAGGTAATCATAGACTCAAATAATAATGATGTGTATTTTCAAATTGATCTCATTTTAGAATAAAATAATAATGAGTTATAACATTATTATTGTTAATAACATAATCATTTCGTTGGAAAAGATAGAATGAAATATTCATTGTATTTCTTAATCAAAACTAATAAATATATGTTATTTAGTTAGGAGGTATAATAATGTAAACTCAATAAATACAATGTTTACATTTGATTTTGATATGTATCTTGTGCATTTAATTCTCAATTGTTTATTGTATGAGTTATTTTATAATCAAATAATAATTATTTTTATTTTGAAATTGATCTTATTTCAGAATAAAATAATAATGAGTTATAAAAAATGTAATCCAATAAAAAGAGAAATAAATAGTTGATAACATTTTTAATGAAAAATTACACTAAATCATGTAAATTGATAATGTTACAGTAAAAAGAAAGAAATAATTGATAACATTTTTAAGAGAAAGAATTACACTCAATCATGTAATTGCAAACGTAATTCATAATTAATATATATTGATTTTTTTATTTTTCTTCATATATGTATAATTCCTTTACTTATTTTGACATGATTCTATTATTAATATTTATTTATTATTTATTTTTGTATTGATAAGTGCTTGATAAAGTAATAATAATTGAAGAGAAAAAGATTAAGGTAATAATTTTAAAACGGATTTGAGAGAAGATCATAAGGCAAAAAAAACATAGTACAATAAAAAATGAAAGAAATAATTTGTAACGTTTTAATGGAAAAGAATTTCACTGTAATAATATAAATGATAAGTTATAGTGAAAATGGAAAGAAATAATTGATAATTTTTTTGTGGGAAAAAAATCACATTCAATTATGTAAATTAATATCATTTTTAAAATAATTTGTTACGTATATTTAACACTTATATTTTAAATGCATGGTTGATATATATTCCATTTAAAATTTTAAACCGTTGTAACGACTCTAGCAAAAGGTGCACAGTGCATCAACCATAAAGTTCACATCCCATATAAAGAAATGCTCAAGCAAAAAAATATTCAACAATTCTTTTTCTCAAATTCTCACTTTACCTTACCATTTCATCTTCCAAATATAACAATTTTTCTATTATTTATTTTCTCTACGTATTACTCTATCACACCTTTCTAAAATCTTGGTTTTTAGTTCATTAACTATTTTGTGATTTTATATGATTTATTTCCATTTTACTTTTTTTTGGATCTTAACATTTATAATTCAGTAAATCATTCCTTATGGAGTATGGGAAGCAATAAGGTAATATCAAAATATTCTTACAAATATTTACTATGATAAAAAGACTAATTATACATTTGTGAGATTGAAATATTTGAAAATGACAATAATCTATAAAAAATATATGTTATTGTTATTAACTTTTATTTCTAGATATAACTTCTAATTAAAAATATTGCTATATATTTTTATTACTCTTTCATTTAAATTAAATATTCACACTGATTGAAATTCTTTAATATAAGTCTTTTGATTCCCAATCTTAAATTATTAGTTCAATGATTGTTTACACTTTAATTTTTCATGAACGTATAGATAAGAGTTTTCTAATATTTTTTCGCCCTTCAATCACTCATTCTACTCTTTTTCACAAGTTAAAATTTTGTCTATTTTTTTTTACAATTTTTACATGTTTAATTTTTCATGAAATCACAGATAAAAAATTTCTCACATTTTTTATCACTCCAGTCACTCATTTCATTTTTTGTTACATTAACATTTTCTATACATTCCTCACAAATTCTCTATTTTAATTTTTCATAGCTAATTTTTCTCTATTACCTTGTGCATGTTTAATTTTTTTCATTATATTAACAATGACTACTACCACCACTAACAACAATATCCACAAGATCTTTCAAAAATGACACATCAATTTTATCATTAATAACATAATTATTATTAATAACTAGCAAAGCACTCGTGTATACGCACGGTCTCGTCGTATGATTAAGAACACGAATATTATATGAGTATTCGCATGGTTTAAAATACACATGTTACCTGTACATTCTCGTTGTTAAGAGTACACATGTTACATGTGCATTCACTTAGTTAAAACATACATGTTACCCGTATATTCACATTGTTAAGAATACAAGTGTTACTCTGTATTAACATATTCAAACACATAATGAAAATAAATAATAATTTCAAATTTGAATATTTTAACAAAATTAAAATAAGAAATCGAAACATGATACCAGAAAATTGTAGAAAAAGAAACAATTTGATTTCAATTTCAATTTATTGTATTACCACAATAAATGAAAAATTGAAGTATGTAGAAACTATTCATGTTCTTAAAACTTAGAATTATATGACCAATAACAGCAATGAGGTTGATGATGTCCGCTGCAACCTCAATTTTAATTTTCAAACACTGGTAATAGTAATTTTAAATGGAAAACATGAATAATAAATACATTTGTTCTTTCTGATTTTCAATTGTAATGATTAAAAAAATTATGATTAAAATAAATTATGACTTTTGGAGAAATAAATTATTTTCCATTAAGTATAGTGATATATATTGTTATAATGTGTGAAACATCACTATAAGTCATAAACATGTTTTGGAAGAAAAACTTTCATGGAGAGGGTGACATGTGTTTTTTTTGTTATATATTAATAGATAATATTCAACAAAAACAATGTTAATTATATCAATTTCAAATTGTCCAATATAAATTATGTTATACCTTTACAATATACTAATTTAAATATGGAAGGTACCAACCTGTATACAACTAGTTTAAACATAAAACAAAAGATGAGTAATAAAATTTAAATGAGTTGAGAAAGCATAATCCATATAGAGAAGATTTGGTACAATCTCTCTGCTACTCCTCACAAACATCTAAATACATTCAAATTTCTAACAACAAATAAAATTTAGGAAATGAAAAATCAAAAGGGTAATAAACTTTCCACGTGGTACCACACAGAAGATCACAGTACACCTTTTCTTACAACCAAAATCGAACGACAACATTAATCATTTCCTTTTCTTAAAATTTCATTAATTTAATAAGAACAGTTGTTTTTTAGTCAACGAGAAAATTAATTTAGTATTTTCCGTTTCACAGTCAAAAAAGCGAAATTCTCGTCGTTTCCTTTTTATCACATTCCTTAAATCCTCTCTTTCTTCTTCTAAAACCATTCTTCTTAAACACTTCCCAATTATAGAAAAAACATTAAAAACCATAGAACCAAACTAAACCTTAATTGAAAATTTACTCTACATTTTAGCCATCAATTCTAAGAAAATCTAATGGTTTGAATTAGTAGGTAGATATAAACCATTAAATTTCTCTAGAATTGATGTATAGGAGAGTAAATTCCCACCCAAAATAAAATAAAACACATCATTTCACACTTCCACTTCAAACCTCAATATTTGAAACCTGTTTAAAAATTCAACTTCTTCCAATGTGCAAGTTAGTGAACTCATTTAACTTAAAACTGGAATTAGATTAGACCCATAACCAAACATTCAAGGATTCCAATTTTCAAATGGGTGTCTGCGTTTCAAAACCTTCTGTAAACGACACCGTTTCGAATGGAGAAAACCAAACCCCGAAAAACGACAACAAGAAATCGTCGTTTTCCCCTTTCTGCACTCCCAGCCCTGCGCATTACTTCTCCTCCAAGAAATCTCCGGCGAGATCTCCGGCCAATGCGAGCTCGGAGTCCACGCCGAGGCGGTTTTTTAATAGCGCACTCCGACCACCTTCTCCGGCGAAGCACATAAAGACGTTGCTGGTGAGGAGACAGGGTTCCGTGAAGCCGAACGAGGCGCCGATACCGGAAGGGAACGAGGATAGAGAAGTTGTTGCTTTGGATAAGAATTTTGGGTTCTTGAAGCATTTTGGGAACAAGTATGAGGTTGGAGATGAAGTTGGGAGAGGGCATTTTGGGTATACTTGTGTTGCTAAGTATAAGAAGGGAGAGCTTAAGGGTGAAAAAGTAGCTGTTAAAGTTATATCTAAAGCTAAGGTTTGATTTTCACTTGCATAGTGAATCATTATTATGACTATTTTAGTAAATTAATGGTTTGAATTGTTTATTGTTGTTGTTGCTTTTATGTTTTTTATATATATTTTATTTTATTCTGTGGAATTTTGACTATGGATCAATTGGTGTTAGAAATATAAAATTAACATAAGAATCTTTCACCTAATAATTTAAGATGCAGCAAATGTTTTAAAAATCCGTTTAATCAGTTAGGCCGCGAAATGGCGGGCTGTGTTTCTTCGGTTGATGATAATTTCTTGTGATGTTGTGAAGTTAAGTGCTATCATTGGAATAATAATTGAGCTGGTTGAACCAATTGAATCATGACCTTGACCTCGTTCTGATTCGGCTTGTAAGATTATGTTTTGAGCCAATTCTAATTGTGACCCTAAGTTCTAAGCAGTAACCTCTCCTTTCTCCTCTGCTCATTCTAAGTTCTAGGCAGTAACCCAATTCTAATTGGAACCCTATATTGAAGTTGGGTGAAACATATACTCAGTTTTGTCTGTGCAGGTTGTGTATTTGTCTTATGTGCTTTATATAATACCCCAAATTTACCCTCATTAAAATGGGTAACAGTCCTGAAGAATGGGGCATACTGTCAGATTCTCGCTTGAGCGAGAGGGTCTCGCCCAAGCGAGAGACCCAATGTTTTAATTTTGGGAATTATGGGAATTTCGCCCAAGCGAGAAAGTGGTCGCTTGAGCGAGAGAAGTCTGGGTAGACTGTGAGATTCTCGCTTGAGCGAGAGAACCTCGCCCAGGCGAGAGAGTCCGTGTTTCGAAATTTAAAACGTCGTGGGCTTCTCGCCCAAGCGAGCTATTCTCGCCCAGGCGAGAGGGCCCAACTATAAAAGTAAGGAAAGGGTTTCACAAACCCTAATCTTCACTTTCTTTTCTCCCATTTCACTCCTAACGGCGACTCCCCATGGATTTCGACTCTTCCCTCCACTAAACCTTAAAAACACATCAAAACCTCTTCCTCTTGCTTCTTAATGGAACATTGGAGTGCTTTAGAGATGAAAAAGCAAAGGAGATTTAGGGAGATGAAGCTCTTTTGCGGAATAATGGAGCTTATGCAACCTAAGGTGATGAACGGCTTGTTGGTGATAAATGGACATAATTATATTATGTGATGATGATGTTGTGAGTGGTTTTTATTATGGTAGGATAAGAGATACATTGTGTTTATGACATTGATGTGGTATCTTGTGTTGTGAGGAAGTTGCAATGTTAGAATAATGCAGTTGAAATATTATATTGTGATTGATGTTGTTGTATGGAGTTTGACCTGCCTTCGTGGTATGGATTTTGACCTGCCTTCGTGGTATGGATTTTGACCTGCCTTCGTGGTATGGATTTTGACCTGCCTTCGTGGTATGGATTTTGACCTGCCTTCGTGGTATGGATTTTGACCTGCCTTCGTGGTATGGATTTTGACCTGCCTTCGTGGTATGGATTTTGACCTGCCTTCGTGGTATGGATTTTGACCTGCCTAATAGGAATATTGATGAAGATTAAATTGGATAAACTGGTATATAAATGGTATATGTTTACTATGATTGATTTTAGATGATTGTATAAGTTGTTATACTTTAATGATATTACTCTATGTAATTCCACGCTACGGTCGCCGTAGTTGGTTCTTACTCCCTCTACTTTCCTTGTCTATGTGTTATATGTGAGTTCAGGATGTTGTTGTTGCGTCGTAGATGTTTGCTGATGGGAGTATAGACTGGAGTAGTAGTTTTGTATTCCGAAATTGTATTTGTATAATGTATGTAATATGAGGAATATGTTGAAGTAACTATAATGTATAAATGATCTCTTTCAAAAGATGCAATAAGATTAGCATGATTATCTTAATCAGTGTTGTAATTGAAACAAAGGATAATTGTATGAATTATGGATTAAAATAGAATGTGATGTCAAGTTTTTGATGAAAATGTATTATTGATTATTTCCGCATTTTGAATTAGGAAACTTAACTAATATTTAAATTTAATAAAGTTTTAAAATTTTGGGTTATAAAATCGGGTTGTTACACTTTACATGGCCTGAATATATACATTTCATGGTTATAATCATGTCATTTTGGATTTATATCTGAATACTGACATACAAATACAATGATGTGGTGGCATTTATTAATTTGCAATGTTGATTAACTCAATTGGCACTTTGATATCCTTTTATGTAAAAACCTCAATTTTATGTTATTGAAAAATTGGTGCGGATCACCTTGTTCCAAAACAAGTCAAATTGTGAATTTTTCTTTATCTATGTGGGCGGCTCGCGAGTTCACCATGGGCAGACATGACATGATATTTTATGTCCTTTTTTTCAAACGGGCATGCCCTTGCCCGTCCTAATTTATGCTGGCATTACACGAACACGGGCAGGGCGGCTCAAATTACCAATACTACTTTCAAACCATATACACCATTATATAGCAAAAACTGAGCACTGCCACAATTTTTTTTGCATCTTTAAGAGATCCTGATACTTCTAAATCTAGTAAGGAGGAAAGAGTGCAGCTTCATAAGGCAGATCCGAAATTCATCAAAGTTCAAAGATTTCAAAAAGTTTGTGCCAAAGCTCCATAAGCCATTTTTTTTGCACCTTCTGCCTTCTAGATTATTAATTGAATTTAATGGTTGTTCTTTACACTGTTGATGCCTCATCCATTATTCATAGGCATGACTTTCATTTAAAAGTCTATAATGTTTAACACATTAGTGGTGGATGATGAGCTGGCATTGTACAGAATGCTTACATACAACCCTTTTCGCTTATTAATTATCTTAATATTTTAGCTGCAAGTTGATACACGTTCTTCGTGTTAATCATCAGTGCACTTGATCTCATGCATTAGACTTTGCATTGGTGGTGGTCATGCATTTCTCCTTTGACATGGTTTACAAATTTACAAATTGTAGCTGTGGAAAGATAGAATTTTTGGAAGATTCATCTATCAGTTCTGTAAAGACTCCACCAGGAAGGAAATCATAGATAAGGTCCGTGTGCTGTCTAAAATGCTTTGAAGAAGCATGGTAAAATGTTGAAAGAGAAAATATGAGAGATGAGAAGTTCAAATTATTCAGTGCTATTGTCATATTGGGAAGCATTCCTTGTATGCTTCTTTTGTTTCATTCCTTTTGTTGTTGTGTAGTGATCTCACCTTTTTCATTCTTGTCTCAATTTTGCTTTTTCCTGTGAGCAACTTGATTTGCAAGACCATTTATTTCTTAGATCTTATTAACAGTGATTTTCTTGCATGTCTGTCTTCATAATTTACTTGAAATTTGCCCTTAGCATCTTTGGATTTTTCAAGATCATGTTTCATTAAAATAAGCCAAACTCACTTGAATTCAACCACCAATTCATATTATTTTATATTTTTTAATTATATAGTAATGAACTTCAGTTTATCTGTTTTGATTGTAGATGACCACTGCTATTGCTATTGAGGATGTGAGGAGGGAAGTAAAAATACTGAGAGCTTTAAGTGGACATAGGAATCTAGTAAAATTCTACGATGCATATGAGGACCGTGATAACGTCTATATAGTAATGGAGTATGCTCTGATTGCCATGCTTATTTAAGTTACATGCTATTTTTCATCTTTTGTAACCATTTGATCATTAATTGTCAAGGTTCTTGTCTTCCTCTTTTTTGGTTAATTAACACCTTTGTCGTGAATCTTTAGCTTTATAACAAATTTCTTTTACTACTGTGCATCTTAGATTGTGCGAAGGAGGGGAGCTATTGGATAGAATACTATCAAGGTATTTGTTTCTTTATTTTCTCAATATCCGTTCTTACGAAAGACAGAGGAAGGGAACAAATGTAATCATCAAAAGAGGAAACATTAATATTTTGTGGCTGTAATATATCCGTTTCCTCTTGCAGAGGTGGGAAATACACAGAGGAAGATGCAAAAGCTGTCATGTCACAAGTACTGAATGTTGTTGCATTTTGCCATCTACAGGGTATCGTGCATCGTGATCTTAAACCTGAGGTGAAGTATTTTTGCAATTTATTATGCTGCATTATAAGATTAAGTCCACCCCCTCTCCCTGCCAAAATAAAAAAGGGAAAGTAATTCGAAAAAGTGGGTTTGTATGCAAAGTCTTGGACAACTTGTGATTGGAAAATCTTCATGTTCTCTAAAATGAAAAAAGGGTGACATGAAGGCATTTCTTTGTCAATTAAGTATTTGAAATCCTATTTAGTGAAATAGATTTAATTTTATTTGGGTTTGGTTTATGGTTATTGCCTTATAATTCTTATGTATTAACTTCTAAGGATGGGTAATATCTGGATTAGAACTTCTTGTTCACATCCAAAGATGAGAATTCGGAGCTGAAGGTCATAGACTTTGGGTTGTCAGATTTTGTTAAACCAGGTATGCTTTGAGTCCTTTTAGGTACACTGCATGTCATGTAACATGAAGGCTTGGTTTATGTTTTGACTTTTAATTGTGATCCATAGATGAAAGGCTTAATGATATCGTTGGTAGTGCATACTATGTTGCTCCAGAAGTTCTGCGTAGAACTTACACTACAGAGGCTGATGTGTGGAGTGTTGGTGTGATTGCATATATTTTATTATGCGGAAACCGTCCATTTTGGGCACAGACTGAATCTGGGATCTTTAAGGCTGTATTGAAAGCTGATCCAAGTTTTGATGAACCTCCTTGGCCTTCTCTGTCTGACGAGGCAAAGGATTTTGTTAAGCGACTACTAAATAAAGATCCTAAAAAAAGAATGACCGCAACACAAGCATTAGGTGACTTTCTTATCCATCATTGGAGGTTCTTGGTTATTGTTACATTTCTATTCTGTTTCTTACAGCTGTATACTGCAGGTCATCCGTGGATTAAAAGTTATAAGGATGTAAGAGTACCCTTGGATATTCTAATGTTTAAGCTCATGAAGGGATATATGCGTTCTTCCTCTCTACGAAAAGCAGCTTTAAGGGTATATATTTACTTGTTTGCTTGCTTTCAAATAAACATTGAATGGAAATGAGTCTTTGATGAACTAGACATCCATTGGTATCCGCCCTTTTGATTTTCACTACTGGAACTGTGCTGTCAACCCGTTTCATAATACTCACCTTATTAAGCATTAAGGTTTTTGCCTTGTGACCTAGGGGTCACGGGTTCGAATCTTAGAAATAAGCTCTCCGCTTTCATGGGTGATACATGTACATCTACCCTGCCAATACTCCACTATGTAGGTCGTGCACTGAGCCACCCTTTTCTTTTTCCAACTAGGTGAGCTCAATTTTGGTCTACTGACAAGATGCTATTTGAAAGTTTGATGTCAAACAAAGATGGTTAAAAAAATATTCTTAAGTTGTCTCTTTAGAAACATTAGATGCGACTAGAGCATTGCATCTCAAGTGATTCTTTCTTCTGATCTTTGCTCCCGGTCCCCTTTATTGCTGTTGATCACGCTATACATGTATGTTTCCAATAACTTATTAGCCTGCTTTTTCATTGATGTCGTGGCAGGCTCTGTCTAAGACATTAGCCGTTGATGAGCTGTCTTATTTAAAGGAGCAGTTTGCACTTTTAGAGCCAAATAAAAGTGGCACCATTAGCTTCAAAAATGTCAAAGCGGTTAGTCTCCTTCGAATTATTCTTCTTGTATACTATATTCTAGGAGGTGTTTGAAATCTCACAAATTTTATCTGGCCAGGCTTTGATGAAGAATGCAACAGATGCTATGAAGGATTCACGCATTCCAGATTTTCTGGCATCAGGAAGTGCTTTTATTTATTTAACTTATGAATGCCTCGATATATGATTCAAATGATGTTTTGTACATAAACTGGTAATCAAATATTTATACAAATTATTTTGGGTGGCAGCTTAATGCATTAGAATATAGAAGGATGGATTTTGATGAGTACTGTGCAGCTGCATTTAGTGTTCATCAACTTGAAGCACTTGATAGGTGGGAGCAACATGCATGCTGTGCTTACGAACTTTTTGAAAAGGATGGAAACAGGGCTATACTCATTGAGGAACTCATTTCGGTATGCTTGTTTTGGCTTATGATAGTTTATGCATACACACATGCCTCTGGAATTCCTTATTCTGCTAACACTATTGTGTCAATTATTTTTTTCGAGGGGAAATTACACTTACCTCCTTTTGATTCGATTAATTATGCTCGACACTCCTCGTATTTTTGAAATTACACTGAATATCATTAAGGTTTATATTATCATTGCACTTACTCCCTCTAGGTTTATGTTGTCACTATTTACCCCCTTGAGATTTTTGTTATTATTTTACACTCATTAAAACATAAACCTAATGGGAGTTGGCATAACTTTTAAAATAAGAGGTGTGTCAGCGTAATTAAACCATACCTCAAGAGATGATTAGTGTAATATTCCCCTTTGTAGATGAATATATTTAACAAATCCCATTTTTTTTTGGGTCAGTTAGTTCATTTCTTATAATCCCCTTCGAGTAAACTATTACTAGTTAGGTTAGTAATCTCTAAATTAATGTACCATAAATTTCAACATTGGATTATAGAAAGTAGAAACTGCTACAAACTAGTTTCAGTTGATGTAAAGTTTATGTTTTATCTGTATAGGTTTTTTTAACAGTTTAATTAATACTCATGTACCGTTTCGACTAAATAATCAGGAGCTTGGCCTTGGTCCATCTGTTCCTGTCCATGCTGTTCTTCATGACTGGATTCGGCACACCGATGGAAAGTTAAGCTTCCTTGGGTTTGTTAAATTGCTGCATGGTCCATCTAGAAATCTTGTGAAACCTCAATAGAAAACTTTGAAGCCCCATCAGAAGTGCCAAGAATGCTTAAATATACTATGATGAACTGGCCAATAAATTACCGGTCGACATATGACAATCCCATCATGAAGGGATCGTTGCCGTCGTCAGATTATGCTTCGTATAAATCATCTGGGGTTATCTCCCATTTTATAAGGCTGGAGCTCTTTTACACATGGAGCAGGATTCAAACCTGCTTCTACAGGCATTATTTATATTTTCAACTGTAAAGCTGTAGTCTGTGTTAAGTTGCAGGTTATATTATATTTTGTGATTGTTTTTAGGTTATTTAACATTTTGTAGATTCACCATTGAGGAGTATCATTCTTGTCTACGTGACAATTCACTGCATATTTGTATGAAAGAAGTTCTTAGAGCTTAGGTCTCAACTTCATTGTTGCTTTTGAGAATTTTTCTCATGGATGATTTTCTCATCATTTAATGGTATTTGCTATGTTGTTTGAAAAATATTTTTAAGCTTTCTGTTACTATCCATTGACCCAAATACCTTGGACCGTTGATGGGCATCCATCCTAAGAGGCCAACTGGCCGGCCAATACGCAAAAACCTGGACCAAAAAGGTCAAGATAGACCCAAGATTTGGGCCAGCCAATCAAGGCCAACAAGGTGCAAGATTTGGTCTATGAGGTAACTTATAAGTGAAGACACTCTTAGAGGGATGCCATAGGTTCAGGTGTAGACATACCCGACTCACTGGTTGAAAGGGAAAGAACATAACATCAATGTGTTTGAATTTTAATTATTCTGACTTAGATTTACCCAAAACAAAATGGGATTTGTTAAATATGAACTAACACAATTAGAATGACATACATTTCAATAAACATGTTATTCCTTAAGCACTTGACTCATCATGCAATATACAACTCAATTCATGCAACCAATCAGCTAAGAAGCCAAAAATTTTAGTAAACAAATAGCTCATGCATGTTAATCAACATCAAATAAAAATGAAAAGAGATACTATACAAATTTGCTCATCTCCAAAATTAGGCCAAATTCACCCCTAAGAGGAAGCTCCAAATATGAATACTAACACACATCAAAGCACAAAAGGTACAAAAACAGAAACTAATGCAAAACAAAAAATAAACTAGGTTGCCTCCTAGGAAGCGCTTCTTTAGTGTCAATAGCTTGACAGATGATGTGTCCTTAAGGATCACATAGTTGGAGCAACCAAAGTAGCACAACATTTGATTGCTTATACCGCTTCAGTACGATATTCACCCTCTTTAGACATGAGTCAATAAGGATTCTCCTCTTATTTTATTCTCTACTATTCCGTCCCATTCTATGACTCACTCTTTCTCTTCTTTTTTTCTTTTAGAATATTTTTATAACTACGCCTAACTTACTCTTACTTGTTTCAGTCTCTCTAAACTATATTATTGCACTCTTCTCCCAGAGCATTCTTATAACCCATTGTTTTATCAATATCATTACGGATCACCAACCGTTGTTGTGATAGGGCTGCATTGCTCCTTAGAATCAGATTGAATGTTGGCACTCAATGCTCTTTATTGGTCATCTTCCAACCGCTTTGTTGATTGCTCAATCATTGCTTAGGCAACTGCTCCATATGAATATATGAATTCTTCAAGGAAGCATTGCTCATTTGTAGGAACTGGTTCAGAGTGTCCTCTATCTCAGAGTGTGCGTCCTCCTACTCAGGTGTGTACTATTGTGGTGATTGATAGGGTGGGGACTCAATGGTCTTATAGTTGGCCATAGAGACTTGTATGAACTCATTTAGATTGTCTTCTAATGTAGGGTTTGTGTGCTCATATGGTTGTTGGTAAGGTGGTTGTAGACTAGGTAACCATGCATCTTGCCTCCATGGTTGATCATATGTTTGATTGAACCAACAATTGTTGTTCTGGTAGTAACCATGTTAGCTTTATCTTTGTTGAACTCCCATGTATTGTACCTCATGTAATTGAATATGTAAACAATAGTGTGTTGGGTGATTACCACATCATATATTACACCTCCTCATTGGTCGACCAAGAAGAAACTTGATAACCTGTTGAGGTAGTCTGACCTTTTGTTTGGTGAAAGAGTTCAACTATAGAGAAAGCATCATGCCTTGGGCCAAAAGTACATTATGGATGTCCAAGTCCTGATCATCATATCATTCATAGTGCACTACCTTGTATATTTAACTCAAACACAACTACCATTGCATATCAATTTGCTTAGAGAGAATAAAACAACGAAAGTAAGAAAAATAAAATTAAAACTTAAAACAACAAAATTTTTGTTGCAATGCTAAGTATCTAGATGCAAGTCCCTGACAATGGCATCATTTTCCTAACCGACAAATTGGAGTATAAAACTACTAACGATGTCACAAACAAGTATAAAATAAGAGTTATCGTATCCACAAGGACTTTCCAGATAACTAGCATTTCAACTAAAAATTATTATTTTAATTTATTGTTCAAGGCAAGGTTGTTAAAGCGTAGAGTAAACCTTGGAATGAGAGGATGGGGTACGATCGTAGAAGCGGTGGAGTGTGATATGTCTCAGAATTTAGAGTAGAATAAATTGATCTTATTGAATTATGCTGAGAATACAAGTCATATATACAAGGCTAGAAAGCTATTTTAGGAAATATAATAACAACACCTAAACAACCAGATCCCTATGATTCAGGGATATTATAATTGTAATCTGCTAAATAAGGAAACAATATAACAACTAATAAAACACTGATTCTAACAGAAATAATACAATTAATACAATATATTCTAACACTCCCCCTCAAGCTGGTGAATAGATATTTCCCATTCCCAGCTTGGAAATAATTCTCTCAAAGTTGTTGTTGTTCACCCCCTTCGTTAGAACATCTGCAAGGTTGTCTTGTGAGGATACATATGGAGTGCAGATCAGACCACTGTCTAATTTTTCCTTGATAAAATGTCTGTCAACCTCAATATGTTTAGTTCTATCATGTTGCACTGGATTATGAGCTATGCTAATAGCATATTTGTTATCACAATAAAGTCTCATTGGTTCATCCAATTTTATTCTTAAGTCTTCCAAGATGATCTTCAACCAGAGTAGTTCACATATCCCTTTTGCCATTGCCCTGAACTCTGCTTCAGCACTTGATCTGGCTACCACATTTTGTTTTTTACTCTTCCAAGTCACAAGATTCCCTCCAAGGAAAGTGCAATATCCCATAGTTGACCTTCTATCCACAATTGACCCTGCATAGTCTGCATTTGTATATGCTTCAAGACTTACATTCCCATTTCGTTTGAACAAAATTCCCCTGCTGGGGGTCCCTTTCAAATATTGCACAATTCTTAGTGCAGCTTGTAAGTGAACCTCCTTCGGTTGATGCATGAACTGGCTGACTAGACTCACAGCGAATGCAACATCAGGTCTAGTGTGAGATAAATATACCAGTCTACCAACTAGCATTTGATACATTTCCTTGTCAACTGGAGTATCTTCCTCTGCGTTTCCCAATTTCAGATTTGGATCAATTTGTGTACTTGCAGGCTTGCATGCTGTCTTACCAATATCTTTCAACAAATCAGTGATGTATTTCTGTTAAGATATGAATATTCCTTTTTTAGAATGGGCCACTTCAATTCCCAAAAAATACTTCAATTTTCCCAAGGTCTTAATTTCAAATTCCTTGGCTAGATGTTGGCTTAACAATTGTTGCTCCTCGTCATCATCACCTGTCACTATAATATTATCCACATAAACTAGTAACACTGTTACTCCCCTTGACTTAGAGTGTTTGATGAACAGAGTGTGGTCTCCTTGACTTTGTTTAAAGCCCAAACCTATCATAACTTTAGTAAACCTTCCAAACCACGCTCGTGGTGATTGTTTCAGACCATATAATGCTTTTTTTAGCTTGCAAACATTGTTGGCAGTTGTTTTATTCACCATATCCAGGAGGCAATTCCATGTAAATCTCCTCTTCAATTTCTCCATGAAGGAAGGCATTTGTAACATCAAATTGTTGGAAATTCCAACCATAATTAGCCGTTAGGGATAATATCATCCTAACTGTATTCATTTTTGCAATTGGAGCAAATGTTTCCCTGTAATCCACTCCATAGGTTTGAGTGAATCCCTTAGCTACTAACCTTGCTTTGTACCTCTCAATGGATCCATTGGCCTTGTATTTTATAGTATATATCCACTTGCACCCTACTAGTTTTTTTCCATTTGGGAGAGCAACCAAATCCCAGGTACTATTCTTTTCTAATGCTTCCATTTCCACGTCCATGGCTTGTTTCCATTTTTTATCACTCAATGCCTCAGATAAAGAGGTAGGTGTGGTTGTAGTGTTTAGGCTTGTGAGGAAGGCTTTATGGGTAGGTGAGAATTTTTTATATGATAGGTAATTGGCTAGAGGGTATAGTGGCTTGGTTGTACATTTCCTAGGCTCTTTCCTAAGGGCAATTGGAATATCTAGGTCCTCATAAAGTGGTGCTGAACTGGATTCGGGTTCCTGTACAATTGGGAAATTAGAAGTTGATTTAGTGGGGATTAAAGGATCAGGGTTAGTTACCTCTTGTAATGTTGGGTTGGATTCATGGACAGACTCTGGAATGGCCTTTGTCTTCCTTGTATAAACCAGCTTTTTTCCAAATCTTACATCAGCTCCATCTTGAGTGGATTTAGTAGGTTCTTTCTCAGTTGTTACACTTTCAATCCTTACTTCTGGTCCGAAACTTAAGTCAGGGAGCATAAGGAGATCATCTTTCTTTCTTGCAGTTTCCCCCTGAAGATGATATTGGTGGAAGTAACTTTTGTGCTCAAAAAATGTGACATCTCTGGACACGAAGAATTTTTGGGATGGTGGGTGATAGCATTTATATCCCTTTTGTGTGGATGAGTATCCTATGAAAACACATTTTAAGGCTCTAGGATCAAGTTTACCTCTATTACCAATGTGGACATGGACAAAAGATACACACCCAAATATTCTTGGAACAAGTTGATTTGATGTGGACACATTAGGATAAAAGGAGGACAAAACCTCCATAGGACTTTTTGAGGCTAGAATACTAGAAGGTAGTCTATTAATTAGATAACATGCAGTGAGAACAGCCTCCCCCCAAAACCTTTTAGGAACTTCATGTTGAAAAAGAAGAGCCGGAGTTTGGTCTAGTAAGTGTTCGTTTTTCCTCTCAGCAATCCCATTTTGCTGAGGTGTGTTGACACAAGATGACTCATGAATGATACCTTCCTTTTGACAGAAGGAAATAAGTCCATGATTAAAGTAATCTTTGGCATTATCGGATCTAATTCTCTTAATGCTAACACCAAACTGATTTTTTACCATGGAGAAAAAATGCTGAACCATAGAGTTGACTTCAGACTTTTGTTTTAGTAAGAAAACCCATGTGACACGAGTACAATCATCTATAAAGGTAAGGAACCAACGGGCACTAGAAATATTTGGGACAGTTGAGGGACCCCACACATCAGTATGAATTAAATAGAAGGGAAAAATGCTCATATTATTACTAACTGGAAAAGGTACACGCTTGTGCTTAGCAAGCTCACACACTTCACAATGGAGACTTTCCACATCTAATTTGCTAAAAAGGGAAGGGAATAACGTTTTTATGACTCTAAAGGAAGGATGTCCAAGACGACAGTGATGTAGGAGGACCTTCTCCTTGTTGGTCTTTATTGAATCAGAGAAAAAAGAGTTGCTATTTTTCATGTCTAGTGGCAGATTCGAATTGTCCAAGTAGTACAGGCCATTCCATTCTCTAGCATGTCCAATCGTCCTCCCCGAGTACTTGTTCTGTAGTATACAAACATTGTCATAAAAAACAACATTACATGATATGTCTTTCATGAGTTTTTGTATGGAAATCAAACTGACAGATAGTTGAGGAATATGAAGAACATTTTTAAGGGTTATGGATGGGCTTATTTGAACATCTCCTTGACCTGCTGCATTCATTAGAGAGCCATGTGCTGTGGATATTTTCTTGTTGCTAGGACAAGGGGTGTAAGAAGAAAAATGTTTAGGTATGGGTGTCATGTGGTCGGTAGCCCCAGAATCCAGTATCCAATATTGGTTAAAGTTTTTATCTGAGGCATTAAGCCCAAAAGAAAAAAGATACTCACCATGTGTCAGAGAACAACTACCTGTTGACTTATCCAACTTGTTGAGGAATGATCTCATCTTCTCTACTTCATCAATTGGGTCTCCCATGTCCACCGCAATACAACGATCGTAATGCAGTGAGTATGTATTTGATTGTTGCGACGACGACTAAGAAACAACACTGCAAATCACAGCAGCAATGAAGGCTGCCCTGAAAAAAATAATTGACAGCAATGAAAGCTGTAAAAAAAGATTGACAGCAATGAAGGCTGTAAAAAAGATTGACAACAATGAAGGCTATCGTCTAGAGTTTTGGTTTGCGTAGTCAGAGGTGGCTCCCAGAATTTGAGAGCTCTGATACCATCTCAGAATTTAGAGTAGAATAAATTGATCTTATTGAATTATGCTGAGAATACAAGTCATATATACAAGGCTAGAAAGCTATTTTAGGAAATATAATAACAACACCTAGACAACCATATCCCTATGATTCAGGGATATTATAATTGTAATCTGCTAAATAAGGAAACAATATAACAACTAATAAAACACTGATTCTAACAGAAATAATACAATTAATACAATATATTCTAACAATATGTAACACCCCAGTCCTAACATGCGGCCATCTCCCTCTCCCAGGCTCATGAATCCACTGAGCGTGTCACTTCACCAACTTACCCCTACAATATTTTATTCCCCCAAAGGGGAGCCTCCCTCGACTCGAACTCATTGGAATAGTGACTATTTGTCTCTAAGGTCACGGGTTCGAGTCGCGGGAAGCTCCCCTTTGGGGGAATAAAATACTGCAGGGGTATTTAAGCTGTGGGTTAACACACTCAGTTGATTTATGGGCCCGGGAGAGGGAGGGGGCCACATGTCAGGACTGAGGTGTTACATAATACGAAGCGTAGCTCCACTTAAAATGCAAAGTTACATTAATTCCATTAGTATTATTTGGCTCATTCCCATTTCCTGGAGCAGTAGTGGCAGTTGACATGGTTTGTTAAAAATAGAATGGAAAAAAATAGAAAAGCGGAGGTTGGAGGAGCAATGTTTATGAGGAAGAAACAAAAAAGCTTTTGGGTGAAAGAGCGTAGTCTTGTTGTTGTTTTTGTGTAATTTACGAAGAAAAGATGAATGAAGAAATAGTGCAGCATGATTTTTATAGAAATCGGTGAACAAATTTTTGATAAAATACAAAGTTTCTCCCATGTGGCAGCAGCAGTATAGAAAGAGATGAAAGATTTCTAATTTGGGTGGCTAAAGATGAAAGGATTAAGTTTTTTTTATTTTTTAAAACGAGTTAAGCTTAAAATTAGGTCAAAATTAGGTTAAAAATGGGTTGGGCCAGAACCTAGGTCAAAACAAACCTGAAATTACAGTAGACATTTCAAACGACTATCTTCTTCTTCCTCAACTCGAGAACGCATAGCGATTCTGCGATTCGACGCTCCAACACGTTGCTTCGCCACTGGTTCGCTTTTATGCCCGCTTCAACACGGTTTCCACCATGAAAAACATTGAATCATGCAATTCAGGGCTTTGGAGCGTGCTTTTGATAACCATGGTTCAAGGGGTTGTTTGTTTGATGACATAAATATAATGCAAAATTGTAATACAATGATAAAGGAAGTTGTAATTGAACTTCACACTTACTATCCATACACACCTGATTCTTAAAGTAAATTCGCTAAGTAATGAGTACTCTAATGCAATGACCTCAAAATTACTAAAAGCTAATGTATTAGTCAAATTAGCAACTTATGCAACAAAGTTATATGTCTAGTAACTTTACTCATAAGATTAAGAAATATGATCCGCATAACAAACATCTATGTCTAGTAGTCCATGCATGCAAAGTTGAGTTAAATGAAAAACCTCAATTGTATTAGCTGCAAATGTCTTAGTCTATACTAACACTTTATTAATACATCCGTGTCTAGTAGTCTAGATTAACAAAATTAAGTTATATGAATCATCAAACATAGTCTATGTCTAGTAGTCAATGCCATATAGTTTGAGAGTTATAAAATTTCAAGATTAACATTGTGTCTGGATACTAATAAAGCAAAGTGCATGATATGACAAGTAATACATGTTTATGTCTAGAAAAGTATCACTTGTTAAGTTATGCAAGTTCATAATAATGCAAGTAAAAGACTAAGCAATTTATTCAATAATCATGAAAGATAATCAAAATTTCATGAATTAATAAATGAATCAATGTGTTACATCAAGCTTGTGTTACATTCAATCCCAACAAGGGTTTGAGCTACTCATGTTCACAAGGTACAAGTAAGATATGGATAAAATACAACTCATGGGATGATAGAACCACACAAATGAGCAAAGATTAACTCTTATAATACTTACATCTTGATCCTATGACTCAAATGAGCTAAACTAGCGTAGAAACACAGAAAAGAAGTATTACAAATCAATTTTATAAATTGTGTGTCTAATGGCTTGAGTTGGAAGTCCTTAAATAATGTCTATATGTTGGCTCTTGCATTCGGTGCACCGCGTGTGCACTGGGCGCAACCTCCGGGTGGCTATGTGCAACCTTTCAGCACACTAGCTTGTGTTGGGCGCACCTCCTTATGCTCATCGCTCCACCCATTGAGTGCTTAGTGTATGAGTTTCATAGCCTAAATGTTGAATTTCGAAATTTGAGTTTGCTGGGCGCTGGGAGGAGCGCTGAGTACAAGTTGTAGTCTTCTATTTTCGATGAGCGCCAAAACTAGTGCTTACCACGTCAATTTTTCCATATTTTATTGATTTGTTCGTTCACATTGGAGATCCATCAGTTAGAAATAACATATCCAAAATTCAGCTTCATCCAATAGTAAACGAATGCGGTATCACAATTTTACTCGGACTACTCATGGATGAATCCTTGCTTTTGTCTAGAACTTATCTTTTTGCAATTATTCCTCCGGATTAATCCTACATAATACTTCAGAGGTGAAACTTGACTATCTAAGCAATTTTTAATCATGTATTTGCAGAATTCCATTCATTTGAGTTGATTAATTAGTTAAAGTACCGTAAAAAGAGTGTGTAATATATGATCAACTTGACACTTAAAATTTCATTGATTATAATGGATGGATTCAAATTCATTCATTATTAAAGACTTAATTTTCTTGTATTTGGATGAATTATGGATTGTGGATAATTTTACAACCTCTAGTCCAAGTGGTCTAAAGATTGTCTACCCTCGTAATGTTGCTGAAGTAGAACTCCTCAAGAATAGTAATACTTTTAATATAAATGGACATCGCTTGAAGTCGTATCTTGAGTTGAAGAAACAAGAGGTAAAATATATTTTGGTAAATGATCCTATTTATCTAAATCGAGTTTGTTTTATGTTTTGTTTTTATTGAGTCTCCGAGAGTTTGAAGCTTTCGTATGGGGATAGATATAGTGTTAGCCAACAAAAACTTATTTTCTTTCTTTTGTTATTTTTGTCATTACTAACAATTTTTAGGGCATAGTTTACTCATTTGATATGTTCTCAGCTGTTAAGAATTCAGGTGTGTGATCTCACACATTATTCTTAGCTATTAAAATTGAAGATCCTCATTTGTTCTTTAATTGATTGGGGGTGATAACCACTTAAACAATGATCAAAACTTTTGGTGTAAGAGAGTGTTGTCTCTAGTATTAGAATATATGAAAATATTTTATAATATATAAAACTATATTATAAAGAATATTTAGATAAAAAAATAGATATAGAAATAATATCTCACATTATGATGATTATATCTTAGATTTATTTAGCATGTTTTAGAAGATCTCTTACAATTGAGATTACTTTATTTTATATTTTATAATTTGTTTCCTTATTTAATTAGAAGTCTAGCATTAGTATAAATAAGGACTAGTATTATGTCTTTTCTATCATATAATCACAATAATATCAATACATATTTGTTGGTTAACAAGAACTCTAACTTCACCTAGATGGTGGTGAGTAGGTTGTTCAAATTACTATTAAACTCGATTTGAAATGCAAAAGAAAGTATAAAAACTAATGGTTTTAATTGATTAAAAAGTTGTTTAATCAATTAACACATAACTGAACTTAATCGACTGAATGAAGGGTTAATCGATTAACCTGATGGTTTTCTTGAAAATCTTTTGGTTCTTGATGTAGCATGAAAACAATGACTAAACTAACCTAGTGTGCTCTTAAACTGATTAGAGAAAGTGATTAACAGACAATATTCACTTATGCAATGATCACTAAATGAATGATATCAAATAATGTGAAAATGCGATAATTGAAAGTAAGTAAAAAAAGTAAGGTAAAAGAGAATATAACACTACCGATTTATCCTGGTTCGATCGCTAATCCACACGCAATCTACATCCAGACATCCCCTTCTGATCTTGGAAGATTTTCTTCACAAAAAGAACTCAAATGTTTATATAAAACACTTCATCATCAAGACTTCTCTTGGACCTAGCTTCTAATAGCTCATCACCACTTCTAACTAAGTATACCAATGAGACTTCTTACTAGACCATGATCGTAGCCTTGGATTTCTACTAAATTTCTCTATTGCTCATGTGATACCTCACACCCTCAATGAGATAAATTTACAAATTGTCTGTAAAAGATGAGTACAAAGTTCTATTGTACCTTTAATGTGTTAAACATACACTAATCAATTCAGGACAACTATCCTTTTGATGAATCTTACTCACATAGATGAAAATGAATGATTAAGATTCACAAAAGGAAATATTTAAAAATTCTCAAGGTAATGAAAATAAACGCTTTCAAAGATTCTAAAAAAAAACTCTCTTTTTCACATGACAATTTTTCTCTCTATTCAAAAAATCACTCTTGAAAATAACGTATCAAATTTTGCATCAAGTTTCAGTAAGTCTAAAAATTCTTGTTCTCGTTGCTAGTGGGAAAGGATGGTAAAATATCATTCTGTTTCAAAATTGTTCTATTGAGGATAATCGATTAACTTTTCTTTATAACGTCTGAGATTCCAAAACAGAAACTGACTTAATCGATTAACCATGTCCTTAATCGATTAACGTGTTTCCCATTTACATAGACTTAATCGATTAATGATTTTCTAAAAAGACTTAGATGATTATGCATGAACCTCTAACATGAACGATGGATGCATGATGCATGACTTTGAAAAGGGTATAAGTGTTAATGCCCAAAATCATGTGTGCATGCTAAATACTCCTAAGCCATGTTATGTATAAAAAATCTCTTTATGCAATATGCTCATACCTTAAATATGTGAGACTTATGAAAAGGTTCACCCAACCTAAACTATACCCAAACAAAACATCTTAGGACCTAAAAATAAAATAATTACTTTTAGTCTTCATGATCCTTTCTTGAAGCTTGAATGTGAGTCTTGTTGTTTTGTTGATATGTCCATGTCTTTTAGCTTTAAGCTTTGTCTTCATCAAAATCATATCCTTGCATGCTTGCATTCACAATCTCCCTCTTTTTGATGATGACAAACCAGTCTTGCAGGTCTTGCAATCTTCTTAAAAATAAACCACTTGCTTTTAGATTTAAGTTGAGCTTGAAGATTTGTTGTCTCTCACTTTTGCATTTTATCTTGAATGTTGCGGAAGCTTGTAATGCATCAAATCTATAAAATATAAGACAACAACCTTCCTCCCCCTTTTGGCATGATCAAAAAACATTATTACAGTTAAAACATAAGCCAAAAGTAAAGAGATAAAGAATTTTAAAAGATATTAATTGATTATGCATGGTCTTAATTGATTTAGCATGATTAGAATTCAAAAAAATTGCACATTTTTGCAGTAGTTAATCGATTACATCTGCTATTAATCGCTTAATAACGATATTTAAGCAAATTTATAATACTTTCTTGATTTTCTTTGGCGTTTCATGTTATAATCAACATACATTTATACAAATATAACAGTTGTATTCACAAAATGGTCAGAAACAGAAAAAATATTAAGCATAATGGCCATCCATTTCAAAGAAGAAAAGATATAAGTCAACACAAGTCATAATACAATATGCCAAAACCAAAGAAAATAGAAATTAAGCCATACATAGAGTCATAAATGTACAATAAACAAAAATGACATAAACAAACACACACCCTAGACTAAGCCAACTAAAACTACTTATTATCGCCCTAACATGACTAGCTACTAGGAGGTGGTTGAGAGAAGCCACCTATAGTTGAGAGCACGAAGTGAAGGGTTTCAAAACTAGCAATGTTTGCCAATTCTTGTCTTTGAAACTCAACCATGAGCCTTCCTTCCATGGATTGCATATTATTCTCCATGTCTTGCATTCTATTATCAATGCGCTCATTGAGGCATTCTTCAATAGCATCCAAATAAGCCAAACCGAAAGATGGTTCTTAAGACATAGTAGGAGCCTCATCTGGTTGCGATGCTTAGGTTTGCTCAGCTGGAATAACATCCTCACCCTCATTTGAAATCTCAATAGTAGTTTGATAGTCCTTCTGATACATCTCCACTCCACCATATTTGTAGAATGGGTTAGGATATCATCTATGAGATGATCCCTAGGATTCACAACAATTAAGTCCTCATTACTTGTATTAATGCCAACATGCTCAGTGACACGTGATATAAAAATCCCATAGGCTAGCAATCTAGATAAAGAGGAAGTGATACTAGACATCACCTTCAAAATCTCAGCATGTCAATTCACTATGATTCCTTCTTTCACAACATACATGAGCTTCAAGTCATTACCCGTTGGTTGAGCATGGTTGATGTTTTGCTGAACCAACACATAAACAATACGGTAATGGAGAAGCCTGTTCTCAAAAGTCATGGATCCAGCCTTGGTTAGCTCACCTTGCACATAATAGTGTGGTCCTCTTATGCATGACTTATACATCTCAGTTGAATCATACGAGTTCCACATCTCGTTGTTCCAGTCACCTAAAGGAGAACAATCACGAGCTAGGCCTCCAACTTCCAAAAACAACTCCTCATCCAATGTTATAAATTTTCCCTTAACAACAGTAACATACTTTCCATCCTTGTATTGAAAGTTTCTATAGAATTTCCGAACTAGAGAGGGGAATTCCATAAAAGTATTAGCCCATTGAGCCTCTAATTTCAGCGGGAATTGAAAATCTTGCTTCATCATCCATGCCATATTAGCATACCGAATGTAGGTTTTCTTGCGTCCGATGAACTTGACCAACCTTTCAGCTTGTAGAGTTCGGGTGTAGTGGGAATCATTCCTTAGATGAATTTTGCCACCTTGAGTAGAGGAGGAACCACCACTATCCAAATTTCTTTGGCGTCCAGGATGGCGAAGAGGATGGTTAATCCCAGTAGTGGTTTTCACTCTCTTTGGCCTTCCTTCATTCATATTTGGAACTTAATTTATGGATAATAGATTATCTTAAACAATTGAGCAAATTTGGGGTTAGAGTATCAAAATAGGGAAAATTCTACGTTTAATGATTTTGAGGGGAAATTGATGGAATACGAGGATAATAGGTGTAGAGTAGATGAAAGTAAGTAATGGGGTTCTATGTTTGACACAAATTTCAAAAGATTTGAGTTTAGGGAAGATTTCTAGAGAAATATTGAAGTTTTAGGGTTTGAAATTTGTATTTAATAGTGTCACTAGAATTCTGTTTAATCGATTAAGATACTTAAAAATAAGCCTAGTTAATCAATTAACTAAGGTAATAATCGATTAATCACAGTTCTTTCACAGCATTGAGTGTATTTCAAACTTTGTTTAGGGTATGCTAAGATCTAACTAGACAAAACCTATCACATATACTGAACTATCAATCACAGACAAATATTTTTAATCAAATAAGAACACACATAAACAATTATGGTATGCATTCAAGCAAACAAGATAGACATTTTAATAAAGATATCAAAATTCAAGAACTTTAACACAACTTTGATATAACAAACAAATATATAACTAACAAATGATTCAAATGGATATGAGCAGTCCGCCTAGGAAAATCCAAATATCATCCTCTTTTGAAATTAGACATTTTGAAAATAAGGAGGTGATATCATCCAAATCAACCATATATATGTTATTTGTGACATGACCAATAAATTTAACACCATCGTCAATGTCATTTTTAATAATGCAACACTTAAAGTCAAAGGTTACCTTATGAACTTTGTTGCATAATTGGTTAATGCTTAGAATATTATGCTCCAAGCTTTCCATATAGAGCACATTTTCAATGATTGTTTGTGAAACATTACCAATATTACCAACTCCAAGTATCTTCCACTGATTGTTATCACCATATGTGACACGACCCTTTTCCTTAGGTGAAAGCTCAATAAACTTGGACTTATCACCCGACATGTGCCTAGAACGCTCACTTTCAAAATACCATTGATGTGAAAGTGTCCTTAAGCACACCTATAAAACAATGTTCACTTGCTTGTTGTGGTACCCACATAGTCTTGAGTCCCTTAATATTAGTTTTCTTTGGTCTTGTCCATTTTCAATTCAAATATATTGTCCTTTGGGTACACCATGCAATCTAATAGACAAGAATTAGAAGTATGACCATACACACCACAAAAGAAACAAGTATGAGACTTCCGATATGAAATTTTCGAAAAATCAATACGTTTCTTGTATGATCACTTTTTAGCATGTGTGAATCCCAAATCAGATCTATTACCAATATTTCTTTGTTGTGAAAGCAAGTTATCTAACTTATGACTAACATTAGAGAAGTTTGCAACTTTTTCTTTTAAACACAATTCTCTTTTTCTAAAAGTGGTCATTTTTCACAAGAAGGTGTCATAGTCAATTTAGAAGCACAGTCACAGGTAGAGTTAGCATAAATAAGATCTAATGTTTCATTTTGGAGCTGAAGTTCATCAATAAATTTATGCATTTCTAAGATTTTCTTTTCATGCACCAAAATTACTCTTTTTCTATCAGCATTGATTTTAATTAACTTTTTAAGCTCTTCACACAATTCAATGTAAGCACCATCGTCAGAGTCATAATCGTAATCAGAAATAATAATCTCACTCGAGTTTCCTTGTTGGCTTGTTTCGCAAGAATCGTGAATTTGAGTCATAAGGCATCCTCATCGTGTGTGGTGCCTGATGTGGCTTCTTCCTCAGGTACATTCCAAACGATGTAGGCTTTCTTAGCCTTAATGTCCCTTGATTCTTTCTTGTCCTTCTCAGCCCTTTTGAGATAGGTAGACATGAGAACTTCATGTGTCCTACCTTCCCACATTCATGACAAGTGATCTTCTCCTTTGTGTTCTTGCCCTTCTTGGTTGAATCTTTTGGTTCTTTTCGTTGAAACCTTCTGAATGCTCCTTTCTTATTTAATAACTTCCTGAATGTTTTCACAAGGAGAGTGATGGTTTCATCATCAATATCGGAGGAATTGAAGTCTTCATCATAAGGTGTCTCCTCTTGAATTTTTGCATGTGATGTTGTAGCCTTTAGGGAGATGTCTTTCTTTTTCCTGTCTGATTCTTCATGTCGTGTCAAGCGGCCTAACTCCACCTCATGTTCTTGAAGCTTTTCAAAAAGTGTTACGAGTGACATTGAACTCAAGTCCTTGGATTCCACAATAGAAACCTTTGGTTGTCATCCCGTATCAAAACATCTTGAAACTTTGTTAGTCAATTCACTGTTAGCAAACACTTTATCTAATGTACTAAGATGATTAACAATATGTGTAAATCATTTTTTCATTTAATTTATTGATTCATTAGGAAACATACGAAATAATTCATATTCATGAGTTAAAACATTCAATCTTGTGCGCTTTACTTCACTAGTGCGTTCACGGGTTACTTGTAAAGTATCTCACATTTCTTTGATATTTTTACATTGTGAAACTCTAAAGAACTCATAATAGGAAAGTTCATAAGTAATGATGTTTTTAGCCTTCAAGTCATGCTGCACTTTTCTCTTTTTCTCATCGATCCAAAGACTACTCTTTGGCTTTTCTTTAGTTTAACCTTCCACCAAGTGTAGTGAAATGTGACGTCCATTTCTTACGGCATACCAAATATTTGTATATATGACCTCAATGAAGATCTTCATTTTGACTTTACAGTAGGTATAGCCCTCTCCACTAAAGACGGGTTGGCGATTGATAAATGATCCTTCACCACCGAAAGGATTTGTAGAGTCCATGGTATTATCCCTAGGATCTCACGAATAACCGATTAAGCTAGTATTGTTCGAACTAGCTTTGATACAACTTGATTGTTAACAAGGGCTCTAACTTCACCTTGAGTGAGTGAATAGATGGTTCAAATTTGGCAGCATAGTTACCGATTTTCGTATTCTTTTTCCACCTCAAGTCAATCTTAGCTACAACAATGTAGAGTTTGGGGTTTATATTAATTTAATGTAACTCAACAACCGTAGTGTAGATTTTCTTTTTCTTAATGTAACTCGGCAATATTATTGTAGAGTTTAAAATTTATTTCTCCTCAATCTAAAATCTGCACATGATGTAGAGTTTCAATTTTTATATTTTTCAAAAAAGTAAATCATTTTGATAATTAATTTAAAAGGTGCACCAAAATTATAATATTTCAAAGTGTAGGATGTAAATAAATTTGCCATGCCTAAACATAAGAAAGCACAAGATTGTTGTGCAAGGTGTCACTGGTCAATCATTAAAGTGATTAAACAAACGCATCTAGTAACCATAGCCTAGGTAGTAATTAGGTTTTACAGTTGCTTTAGAAAATCATTTATTTTATCAAATCATCATATCAAGATCCCTCCCCAACATCGAAAAATTATATCTGCAGTAACCTAAGCTGCTCACACGATACTCCTCATTAATTATAGCGCTGATTTTTCAAAAAGTACACCATTTCGATAATTAATTTAAAAGGTATATTAATATTGTAATATTTCAGTCAAGGTTAACGGAATATGTAAATTTTCGGTTTAGTCTTTGTGTGTCCTAGTTGCATTGAGGGACTAGTTGTTTTCTCGTGTAGAATCTGCCCTTTTTAGCAGGGTCCTATAATTTTGAGCTGGCTTGTGATCCTTTGACCCTTTTAAATCAAAGGGTTAGATTCAAAAAAGCACAACTTTGTAGTCAGAACAAGTGGAGTATAGGAATTAGTGCTCCGTAGGGGTCCGTATAAGGGACAACGCTGTGGGTGCAACATGGCCTACATGTCCAAACTTGGAATATATAGAACTTTGCAATGCTTTTCTTCTTAGGCAAGTGTACATAAATTTTTTCTTTATAAACTTGTGCTGAATATTTACAATAAAGTACACACACAAACAAAATTCACAATCATTTAAAGTGGAATAAATATGACATGTACAAAATTGAAATGAGAAATCATATTGCATAAGTTCCTAAAAGAAAACCAATTGCTATAATTGGAAGCTATAAAGTTTTGAATCTCTATCTCATAAATGTATTTTATGATTCTAAAGTCTTTCACTTCCCTCTTTAACCCTAAAGAAAATAAACTCACAAATAAACTCAAATTGTATAAATAATTGACAATAACAAATGTTAGTCTAAAATTATGTGACTTGAGAGCAAGTTAAAGAATGGATATCACATATTCTAATATTTGGTGTCCCATTATATCTCAATGCAATCAAAAAATGTCACCAAATTAAGAAAAAAAATCATAAAAACAAAAAAAGTTTTGTTTTTATTACTTGTTAGAATATGATTAGTTTGAGACATCGATACATGAATTTTTTTAGGACATATCTATGTTAAGAAGTTGTGAATTGTGAGGAAAAAGGTGTTGAGGTATGAGAGAAAGAGAATGCTTGTTGTAAGGGAGGCAATGATTCAAAGAGGCACATATCTACCTATCTTCTCATTTTCAACTACTTAAATCTCTCTATCTCTCTCCCTCAATATTCCACCACTACTACTACCCTTCTACTATTTCTCACTTTCTATTACCCACCAAAACTCAAAAACTCCTCTTCTTTAATTTTAGCATCTCATTTGGTTTTTGCTCTAACTACTCACAAACATATAGTGCCTAAGAGATGAGAAGCACGGCAAGCTACACTTCCTCACGAGGCATTGCCGCCATCGTCGGCGTTGGCCCTAACCTCGGCCTATCAATAGCTCGCAAGTTTGCTCACGAAGGCTACATCGTCGCCATACTTGCTCGTGACTTGGGTAACTAACATCATATTATCATCATATCCTATCCTTTCCTAGAAACATACATAAACACATATTTCATAATATTATTAATATTCGACCGGTATTCATAAATTCATATATATATATATATATATATAAATCAGTATAAGGGAAACCCTGATTATACCTAAATTTATGTATATGTGAAAAAATTATTAGAATATAATATCTCACATCAGGGCAACCATACCAAAATGATTAGTTTCTTGCTGATCGGGAGACATACACTAATTTTTTTTTGTTATTACTCATTTCTCTTTTGTTATTTTGGTATTTGATTATGGGGGAAAGTGATGAATTGATGTACAGGGAGGTTGTCAAGATTTGCAGATGAGATAGCTAGAGAAGAGAAGGGACAAGTATTTGCTATAAGAATCGATTGTTCTGATTCAAGAAGTGTGAGAGAAGCATTTGAAGGTGTACTTTCTCTTGGATTTGTAGAAGTTCTTGTATACAATGCTTACCAACCTTTCTCTTGGAACCCTACTTCATTCCAACAACTTCGCATTGATTCCTTTGAAAAATCACTTGCTGTTTCATCAGTTGGTGCCTTCCACTGTGCTCAACAGGTTCTACTATTTTACACTTTATTGCTATAAAATTATACCTATTTTATGTCTCGATACAAGTGGAGCCACAGATTCTAGCATCTATTCATAGTAATCTATTTGATAGAATTCTTAGATATTATAAACCACATAGTTCAAATCCTAGTAGTTGTGCTCTTCTCCTCTTATTTTTTGAAAAAAAAGAATACTTTCAAGTTTTTATTTTTATTGCGATTAACATAAATAGGCTCATATTTTTTTTATCCGCAACATTATAGTACTTTATTGTTTGTGAGACTCAAACTCATAACATCTTTCATTCCATCATACCATCTTATTACTCCGGACTAGACTCATCATATAACCTAGTAATATGTGAATAACCTAGTATTGTTTTTGAGTAGTTGAAATTTATTTGATGAAATTAATGAACGAAGGTGCTGCCGGGCATGGTGGAAAGAGGAAAGGGCACGATTCTGTTCACGGGATGTTCCGCTTCTCTAAATGGCATTGCTGGATACTCAGAACTATGTAAATACTCAAATCTCATTAATGATATATTATTGACAATTCATTTGTATAACTTATATTATTTAATTGAATATGAAGGACGAAAGATAATCAACATTTTTTTTCTTATTTTATTTATTTTATTTTAATAAATATCTGTAAAGTGAATTAATATGTGGGAAAATGATTGAATCTGGTGGAGACAAGGGCAGGTTGTGGGAAATTCGCATTGAGGGCATTAGCACAATGCTTGGCAAGGGAATTTCAACCTCAGGGAGTGCACGTAGCCCATGTTATTATTGACGGTGCTGTGGGCCCACCCAGGTTCGTGTCCTTTTCTAACACATCCCTGTTGGAACCGTGATCTACTGTCTCATTTGGTGTTTTAAATGGTATCCCGATCTAATTACATTTTTTTATTTAATTAAAATAAAAATTATAAAAATATAAAATAATATATTATATTATTTAATGAATTTTTATTAAATAGGCACAGGGGACAGGATCCATTTGGGACATAGGATCCCTTCCCCTCTATTCCTCTTTCATTAGATCTTTCTCGATTCAATTCCAGTTTCTAATGGTGGTTTTTTATTATGGTTAACTTTCATTATATCATTCATTATTTATATTTAATATCATTGACGGTATAAAAAATAACATAAATAAACGGTAAGTGATATATTAATTATACATAAATATTTAAACTGATAGTACATGTATATTTTACTTCATTTTAAAATTTAATATGCAAAGTACATGTTAGAGAAATCTATTTGTATGTACAAAAAAAAGAGAAGTCTCTTTGTTTCGTTAAAAGAATCATAGATGAATATTTGAGAGTTGAAGTCCATTTTTAAATATTCAGTTTTTGGTCCTTTTTTCTATAATTCTAGATAATAAATTTATCTATTATTAGATTTTTGGGAATTAGGATTATGATGTTGTTATTTCTTATGAATATATATTATGAAATAAACATTCATGTTTAATTATTTTATAAAAATAGTTAAATTATAATTAAAAATATAAGTCTCACGAAAAATATCACAATTTAATTAAATTATTAGATATGAATCATGCAATTATATGTTAAATAACTAATACAAAATTGTAATATAATACAAGCTTGAAATTACTAATTATTCCTCAAATCATGTGGGGAAAAAGATAGGTCACATTTGGTATTATTAAAAGACAAGTAGGAAACAGGTAATAGTAGTATGTGGTTAATAATAATAAATAATAAATAATACTCAAATTAATTTTTGTTAAATCGAAAATGGATAAATGTCCAACTTTCAAACCATAATTTTGAGTTCACACTCAGCTACAACTAGTCCACTTTTCATAGATTCCAAAAGTTCTTTAGCTTTTTGTCTCTCCTCAATTATATTTCAAACACACGTAAACTTTTTAATTGTATTTTATTTTAGTTCTATAGAAATGTCACGTATTAAAAAGAAAGAGAAATTTTGTATTCATTACATGAGTCTCTTTTGCTGATAAAAAAGATGTTTTTTTTTTCCATTGGAAATCATAACTTCCAACATTTTAAAATATTAAACACATCACTTAGGGATGTAAAAAATTTATTTTTTGAATTTTTCATCTATGCCCTTAACCCATTTTGTTAGCATTCTCCCTTTTAATTTCTCTCAGTCTTTAATTATGATAGAAACACATTTCATTAATTTTATATTCCACATACATAATAATTAATTTTTTTTTAACAAATATTCATAATAATGTTAATATAACATTACTGATTGAAGAAATTGCATGTGCAGAGGACCAACAACATCACAGAGAGGTTCAGTAGTTGGGGAACAAAGCAGTGAAGTAAGAAGAGGTGAAGGTGCTATGGACCCAGACGCCCTAGCTCAAACCTATTGGCTCTTGCACATTCAGGACCGGAGTGCTTGGACCATGGAAATGGACCTTCGTTCTTCTTCGGCTAGATTCTTCTAGACTATTCGAGTTTCGGAGGAGAAATAAGAGAAAACGAAAGACTTTATAATTATCTCACAAGTGTATTTCATGACTCTTAAGTCTTGTCTTTCTTTTTATTATCCTCCAAAATTCAACTCAGGAACATACCCTTAATGTGTCTAGTTACTTTCATGTCCTATAATTTGGTGCAATTCATTTCATATCTGATGCAAGGAAATGAAACCACGAATTAATGATGTTTATAGATGCAAAGTTTGAATCAATATATGATATGATTTGTAACTTGAATGAAGTATTATCTGAATATTTTATGTTGGATATTTATGTATATATGATGGAGTTGATGATAATCATTGTTGGATGTAGGATCGTCCATTACCTGATTAAATTTGAAACTCAACTCAGTAGTTTCATAAGAGTCACCATTAAATGAGTTGAATTTAAAATTGAGCTTTTCAAATAAATAAACTAAACCTAAATCATATATAATTCAAACTCGGTTCTTCATGACTTTATTATAAAAATATACTTCATAATTATATATAGAGTATAAAAATATACTTTATATTTATAATTATATCAATATATTTGACCAACATAATTTATAATAGTATAAAATGCAAAAACATTGCATAAAATGAACTACAAATTAGTTATATGAGTATTATATATTGAATACATATTTTCTGTCAAAAAATAGTATGTTTTTGTGTATATCTAATAAAAATATTAGTTTTTGTTTTTTATAATGATATATATCATACAAAATCAACCTACAAATTATCTTAGATGTTGCCAATTGGCTTTTCATTTAATAGTTTTGTGTAAGGAAAATAGAAATGAGAGGAGAAAAGGACATAAATGAGGCATATGTTTATGTTTTTTTACTGGCAGGGGTACTGATACAGTGATATAACGGTTTAACTGATGATTCAATAATTAAACCGTATACCGGTACATATATAATTATTTTTATTTTCATTAAAAATTTAATTTTAAATAAAAATCAACTGGTATAACCGGTATGGTTCAATTGAAAACCGGCCGGTATGATCGGTTTTGGCCGATTTTTACTGGTATAATTGCATGACCGGTATAATTATTGTATCATATCGATATTGAGACCGATTCATCGGTTTAATAATTCAATCGACCGACATTAAACGATTTTAATAACTACCTATATGAAAATTGTGGGAATTAACTAATTTTGTCGGTAAAGGGTCAAGTTGTATTAGAAGGGAGTGGCCCAGCAGTGGAAAAGTTAAGGCGAAGGAAGGAGTGAGACGTGGACATGATTGCATGGATAAAAGCAAGAATTCGTGTCCAAATTTAGGACACAAAAACTATGTCTACTTGCTTCAATATTCCACTAACATAAAATGGTGTATTTTTTGTTTAATTAATTATTTTAGTTAATATATGTTGTTTATAATTGTATAATTAAATTGGTAGTTTATCATGTTATTCAAAAATATTTCAAAGAATAAAATACAAATAATATTAATATTATAGATTGACGAAATTATGTCATCTATCAATAAAATATAATAAATATTCAATCAGTTTCATGTTATTTAAAATTTAAGTTTATTCACATAATTTAAGAAATTACTGAAGATATAGCAATCTAAATTGACAAAAATAATTTGATTTAATATATATTCGAAATGAAATGAAAAAACAAGGAGTGAAAGAAGAAATAATAAATATGATCATAATTTAAATATACAAATAATATTAATATTATATATAGACGAAAATATGTCATCTATCAATAAAATATAATAAGTATTCAATCACTTTCATGTTATTTAAAATAAGGTTATTGGCATAATTTAAGAAATTATTGAATGATGTAGCTTGACAAAAATAATTTGATTTAATATATATTCGAAATTAAATGAACAAACAAGGAGTGAAATGAGAAATAATAAATATGATCATAATTTAAATATAAACTTATAAAAAGAAATGGAATAATATAAAAATATAGAACATTTAAATAGGGAGAATACCTAAGGGCCATAAATATTATTTATGCTTTTACTAAATTTAATTTATTAATTATTAAATTTATTTAGTGATAATATTGATAGTTCTAAAAATGGTTCTGTAGTATTTATCTCAACTGTTGAGATATATATTTTATCTATACTTTTACAAGTGTGGTTTTTCGAATTTATTGTTATGGCAATATTCTTTTTAGTTGAGCTATCTTTTTACCTATAATTTATATACAAATGATAAGTCAAGTGATTAATCTTAATAATTTGATTATGACTTCTTAATTCATCAAATTGGAATAAAAATTTGGAATGAAATGAATATTTAGGAAAAGTATGCAAACGGAAGAGAAAATAATATTTTATAATTTAATAATATTTTATCCTCTACTTTTTCATTTATTTCTCATCATTTATAATATGTTATATTGGTATTTGCCAATTATAATTTAATAATATTTTATCCTCTACTTTTTCATTTTTTTTTTCCAATTTACTATTATTGGGTATTGATCCTAATGCTACTTTTTTTACGTACTCAAACAAAAAATCACATAGAAATTATTGCTTATTGCCATCCCCTTCTGCTGTATGTTATTTATTGTCTTTCTTTGTGTCTAGTCATTTGAAAAATTGAGATAAAATTTTAAAGTGATCAAATAAGTTTTTTTTTTGTCAATATTAAAGTCTTTGAGCGATAAAAAAAATTATCAATTTTTTTTCCATAAGTAATAACATTAACATATAATTCTCATCGTTTTTCAAACAAAAAAATTAGTTATATTAGATTATTAATTTCGCCTAATATCCTAAAATGATAAAATTTTAAAGTGATCAAATAAGTTTTTTTGTGTCAATATTAAAGTCTTTGAGCGATAAAAAAAATTATCAATTTTTTTCCATAAGTAATAACATTAACATATAATTCTCATCTTTTTTCAAACAAAAAAATTAGTTATATTAGATTATTAATTTCGCCTAATATCCTAAAATGTTTAGGCATGTGCTACTACTTGACAGTACTTTTTTTATATATTTTATTATTATGGAGAATTCATCATATGTGGATCCTTATAATGATAATCACGTCCAGTAGCAAAAATAGTATAATAAAAGTATAATAGCTTATCACTTATATAACCAATAATGAAAATGTTAACCAATATCATAAAATATTACTGATTAACAATAAGACATGTATAAAACCCTATTGAATCTTTATATATTATATCGGGTCAAAGTTTAACAGTTCGATTCCTGATAATAATATTTATTATGAAGGATGGTCACAAAGTTTCAAATAGATTAGTTCTAGTATAACCTCATACACAAGCCAATTTAAAGGCCAACAATTCAATAACACTTAATCATAGGTGGACGTTAGATTAAGTAAGCTTTCCTTAAAAAGGTCTTAAATGTATCTTAAATACAAGATCTGTAGGAGAGTCTTAAGTGTTATATGAGAGTAATCTTTGTGACACTTTAACTCTTTACTTAATCAAATTTATTGGTTAATTGATCCTAAAAGCATAAGATATATTGAATTATCAAATATCACCTTTAAAGTGTTTGTGTAGGTCAAAACCAGAGGAATTATTGCAAAAAGTTGAGTTCTAGACAAAAGCAAAGATTCAGTCATGAGTAGTCCGAGTAAAATTCCGATAATGCATTCATTCACCGTTGAATTGAGCTAAATTTTGGACATGATGTTCCTAACAAATGGATCTTCAATGTGACTTGTCAGATCAAAAAATATGAAAAATTGGCTGCAATTAGCGTCATTCTTGGGCTAGCGCAAGTCGAAAATATTTTTGGCGAACCTGCGCCCAACGTAGAGGCCACACTCAACGAAAGTAGCAGCCTGTAACCTACGCTCAGTGCAGTCTTAGCGTCCAACGAAATCAATTACAAAATTCAACATTTAGCCATTGTTTCGTATGCGCCAAGCGCTATGTCTGCGCTCAGCGGAAAAGGGAGGTGTGTTGAGTGCAATGAGGTGTGCTCATCACAAGGTGGTGCGCTGAAAAGTCGTGCTCAGAGCATAGGCGGTTCATTGAGCGTGGAAGTCAGATTTCAAACACTATTTAAGAGGTTTAACTTTGTTTGTAAAATATATATTCAAATAGGAACACTTTATACCCAATTTCTTTTAGTTTTTAGGATAGTTTGACTCATTTGAGTCATGAGAACAAGATGTAAGTACTAGAGGAGTTTATCTATGCTCAATTGTGTGTGGTTCTATCACCCAATGAGCTATATTTTATCCATCTCTTACTAATATTTTTTGAACATGAGTAGTTAAGTTCTGTATTTGTTGGGATTGATGTTAATACGAACTTGATGTATACACATTGAATCATTTGATATTAATTCATGAAGTTTTGATTCTTTTGAGTTATATATGTGCTTAATGCTTGCTTTGAGTTTGATCATCTTATTGCATACTTTGTGAATGAAATGCTTAGAGAAATTCTTGAATGATTGTGACTTTAGATAAAACTCATCATTTGATATATTTGCTAGTCATACATTTATATGAAAATTGTCATCTCAGGAATGTTGTTGTATTATTTACTAGACATAGGGCTAATTCAATAACTTTATAACTCTCAAACTTGTTAACATAGACTACTAAACATAGATGTATATTTAACGGTTTATATAACTTCATCTTGTTAATTTAGTTTCTATACATAGAGGTATCTTAATAAGCTATTAGCATAGATGACCAAGACATTGACGCTTACTATAATTGAAGTGTTGCATTTTATTCAATATCATATGCATAGACTACTAGACATAGATGTATGATTTTGTGAGTCATAGTTCTTCATCTTGTGTCTAAGGTTGCTAGACATAGAACTTTATTGCATAAGCTACTAATTTGACTAAGACATTACCTTTTATTACATTTGAGGTCATTTGTGTGGAAGAATCATTGTTAAAGGGATTAGTGTATTTGAATCATGTGTGTATTAATAGTGAGTAGGAAATTCCAACCCAACACCTTTATTCCAAATACTTTAATCAATTAGTTAGAAATTAGTTAATTAAACCAACAAAAAACCTTTTTGAAAACAACTTACAATAACAATTTTTAGTTGAACGGCTAGTATCAAGCAAGTCCTTTTGGATTCGATAACCCTTTCACTATACTTGTTTGACACAGTTTAGTTATTTATACCAATTTGTTAGTTAGCAAAGAGCAAAGTTGGAAATAGGTTAGACCGCCTACCAATGGCTTAGTACTTGACCTATGAAACATCAGGTTAGACATTTTTAATAAACAGATGATATACAAATTTATGAAAAAATCTATTCAACCTAAATAGGTCAAATATAGGTTTCTAAAAAGCATATTTAGTCTAACATATCAGTCTATATTATTTTATATCAATTATTTTATATAATGTATACATCAAATAAATAAAAAAAGATATGAATCCTATAAGAAATTTGGCTGGAGTATTATCATATTTAAATGGCAAACCATTAGCTTATTTAAAGGTCTATTGACTTCTTTAAATGTCTTAGATCATAGGAGGCTTTTAAATAAGTTAACATGTAAGACATTTAAACAAGTCAAACATAAGCTCGAAAAAACTTAAACAGAAAAATAGGTATGACTCAGGCTGCAATTTGTTAAAAAAATGGTCAAATGAATTTAAGTCAAGGTTCAACATGTCTAAAGTAAGGTCTAACCTTTTTCCACCCTTTAATTAGAATGAATATGCACATTTTTTTCAATCTACCAGCCTCACATGTAGTCTGGCTCAAAATCCTGTTTAGATGATTAGAATATAATAATTTCTTTTATTAATACAAATCCATTTGATAGAGGCTGTAGATGTTGTCTGTGTAGATGTTGTCTGTATAAATAAAAATCAAACCAAATGGTTTTTAAAAAACCAACCCAACATAATTCAATCAAATTTGGTTAGTGTAATTTTTGGTTAATTTTTATTTTATTTTTGGACTAGTCTAAATTTGAATATCCGAGGATTCCAACATTTAATTGGTGGTGAGATATTGGTAATAATTTTGTTTATTTATGTTTTGGTTTTTTTTATAATTTCTTTATCTTCTTATTATAAGATATATTTGATAAGTTTTTATGGTATTAGATAATTTATATTATGCAACATTTATTATTTTTTTCTTCATCTGCCCTTATTAAAAGCTTTGACAATCTCCACATTTTTGCCATTGGGACTATAGATTAATGTGCATCACTAAATAAGGGTAAGATTATATATGCAATATAGTTAAAAGTGTTTTATAGTAAATGCGAAAGGAAATATCATTGTTCTTGCATAGAGCATCAGTGTACTTAGACAAATAAGTACGAATACTTTAAAATGAAAAAAACATTTGTTAACATATATAAACATTTTTCTTTTCATTTCAACTTTCTTTTCATTTTATTGAAATAAGACAGAGTCCTCTTCATTAATTGAGAGATAAATACTATAAAAATCAAAGAAAAATATAAAATGTTAAAACATCTTTATCATTTTATATATATATTAAAATCACATTTTTGTCATTAAAAATATAAGAAAAAATATGTATTTGTCTCTCCATCAATAGGGAAGATCTTTATTCTATATAACAGAATATATAACAGAATGTACTTTCTAATGACTGAAATTGAACAGTCACATTTTCAATTTGTTGCCTGCAAGGACCCAAATTCTACCCTTAAAATTTTTTCCTTTATTTTACTCCTTTCATGCATACATTCACTATCTTACTTAAATCCCTCATTAATTATTCCATAAAACCACTTTTTAACATGTTATATTACCATACACTTCATATTGCAGAAAAACATAATTCATTCAATTAATACTTAGTAACTATCGCATAACTAGTTATGGGTTTCCAAAAATCACTATGCTCATAACTACACATATCCAATGTTACCATAGTCAGAATTACATTTATCCCAAAATAGTGTTTAGTCAACCACAATACAAAATACAGATAAAGAAATCTAAGCTAAGAAACGCATAAATTCCTAAGTGAGCCTTCTCCTCAAATCTTTCGTTTACCTACAATGGGATTATCATAAACAACACACAAAAACAATGGAGTAAATCATTAGTTTAACACTAACATTACATGATAATCCATATTTTAAATACGATTAAACAGTGGCATAAATTATAAACAAAAGCACGTAAATATAAACATTAGTATCCTCTTTCCTACATCTCCATGTTATTCATATTCATCCTATAGTATATATATTCCATAATATATATTCCAAAGCACGCATATTACTTTCATTTCAAACATATTCTTTCCACTTACTCATATTCACCCTATAGTATATATATCCCATAATATATATTTTATAACATGCATATTACTTTCTTTTCAAACATATCTTTTCCACTTTTTATATTCACCCTATAGTATATATATCCCATAATATATATACTATAGCATGCATATTACTTTCATTCCAAACATACTCATGTCCCATTAATCGTATTCACCCTTAATCACATTTAACAAGTCTCCCGCAAAGATAATCCTCTACCACGTCGGGTAGGTCTAGTTACTTTCCCTATACCACATCGGGCAGGTCGAGTTTATTCTCCATACCACATTGGGCAGGTCTAGTTCATTATCCACATCGGGCAGGTCTAGCTAATTCCCCATACCACATCAGGCAGGTCGAGTTCATTCCCCATACCACATCGGGCAGGTCGAGTCATTCCCCATACCACATCAGGCAGGTCGAGTTCACCCCCATACCACATCGGGCAGATCGAGTTTATTCCCCATACCACATCGGGCAGGTCGAGTTAATTCCCCATACCCCATCGGGCAGGTCGAGTTAATTCCCCATACCATAACGGGCAGGTCGAGTTCATTAACCATATCACATCGGGCAGGTCTATACCAATTTAATCCACTACCACTCCGGGTAAGACAATAACATTAATCCACTACCACTCCGGGTAGGACAACAACATTAATCCACTACCACTACGGTTAGGGTAACAACAATATTCTTACAAACATATTACCTCCTTCACATACCTCATTCACGTCAGCTCATATAAGCTAGAAACACTTATCACTTACCTTGGTGAGCGTTGGAGTCGGTTTCGAGTGTCTTTACGAATTTCCTCCACGATTTCCTCCAACCTTAGGATCTTTCCTCATTCCCACCAATAACAACAATGTCAGTCATTTATTCAAAATAACACATAAACGACTCGTATTTCATCGTCAATCATACAAGATATTCACATATTTTCAAGGTTTCCAACACTACTTTAATACGAGTTTCCAAACATCTAAAACATACATATTCATCTCATATATCAACATTAAAGCACAAATTCATCTCCCACATTTAACATTTCACCCATTTCCCTTTTTACTCATATTCACATTTTGGGGGTTTTGGGATTTTCATGAATAAACCCACAAAACCTTTCCATTCATCAAATACCAACTCTAAACCAAGAGTTTATAAGAGAAAAACAACATAAAACGAACCATAACTCTAAAGGAAGAGTTTCCATTGTTTCTCATACTTTGAGAAGAGATCCACACACCCAAACACGAGTTTGAAAGGGAGAAAGAGAGTTAGAATCAAGAGATTTACCTTTTCTCAAGCTCCTAGATGATTCCCACGAGTTCTTGCTCTCAAAATCATCTTCTCCTCTCTTCTCTCTCACTTTCTAACCCTAAAATGTGTTTGGGGTTTCTATTTTAAAGTGAAATCGTCGGGTTCTCGCTCAAGCGAGCCTATTCTCGCTCAGGCGAGAAAATCCCGCCTTTTTAAAATTTCAGATCTGACGCTCTCGCTCAAGCGAGGGATCTCTCACTCAGGCGAGGCAGCTCTCGCTAAAGCGAGGATCTTACAGCCTCGACGGGCCCTGAATGCCACTTTTCTCGCCCAGGCGAGACAACTCTCGCTCCGGCGAGACAATTCTCGCTCAAGCGAGAATCCTACAGTATAGCCCAGGATTTCACCATCCCAGGTGAGCATCTCTCGCCCTGGCGACAATTCTCTCGCTCAAGTGAGACTCCCAGGGCTGATACTATAATTTAATGACGTTAAAACCTAGGGTGTCACAATCCTCCCCCTCTTATAGGAATTTTCGTCTCCAAAAATTTTATTAGGCTATTCTCGGAAATAATATCATCACCTAGACTTTAGGTATAAGAAATACTCCACCAAAATCAAACTCGATCCTCTAATCCATTAAGATTACTTAAACAACCACTAAGGGCATACACCACTAAACCGTAATATCACAAAACCAATTCATGAACCAACTCATCAATGTCCAAATATTAAGATCCTAGCCTAGAACAACTAAGAGAACGAAACCTTAACTGGAATAAAGATTCTACAGTTTTCATCAAGAGTCATAGGTCTCTCTGACCTATCCAGCTAACAATCCTCACATACGTTGAGAATTCTCAATAGCACTTCCGAAACCAAGGGAATGGGGAACTCCTTATCCCACATCTACTATAATGCACCATCTAACATCTAACATGCAATAGCTAGTTTCACCTCCACTTCAAGGAAAAGCATAAATTCATTCCACTCATTAGACAAAACTACTATCTGTCCAAAATTTACCTTAGCATTCCCAACATTGCATGCACTACCACATAGAACCAAAGTAGTCGCTCAACAAAACACCTAAACAACCAAGACTTTTAGAGCCTCTTCCCTCGTACAAAATCAAACTATCCAGTAATTATCCAATTACATCAAACATTTTCACCACAATACCATACAATAGAAAGAAATTACCGATCCCTAGCCTCAATTAGACACACGAAACCATTGATTCACCCAAAACTAGGTACTCAGTTACCATTCGACAAGTACAAATTTACAACCACTCAGTCCCATAGCATAAGTTAGAAGTGGATACCCCAATTAATCTAGCAATTATAAATTTAGTATTCCACTTGCAGCACGTCTAAAAACACATGGTCATAATCGTATCACCAAATTTTTAACAACCTCATATTTATCAAGGTACGGTTGCTAAAATTTTGGGATTCTCCAACCTGATACTAAATCAAGGTTTAGCCACATGCTAGGTTTCACCCAAGAATGATGTTCAAAAATGGTTTGAACCCATGATGCATGACAATTACTGACGCACATGAAACAAAAATAACTTTTGTCGGTACAACATTCAAGCAGATAATTGGTGTACATCACCACTATATTGTTCATTGCCAATGTTCTACTACAAAAGGATCGATCATCATAGACTAAGGGTTTCACGTACAAAAGTCAAAGGGACTTCGTTATTCCCGATACTACTTTCCACAAAAGCATAGAATCGAATTTTTGTTTATCAATTAACCCACTAAAACTTACACAACACAACCCATCCATGTCCATTCATTATCGATAAACATTTCATCACACAATCAGTTGCATGCTTATTCTTTTTCATAATGACTCGTTTTGATCACTACCATGAGTCACTTCAAAATACACATATCAAATGTTCACATTTATTAAGACGCATTCATCACATTGACAGGGTAAGTAACTTAACTAGCCTCATACATTACCTGGCAATATAAGTTTTACCCCTTAGCATACATATACAGATCATTGCAAACTAGATCTTAAATCCTCACTAAGATACTCAACAAGAATCTTTCACATCAACAAATATCACATTGTTACGCATAACACGATTTGCTGACCGCCAGTCCATCGCCAAGATTAACCCCAGATGGGACATCATTAAGCGTATCAGAACTAGGGTAAAGGTTCCACCATTTACCCCCAACCGTACACTGAGACACCAATATCGATACCAACCACTGGTACACTAGGTGGGGTGGATACAACCAAGTCGAAAGCAACGACTCTGTGTACAATCTCAGTCGGTTCACACATTCAACAAATACGAGGAGTGTGTCGCTCCCGTAGCAAACAATCACTAAAAGAGGAATATCTGCCACCATGCATTTACCTTTAACCGGATTATCAACATCGGATGTCCCGACGCCACTCGGGGTAGCCACTCGGCCATGGTCCCTTGCCCTCTCAGTATAAATGACATTAAGTCTCCGATCTAGCTTGGGACAAAACCTTTTAATGTGCCCCAACTCCTTGTAGTGGAAACATCCATTTCCCGATCTTGGGCAAGTGCTCCCATAATGGAGTTTACCACATTTGTTGCACATGGAAGTAGAAACCCCTCCGGTAGGAACGGTAGGTGGTCTCGATCCTTGGAAATTTCTGTCACGATGTCCAGTAGGTGCCGCATAAGATTTTTGATCATCTTCCACTCTCTCTTTGCCTCTCCCCTGCATATGGTTGCGTTGGGGTCCAGAGTTCCGGGGGAAAATTGATTTGGGTGTCGCCACCTCATCCGCCTTCAGGTTATCCTTGTACATCCTGCACTTGTTGACCAAGGTAGCAAAATCAGCAATCTCCTGATGTCCGAACATACTTTTCATCTTGGGCCTTAGCCCGATTCAAATGTAGAGCACTTGGACCGTCCGTCCACTCCCAACTCAGAGTAGGGACAAAACCGGGCCAATTCCTCGAATTTAGCTGCATATTCCCCCACCGACATGTTTCCCTGTTCCAACTTCAAGAACTCCATTTCCTTCTTCCTCTTCAGATCAGCAAGGAAGTATTTGTGAAGGAATTTCGCCTTGAATGTACCCCAGGCAATCAGTTATCCCTCCGCCTCCATTTGGCGTCGAGTAAACTCCCACCAGCATATAAGTGACATAGGCCAGCTTCTGAGTCTCCGAACAGTTCATGGCCCAGAAGATCCGCTTCATTCCCTAAATCCACTCAATAGTAGCATTAGGAGCAAATCCCCATGGAACTGGCTGGGGTTCCTCCTACAAAACTCACCCAGACCTCGGTACTCTGTCGGTCCGGGTGGGACTAGGGGTTGCGAACTCGGACTTGGTGCAGGGTTCTGATTCATATTATGCAAGCTCTCGTTCATCTGTTGTAGTGCAGCCACCATCTGAGCCAACAAATCATTTGGAACGTTCTGACTCATTTCGCTTCCTCTCCCTCTTCCAGCCATATATTAACCTGTGTAACATCCTAATTTTGAGTCTTTAAAATTATAGTATCAGTTCTGGAAGTCTCGCTTGAGCGAGAGATTCTCGCCTGAGCGAGAAAGGATCACCTGGGAGGGTGAAATCCTGGGCTATAATGGGCAATTTTGGGCAGTGTAATCGATTAAACAGTCTCTTCCTCTTGCTTCTTAATGGAACATTGGAGTGCTTTGGAGATGAAAAAACAACAATTGAGGTTGAAGGAGATGGAGGGAGATGGAGCTCTTTTGGGGAATAATGGAGCTTATGCAACCTAAAGTGAGGGAGAAGACCATTGTGGTCTTAGAGTAATTCATTAGAGTCATCATTCTCCGATTTCCCTCAAGAATGGGAGCATATTAACGGATAGAAACTCTTTTGGGTGTTTATGGCCCATGTGAGAAGATGGTTCTAACGTTAATGTGTTATATGATGAAGAATATGTTGTGTGTGGTTTATTTATGATAATGTTGTGTTATGGATGGTTGATTTGCTATAAACATATATGGGTGTGTTTGTATCAATGATTGTGTGATGAGTTGTTGATTTGTTAAATGTGGAGACGAGTATGTCTATGAAAATGATTAAGTTGTGAGTCGCTTATTTGCTATAAACATATGTGGGTTTATTTGTAATAATGATTTTGTGATGAAGCGCTTGTTGGTGATAAATGGAGATAATTATATTATGTGATGATGATGTTGTGAGTGGTTTTGTTGTGGTAGGATATGAGATACATTGTGTTTATGACATTGATGTGGTGTCTTGTGTTTTGAGGAAGTTGCAATGTTAGAATAATGCAGTGGAAATATTATATTGTGATTGATGTTGTTGTATGGATTTTGACCTGCCTTCGTGGTATGGATTTTGACCTGCCTTCGTGGTATGGATTTTGACCTGCCTTCGTGGTATGGATTTTGACCTGCCTTCGTGGTATGATTTTGACCTGCCTTCGTGGTATGGATTTTGACATGCCTTCTTGGTATGGATTTTGACCTGCCTTCGTGGTATGGGATTTAGACCTGCCCTTCGTGGTATGGAATTTAGACCTGCCCTTCGTGGTATGGAATTGTGACCTGCCCTTCGTGGAATGGAGTTAGACCTGCCCTTCGTGGTATGGATGTGACTTGCCTTGGTGGTATTGATTTGATTGGCCCTTTGTGATATTGGGTTGTCGTAGGAGTATTGTATTGTTTTGGAAGCGTTGAATTATCTAAGTGAAACGTGATGATTATACCGATTGAATATGTGAACATTATGTGGTTTAGGTATTGACTGGTATATAAATGGTATATGTTTACTATGATTGATTTTAGATGATTGTATTGGTTTTTATACTTTAATGATATTACTCCATGTAATTCCACGCTACGGTCGCCGTAGTTGGTTCTTACTCCCTCTGCTTTTCCTTGTCTATGTGTTATATATGAGTTCAGGATGTTGCTGTTGCGTCGTGGATGTTTGCCGATGGCAGTACAGACTGGAGTAGTCATTTTTGTATTCCAAAATTGTATTTGTATAATGTATGTAATATGAGGAATATGTTGAAGTAAATATGTTGTATAAATGATCTCTTTCAAAAGATGTAATAAGAATTAGCATGATTACCTTTATCAGTGTTGTAATTGAAACAAAGGATAATTGTACGAATTATGGATTAAAATAGAATGTGATGCAATGTTTTTGATGAAAAGGTATTATTGATTATTTCCGCATTTTGAATTTGGAAACTTGACTAATATTTACATTTAATAAAGTTTAAAAAATTTTGGGTTATAAAATCGGGTCGTTACAACCTGCGCTCATTGATAGTCAGCACACGAATTTAACTCACATCAGTCATATTATCACATATTCTCATAACACCTTACATGTCACTACACCAAGGCTACATGCTTTAAACATTCAATTCTCACAATCTCAACTAGTCAAATCATAAACATGTTACAAAGAAGTAAGTAAAGCCATACCCTAGGCCGCAGAATTAACTATGCTCTGATACCATATTGTAATGACCCAAATTCTACCCTTGAAAATTTTCCTTTATTTTACACATTTCATGCATACATTCACTATCTTACTTATATCCCTCATTTATTATTCCATAAAACCATTTTTTAACATGTTATATTACCATACACTTCATATTGCAGAAAAACATAATTCACTCAATTAATACTTAGTAACTATCGCATACAACTAGTTATGGGTTTCCAAAAATCACTATGCCCATAACTACACATATCCAATGTTACCATAGTCAGAATTACATTTATCCCAAAATAGTGTTTAGTCAATCACAATACAAAATACAGATAAAGAAATCCAAGCTAAGAAAAGCATAAATTCCTAAGTGAGCCTTCTCCTCAAATCCTTCGTTTACATACAATGGGATTATCATAAACAACACACAAAAACAAGGGAGTAAGTCATTAGTTCAAGACTAACATTATATGATAATCCACATTTTAAATACGATTAAACAGTGGCATAAATTATAAACAAAAGCACGTAAATATAAACATTAGTATCCTCTTTCCTACATCTCCATGTTATTCATATTCATCCTATAGTATATATATCCCATAATATATATTCCATAGCATGCATATTACTTTCATTTCAAACATATCATTTCCACTTATTCATATTCACCCTATAGTATATATATCCCATAATATATATACAATAGCATGCATATTACTTTCATTCCAAACATACTCATGTCCCATTAATCGTATTCACCCTTAATCATATTTAACAAGTCTCCCGCAAAGATAATCCTCTACCACATCGGGTAGGTCTAGTTATTTTCCCCATACCACATCGGGCAGGTCTAGTTTATTATCCATACCACATCGGGCAGGTCTAGCTAATTCCCCATACCACATCGGGCAGGTCGAGTTCATCCCCATACCACATCGGGCAGGTTGAGTCATTCCCCATACCACATCGGGCAGGTCGAGTTCATCCCCCATACCACATCGGGCAGGTCGAGTTTATTCCCCATACCACATCGAGCATGTCGAGTTAATTCCCCATACCCCATCGGGCAGGTCGAGTTATTTCCCCATACCACATCGGGCAGGTCGAGTTAATTCCGCATATCACATCGGGCAGGTCGAGTTCATTAACCATACCACATCGGGCATGTCTATACCACAATAATCCACTACCACTCCAGGTAGGATAACAACATTAATCCACTACCACTCCGGGTAGGACAACAACATTAATCCACTACCACTACGGTTTGGGTAACAACTATATTCTTACAAACATATTACCTCCTTCACATACCTCATTCACGTCAGCTCATATAAGCTAGAAACACTTATCACTTACCTTGGTGAGCGTTGGAGTCGGTTTCGAGTGTCTTTACGAATTTCCTCCACGATTTCCTCCAACCTTAGGATCTTTCCTCATTCCCACCAATAACAACAATGTCAGTCATTTATTCAAAATAACACATAAACGACTCATATTTCATCGTCAATCATACAAGATATTCACATATTTTCAAGGTTTCCAACACTACTTTAATACGAGTTTCAAAACATCTAAAACATACATATTCATCTCATACCTCGCACGGGTAGTAATGCGTATTGCATGAATTTTATTAAAGAATAACACAATAATTTGTGAATATTAAAAATCACTTCCGACAATATTAAACATAATTTGATGAATACGTGATAACAAAGCAACTTTCTTTACATTTTTCATTCATAATAGTTATTGGGGATTGACATAGTGTAAAACCTATTGTGTGAAATAAGATGGTAGTTAGAAATAGAATTTAAATAATATAATTAAAGATAATTTGATGAATATCTGTTAAAGATTTTGAAAAACTTCTTTATAAACCACATTAGTTGTTAACTTTAGTGGGTTACCATCCTTATCATGAATCAAAATTTTCAATCCTTTCTTGCTTTTAACTCTTGAAATTCTTGAAATAGCGACATATAATTGACCATAACTGAATACTGGTTTTGGTAGATAGAACCTTACACTCTCTAGTGATTGACCTTTAGATTTTTTGATTGTCATAGCATATGAAACAATTATAGGGAATTGTCTTTTGATAAGCTTAAAAGGCCATTGAGTTTGGGAGAAAGACATTGACATCTTCGGAATATATATGATATGTCCATTGAGTTTGTGAACAGAAAAAAAAATAGAACACAAATTTGTGAACATAACAATAAAAAATATAAAACGAAAAAAATATATTTAGTGATTTCTACTACTTCAACTCAGGTGAAACACACAATGAAAAAACGTAAGCTTATAATCTTCAAGTTAATAGCATTACTTGTATGAAATTCAATTTCAATATTAACAATGTTAAAAAGATCGTTTGTTACACATATTACAGAAAATGAGAGAATAAGAAAGAAAACATGAAAAAACAGAAGTCAAAATTAAGAAAGTTTTGTTCTTTATCTTGGGAGATAACAAATAGAGGTGGAGAAGATTGAGAATGAATGTGCGAAGATAATGAACAATGAATGATAATGTACTTCCAAAGAAGTATGACAAAATTAAGAAATAAAACAACATGGAAAAACAGAAGTCAAAATTAAGAAAGTTTAGTTCTTTATCTTGTCAGATAGTGTCATGTTTCAACTGATTTTATTATTAATAGTGGTCATGGATAGAGTATAGTTCTTAACGTGTAAGGACCCGATTTTCGTAATCCAAAAATTCTTTTTAAAACCCTATTCATGAAAGCGAATTGAATACTTTTAAAAGACATTACTCGAACAATTTTGGAAAACTTGATTGAATATATATATATATAAGTTCAATTCCTCTTTCAGGTGCGGAAACAATCAATCGTTCACTTCATTAAAAACATGTCATTGCACTTCCTTTTAATTACCCAATTTAGATACAATTATCCATTCTCAATAATACTTCCACTTTTACATCATCTAAGATCCTAACTATGCATTTAAGAGAAAGTCACTCATACATGAATCCCATTTAACATACTCTTAATATTACATGCATTATTCAATTACAACATTGAGAATATAAAGTAACTACTCAAACATGTACTCTCCTCCGCAAGCATCCGATGCACTACTGCCACAACCTGAACTCAAATACATAACACATACAAGGAAAGACAGAAGGAGTAAGAACCAACTACGGCGACCGTAGCGTGGATTTACATGGAGTAATAACATTAAAGTATTAAAACCACACACATCTAGCATCAATCATGATAAACATATATCAATCAACACATATTATCCATATTCACCCTATAGTACACGTATATCCCATAATATATATGTTCTATAGTGTGCATATTTATTCATCTTATATTATCCATATCCACCCTATAGTACACATACATCCCATAATATATATGTTCTATAGTATGCATATTTTAATCATCTCATATTATCCATATTCACCCTATAGTACACATACATCCCATAATATATATGTTCTATAGTGTGCATATTTTACTCATTCAAACATACTCATTTCTCATTATTCATATTCACCATATAAGATATATATCCCATAATATATATCCTATGGCATGCATATGATTTTCATTGCGAATATACACTTTTCACATCATTCACATTCTGTAGTAATTTACCCTTGATCTCTTTCAACGATTCTGTACCGTACAAATAATCCTCTACCACGTCGGATAGCGCTAGTTAATCCCCCATACCACATCGGGCAGGTCTAGTTCATTCTCCATACCACATCGGGCAGGTCTAGTTAATTCTCCATACCACATCGGGTAGATCTAGTTCATTCTCCATACCACATCAGGTAGGTCTAGTTCATTCTCCATACCACATCGGGCAGGTCTAGTTAATTCTCCATACCACATCGGGTAGGTCTAGTTCATTCTCCAAACCACATCGGGCAGGTCTAGTTCATTCTCCATACCACATCGGGTAGGTCTAGTTCATTCTCCATACCACATCGGGCAGATCTAGTTATTTCTCCATACCACATCGGGCAGGTCTAGTTATTTCTCCATACCACATCGGTCAGGTCTAGTTATTTCTCCATACCACATCGGGCAGGTCTAGTTATTTCTCCATACCACATCGGGCAGGTCTAGTTATTTCTCCATACCACATCGGGCAGGTCTAGTTATTTCTCCATACCACATCGGGCAGGTCTAGTTATTTCTCCATACCACATCGGGCAGGTCTAGTTATTTCTCCATACCACATCGGACATGTCTAGTTCATTCTAGTTAATTCTCCATACCACATCGGGCAGGTCTAGTTATTTTTCCATGCCATATCGGGCAGGTCTAGTTATTTCTCCATACCACATCAGACAGGTCTAGTTATTTCTCCATACCATATCGGGCAGGTCTAGTTATTTCTCCATACCACATCGGGCAGGTCTAGTTATTTCTCCATACCACATCGGGCAGGTCTAGTTATTCCTCTATACCACATCGGGCAGGTCTAGTTTCCACATTATACTCACATCCATGTCATACACAATCAACAGAAGGCATCTCATTATTTTATCACCATAAAATAATACACAACACCTTCATTGTCACGAACATACCCTTATCCATTTTAACACCTTAACAGGTCATCACACATTCATTGTTACAAACACACCCATACATGTGTATACCAATCAACCACTCACAACATACTCATTTATGTTTATGACCATAAATAACTCACACGCCATCATTATCACACAACGTAACCATTATCATAAACAAACCATGCATAACATATCCTTCATCATATACACATTAACGTTAGAACCATCTTTAATGACGGTGTATTACCATAAATGAGCATATAGCGTTTTAATTAAATAAACAGTTTTCCCCACACATATATCTCCACTTTTATGGCTAATACATCCTCATGTAAAATAAAGACTCTCACGTGGACCACAAACTCCCAAGAGAGTTTCTATCCGTTAATATGCTCCGATTCTTGAGGGAAATCGGAGATGATGGCTCTAATGAAATACTCTAAGACCACAATGGTCTTCTCCCTCACCTTGGGTTGCGTAAGCTCCGCGGATCCACGAAGAGCTCCATTCTCCCTCCATCTCCTTAAACCTCCATTGTTGCTTTTTCATCTCCAAAGCTCTCCAATGTTCCATTAAGGAGTAAGAGGAAGATGTTTTGAGGTGTTTTTGAGGTTTAGGGGAGGAAAGAATCGAAATTCATGAGGACCGCCTTTGGGAGTGAAAGGGGAGAAAAAAAATGAAGATTAGGGTTTGTGAAACCCTTTCTTTTCTTTTATAGTTGGGCACTCTCGCTCGGGCGAGAATATTTCGCTTGGGCGAGAAACCTACGATATTTTAATTTTCCAAACACGGGCTCTCTCGCCTGGGCGAGATTCTCTCTCTCTAGCGAGAATCTCACAGCCTTCCTCGGCTTTCTCTTGCTCAAGCAACCCATTCCTCGTTTGGGCGAGACTCCCAGAATTTCCAAATTCAAAACACTAATCCTCTCGCTTGGGCGAGATCCACTCGCTCAAGCGAGAATCTGGCAGTATGCCCCATTCTTCAGAACTGTTACCTATTTTCAAGGAGGATAAATTTGGGGTGTTACATAACGTACCATGCAAATACAAAACATTAGATGACTTACTTTACAAAATAATTTTTTGGATGGTAGCCTATTTAGGTATGTGTAATGTCTAAAATGGATGAACAATAGCAAGATATCACTGCCTTTGACAGTGATATATTCCAGAAGAGCATAAATATAGACCTACAAGTATTTTGAGAGAAAACATTATGCCAAATATACATACCCAAATTTGAGAAGTTAAAGATGAATGGAAGTTCACTAGTTTGGTCATTGGGTAATGTTTACAAAAATTCTAGTAGTATACTCATGCATTTGCATGGGTCATTCCATTATAGTTTTATGTAAGTAAAAACAGTATAATACAACGTATAAAAAACTCGAGATCAACAATTTAAAGTGATCAATTGTTAAAATATCCAATTTGAAGTAGTCAACCATACAATGTATCAACCATACAATTTGTAGAAGTACAAACTAAAAAATGAAGAACATAGTATGTAAATATACTAAACATTAGATCAACAATATATTAATTTAAAGCACACATAAAATAATTGAAGTCATCCTTTGAAATATGCAAAAAGATTCAAATAACTATTATTTGCTATTTACTTATTTATATATACTAAATTGTTTTTTTAGCAAATAGCACCAAGAGAAAGTGCAAGTTACTTAATATTTTCAAATTTTTAGCTACACATAAAATTACTTTAAAGCTATGACTTTTTTTTTCCATCTTAGTTCACTTTTTCTTCTATCATAGAGTTAGACTTTGAAAATATTATCTTTAATCATGTTGCCTACAACATAATAGGTAGGAGGTAGAAAATTTGAAAAAGGTAGTACATTCATATGGGGAAAGAGAAAGTTAAGCCACATGGGGCTAGAGTATGAGGAAGAAAGATTTAAAAAAGTAGTACATTCATATGAGGAAAAAAGAAAGTTGCATAGAGAAACATTCTACAATAAATGCAAATTGTACAATCTTACACATTAAGAATTAAAAAATATTATTACAAATATATCCATTTGAAATTCAAGTGTGAATGAAAAAAATATATTTTGCAGAATAAGGCATTTCCACTTGATGATCATCAAATCAATTGTTTTCTTTTTACGGCCATACACATCATCATAACTGCAAAATTTGATGTCTATAATAAAAACTTAGTATGTAAATATAGTAAACATTAGATCAACAATATAGTAATTTAAAGCACACATAAAATAATTGAAGTCATCCTGTGAAATATGCAAAAAAATGCAAGTAACTATTATTTTCTATTTACTTACTTGTATATACTAAATTGTTTTTTTAGCAAATAGCACCAAGAGAAAGTGCAAGTTGCTGAATATTTTCAAATTTTTAGTTACACATAAAATTACTTTAAAGTTATGACTTTTTTCCATCTTAGTTCAATTTTCTTTCTATCATAGAGTTAGACATTGAAAATATTATCTTTAAGGACAAAACTTGGGTGCAGTACCATAGGTACTAATGGTACTTGCACCCAATCATATAATGTCATGTGTAAAATAAATCCAACTCATCGTCCACCTAGAAAATCCTTCTTAACACTGTTTACTGAGTCTTTTCTTCTCCATCCAACTAAAGTTCCTTTTTCTTCCTTACTCACTCCAATTCCACTTTCGCTTACCGCCTCTTAGGTAAATTCCTTTTATGTCTCTCGTCTCTTCTGTTAGAAATGTTTAATTGTGGATCTGTGAGACTATCACGCTTCTTAACTTATCCCTCAACTACATTGCGAAGGCTGCACCATGCACCACAAATTGAGAGATATGGTGGGCAAGGTGAACAAATTCAATAGTTTGAATCTCTGGGATTTCATCAAGTTATAATGGTTATCAAATCAACTTATGTGTAAAGTCTATTAGATGACAGTTGCCTAAATTTGTTCCACATCCATTGTTATTAATTTGTGTGTGACATAAGTGAGTATTTTTGGAGCAATACTGATAAATAACAAACAGATAAATGTTAATTGAAGGTAGAATAAATGAATGAGAAATCGTAGAGAACCGTTAAGAATGTTTAAATTTTGTTGAATGTAGAAAAAAGAAATGTACTGCACCACCAAAAAAAGGAACTTTAGTTGGAGGGAGAAGAAAAGACTGAGTTAACAGTGTTAAGAAGGATTTGCTAGGTGGATGATGAATTGGATTTTTTTTACATATGGCATTATATGATTGAGTGCAAGTACCATTAGTACCTATGGTACTACACCCAAGCCTAGTCCTATCTTTAATCATGTTGCCTACAACATAATAGGTATGAGTATAAAGTTTAAAAAAAATAGTACATTCATATGGGAAAAGAGAAAGTTAAGCCACATGAGTCTAGAGGATGAGATAGAAAGATTGAAAAAATTAGTACATTCATATGTAGAAAAGAGAAAGTTGCATAGAGAAACATGCTGCAATAAATGCAAGTTGTACAATCTTACACATTAATTTGTAATTTTTTTAAAGAATTAAGAAATATTATTACAAATATATCCTTTTAAAATCCAAGTGTGAATGAAAGGGATCTATTTTGCAGAATAGAGCATTTCCACTTGGTCTTTGTGACACCCACCTAAGTTATAGCTTCGATCAAGATTAAGGATGAGACTAACTTGTCCAAACTCATCATTAATGTAGCAAAAGGAAAAATAAAATAAAGAATGAGTGCATTTAATTTGTGAGGTTGTGAAATTGAATGAGAGAATGTAAATTGCATATAGTTTTACACCAAATATAAATTGCATCTAGTTTTATACCAAAAAATGACTTTAACCAAATATAATTTGCACCTAGTTTTACATCAAAATTTATAAAAGTAAGTACATTTCATAAAAAAGTTCAATTTTATCCTTATTCATCCATAAAAAATGACCAAAAAATGTTTAACTTTTGAGGCAAAAAAGTTATATTGCTAGTAAACTTTGAACAAAAAAGCAATAGAGAACCTAAAATCCACCATTAGTAACTATTAAACTAAATGTTAATAGCAAATACTTGAAAAAACATATCTTTGAATGATATAAGATCTCAACTCCTCAAACACAAATAGTTAGAAGCTATAAGATCTCATTATATTGAACTAAAAACTGCGAAAAGATTTCACCAAATAATTGCAAACCTTGTTTGTGAAAGTTCTTGATCTCGTAATAGCTTCTTGTATGTGACTAAAGAACATAGAGAGAATAAAATGCGTAAAATAAAGACAAACAATATCTGCAAATGTGAAAAAATGTAATTTGTGAGCTTATGAAACTGTAATAGAGAATGTGAAAAAATATGAATATAGACACATAGAAAAATATTTTTTGGATGAAGAAATTAACATTAATAAATTTAAATTTGAAGAACATAAAAGGAAAGAAGTGAATGTGGATAAAAATGGATTAACAAAAAGAGAGAATAGAGAATGAGAAAGAAAACGAAGCATATTGAAATAGAGAAGTGGAAGAAAAAGATAGTGAATAAGAGAACAAAAAAAGAAATATAGATCTACTAAATTATCCATACAAAAGAGAGCATGTAAAGTCAGAATACAAACTTTCTTCTATAAAGATTCAAACTTTCTTCTAAAAAGATTCAAACTTTCTTCTATAACATACAAAATTTCAACTTTCTTCTATAAAGATTAAAGATTCAAACTTTCTTCACAAAGGTCAACGATACAACATTAAACCAAACAAAACAAAGAAATCAATACAATGGAGAAACACAAACCATATGCATGCAAGGCTCCATTGTATTGATTTCACAGATGTAAATAAAGAAAACCAACATAGTATGTGTCAAAGTTGTCATTTTTATGACAAATAAAGAAAAATATAACGAAAAATGAGGAGTATGTTTACCTTGAAGAAGCTGATCTACAAAATAAATAATACATTTTACCTTGAACAAAAATGATGAATAGAAAAACGTGAATATAATAAAAATATAAACAAAAAATATGAGATACATGTACCTTTGTGAAGAGTGATGATGAAGATGAAGATTAAAATGAAGAAGAGAGTAGAAAGAAGAAGATGAAGTGAACTGAAATGAAGAGAGCAGATTTTGAGAGAGTAATGAGAGAGATATGACATAATAGGGAAGAGTAAAGTGATAGTGTAAGAAAAATGATTTTACAAAATTAACCCTACCTTTAATGCAATGCTTGGGTAAATTGAAAGGAAGTTTTAGTAATTTTAGTGCTGCAGCAATAAATGCTGACAGAAGCTTAATAATTCAAAATAAGCAATATACGAAAATACCCCTAACTGAGTAATAGGAAGTAAGATAGACTGAGTGGATTTTTAGGGAATCTATTTTTTATTTATTAATTTTTTTAAAGTTAAAGCAAATCACAATTATACCCTTAAATAAGTCAGGTGTCAAGCATATAAGATGTCCATTTTGGTAAATTCACCAGCCTCTTCAACTAATATAGATATATAGAAAACTATGATACTTTGCCTAAGTTTTATCCTTTTGGATATAGAACAAAATGTATAATTGATGAGTTGTGTAGAATCCAAAATCTGTGGCATCTAAAACAACATGATTGCTATAAGAATAAACAAGTTGGCCAGCTATACAGTATCTGAAGGCCTTGTTATCTGTAGAATGTTTGATTCAGATAAGGAATGCTCTTTTTATTCATAGTCACTGTTCCTTAAAAAAATATATATCAATAGTGTATGAGTTTTATATCATTATATAATTTATTATTGATATTTAATAATCAATATCTTTTCAAAAAAAGTAATCCAAATTTAAATGATTAATACACTATATTTTTACAAGGACAATGCATATCAAGATAATCAATAATGTAAGCAATAATAGAAACAAGTAGATATGGATGATGCTTTAGCATCAGAATCTATGATGGCATGAAAAGGAAAAGGATATCACCCAATCATATTATGTTCTTAGTCTAAAAGTAATATTCTGTAGAATATAAAGAATAAAAAATAAAATCTAAGTTGTAATTCCACTATTTGTGCTGCATGTTCAAGACTTTGGTTCCACACCCAAGAAAAGATTCTAATTAAAGTTGTAATAAATGGAACTTACTATATCTAGTACCCCTCATAGATTCTGAGTTGGCATCATACTAAAATAATAATATTTTAAGAACTTTGGAAGAAAAATTCTAATATCCTTCTAAAAAGTAGTTTAAATATCTTTCTAATAATAGAAAAGTGGCATGTGTTATTGGTACAAAGTTTCTCTAGGTTACACTTTAGAGTCGAATGTATATAAATTTAGATTAAGTATTTAATAGTTTACATTAAGGAAAACATACATCATTACTGTATCCTATTAATAATAGGGTTTAGATTAATTATAATATTGCTGATTCAAACTATGGTGTTCTCTTAGACAAATTATCTTGCTTTTTTTATAGACATTTGGAACTAAGTTTTGCAATTTTAAGCTACAAGAGAGGTCAAATTCTGTTTAGATATTAGAGTGAATTCCCATAGTGCTAGCTATATTATAAAAGAAAAGGGGAGTAATTAAAAAGAATGTGATATGGGATAGTTTTAGGTGTGAAAATTACTTTAATTTATAAGTATAATTTAACACATTTTAATTTTAAATACTTACTTTATATATTTAAAATTGGACATTTGATGAATTATTGCACAAATCATTTGGATTAAGTTTCCATGACATTTACGACATTAGAAGAGTAAAACAAGCAAGGATTGATGTCAAATGACAAAAAAGGAAGTAAGGCCACAAATCAGCTGATTAGCGCTCAACGCAAGGCACACTAAGCGTGGAAGGCGCACTAAGCACAAATTGCCCAAGTGAAGTGTCCGGCCAGACCAAGAGGTTGCGCTCAGCGCACCATCCCTGCGACTAACGCAAACACCAAACACAAAATGTTAAAAAGGGATCTAAAAAGCAAAAGAGAATCTGATTTTTAGTTCCCAAATAATTTCCAGTCAATTTTATGATGATTACTATTTCCCTTAGTTCGTAGGATAGTACATGCTGGAAATCAGATGTAACAGTGAGAGAGTATGAATGATGGAGTTGATGTAAATTCATAGAAGAGGTACCACTTCTCCATGAATTCTAATTTTCTACATTGTTCTTTGTCTTAGTTATGTATGAAAATGCTTAGCTAGGTCACTTTGTTGCTAGGATTGATTGTAATATTCATTTGACACAATGTTTGAAATTGATTTTATTTATGCATAATTTAAAGTATCGATTTTTATGAATTAATTTGGAGCATTTAATGCTTATTTTGTGAATGACGATTTGCTAAGTATAATTTTGGAAATCAATTAGTGAAGAAATTTCAGTTCAATAGTCTAAAACATGTAATTCATCCTTTTTGTTTAATGCTAGACATATTTTTATGTTTAATTATCACATATGTGTCTGTATTCATGATTGCTAGACATGCATTCATATAAACATCGAATAATTCTCAAACTTGTTGGCATAGACTACTAGACATAGAAATATGCTTAACGATTCATATAACTTAATCTTAAATCTAGCTAGTTGCTTGACATAGAGCTATTTTGATAAGATATTAATATAAACCAAGACATTGACGGCTAATACAATTGATGTGTTGCACTTAACTCAACTTCACATGCATATACTACTAAACATAGATGTAAGTTTTATAGGACATTACTCTTAAGCTTGTGTGTAAAGTTACTAAACATAGAGTTTTATTACATGTGTTGCTAAATTGACTAAGACATTAGCTTTTAGTGGTATTGAGGTCCATCATTGTAAGAGTCATTCTTGAATTGATTGTTTGGTTAATTACGAAGTTATGAAAAATGAATAGGAGACCAATCTCACATCCAAATTCAAGCATCTTTAATTTCAAGATTAAACTTGAACATCAAAACCAATAGAACTTGTGTTGACAAATCTTTCAAAAACAATATAAAATTCTCAACTTGTCAAGGAAAAAATATAATACATTGACTCAGGTGTTACATCGTACAATTGAGCGATACACTATCTAGCTATAAGGATTGTCATTCCTTTCTTTTGGACGATGACACAATCATTCTCCATGAAGTCACGTACCCCCTCAAATGTTAGGAGAGTAAGTACTTTCACATATGACATATAAACAAACATAAGGTTTCAGTTTCACATAGCATATGTCAATAATAATTATCACATGGATGTATTCAAATGTGGCATATCAATATCATGATGTATATTCTTGACACGACTATCAACTCTCTTAATGAGTGCATGGAGAAATAACTCCTAATAGGGCCCCTAACACATCATTAACAACAATGGTACTGACACTGGTCAAGCCTGACCAGATCTATGTTGTTATTAGGAAGCGAGCATGATGTCTACAACGCTGTACCAACCATTGGTAACTTATAGATGAAGTACTATGCACTCATTAACATTGGTCTACCCACCAGTCAGAAAAGATATCCGCTGTATAACCCTGGATACCTTCGAGGGAGTGTCAGAGGTCGTTATAGTTACTGCAAAGAGTTATGTCGGCTTAGGAGAGCTACCCTTTCCTGACGGATCGATCTTCACCCATAGTATCCCCTTAACCAAGTGACACAAACAAGGTACCCCTCTAGGTTCTCAACACAAATATGTTGTGTTGTATCTTCTCGTAGACTATGCTACCAACAGTAGGCATTGTAATATGGATCTTATGATCCACACAAGACATGAGAACGATTTTTTTAATAAGAACGGAGGGAAACTTTTTAGGGTAATCACGAGAACTTTAATAAAACAGGGTTTTGACTAGAATAATCATTTTATTGTAAATGAAGACAAATTACACTAATTTGACACTTTGGAAAAACATGCTGAGAAATATGGTTACTGATATCGCTTTCTTTTGACTTAAAAAAACTAAATCCTTTTTTAACCACTTGTTGACACTCTTTCCAAAACAACACTTTGTCAGCTGTATCGTAAAATACTATCTCTTGCTTTTTGAAAGACCTTAGTTGACGAAAACTTAGCAAAACAATTTCCTTTCCCTTTATTCCATTCTTCTCAGAAACATATTCTTTTCAAACTTCGTTCCATCAGGAATACTCATATGCCATGTCATGAGAATGCATAATGACAGTTCTATCATGTTGCAACAGTGAATTGAACATTCTCAATAATCAATCCATTCAGGGAAAACTCATTCAACATTGATATAATTTCCTCAATTAGTCATATTAATTACCATTCCATTATTAGGATTGAGTAGTTATATCACGCATATAGCTAATTCACATTATATGGAACCATCAGCCAATCATTCCATCAAAATAACATCAATCACATTAGTCATTTCAATTCTCAAGATAAACACATAATCATGCCTATCCAAACAAGATCATATATCCATCACAAAGTCATATACCAAGTAAAATCCATTCAATCTTAAATAGTTAGGTTACTAGTCAAAGGGCCTTAATACCTAGTTACTCACGGCCACATAAATAGTGTTTGCCTATATCTATCTTAGGCTTGACTTAGAGATGAACGACTATCTTTGACATCATTTCAAAGGTCATGCATGAAAGTACTTCTCTCAATACCTGTACTTTTATCCAACTCAAGAGAATCCAGTCGGAGTTTGCCTGTATCATGAGTACCTGATAGTATTTAAAATTTAAAATACTATCAGGTACTCATTTTATTCAATGTTGTTATAAATGATTAATACAACAGTGTTCCTTATATCGTGCATTGTTGTATATGATTCATTAAAAGCACAAATTTTAAGCAACATGTTATATATGAATAATACAATAATGCTACGTATAGTTTGCGCTGTTATATGTGTCAAATATATAACAGCTTTTGTTGAAGGTGACTTCGTTGTATGTATGACATACAACAATGTCCACATAAGCGCTGTTAAAGCATACCATATTCTATTACACTCATAACGATAGCGCTCGAGGGTATCTCTGGCATACTGAAACTATTGAACTATAGCTTTATTAGAAATTAACTAGAATCGTCCTAATGTGGTTTTGGATATTATAATACATTCAAACATCTTATTTGAATGTATGAAACTTTAGCTAGGCAAAATAAAAGTTTCATTAATATTACTTAGCCAATTTTGACTAGAATTAGTTCGACTTAGAATTGAATTCTTCCTAACAATGGAATATTGACATGTGCACTAGAGACAGTAGGATTAACTTGAGACCTCAAACTTTGGTAAACAAAGACTAGGTTGAATAGGTTTTCCATATCATTTGGAATCATTAGAAAATAGTAACTATAACTAATGTTATAACTAATGCTAAACAGCTACAAAGAATGGCTCACAGGGTTTAACTCCTACACAAGACTTTTGTGATACTTTCACAGAATTAAATCTTTGTCCAATAGTTTTCATATGAAATTATTTTGAATGGAATTCAACATTTAGGCTAGGAGTTATGGACTAATTGTTAAGTAATGTTCAACCATGACTTTCAGCCACAAGGCAGTCACACACTACTTTAGTGTAGAGAGCATAACTTTTAATTGGTTGAATGAAAACATACTCTTTTGGACATTTCAGAAAGATCATTGAACAAGGCCAAACTTTGGTATTTTAAGGTTTTGTATTTAAGGTTTTTAGGATATAGTTTTAAAGGCATCTTTATAGATCAGCATAACATCCTCCAGGACTAGTCTATGACTGAATATGTTTTGGTAAAAAGAGCATATCTCTCAAATGACTTAATGGATTTGAGAGAACATTATCAATTTGGAAATCTTGTTCGATAAGGATAAATAAATATACTTATAAGCTCTAAGATTATGATTTTGAAGCATATTGTAGAAGTGATATTTGTGGTTGGTTACACTTTTGGAGACAATAGAAACTAGTTTGGTAAATAGGACATAACTTACTTCCTACTTATCCAAAATTGACAAATATTATATCCAAATGAAGATAATTGAAAGGGTAAAATCACAATGGGATTTTAATTTCTAAATCATACGCTCATGGATCCATAATATTTGTTCAAAAACACGACAAAACATGCTTGGACATCAAGCAAAATGTGTTTACTTGGAGTACAAGATAGAGAGGTTGAACCTACTGACCACTAAAACTTTGGAAGCAAGGGTTTAATTCATATAGCAAAAGGAGATCAACATGCAATTTAAGAATTGAGATCATAGGCACCATCCTCACTCAATTGGATAGCTTAAGAACTTAGGCTTGATCTCTTGATAATTTTCCATGCACTTTACAGAGACAGATTTCATAGAAAACATAGAGGAATTTACATGCAAAAGAAAAATAGAGTTCAATGATTCAAGAACCATTCAAATCGATGAAGAGGGACTCAAACAACAAGAGAACTAGCTTGATCAACATGCTACTAGAACTGAAGTTTTAGAAAATATTTCAGAGGTTCTAATGAGAGAATTTACAAAGTCTAACATCAAAAATGGATTCTCCATACATTAATTAGGTTAAAACACTTCTTCCATGAAAGAAAATGGAAGAATCCCACCACTATAGGAACTTGTTGCTCTTGAAAATGGAAGAAAATGAGCTCCCACCTCTATAATTCTTTAAAAACTCAATACTAATAACATTGTATTAACTTATACTAATCATAAGGCTCCCCAGGCCATTTCGGACGAGGTCATGCGATGATAGACTTGCCTGATAGCGGGTAAATCTCAAACTGTGCAAAACTTTCAACTAAGTTTCTAATTCACTTATTTTCCATTTAAATATCATGATATAACTCTAATATATGTTAAAAACTAAATCATGAATTTTCCTAATGAAATTTTATGATTCACAACTCATTAGCTAGCTCCTCTCAATCTCTCACTACTCATCTATAACTCAAGTAAGTTGACTTCTTACTCAAGTACTCCCTTATATAGTATATATATACACTATAATCATAAGTCACCTAAAAATACTACAAAACATTGCCTTAATGGTAGATCCAACAATAATATTTTCAAAAGAAATAAGTACCAAAAGTGGATTTCATCTAATAAATACCAAAATCAAAATTATCCACAAATCACTAAAATATAACTATTTATCCACAAATCCCTAAATTTATCAAACACATAATAATTAACCATAATAATCTTACTAAACCAAGAAGAAGAAAACTCACCTTACAAACCAAATACAAATGCACCGCTTGAAAAGAATGTTCAAGAAAAAATGTACTTCTGTGTGTCATTCTAAAAACATCACACCAACATATAGAATACTTTACGGTTACAAAGTTGTTCTTCCATACTAGGACTTCTATGGGAAAATAAAGTTAACCTTAAAAGTCTTACACCAACATCACAACTACTAAAAATTTGCACACATTAATTGATATCCAAATTTTTCTTCCAACGACTAGAAAGTAGTTTGTTTTAAGTGAACTAACCACCTGTTCACATATTAGAACATGCCATTTTTAATATACGCACATAACTCTTTAGTAAATTTGTATTTATTTTATGAGAGTTTTAAAAATGTGTTATTTAATGAATTGTTCTTTTTGCTAATATGAATTTGGTGAAAGTGTTAGAAAAGTGAGTTTCAAGTAATCAAATATTTGTGTGTCATTTTCTGAAGAACTATGATTTTCTTTTATTTGTATGTTATTGGGTAAATGATACCTTTTAAGTTAATAGTTAAGTGGGCATAGGCCCAAGTCAGTTTTTGTGAGTGTTTTATTTATTTTGTTTTTAGTTTTCCCTTTTAATGTTATGGCTCACGATGTATGTGAGTCAATTTTTTTAGTAATCAACTATGTTGGGTAACCACATAAGTATAGACATCAAGAGAGGATGAATAAGTGTAGCAGTCCTCAATTACCGCTTTTCCGGTTAATGAGATATTCTGAAATATCAACAGCTTAATCGATTAACTTTAGCTATGTTTAATCAATTAATATCACGTTTAATCGATTAACCTAAGTCTTTGAACTCTTGAAAATAGAATACTTGTGAAACAAAGAACCACCAAATTAATCAATTACAGAATTAATTCACCAAAAGAATTTATGCCTAAATGTTAACAGAATCATTACATGCAATAAACTCAATAAGCAAAGCAATTAAACCACATAAATCATAAATTAACTGAAATTAAAATTATGAGGGATAGAGAAAATCAAGACGATGATCTTTTATCCTCGTCCATTTGTGGGTCCACTTGCAAACAACAATCAGGCATCTCATTCTAAACTTGAAATATTTTTCTTCACTATTTGAAACACAAATGTTTTACGAACATGCTTCCAAATTAATACAAGACTCTCTTCTTGGCCCTAGAGTCCCCGAAATGGTTTGACCTTCTACCTGCTTCTAATGGATACTCAACACCACTTCTAACTGGCCCCAACCACTTATCACTCCCAAACAAGACTTTTGTATATGTGAAGATGATAACCTAACCGCATGTAGAATTTTCCAATGAGATCATCTACAAAAAATTTCAAGTTACTTTGCACCTTAATGTGCGAATATACAACATTAACAACCCTAGCACTAGCCCATAAATCTCACAATGACTCAAAAATTATTATGTGTGATTAAACTAGGTTTTCCAAGAATGATATGAAAATTATGCACAATGGATAGTTCTTGAAACTATCATATCTCTCTTTTTGAATCAAAGAAACCTTATCACTTTTCTCACAACAAGATATTCACTCAAAGATATGATAATTAAGATCTGAGATGTATGTAATCCTATATGCAATCTTATATATCTCTATTTTTGAACACGTGGGAAAACAACTTTTATATAAAACTATTTTCTGTTGGACTTAATCGATTAACCTACAACTTAATCTATTAATGATTTCAAGAAATCCAGGACTTCAGCTAGTGTAACTCCATTTAATCGATTAATCTCATCGCATACTTAATTGATTAACAGGTTCTCATGTTCATGTAATTGATTAACATAAGTTGTAATCGATTAACTGTTTTGAAAAACATTTTCTTTGATGCATGATGAACCTTCTACATGATGTGTATATGCATGGTTCATAATTTTGAAGATGTAAGTGATAAACTCAGTTTCATGCACTAAAATCATGTTATCATACGTAAATGGATGAGCATGTCAAACATGTATGAATGTATGCAAGTCTCATTTTAGATTGGTTTAATTTTAAACTTTGTGAGACTTTCATTCAAAGTTCACCTAACACAAACTCTACCCAATCAATCATCTTAAGACTCTAGAAATATAAAAACTTAATCTAAGTCTACTTGATTGAACTAGAGCATTGGCCTTGTTGTTTGTTGAGTTGCTCACATCTTCAAGCTTGCCTATCATCCTTGTCTTCACCAAAGCGATATGATGATGCATGCTTGCATTCTCCATCTCCCCAATGTGATGATGCATGCTTGCATTGTCAAACTAGTGTTATTTGACAATTTTTGGGCCAGATTTATCCTATGTAATCTAACAACTAAGTATTTTCATGAACAAGCCCATGACAACACATTACAAAGCAATCATCAACTCGAATCTCTGCACTAAGTTCTCGTGCCCTTGGTAGCTTGTCTTGTGAGATTCAATGGTTCGACTATCTTTTTCATGACCTGCAAGTTCATCTTCTCAATCCTGCTTAAGTATATTGTGACAATACGGAAAAAATTAATTGTCATGTCATTAAAGAGAAAATTCAACAGGGGTTCATTCATTTACTTCCAATCTTTTCCTCTGCTCTCAAATTGTTGATGCATTCACCAAGGTTTTGCCTCCTCTTCCTTCCATTCTTTCATTTCCTAGGCCTATGTTCCCTACACAACCCAAATTAGGGGGGTAGAGGAATATAACTGACTTTCCCGATTTAGTAAGTTGGTTATTCATTTCCTTCTCCCCTAAGCTTCTTCCATATTGCTTTCTTATTTCTCTCGGGTTTGAGAGTCGGGGTAATGGTGTGGGTGGCACGTGAGGTGGTTGAATTGGACATAGTGATGAAAGATAAGATGGTTGAATTGTGTTGGGATTGAGATCCTTTACAGTATTGAAGAGTGTAGTATTAGTTCACATTTTGATACATGGCACTAATTTTTTTTAAGGTTTCCAATTTTTTATTTTTTGAATTAAATAAATTAAAATCATAATTTTATACCTCTCCTTATATTTCAGTATTAGAGGGTTCAGTGTCGAGAGGAACTCATTTAAATAAGTTTGATGGTGACATCTTGCTAAATTCTATGTGCAAAATAGGCCTCCAATTTTTAATGGACACCAATTTTTTTATACCTCAAAAACCTTATATCTTTTGTAAATATTTGGACATTTATGATCTTGATTTATTTTCAGTATTAAATGTATTGAAAGAAAGTATAAGAGAAGAAAGTAATGCCGCATTAGAAATATTAAACTATATCAAGAAGTTTAGATTCTTTTGCAAATGCATATTTGTTTTTTAGAATATTATTGACGATACAAGGGACTGTTGCCACCGCTGAAAGAAGTTTTTCAAAGGTAAAATTGATTTAATCCTTTTTATTTTATAAACTATTTAAATCTTATTCGAAATCGACTTTATTACCGTATATATTAAATGGTTCAACTATATTGTCTGTTATGAGTGAGTTGCTAGAATTACTTGATTATTAAAACTTGATAAGTTATTTTGCAGATAAAAAAATAGAAAGACAAAATGAAAATTAATTAGTTGTAGTAGAAGGGTGTCATAATTAGTTGAAAATTAATTAGCATCTCATAATTCCGAAAGATATACCATATATGGAGAAAGTAATTCCCTTCATCATCGGAGTTTAAATAATTTGCATGCAAGACTTCTTCATCCATTACCAAACAATGCCAATTTAAGAGAAATAATTTGCATGAATAACATCCTTTATTTATTCTGCAATTTTGTCAAATAAACCTAGCCTTTTTCTAAAGAAATTATCAAATGTTTCCATTTTGAATGATACACATAGGAGAGTAAGACTTTGACAAGAACTAAATTTAATGATTTTAGATAAAACCCTAGCACAATTTTAACTAAAGAATGGAGGTCCCACAATTTTTCATTTTTTCTCAATTTTCATTCGGAATAGATCCATTAACTTCAATAATAAGTTGAAAAAACCTAGTTCATATCATAGTCGTTCATTCTTGGAAAATCCAATAGTTTGAATTAGTAAGTAGATCTAAAACATTGAATTTTTTAAGAATAGATGACTAAGATGTAAAGTAAGTTTTTTCTATCTTAGAGTAAATGGTTCATCTCCCATTTTCTTAAAAAGAGTTGTAACATTGTTGTAGATCAATATTCTTACATAAGTGGCTTTATTACTGCAATTTTGGGACCTAATGAAATTCTTATTTACATTACTAATTCCCTCCATTTTTGTTTTGGTATGCATGACCTACACCAGGACTATGACCTGGTTCTGTAGGTTTGAAACCATTTATGGTTCCCTCATTATTCAGATGAACCCTAATATCAGGACTTTGAACAACCACCATTGCTTTCATATCATCAAATTCTTCTGCATATTTGTGACCAACACCTGGGCTTCCTCCTGGTGATGTGGGTCTGAAAGCATTTATGTCTGTTTTTGAATCTCTAAAACTAGAAACCTCGTACCTCGGTATCATTGGTGAGTTCAGTACTTTATTCTCTGATGATGATGTTGGAAGGGAAGTGTCTGTGTTCAATGGCTTTATCTTCCTTGCTTGAGTTTGAAGGGAATCATGGAAAGCTATTAGTGTGAGAAAAACAGCAACGTATTTGTGCATGATCTGAAATTGGAATTTACCCATGAAATCACTAGAGAAGCAAAAGATAGTTTAGATGAAAAGGGGGAAATGTGAAGGGAGATGATATGAAAAGTTATGGGATTATGAGCTATTTATAATACACTCTCAAGATTCTAACAGCTAATTATGTCACTAACTAAACAAGTGGAGCTCATGCACTTCAATTGTGAACCGTATATATTTCAAATTGCGTTAATATTTTCTAAACTATTGGTACTTTACTTTGATAAATGTCTTTTTTTTCCTTATAATCTCCATCTCTTATAGGGCCACTTAAGATCTAATCTAAGTATCATATCTGAGTCTTAGATTAAGTGTTTAACATGATAGTTATGTTTTGAGGCTCTTTCACTTATTTGAGTTGGACTCTTCTGATATATTATGTTTTATCTATTTAGGTATAATAATGAATGTTATCAACCAAGTCATCAAAGGAAAAAAAATCTACCATCAAGTCATTACTATATACACATATAATTTGAAGGACCTAGGTTGATAGGTAAAAAGTAAAGACATAAATAACTATTTTTTATATCCTTGAAAGTCTTCCAAAGAAACCTTTCAATATGAAATAACAAACATACAAATCTTCATCCCACTATCAACTTCAATTTTTATTTGAAAATGTCAAAGACAGACTACCAATTATGGAAGTCTTGTTAACAAGTGGAATCACACAACTTCCAGGATGAACTATTTGTAGACTCTATAATGAAGAATCAGAAACTTCACAACACACTTACCGACTTTTGCAAACGATCTATAATTTGCTTCAAATTGCAATTGTCCTTCCCCAAGACATAAGGAGCCACATCTCTATGCACATGGTCCTATCATTCAACAAAAAATGTATGGTATTTTGAACGGGTGCTAGAAATCGGTTTGGATCGGATTTTAGGTATAAAAAAATCATCTGACCTAAACAGATAATAAACTTGCGATCCGTTCCGGTCTGATTTGTTTACATTAAGACATTCGGTCCAAACTGATCCAAATATTATATGCGATTTGAATCAATTTGGACTGGTTAATTTGTTTATAAAAGATTGAAACTCTACACAACACTTAAAAACTCATAAATATGACTAAAACATTAAGTCTAATACACATTAAATGATAAGTTTACATATATTCACGTTAATATCACAATACTATTACATACACTATAAAGACATAATACCACAAGTACACAACTCTGTTCTTACCACCATGTTAATATAAACAAACAATTGGATAAATTTAAGAAATTACCACCATGTTATACAACAGTTGTTTGTTTGTATAAATTTAAGAAATTACCATATCAAACACCACAGCATAATTAAGGTCACACAAATGGAAAAAAACAATTGGATATATTTTTTTGTAGTTGACATTGTGAATGTATTTATATAGGATGACAACTTAATTATATTTATATAGGGAATATATGTCACATATTTTATAGTCATATCAAATGAGTATTATTGAATTTACCCTATGACTAATTGATTTTTAAATTTGTATTCTAGCTTGTTTCAGAATATTATTGAACTTATGTATTAAACACTTAAATGCACAACTTTATTTGTACATATTCCTAATAAGCCAAATTAATATGGTCCAGATTAGATTGGTCTACTTCCTAAAGTTTGATCCAAAAATTGAACCAGACCGATCGATTTTTAAAAAATTAATCCAGTAGAACCCAATCACGTTCAGTTTTCGTGGTTTCGGTTTACTTTGGACCGACTTTTAATTTTATTTTTGGAGCAGTATAGATTTGAACACATTTTGGAACATTATTTGGTTTTCTACAATATTTGCAATCTGGCTTGCAAGAAACTAAATTATCTTTCATTCTTTCAAGGTGACCATCCAGAAGATAGTGGAGGTAAAATCATAGGTGTGGAATAAAAGAAAGAGTAATAAACATGTAATATCTTAGTTAATTAAAAGGGAGGAGTGTTTATCTTCTAATTACTCCTAGACTCTATTATTGTCGCATACATGTACTTCTTCTTTAGAAACTCACTTATAACTTCTTGGACCTCTAATGACGATAAAAAAATATTAACATAATTAAAAAAACTTTTTATACCTCTAGTCCTTAATCTAAATTAACTTTTTGCAGATAAAACATGTATACTCTATATATATATATATATATTGGAATTGAGAATGGAGTGAGATCCTACTAAAACGTAATGTTAAGATTATTCAAGTCATTATCATGAGTGCTTAGCTTAATTCACATACCCAAAATGATGGATCTCAACAAACTCACCTGTAATCTCAGGATCAAGCATATATCTAAAGTTTGAAGTTTGTAAGATGTGTATAATATGAAATGTGCAACACTCAGACATTTACGTAACCAAACACAATGGTTAAAGGGTGCATTTGATGCAAACTAAGAGCAACGTAAAAAGAACACAACATAAGTAGTTGAGTTTAACTACAACTTTTTGTTTTGTTTACTATTTGGAAAAAAATAAGATTATTTGATATAATTATTATAGTATTTTTATTCTTACAAGGTAGTGTAAAAGCAATAATTCATATAATGAGAGAAATAATGGTGGCAGTCAAGATAACGATAGTTATAATAATGTAGAGAGGAAGATAAAGGTAAAATCAGTTTTTGATATTTTACAATTTAGTACTATAAACAAAGTTGTCAAATGATTAGACTTTTGTGCTGTATCTTGATATTATTTTTGTACTGACCACTGCTCAACTCAGTTTTGAAATCAATTAAGAGAGAAGCTATTTTATGTCTTTTGTTGTCCTTATTTTGGTTAGAAAATTTTAATTTTTTTTGAATTATATAATTTAAAAAGTAAATAAAAATTTATATGTGAAAATAATTTTAGTGTCAAGTGCGAAGATCTTTATTTAATATTAGACTCTATAGTGCTATAGAAGATTTGTACTCTTTAGTAGGGAAAATAGTGAATGATTTTATTATATCTCTAAAATATTTTGTGACCATTCATTATGGTGCTCAATTGCTACAACTACTAAATCATTCTTTGTCATTTTGAAAGTTGTAAGGAAATATTAGTTTCTTTTTTTGAAAAACAGGTACGAATTGAATATTTAAGTTATAGCAATAAAGAATAGTTGGATTTGAGCACTATGAAATGGAACTTGAAGAAAGATGGGAATTCTCGCGTGCCTTTCCTCCACTATTAGAGGTACATTATTAATTATATTATAAATGAATGGCCTCTATTCATTTTCATATAAAATACATTTTAAATTGTGGTCCGTTGTAACTATATATATTGTGTTTATTATAAAAAGTGAAAAATTAAATTACGGACAAAAAAGTTTTTTAAAATTGTTTTATCAATGAAGGGGACCAATATATATTTATGTCATGGGATGCTAACTTTCAAATGGGTTGCATGATTACGCAGCCACAACCTAAATAAAGGAAAAGAATCAGTAGCCTTTTGGTATTTATGTTTGACTTATTAAAATAAGAATGTAATACTTAATGTACAGATTTATACACAGTTAATATACCATTTATCATTTATTTACATTATTTTTATATAAAAATTAATAAATATTAAAAATAAATAATGATAATACAGTGACAATATAAACAACTTTAATGTCATTAATATATATATATATATATATATATATATATATATATTTCTCTTAAACCAAAAGGTAGCCAAATTATAGTGAGTATACAAAAATAAGAAAGAAAAAAGTGTGATCGTGAGAAGTGCATACGCATGTGCTAACTACCGAGACAAGAAAAGACGGTTATTTAAACCCAAATCCACCTGGTTATTTATGTCAACGAACAACTTGAAGTCCATTAAAATTTTAAAATTAAATATGTATAATTTATTATTAGTGATATTAATATATTAAATTTTAGAAATATAATAAGAATATACAACAAAATTATACTGTTTAAGTATTAATTCTTTAATTATTATTATGATTTTTATCATTAATCTTTAGGTTATTATTATAATTGTTATCTCAGTGTTTGTGTGCACATATATTAACCACGAATTTGTGAGATTGGTAAAGACAGCATATCTTTATATTTTTATTTAGCATGGGATGCTGCTTGGACTACAAATCTAATTGCCTATTACCATCTTTATTACTTATTAGTGTATTTACCTATCAGATGCACATGGTAGTAAAGAATTAATATATTCCCCAATACTTTGGTATCTTTGGTTTTGATGAAAATAGAAGGAGATAAAAGATGAGTAAAAAAAAGTATAAGAAAAGTTTATTTTCTATCACTTGGTTAGAAAATAGAAAGAAAGCTAAGGAAGCAAAAAAGGGCAATGACGCCTACTAAAATATTTTATTCTGATATATGGAGTGAAAATGGATTGAAAAGTCATATTTACTCTTAACTTAATATTAATAAAGCTTATTTTTTATTGTTGAATAATTTTCATCACTAATATACATTATTTCTTTCTTTCAAATCATACAATTGAAAAATTAATCTTTTTTATTATCTTTATTTTCTTCAACTTTCATTTTAATCATTTTTCCTCTTAAATCAAATATAGTGTCAATTAAATTACAACTTTATTAAAATAATTAATTTATTTCTTACATCTTTTTTAACCTTTTTGGATGATATCATTTAGATGTATGAAGAAATTTAAAGTTGATTTTATTGTTTTGCTTCTTTTTATACAACAAGAAAAAATGGTGTGACACATGACTTTATATTTTTCTCTCTGAGGAAAAATCAATACGTTAATATGGCGTGACCCATATCTTTATGTCTATATCCATATCATTCTCATTATTACTTAAAATTATATTTTTCCTTTCAACTTTCTACCATACCAAATAACTAGAAAATCATCATATTTTCTACTCATTTCCTCCTCTTCAATTTTCTTTCCTCAATCTTTCTTAGCTTAAATTTTCTTTGGTAAACCAAACTGATGTAAGCCCAATATGGACCTAGAAATCATACAAGGTCTTCGGGTCCAATGACTAGAACAAGGACAAGGAAGGGACACAAGCACTCGGTCATTTAGTGACTTCTAATGGAAGCAAGCTCAAAATTGATCCATGAAGAAATCAAATTGACAAATTGTATCATCCAAATAGAAGGTCTACTTCAAAGTCACATTGATGATATGGAATTGTGAATTAAGTCAAATCATTAAGTTTTAATTCAATAAGTGAAGAATTGTGTAAGTGGGACCCTTATGCACTTTGCACAGCCCACCTTCATCTATTCATCACGTGTTCAGCTACACTGGATAGGAATCTTGAGTGATTTATGGTAATAATAAAGCCATGCAATTCATGTGGAGTCGTTCAAATGAAAGTGTAACCACCAATCTATTATACTATAAGAAAAAAAGGTTTTTCATTATTAGTCTTGGACACATGTCATCTTCTCCTACAAAGTTTTCCCACCCAAACACTCCCACCAACTACCATGCATAGTCCAACATTGTATCATTACCATCTACATTCATATCATACATCAAACCATTCATCCTTCATTTTTTCTACCAAACACTTAATCATATACACATATTCTCATATTCATTTTTCATCCAAAAATCTTTCTTCATTTTCACTAAATAAATTCTTATATTTCTTCATTGTCCCTAAAATAATATTTTGATTAGCAATTCTATTATATCATTATGCACATTCATTATAATATTATCATATTAATTTATATTAAAGATATATGAGTTTAGGGAAACAAAAATAATTCTTTAAATTCTCATTCATATTATCCCGAAAATGGTGAACTCTCTGTAACAAAAATCACAAAGTCAGAATAATGAAAAGTTTTGAATGAGAAATGAAGAAAATTAAAGCATGATGTAATGTTACCTAAGAAGAAGAAAAAGAATCATGAGATTGTAAGCAAAGAGTGTTGGTAATAATTGTAAAATATCGGTGTTATGATGTGGTGGGAAAACAATTCTATAAATATTTCATACTCTGATTAGCAATTCTATTATCTTATTTTTATGCACATTTCTTACATATTAATTTCTATTAATCACCATGTACAGATGTTTAAAATCAACATTCATCACCATTACCATTCTGGAATATTCATGAATAATTCAATTAGAATGAATATAATTATTATACTTAATGATCATTCATGATTTCATAAAAAAATCATTATACACATTTATTCTTATATTCTTTTTCCCATAAAAAATCTTTCTTTATTTTCCTAAATCAATTCTTATATTCATTCATTCTTATAATATTGTGCACATTCTATTGATATATCATAATCTAATTAGCAATTCTATTATCTTATTATGCACATTCATTATATATTTTCCCTAAATCAATTCTTATAAGTGGGCCTTTAAATTTGTATAATATTCTGAAAGCAATCTTATTAATATTTCATACTCTGATTAACAATCCTATTATACACATTTCTTATATATTTCCACCTAAATCAATTTTTATCAATATTATTATACACATTCCATATATATTTCTCCCTAAATCAATTCTTATCTTTCTTCATTTTCCCAAAAATCAATTCTTATAGTGAGGCTTTAAATTCTTAATCTTTTTCTCTCTTTTCACTTTCTCTCTCACATATTTCTCTCTTCTTAATTTCTTTTTACAACCAAAGGAAGCCGTAATGTGTGTTGTGTGTTCTTAATCATACAATATAAAATACCGACGCGTGCAAATGCACGGGTATTTTGCTAGTTAAAGATAAGAGAGAAGTGTGTGTTTATTACTTAGTTAGTTGCCATGAATTTTCTCGTAGCTATTAAAGATAAATTTAAGTGTGTTTTATTGTCTTTAGAGTGTGAATTATATGAGTGGTCTTTTAAATTGAATAATTATTGGACGAAATCAGGTATACTTATGTTTTATTGTCTTTAATGGGTGGGGAAATGTAGGAAATGAATAATAGTTTGACGTCTTTAGTGAGAGAATTATAAGGGAAAACGTGGGAATTTAGTGTCATAACTAGGTTATTCAAGTGATGGTTTTTGTTTTTATTCTAGGATGCTAAGAGGTGGTTGCCTACACTATATGTAAACGTGAAACATCATAAGAAATGCAAGTTTGAAGTTATTGGAAATTATCCATTGTTAGTGAGCTTGTTCTTCTAGGTTCTTAGTTGAACCAAGATTAAGTTCTTATCAAGAATCTCATAATTCTTGTGGCGAACATCACTTAGGCTTAGCAAACAATTATTTGTTTGTGGCACCATCCATTCCACATATTTTCCATATTGTTCTTTGTTTATCAAACAATTATTTGTTTTAATTGCTCACTTCACTCATTGCTTTCTTGGTGCCTTTCTTAGCTCTCATGTATATTTTTTCCACCTTCCAATACTTTTTACACAAATGACATGTTTAATAACTATTTCCTTTCACCTTAACTTTGTGTTGGATGCTTTTATCCCACCACCATGACTCTTTATCCTTAGGTCCAAAGTCTATAGACTCATGGTATTTCTTGAACTACAATAGGTGAATCTAGAGGCTTTGGACATAAGGATAAAGAATCATGATGGTGAGACAATGAATATGTATGAAATTAATTTGTTACCTTAGTTCATTCACACTTAACTTTTCTGAGATAATTTTGAAGGAAATAATTGTAGATAAGGACTGGAAGAAGGTTGTGTGGATGTAGAAGAAACAAAAGTTAAGATCTTACGCGCCCCAATTAGAGCTAGAGGAACATCACAATATAAAGTTTAGGAGAATTTTTTTGTTGTAGTTCAAGAAATACCTTTAGGGGAAAAAAAATTCAGGGAGGGAAATGAACATCTAGGGAGAGAAAATATAAGATATGAAAGTTTTCATGTGGGTTATGGAATTGGAGAAGTAAATAAGGAAGGTAAGGCTATTTTAGATTTGTCATCAACATTTGGTTGTATCAAATATAAGAAGCGGGAGGAGCATCTTATCAAATATAAGAGTGGTTTGACATGTTCTCAATTTATTTTCTTTCTTATAACGATATTATATAAAAAAAAATTACTTGGAATTTCGTCTTACTTTTAGAGAGCTTGGAGACTCAATATAGAGCTTTAGTTAGAATATAAGGGTTAAGAGTAGAGTGAGAAAAAAAGGCCAAGATAGAGTCCCTAGAATCAAGTGATGGAAATTGAAGAATGGAAAATGAAGGAGCTTCCATCTAAGGGTTTAGAAGGAAGGGTTTCTAGATGCATAGGGTAGTACTTACAATGTAGGGATTATATGGTCATAAGAATTAGGATTGTAGAAAATGAGATAATAGGTGAATCTAAAAGTTTTGGACCTACGGGTAAAGAACAATTGTGGCGAGGTATTGAATAGATATGAAATTGCTTGGATACTTCATTTCATTGACAATTATTGTTTTCCAGCGAATCTATTATACAATAATTATTTTCATTCTACTAGATTCGTAATTGATTACATAGAGTGCAAAATCAACTATTAGAAACATAATTGATTTTGCATTCCGCCTAATCAATTATCAAATGATTACATTTAAAATGATTAATGGATAATTGATTAGCATAAAAGTGAAAATCATTTGAATATAATGAAATCAAGAAGGAGAATGCATAAGTGGTGGTGTGGTGTGAAAGGAGAACGCATGTTTGTGAATTGTGAGAGATGAACACAAAAATACATACTCCAAAGGTTTGGCAACAACAAACATAGAAAATGAAAGACATTAGATAGTGAGCTTGCATATCCAAAAAAAGTTAATATGCATAAGTTATAATAGAAGAAGTAAGGAAAATATTGAACTAAAAATTGTAGAAACAAATTCATTTTTACCCTTATTCATCCAGCAAAAATGACCAAAGAAATTGATATTGAACTAAAAATAAAAAAAAATCAAAATAATACCAAATTTTGTAATGATAAATCATACAAAAATGTTATCTTGAACTCAAAAAAAATAAAATAAGCTTCATCTAGCAAAAATGGCCAATTTTTTTTAACTTGTCAAGTAAAACACCCCTATAACCTTTCACCTCTTTAAACACAAATAATTAGAAGCTATAAGATCTCATGATAAAGAAAGTTGGGTGAGTGAGATAACGTACATATAGGAAGTTGTAAAAATCATACATTGGAACAAAGAACCTACCGATGAGTTGAGAAAAAATCATACCTTGTAAAAATTCAGAATAAGGTTTTAGTGAGTTTGAGATTGGAAAATGAAGAAAAGGAGATAGAGAGATAGATTGGAAAATGGACTCAACAATTACATAGGTTATCTCTTCGTAGTAATTATGACTATTACTATTCCTCTCAATAATTATGTTAGCATATGAAGTTTGGGCGGAAAAAAATGAATATGCTTGTGACACATGTCAAGGAGGAATAGTGTTGGAACTTTTTTCCTTATATAATATATAAATTAAATGTTATTATTATTATGATATCTTATTAAATAATATAATGAGAAATGAACAATTGGTAGATGTGTACTTTTATCCTGTGCAGTAGACTGTGCAAAGTGAGGTGTTTTTATTGTGGTAGGTCAGTCTTACTATTATTATTATTATTATTATTATATGTTATTAAATAATATATTAAGTAATAAACAACGGATAATTATGTACTTTTATATCGTTGAGGTTGTGACACTTATGATGAAATGAATATATCAACTTTGTGTATTTTAATTTTATGTTACTATTCTCAAAGGTTCATTAAATCTTCTTAATGTTTGTCATCTTCAAAATGATAATATTTTAGATCATGAAATGTCTAATGTGCTTTAATCATAAGTTGTGATGAAAAGTACACATTAAGGATTGAGAATAAAGTATCTCTTATATCAGGAGATAAATTATCTCATTCCACCATTAAAATCATAACATGTGTCATATTTAACTATTTTCTACAAAATTATTTCTAAAAACTAAAAATTAAAATATATGTCATGATTTTAGTGGCAGAAGGATATAACTTATCTTTTAGTATGAAGAAATATTTTATTCACTTAAGTATTTAACCAACCTTTATGTTTGTTGATGACCCATCAAATTACTGTGCAAAATTATTTATAATTTGTTGATGACCCATCAACTTATTGTGCAAAATTATTTATACAACGACATATTAATTAATCATATGATCATCAAAGATCACCTGTCTACAAGTTAGGAGCCGACTAACCTACCTTATAAGAAAGACTTGACCACAAGATGGACATGTTGTGCTCAAAATGAAACAACATGTTTGTTGAAGTCCAAACAATATACATATCTGTCAGTAAAATTGGCTTGCATTTCATACTATATATAATAGTATCGGTAATTATAGGTAACTATAGCTCATAATGACTAATTACAACTTATAATAACTAATTTCATAATCTATGAATGTAAATTATTCACAATAAATGCAAAGATTATTTCCTGATTAACAATATCCGCTGAAGTCTTCTAATCATCTATAAGGTGTCACATGTAGTGGATACTGTAACTTTGTCAATATGAGAAAATACGCTAGTGACATAATTCATCATTAGGAAAAATACACCAGTAGAGCGATTGTGAGTGAAAAGAGAATAATCACCATTAGAATAATCATCAATGAGAAAAGAAATCACCACTAACATAATTTGTTAATAGGAGAAAAGACAATACCAGAATGAACGTCATCGATGGGAATAAAATAAGTGATATAATCATCATTGAAATGAACATAGATGAGAAAAGAAGTCATTATTAACATAACTATGTGAGAAGAGAAACCAATATATATGAAACGGAGAAAGTAAATTTTTGTATTAGAGCATGTTGGTAGTGGAATAGTGATCGAACAAGTTACGAAAGATAAAGTTGCTCTATTACCATGTCGAAGTTTAGAAATTGTTAATTATTAATCAAACTTAAATTTGAGTTAGTTCAAATAATTTATTATATAAGCAAAACTTGATATAAATGATAAGATATTGTTAACATTGGCACCAATTATAGCAGAAGAAAAAAAGCAAAATAATGAAAGAATGTGCATCAAGAATCAATGTGATTCTTGATATAGAGAGTATGTATTATTAAAAGAATAAATTACAACTTTGTAGAGAAGAATACTAAATGATTACCAATGATCAATTTAAATTACACTAAAAGGAAGTCTACCTCTTTGACTAGTTTATCGACTCCAATAATAACTATTAACACTAGCGTGTTGACAGACACTACTGTGTCTGTCAACCCGCATTCCTATTTCGCAACGGTATGTTAACATGTATTTTGTGCTCTAAATGTCTATTTTGTTTCATCTTTGACATGTTATGTTGGGCTAAGATTTTGATAATTAAATATATTAAAATGTTGGCTAAGATTTTGATGATTAAATATATTAAAATAGATGATATTATTCTTTATTTCAAAGTGTCTAGTATAATTTAGTAAATATTTAAATTAAATTTAAGTTAATATTTAGTAATAATTCGGAGTAATGTTTAAAATTATATCAAATCAAAACCAAATATAGGTAAATAGAAAGGTAAACCATAATTAGAGTACATACCTAAGATAGAAGACTGAAAGTTAGTATACTCACAATAATTGATCAACTTTGCAATATACTACCTACAAATGTTAAAAACTTTAGTCTTTAAAATTAATAAAAAAATTCAAAGTTTAGAGTAAAGACATAATAATCAAAAACCATGTCAAAAATACAATATAAATTGCAAACAAAATCATGTAAGTCTTAGTTCCAACAAAATACTAACCCCAAAATATATTAAAGAATGTGTCCCTTTATCTTTGGTTGGATGATGAACGAAACATCTTCCCCATCTTAAAGTTCTACAATTTATATAAAAATTGTGTTGTTATCGTGGTTCCTAAATTACTATAATAGAGGACGTTATAACTTATCCAATGAGTGTTGTATGCCATTGATTTACATTGGAAAACGTGAGTTAAATGAGGAATGAAGAGTTCATAACACAAAAGGTTGAAATTTAGAATCCTTGAGGATTTCTTTTTGTGAGTGAAAAAAGTAAGAATGGTGGAAAAAAAGTAAGAAAATAATGTATAAAGTTACATGTGATTTTTAATTATGGAAGTTGTAAGGAAATTACATGCAGTTTTTTAGAAGTTAAAACTATTTGATGGTTGAGGATAAATTAATGAATTAAAAATTACTCCAAGTTAGAATTTAGAATATCTTTTCCTTTATATATTAGAATATTCCTTTATGTATTAAAATATGTTTTCCTTCATGTATTAGTAATATAATTTAGTTCTATTGTACAATGATGGTTATTTGCCATCTTCCATATTATGGTAAGAAAAAAATAGGAGCAAAAAAATTAAACTAATTTGTCATGTTCCACATTTTGCTGAGAAAAAAAAAACTAATACTTTAATGTAGTAAAGAAAAAATAGTTAACCAAATAACATGGAACATGCATTGGGTTAAAAGGGACATTGGGTTATATGGTTTTTTAGTATAAATAAAAAATAGTAAGGACAAAATAGGAACAAAAAATTACATCATAATGAGGTGGTTATATTAAGTTTTGGCTTTATTAAGTAGTATAGATATACATAAACTATAATGAAATTCAAATAAAATTAAATTAATTAATATAATGTTTTATCAATTCAAATATATTTAATAAGTGGTAATTAAACATGGAAATCAGTGAGATATAAATAAGATAGATGTGAGTGATATAGTTAATATGGTGAAACCCGAACTAGACATCAAGTCAAAAGAGCTTCCGTATTAGGTATAACTGGTTTAAACAGTTAAGTCGTCTGGTCGGACTGAATGATTTTAATTATAATTATTAAATTTTATCTCTAAATATATAATTATATATAAATGTAAAATTTTATATAATTAATAATTTTATATAACTATATTGAAATAACATCTCTTTATCTTTTTTGGACCGAAATAAAACAAAACATTAGAGTAATGTTATATTTTTTTAAATTTTCATTGAACCGTCCGGTTCACTTCCTGGGTTATTCCGGTTTAATCGGGTTTCGCACGGTCGAACCGGAATTTCTCTAGTTCAAAGTGGTTCAACTACTCATTCGGTTAAAACTACAAACCGGAGCCGTGTTCAAGTTCGATCAGCGATCGAATCGGTCGGACCCTCCGATCTGGTCTGGTTATGACAACAGTAAATTAGTAATTAAATTCATAACACGAAGATGCTCTTGATTTTTAAGTTACAAAAAGCTTAGACTCTATTAATTAGAAAATCTTTTAAAAAAATATGACTAAGGTTAACAATCATGAATCCAGGTATCTAATGTCTTATATATTCAACAAAAATGACATGGCCTGCCATTCAGATTCGATGAAAGGGACCCAAATGATTCTTTGTCTTTCATCATTGTGGATCATAATGCGCCTCTAATTGTTTTTGTATTACCTGTGTTAATTTGTTTAATAATATTAACAATTGAACAACGACCGGTCATTAAAGTGTTGAAGACTTGGCCGTAGCTAGCCACCACCGAAAACGACCCTATTGCAATTTGCTTCTGATATTTGAAATAAATAACCATTCATAATAAAATAAAAAAGTTGTGTACTTATTGCAGCCTCATTAATTTATTAGTCCTATAAGTGCAAATGCGACAATCATCTTCTCCGGTAGTAGACAGTCCAATATTGAATTGGATTATGACACATTACAAGAACAATCTTTTGATGGCCATAATTTCATGTTATACTAGATTGAATTATGACACATTGAAGTCGTGCATACGAAACGGATGGAGAGTTCCCTGGAGCTAACGTTTTGGAAGATTCCTATTCACTTCAAATTCTTTCAATTTTGTCATTAATTGTTAATAAAAGAGTGGCTTGTCGACAAATCCAATGGTGGGGCTGGGCCCCATGCTGCTTTTGACTTGACTTTTGTTTACTGAATCTTTCTAATTAATTATTCTTCTAACTTTTGTTAATTAATTTTGGTTTTGACTTGACTTTAATTTATTTATAATGTTTAGAAGTAAGTCTCGCATCGTCTATTTTATTATCTCGAAAATAATTTAACTGTCTTTTAGGTTATTCATCACATTATTATTAATTGATTTTGAGATGAAACTTTAACGGTGGTCACAATATCAAAAACGAAAACCTTGAAATGGTGGATCCAAATTTAAAATCTTGACTTTAAACCTACAACCTCTCAATCAATGAACCCACTTGGAAATTAAATATGTATCCCAAAACAAATATACATATTTGACACAGCAAATTGAGAGGGAAAGTTGAGTTGTGAAGGGTAAAATGGGAGAATGTTGTTAGGCAATTGTTCAGTTGTCGTATATCTTTTAATGTTTGAGAGTTTTGGATTACGAGCATAGCCCGATGATGAATCAATTAACAACAATAACATAAAATCTATTGAACTAAGAACAGAGATTTAAACACAAGATTCAAAGTTTAATGATGATTTCCATAAAATAAACAACAAATATACAAAATATAACTCATAAATGAGATAAGGTTAAGAGAATTTGACACACGATTGTTTATCCTAATTCATCTCAATTCACTAGCTACATCTTGTCCCTCTTTCTGATTTGAGGATTTCCACTTGTTGCTTGTCTACAAACACACTACGATGACAATTTTGAGAAACAAATGTAAACAATGTATTGGAAAATAAGTCTCACATCACCTACCTTATTGTCCCGTAAATGGATTAAATATCTGTTGAGCTACTCCTCTTATTGTTAATTGATTTTGAAATTGAACCTTAACATGATATCAGAGCCAGAACTGTTGGGTTACTCATCCATTACCAATTGGTTTTAAAATGAAACTTTAACACAATGGTCTCTTTCTCTTAATCTAGGACATATTTCACTTTGTTTTCTTTCCTTTTCCTCAAAGAAATTAACCTTGCATATTGAGAATGAATTTCCACCTTGATTGTGCAAAACTACAACAAATAAAGAAATCTAATTACTCACTAAGAATCTCTAATAAAATGATCTAACAATGATGTTAAGATTAGAGAATATTGAGTAGATTTGGTATGGAAAAGCAATGATTATTTCAACAAGTATTTCTCTCTTCTTTTCTCTCAAATGTGTTCTTTCTAAAACATGATAATAATGGAAAGAGGTTTCAAACTCATTGATGTGTGAATTTTATGAAGCTTCTAGGTGTTTGGAACAATTATTTTGGAGTTGTGGATATCAATTAACCGATTAATAATGAGTCATAATCAATTATTTGATTTCAACAACTCACCAAGGTTAAATCATAATCAATTATTTGTTGTAAATCAATTTCATCTGACTAGTAGGATAATCGTGCATTCGCACGGTTAGTAACATATTTTGTAAGAATTTAACTAAATATTATGATTGCAATCCTTTTTGCAATCTTTTTTGCTTTAAGCTCTTGAAATAGCTACACACAATTAATAATGATCGGACATTGGTCTAAGTAAATATAATCTCACACTTTATAATGATTGACCTTGAGATTTATTTATTATCATTGCATTAGAAACAATTATATGAAATTGTCTTCTGATAAGCTTGAAAGACAATGCAGATTGGGATAGAGGCATTGACATCCGATGAATATATGACATTTTCAATGTTTTTACATTGACATGATATTTTCAAGTACATAATTTATCATTTTAGTGACAACCAATCTTGTACAATTATATAATCATTCATACTTATCTAAATTTCTCAATTAACATTATTTGTAAAGTCACTAAGACATGTATACTAAGACTTTGTTTTTTATTCTTCCATCACTTTTCCATTGGAGCCTGATATAAAACCATTGGAGCCTGATATAAAACCTGAATAATTATTTTGAAGATATCTTTAGTTGGGTAGGCTACCATGCAATGGGTATACATACAAAGTAAAAATAATAATATAACTCTAATTAAAATATAGAAACTTATAATAGAGAACTTTGCCAGAAATATCCTTCATTGAACCTTTATTTTCAGTATAGCTAACTATTTGTATTTTGCTTTATGCATAGAGTATTTTTATTTATTTTTATATTTTCAAAATCTAATGTAAGAGTGATACACATACTTGAAAGTTTGTAAGTAATATTGTGATAGATGTATGTCTTGCACAAGGTGCACACTTAAAAATAATGATACACATATTTCAAAATAATAATTAAAAATAAATTTATTGAACCAGTTGTATATGTATATCTATTTTTTCCAATGCACACTTTTTTAATTTTTATTTCCAAAAATAATAATAAAAAATACACTCATAACAACTTTCATTTAAAACTCCATAATCAATGCTTAATAAATTAGCCATAGAGAAATAATAAGTTTTACTCACTCATCTCAATCTGCGACAGGTGATCCTCATCTAAGGATGGCAATGGATACTCGGATCCGTGGGTACCCGCAAAAAATACTCGCAACAGGTAGGGTCTGAGTCTTTATTTCGGACCCGTGGGTATTTTTCAGACCCGCTGTTGAATGAGGTGAGTCTGGATAATGTGGTACCCAGAACCGCTAGATCCGTTCTTATATATATATATATATATAAACATAACCCAAATTCCTTATTTTTTAATTTCTAACCCTAATAGCTACTTTTCCTCCCTAAATCCTAATTACTTTATTTTCTTTATTCTCCTTATCTCCTCATATATATATATATATATATATATATATATATATAAACATAACCCAATTTCCTTATTTTTTAATTTCTAACCATAACACCTACTCTTCCTCCCTAAATCTTAATTCTCTTATTTTCTTTATTTTCCTTATCTCATGTCTCTACCAGAGTCTCACTCCCTCTTCACCACTCATTCTCTCTCCAGCGTCATAAGTAATTGGAGGTTAGTAATCTTCAACTTTATATATATCAATAATTTTTTTAAGGGTTTAAATTATACTAATATTCGTATTCTCTATAATGAAATACTGAGAATTGAGACAATGTACACCTAAAATATATGTGTCACTGTTTATATATATGTGCATATGACTCTCTCAATAATCAATATGATATTGTTTAGTAATATTTAGTAGTATGATACCAAATTTCTCATTGTCCAGAAGCAAAATTTAGTAATAAAGCTGTATTGTGACTGCATATGAATTGCTTGAACTTTATTCCCATCTTTTTTCAATCTTTGTTGACAATATTTATTAATATGACTTTATTACTTTATATCTAATTATGACTTTTTTATCTTTTATAATCTACAAATGTTATTAATAATCAATATTTAGTAATATGAATTTGTTATATGACTTTTTTATCTTTTATAATCAAAAAATGTTATCAATAATCAATGTTTATTTCCATTATGTTACTAAACTTTGTTATAGTTATATGTAGAATGTTTAATCCAGAAGACTCTAAACCTACGCAAGAAGATGTAAGGACCGAAATTCTACCCTTGAAAATTCTTCTTATTTTAATATAGATATTCTCATCATCTCTATTCCTCTTCAGTTAAACAACATTCAATACTTCAAATTCAGTTATGGTAATATACTAGGACCCTTTCCCATAAAGCAGAAAAACATAATTCATATATTTCTTTACCGGTAAGTACCGCATATGACTAGTCATGGGATTCCAAAATGCCCATAGCTATTAATATCCAGCATTACAAAAATGTAGTACTAAATCAGTTAGGATTTACAATCATCCAATTAACAATTTACATCAAACAAAAAGCAAAATAAGGATTCTGAGTTCTAAGCTCCTCATGCCTCGAACCGAGTATCCTCAACTACCTCGTTTACCTGCAATGGGATTATCATGACAGATATACACAACAACAGAAGAGTAAGTTATCAATTCAATAAATATCAGTAAACGATAATCCACACTTTTAGGGTTTTAATAGAAGACTTGACATTAAAAGATAAAATATACATATCATGTTTGTCAGTCTCATGTTACCACATCCAACACTTTGGATTTACCCATTCATCTCTACCATACCTTGTCACCTCCTTCATCAATACCATTTCAAATCATTATTTTCTACTTGTACGTTTACCTTTCCATTACCACTTAGGGCAAGTCATACACAATAACACGTAGGGCAAGTCATACACAATACCACATAGGGCAAGTCATACACAATACCACTTAGGACAAGTCATGCACAATACCACATAGGGCAAGTCATACACAATACCACATAGGGCAAGTCATACACAATACCACATAGGGCAAGTCATACACAATACCACTTTGGGTAAGTCATACATGATGTCATCTAGGACAGGTCATTCTTTATACCACATCGGACAAGTCATACACAGATCATATACATAATCAGAAAATCCACACATTTTCTATTATCATATACCATTAATAACTTCTCCTTACCTTGGTATGTGTCGGGGTTGGTTTTGGGTAACTTTGCAAGTTCCTTCGCTAACTCCTCCAACCTTAGGATCTTTCATTATCCCCATCACATAACAATAATGTCAGTCATTTATTTCCAAATATCACAAACAATTTATATTGCATTACTCAACCATACAAGATATTCATCATATTTTCAATGTTTATAAACTACTTTCATCATACGTTTACAACCATCTAAAACATACATATTCATCTCATATTTCAACATTGGAAGGTTTAATCATCTTCTATCTCTAGCATTTTACTCATTTTCCACTTTAACCACATTTTCACTTTAGGGTTTAGGGTTTTCATGAATCAACCCACAAACATTTTCCATTGTTGAAATACTAACTCTAAACCAAGAGTTTTCAAGATAAAGACAACATAAAACGAACCATAACTCGAAAGGATGAGTTGTCATGGTTTCCCTCATTTTGAGAAGAGATCCAACATACCCAAAATAGGTTTTAAAGAGAAGAAGGGAGTTAGAATCAAGAGTTTTACATCTTCTCAAGCTCTTAGATGAGTATCCAAGCTTCTTGTCCTTGAAAAAGCTCTCTTCTCTCACCCTTCTTATTTTCTAAACCTTAGGTTGTGTTTGGGGGTTTATCATTTAATACAACTCGTCGGGTTCTCGCTCAAGCGAGAAAATCCCGCCTATTTTAAAAATTCAGATTTGACCCTCTCGCTCAAGTGAGGGATTCTCGCTTAAGCGAGAATCTCACAGTATCAATAGTCCCAAAATGTCATTTCTCGCCCAGGCGAGAATCCTCCAGTATAGCCCAGGATTTCACCCTCCCAGGTGAGCCTTTCTCGCTCAAGCGAGGATTCCAGGACTGATACTATAATTTAAAAGACTTAAATTTAGGGTGTTATAGGAGACTCTATTATGCAAACTCCATCAAATGAGGGGAGTCAAACCAACCCCTATGAATGTGGAAACAAGTGCAAATTAATCTGATACTCTACACTCAACTAGAAAGGAAATTGAGGTGAAAAAACGAAAATTTGTTTTACCTATTTGGAAACACTTTGAGTTGGTTGTAATAAGTGGTGAAGAGAAAACTGTTTGCAATTATTGTCATGCTAAAATCTTGGGCAAAGCAAGGAACATCACACTTATGCAAACACTTTAATAGTTGTCCACAAAGAACAACTTGAGATATAAGAAAATGCTTGCTCAAATCTGAGAAACAAGGGAAAGATAAATTACTTGCTGATTCTTATATTTTTAACCAAGATGCTTCAAGAATGAGACTTGCCAAGATGATCATTCTCCATGTATACCCACTGTCAATGGTTGATCATTATTTTTAATTATTCGTAAATTATAAAACTATATTTTAATACACCTATTATTAATTTCTTATGTTTTCAAGATCTTCCAAATCAAGAGCGGACTTTAATTTTATTACAAATATTATACTAGATGATATCGATGATGATGATGATGTTAATAAATTTATTGATGTTCTTATCTATAAAGTTAATTGTTATATATTTAAATTGTATGTTTTTATTTTGCAGGAACCAATTGATCCATGTGTTGTTGATGGAGGGATCCTAGACATTTGATGTGTTATTATCTTATTTTAAATTATGCTCTTAGTAAAAAAGATTTGTATTTATATACAATTTAAAGTTGTGACTTATGTTTTAATTATGTTTTACAATTTTTTTATCATTTTCTTCTTTCTTTTATTCTCACACGTTCGATTATAATTTTTTTTACGATTTATAACTTTTTTTGCAATTTTTAAATATTATGTGAATTTTTGGGTACCCGTAGATCCGTTGGGTATCCATGGACCTGCGGGTAGCAGACGCGATGGGTATTTGTCTGGGTCTGGGGCGGGTGTGGATCCCAAAATGAAAAAACGGGGCGGGTCTGGGTAGTGTACTATCGGGACCCATATAGACTCATTGTCATCCTTACCCCATTCCACACTTTTTAAATTTTTATTTCCAAAATAATAATAAAAATACACTCATAACAACTTTCATTTAAAACTCCATAATCAATGCTTAATAAATTATCCATAGAGAAATAATAAGTTTTACTCATTTATCTCAATCTAAAACATTTTTTAAGCATGCATCATTATTTTTAAGTTCTATGATTTGAAAGTATATGAGATATAGACATCTTGAATTTAATCCTATTACATCTTACACCTAAAAAAGTAAAATACAGTAATAAAAGTATATTACTCTAAGATATATGTGTAGAATATATTGTGTTGTTCTCTTGTAGCTTGATGTATCCTTTTCACTTTGTATTATTTAAGATGTGTGTTGTCTTCATCAATATACACATGAGCATATTACCTTGAAGAATAAATTTAGTATCACAACAAAAAATAAAATATGGAGAAATTAGTTTGGGCTTAGGTTCAAACATGAATTATAGAACCCTAAATCAAATAAAAACCCTAATATAAAAGAACCTCGACTAAGAAAAATTAATAATGACATCAAACTAATCGTTGATTGTGTAAGAATGACGAAGTCGTGAGTGGGCGATTGAGTAAGTGATCACAGAACGTGAGCATATAGGAACATCACCATTACCCATGGAAATATCTCCATCGGGATCAATGCAAAAACCAATCTTCCTTAAAGGCGGGGATCAGGTGGTTCCTTCTTAGGAAAAAATTCATCAATTTCCTGTACAAATTGTTTAACAAAAATTGACAAATGTCTCTCATTAGAAGGGATAGTAAATAAAAATTTCACATAATATTGTAGGTTCAAGACTAGTTTGAAATAAAAATATCTTCAACCTCACTTTTTTTGTAAGAAATTTTTTTTGCTCTCCCCATCATCCTCATGAATCTTCCGATTCTTTTCACTCATTTTTTTAACTCAATTTCCTCAAGCTCAATTTTATTCTCATACTCTTGTTTTTCACACAACCTTTCCTTTCTCTCCTCAAGCTTCACCTTTTCTCTCAACCTTTGTTGATCTTCTTTCGCTCAGGAGATAATGGAGACAACACCGCCTTTCGGTTTTGGTGTAGAAAAGGTGAACTTGTTTGAAACACAATTATTCATGGTTATTTTATCAAATTCTCATGGACGACCCAAAGTTATATGGCAGGCCAAACAAGTTATTAGTTTTTTGTTTCTATCTTCGGGCATAAGGTGAATCATTGTCTTATTTTGCCTAATTTATTTCTCTTTGATTCACTCTTGCTGCTTGCACTTAAATCTATGTTACTGCTTATTTTATAATACAGAAAATGTCAAGGTTGAATATACACGAAACTATTGGTGATATACCAAACTTGCAATCTCTGTATGTATTTCTTGTATCTGCAGATTATTATTTTTTCATCCATATTTTCTATGTAAAATTTGATTTGATTCTTATTATATTGAATCTGAACTGTGTCTTTTTGTCCTCTTATTTCTTTAGTTAAGGGAGAGGAGAAATTCATAGATTTGTCATCTAAATCTTCATCACCTTCGTCCCTTTCATTACTACATATAATCTTCGGGATTGATGGATTTGAACTAACGGAGACAAGTTCATGCAATGGTTTATGAATTGAGTTTTTAGAATGGTGTTTCTATTGTAAAATCTCTTGTAAATGTGGTGGAATTGGGCATGCTTGTTAGGTGTTTGATATAATGTCCGAGAGAGATTTTGCCTTATTTAAAATGAGCGTTGTTAAATGAGTCTTGTTAAAAGTCATATACATATCAACAGCGCACAATGAGCGCTGTTAAAAGTCATGTACATATTAACAACACTCATTACAATGAACGTTATTAAAATTCATTTACATATCAACAACGCCCTTTACAATGAGTGATGTTGAATCTAACCTTATATTTTACTGTACTCAAATAGACATCGTCCAAAAGTGCTCTTATATATCTAAAATGTGCGATGTTGAAGTGCAACTCTGGCATAGTGTAAGAACTAATACTTTACTTTACTGAGCAACTCATGAAATAAAGCCTAAACCTTAAACACAAAATCAATGGTTATGACACACATGCATACCTCTATTTCTAGCAACTATATATGCATAATCAAAACTAATCTCAACTAAGAAGCAATCTCATTATGATAAAAATGCATACCTCTTTTGGTCTATGCTAACACTTTACCAATTTAATTCTATGTGTAGCAACTAAATCAATAAAATTACCATCTATGAACCATCAAACATGCATCTATGTCTAGCAACACATACCATCAATTTTGAGAGTTTCCAATGCAAATATAAATCTATGTCTAGCAAACATATGAGCAAAGGCATTTGTTGTGACAATTAAACATGCAATTACGTCTAGTTTTATACATAAATGGTGAATTATTTGCTTTGGGCTATCAAACCAAAATTTCTTCTCAAAGTTCATTTCTTAAGACGAACTAAGCATTTCGTCAAACACATAGAAAACATTAAAATGTAGCGAGAATAATTCATAAAAATCACATCAATTTCATTCATAAATCGATTTCAAATTAAATCAATGAATAATCGAAACCAATCCCAGCTAAGAAGCAATCTCATTATGTATTTTCATACATAACTTGATAAAAATGGAATTCGGAACTTGAGTTCATGGAGAGTTGTCGGCTCCACCATGAACATCAATAATTATCAAAATAGATAATGTATGAGTTGGAAATTAGCTAAAATATGGGGAGCTAATTTAACTAATTTATTGATAGTTATGATTCTATTTTAATAGCTAATTTATTGATAGTTATGATTCTGTTTTAATAGCTAATTGATAGCTATGATTCTATTTTAATAGGGATGATTCTCTGTAACTATTTATTAGAGCTTGACTCACTTATGATAATGTAGAAAACCAAATACAATTTCAATCCATTATTTTCTTCTCTGGTTTCTTACATGGTATCAGAGCTAGAGCCCAACATCTTCCCGGTTGTCATGTGCCAAAAATACCATTTAGTTATGGGTCAAAGGTAACCATGCGCCTGATCCGACGGGCTTATGTGGAGGGGACATGTTGGGAAATAAGTCTCACATCGCCTACCTCATTGTCTCGAGAATGATTTAAATACATGTTGAACTACTCCTCTCATTGCCAATTGGTTTTGAGATGAAACCTTAACATGGTATCCGAGCCATAGCCCAACTTCTTTCCGGTTGTCATAGGCCAAAAGATGTCCTTTAGTTATGGGTCAAAATTAACCCCTTGCCTGATCCGTCAGGCTGATGTGGAGGGGGCATGTTGGGAAGTAAGTCCCACATCGCCTACCTCATTGTCTCGGGAAGGATTTAAATACCTATTGATCTACTCCTCTCATTGCCAATTGGTTTTGAGATGGAACCTTCACAATAATCCTCATTATTCCTACTTCCTAACATACCTTTACATCATACTTTCAACTTGCGTAAAATTACAAACTAGGAAGTCTAGAAAACATTCTAAAAATACTAGGTAATGAATATAGGACTCATCCTCCTCGATCCAATTTTATCTCCTCCTATTCAAATGGCACTTGGGTCTCTTTTTATGTTTTCTGAATCTTGGCTCATCCACTCAGTGCAGTAACAGTGCATTGAGCGCACCTCCTTTCGCACCAGAACCTTTGTCTCGCTTCTTCCACGCTTAGTATTGTTTTTCATGCTCAACACCATTGCGTTGAATGCATGTGAGTTGATTTTAGTTTTTGCATTCTTAGTTAACTTTGGCCCATTCTCAACCCAATTCATCCTTTTTAACCCGAAAACATATAGAAGCTTGGAAAATGCGATTAGTATAATTTTTCATCAAAATATCAACTATGATTCCATAAAGTAAGTATTTAGAGTCAAAAAATGTTAAATTAGTATTATGAAATAGAGTTAGTTTTACACTTAAAAACCATTCAAGTAGAGTCTCGTTTTCATAACCACTGGTTTTCATAAAACCGCTCGCTGCAGCGTTAAAGCTAGGGCATAGATCGCACCACGGTAAACGAACCTAGTGCACTTTGCTTCTAATATTTGAAATAAAATAAAAACAGTAGCTATTTATAATAAATTAAAAAGTTTATTATTTATAGCAATCTCATTAATTTATTAGTTCTGTATCCAGGCACGGACCAAATTGATCATTTTTGTCGGGCACGTGGGCATGGTTTTTTTAACATATATATAATTATATTTTATGTCCTACGAATAAACTACATTTAAACGATAATCTTAACCAAATTTTTATTTATGCATATCATTTTTTAAACTTTGGAGGACAAAGAGAAATAATAATCGTTTTTTATATATAACATCCTTAAGTAAATATATATAAGCATTTGTGAGAGTGGGTGGATTATTTGGTGTTTTGAGATAAGTAGGTTAATGGGGAGGAAAAAAAGTTAGGAATGAGGGGGTAAAAAAATTTAAAATCGAAATTATAAAAATTCTCATATTACTAAACCTATTACAACTAAAATGAGAGGGTTTATTTTTTCTAAAAATCTTGATGCATAATAGTAACCTTCCCCAACAAAAAAATATTTTTAGTTAGGTTAGCAAATCCTATATATATATATAGGAGTTGACAGTTCTCATATAAAAACGGTGAGAATATTGATAGTCATGTGAATATATCTTTTAATCTTTCATTCAAATAAGTGAGTAACTTTTTATATATATATAAAAGTTTTAGTAGTCACCACTACTTAAAATTCTTATTTGCTAGCTTAGAAAATTTCCAATGATCATTATTTTATAATTTATTAAAACTCTTTATAAAATAAGAATGATATTTACTTTTTCTCACAATGGCAAACATTATTTTTATTCTTATTTGGGTTTCATAAATTAGTTCATTTTTAATCAAACATCTACATTTTTTCTTCTCTCCTTGTTCATGTTTCTCTCTCATTGTTCTTATTAACAAAAAAAAAATCATAAAATAAAAATATCACTATGGAAAACAGAATAAGAATATTCTTATTTTTCATAAGAATGACCTGGAGAAAAATACTGTTAACAAATCCTATATATATATATAATTAGCTGTCACCACTACTTAAAATTCTTGGTGTCTAACTGTATGTGAGGCTATAAGTGCAGAACTGCAGACTCAGTAGAAGTGAAGTTCCAAAGTCCCTGGACCTAACCTTTTCCAATATTCTCTATCACAACAAATTCATTCATTTATTATTTATTATATTCATTAATTAATTAAAGAGGGGCTGGGTGACAAAATTAAGTGGAAAGGCTGTGCTCAATGCTGCTGTGCTCAATGCTGCTGTTGACTTTTGTTTTCTCCGTCTTCAATATTTTTTTTAATTGTACATTTCTAGTTAAAGTTTTAAGGATGCCACTTTTAATATAATAAATATATCATTTTTATCATAAAATAGTATAAGAAAAGAGGACATTACATTCTGTCGATGTATTGGAAAAGAACCCTTCCTAATTTTTGCTTCTGGATCAATGAATCTATTCCATTTCTGTGAGTACTTGTTTAGTGTATGGCATGTGTATTTTTAATTTCATTTACAGCATTTGCTCCAATTTTTTTTTTATTAAGGTATACTTGTATTATAAGAGTTCGCTTTTTATGAGTTATTTCTTTTTAGTCCAAAATAATTTGCTTCCATCCATAAAAATGCAATGCTATAGTGAAATAGTGAATCAATTTTAGCAACTTTGTCAAATGGGAGTTAAATGTAAATCAATTTTACTATGACCAAACATTTTTTGTTCTATTACAATATAGTGAAATGCAATTATCGATTTATTGGCAATAAAGTTGTATTGATACATGATGGTAGTTAAATCCAAACCTCCAACGTACTATCACATATCTTTAGATTTTTAATGTCTAAATCCTTACATTTTGATGTGTTTCTTTCGAATGATAGAAGGGAAGTAGGGACTCAGAGATGTTAATGGAGGGAAAGAAAAGGAGATGAGTATTTAATCGTTAGGCATTAAAATATGGAAAGCAAATAAAACTAATTTAATATTATTTCTTTATAATTCTACACTCTCTCAATTCTCTCCAAGATTTTTTTAATTTTTTAAAATAACTTCGAAACATATTAAAATATCAAACCTGAGTGAAGTCGCATACTATTGAGATAAAATGAGATAGGTGTAATTATAATTTTATAATTGAAAACTTATAGATTATGGCTTTAATCATGCTTGACAATACAAATTTAAAATGTTCGCTTTAAACCTTGCAATTATTCAACCCACTTGGAAAAATTTATCCCACAAATATATATATATATATATATATATATATATATATATATATATATATATATATATATATATATATATATATTGACACCGTAGAAGGTTATTTTTTTAATTAAAAACAAAAATTAATGCTTTCTTTGATTTGTGTATATTAATCTAGAACGACATTGATAATAGAGGGGGTATTTTTATTTAAAAAATACTTTATTCATTAATTTTAGGTGTCATTTAATGTTACTTCACACTAATTAAAATAATAATTATGTTTTATTGTTTTTAACAAAATTGTCAGTTATTTTTATTAAATAACAAAATAAATAGTCTTGGAAAATCGAAACTTAATCAGGAAAGTAGCGAATATAATGCATAATTTTATAAGATTCATATAGTAATTAACAAATATGATTTAAGAAGAATACAATGAGGGATTGGGTTAGAAGGTATATGTTTGTTTTGGGTGTGACTCTCTAATGTACATTTTGATAATGTTCATTGATCTAGACCATTGGATATGAGGAATAAGTGAGATTAATATTTCATTAAATTAAATAATCTATATCAAAATTTAATCTTCAATGCATATTAGACTCTAATGTACAATTTGCACTTTAGAGGAGCCTCTCCTTTGTTTTCCTTAAATAATGACTTTAATTTTTGTTAGGCAATTTTTTATCCGAATGGAGAAAAAAAAATTATGTAACTATTTAAACCTAGGTGCTTACATTTTATTTCCCATAGGCCATAACTCTACCAATTAAGTTGTATATAGTCAACCATCAAGTAATTACTTGATTTCAAATGTTATTTTTGAAGAACCATATTGCTATATATGTTCTGACTCAAATTTTCTTCTGTTTAACAACTATATTTGGTTATTGTGGTAATTTTGTTCAGCCGAAAATCTAAGAGAATCATCGAGAATACTATGCAGGTGCCTACACTTTAAGCTAGATTCATGTTCATTGGTTTAAATTAAATACTAAGCTGATTTTGACTTAACTTATTGTGTGGGGCTCTTAACAGTTGAATGTAGCTTTGAAAAGGGTTTGTCCAACCACAAAAAGAATCAATATGCAGGAAATAAAAGCAAAAGTTAAATCCCCACCATGTGCATTGCTAGTTTTGAGGCTGTGTGTCCGTATCTGCAATTTAGATACTCTGAAAGCTGCACAAATGACTTTCCATTCCTTTTGTACTTAATTAAAAAAGTTAAATGAGAATATTCTACATTTATATTATTGATACTCTCCATTTTATTTTATGCTGAAACATTTGTATTTGCACGTATAGAAAATGTGAGCCATTCTAAATATTTATTATATATGAAAAAAGTGTTAAAAACAATAAGATAAAAATGTCATAAAAATAACTAACAAGATAAATATAAACTATATATAAATTCAAAGAAAATTAAAGTAACTAAATCCTAAATAATATAATGTTTTGTTAGTCCAAATATCATTTAAAAAGCTCCTCAAAAGCTCAAGCTTAGTAAATTTAAGTTTGTTACAAATAATTCATTTTAGAATGAAAATAATCAAATAATTATATGGTTAAATGAAATTATTGGAAATGTGTTGTAATTGTGAAACTTGCAAGTATAATCACACCAGAATGATAGTCACCGATGAGAAAAGTGTTCATTAGTGACATAATTCATCATTGGGAAAAAATGCACCACCATAATGATTGTCGATGAAAATAGAAACCATTGGTATAATTACTAATGGAATAGTCGTCAATGAGAAGGGATCCACTTACTTCAAGAATAAGTTTTTTAAACTTACTCCACATCTTAGCCATCAATTTTAGGGAAATCCAATTGTTTGAATTAGTGAGTAGATCTAAACCATTAGATTTCCCTAAAATTGATGGTTAAAATGTGAAGTAAGTTTAAAAAACTTACTCTTGGAGTAAGTGGATCCTCTCTCATCGTCCATATATGGGAAAAGAAATCACTACTAACATAATTCGTTAATGAGAGAAAAGAGACTACTAATTATCATTGGTGGGAAGATAACTCAATGGTATAATCACCATCAAAATGATCTTCGATGGGAAAGGAGCTAGCGCTCATATAATTCATGACTTGAAGATAAGTTATCATCAGAATGATCGTCAACGAGAAGAGAAACAAATATATATAACAAAGATAGTGAATTTTTGTGTTGGAACATGTTGCTATTTGTTTATTTGGATGTCTGATGCATGAAATTTGGAATTATTAGATTGAAGAGAAAAATGAATACTAACGAGAATGTGACACGACATAAGGATGTAACTAATGGAAGTTCAAAATTTTCGGCACCTCAATAACGTGATAGTGATAGGACATGCTAGAGAGGATGAAACCACTCTAATATCAAGTAGAAAATGAGGATAACATTGGTTAAACTCAAATATGAGTGTGTCCAATGATTTATTATATAGGCAAAAATTATTATTAAAAATAAAATAATAATAATCTAAATAATAACTAAGAAGATAAACATAAACTATACATAAATTCAAACCGAAACATACTAAATCAATCCAAAAATCATCTCACATATTCCAAACAGATTATTTGAGTCACATATTGTACACAATAAAATTGTGATGAGCAAAATGACAATATTAGAGATGGTTTAGTGAAAATATTATATTTTTTATATTGTAGTTTTTGTGTGATCGTCTTAATGTATATTATTACCTTTAATTGACAATTAAAATTAAAAAAAATAGAGTAATATGTACTATAATAATATGTTTGGTTTAGAAGTGAAAATGAAAAGATAGAAGTTTTGGGAAAATGAGTAAATTGTGAGTTATTTAGTATAAGTGAAATACATAAGAGCTTGGGTGAAAGAAATGACGTTTTTCCACATTATACAAGTGGATCCCTAATAACAATAATAAGTTGTAAATAAGAAGAGATGAATTCTATTAAGTATATAAATGTTTACTGCTTCAGCATACTTTCTCTTCACTTAAGCAAAGAAAAGAAATGTTGATGAACCTTACCACTTTTGGTTTATTTTTCTCACATTTCTCTTCTATTAAACTATAGAGTACAAACTTTCTCATTTTAAGTCTATTGTGTTTCTTTCTTCTCTTATTCTTCCATACGAATGGGATACTAAAGAAGAGAAAAAAAAGTATTTTTTGTCTAGAAAAATGATATTTTCACATCTTAATTTACCAATGCTTTTTTTCTTTATTTGTATTCTTTAAATAATATCTTTTGAGAATTTGTTCACAGAACCCTTATTGCACTGTAATGGTTGAAAGGATAGATCATTTAGGTAACAATTTAAAATGTTTCTCAGAGGTCAGCAAGAAGAGCATTAAGCCATGATTTTAAATTTGTGCTTTCACGTTTTAGGCAACAGCTATATATAAACATAGGAGTATAGGACTCATGCATTTAAGCCATAACTCACATTTTAACCTTTAAATTTATTAGCAACTAGCAACTAACTCGTGCATTTGTACGGACGGTGTTTTTTGTCGTATGATTAAGAATACACATTATATGTGCATTCATATGACTAAGAACATACACGCTATTTGTGTGTTTGCATGGTTTCGTGAAGACATGTTAGCTATATACTTTTGTACTTTTTTTATTGATTTTCATACTCTATAATTTATATATTTTCTTAACTAATAAATACAATAAAAACTTATATTTATCATTCTTAATATAGACTTACATATGGAGAACTTGTTTAGTTTTATGATTTATTGTAATTATTTCTTAATGTAACTTGTTTATAATTTCTTTTATTTCTAGAATATCATTTCTTATTAGTTGTTAGTATAATTGGTTTATTATTTCATATTTTCTTAAAAATTATACAAAAGGGAAATAGTATTTAATTAATTATATATTTTTTCAAAATAAATATGAATTTAATCATTTGGTATGACAAATTTGATAATAATATTTTAATATATAGAAATGAAATTTTAATAATAAATGACTATTGAAATAGGAAAGTTGTAATTATATAGTTCGATTCTTTTTCAAAATAATGAAGGCCTTAATTATTTAGAATAAAAAATATTAAAATATTTTAAAGATAGAAATGGAAATGTATAAACAATATTAATAAATGGAAATGAGAACATTATATTTAATTTTTAGTTTTTTTATAAATAAAGCACACATATTAATTTGCATGTAGTGATTACTATACGTTATTTTTAAACTTAAATAGCATCATCGATCTCACCAATAAGCACCACATTAAATGACAATATGTGTTTTTATTCCCTTATATTCATTAGTTTTATTTCTTTCTTAATGATCAGCGATTCATTCAAAGTAATTATTAATTATTAGTTTGCAACTAATTAGCGATATTTATTCAACGCTATCGATATTTATTCACTTATTCAATTACAAATTACAATAGTATAACAAAATTTATTCTCATTATTCACATATGCAAATTTTATTCCCTTATGAATTTCCTTTATTCTCATTCAACTATGTTTTATATTTCATGATTCATATAAATGACCATTTTAGTACTTGAAAAGTTTGTGTATGTAAAAAGAAAAGAAAACAATATGTTAGAATTTATGACATTTTATTATCTTTAATTAACAATTAATAAAATTCACATATGTGACATGAGAAATAGTCCATTGAAAATCCAAACATTAGTATTTTTGAGGTATTAAAAAATTATGGTGTCATTTTTTAATAAATATATAACATATGTAATGGTTAATAAATTCAATGAAAGTATAAAATGAAGAAAAAATGTACTCATAATATATTTTAATTAAATAACAATAAATTTTTGTTTTTATTATAACATAAACTCAAATATAAGATAATATGATTATGTTAAAATGAACAGTTGCACATTTCTTTTTTAGAATAATGAAAAAAACTTTATATTCTTGACATGAGTTATTGAAAGACACATAATCAAATATCACATATGAGGATGAAACTTAAATCAAAATAAATTTAATAGGAGGATACACTCCAGGTGTTTATAACAACATGAAAAACAAAAAATGAAAATCTGATTATTTGAATAAAAAAATGTATAAAAATAAAATAAGAGATGAATATAGAGAAAACTAACTTGTGAAGATGTTATGAATGGAGAACCAAAATGCAAATGAAAAGAGAAAATGATTATGATAAAATATGATGAATAGATAAATATGTTGTAGAAAAGTAGTGAATCTTTGAATAAAAGATATATAAATAAAATTAGAGATTAATAGAGAGAGAAACTTAAAGGGATAACCAAACTGCAAATAATAATAAGAGAAAATGATAAAAATGAGATATGATGAAAAGATAAATAAGTTAATAACAAAAACACACAAACAACCAACAACCATATATTTTGAAGGTTTGATGATACTCGTGGATGATACTCTTACTTCTAAGAAGCTAACGAAGAGAACGATTCGAAGAACAAATATACAAAATAATGAAATCAGTTAGAACTTAGAACACATGTACAAAATAAGGAAATCAATGAAAAATAAACAAAAATAAATGATAAAATAAGAACAAAATCACAAAATAAGAACATATATACAAAATGAACAAAAAATAAATAAAATATACACTTTAAATATGAGATATACAAAATAAGAATAGATCTACAAAATAATGGGATTGCTTTCACAATATTATAAGGAATGTGCACAATAGGATAATAAGATTGCTAATAAGAATGAGTTTAGGGAAAATGAAGAAAATAAGAATTGATTTAGGGAAAATGAAGAAAGATTTTTGGATGAAAAAAGAATATGAGAATATGTGAATATGATTGAGTGTTTGATAGAAAAAAATGACGAATTAATAGAGTGTGTAAGGGAACATGATAATGTATGGACATGTTTAGGAGGGAAAAAAGTAAAGGAAATTGTGACATATGTCTAGTGATGATGTGACAAAACATTTTTTATCTTATAGATATATAGATATCAACTGTTTAAACTCAACCACTTAAACCTCAAGATGTCTTGCAATAAGTGTTTATTAATTAATCATATATACATATAATGCTTGCAAATAATTATAATAAATATTGATTCTCAACCATAAAATATTATGCGCATATCTGGCATCAATTAAAACTTAGGTCCACGCCAAGTTGTTGACACTAACTATTAAATCGCAAAAAAAACATACAAGTCTTGATGTTATGATTCCAAATTCAAAACAAAGGTTCCAAGATTGAATATAAATCATCACATTTATACATCGTATTCTTCTCCTTCTTATTAGTCTTCCACACCTTCAGGGAAACTTAGTCCTCCCCATTCTACAAGGAATTATATATATATATATGGAGAGGAGGGATCCACTTACTCCAAGAGTAAGTGGAAAAACACTTACTCCACATCATGACCATTCATTCTTGGAAATCCAATTGTTTGAATTGGTGAGTACATCTAAACCATTGAATTTTTCAAGATTGGATGACTAAGATGAAGAGTAAGTGTTTTTTGGAGTAAGTGGATCCCTCCCCATATATATATATATATATATATATATATATTAGTAAAATATAAGCATAAACATGATTTGATGTTTACTTAGGAATCCAATAGAATTTATATTGAATTGTATCTTTGGTTAGGATAAACTCCTTTTACACATGTTAACCATTCTTTGGTAATGAATTGTATAATGAAATAAACTTTTATTTGTATTTACAAAAGTCCTATACCTTGTAGTTTTGTACTTTATAATTTGGATGGAACTAGAGGAAAACTTTTGTATTCTAAGATTCTTGTACTTTAGAATTTCATAAAGTATAAAGATGCATATCTATTTGAAGTTTTTTTCTAAAACATTTATGATAGATTTGTAAGTGAAAATATTATAAAAGTGTTGTGAAAATATTATGTTGTTTTCAGAAACTTAGGATGACATATATAGAGTTTAAATGAGTTCCAATGTACATTATAGGAGGTATGAAACACTAGCTTGGGAATATATCGATAAGTTTGGGAATGTAATTATTTAGTATCAAATTCGAAAACATACATCTACCACAAAGTAATTAGTTAGTGACTCGTTCTAATCGATTGGTGGACCTTACTATCTAGTGACTAATGGATTGAACCTTAGTAATTGGTTACTCTCCTTTTTTCCCTTTTTCCCTGTTGGGCAACATATTACTATGTTTCAAGTAACATTTTACTCTCTTTCAAATAAATTTTACTCTATTTCAAGTAACATACATGATTCATTAAAGAGTCATTTTCCTAAGCCTTTATTTGATATCAAAATTAAAATGAACTATTAAATTAAGACCTTAAACTAAAAAGTAATAAAATCTTATCTATATAACTTGTGTTTTCTAATCTACAAGACCTTCAAATATTTACTTCTTTATTCACATTAGTGTCTTCATCTAAACCTAGTCAATATCAAAAATATATTATACTTCACACTACATTTTTATTTAATTTGGTTGTATAATTTCTTTATTTCATTTTTTTTTGTTAGCTTTCCCTTTTTCCAATTCCCTCCGAGTTTGGACCACATGCTTCTCCTTTTTACGTTCTATAAATACCATTGAGATGGTGACCTTTCATAACATCAATCGTTCTTCAATTCTTTTCCAAAACACCCATCTTTTTACCCCAATCATCTTCAGCCCTTAAACTCAATAAAAAAAATTCTCTTCTATTTTTTCACTTTTTTCTCATCCTCATATTTAATCCATGACAAACTTTACTCGCATTTGCTTCCTCTTTATACTCATGCTTTTGTCTCATGAACTACTCAGTACAGAAGGTAGGAATTTGAGAGAAAGCATTCAGACACAAAATGCTCCCAATTCAACCATGGGGGTAACAAATAGCACTGTTGCCACCAGTCCATGCCAGACGAACCATAGCATTAGAAAACTGGCTGGAGATGTTGCAGCTTTTCGACCAACAACTCCGGGGAATAGCCCAGGTGTTGGCCATTCCATTAACAGTTAATCGATTAATTATAAGCAAGTACAAGTACCCTTGCTTGTTTTATGTCGTGTATTCTGATTAATTATATTGACAGATATTTCAATCAATGTTTGGTAGATTTTTTTTTCCATTAGCTCTTAATATTCTAAGTTTAGGTTCGTATTACGCATGCAGGCAATATCATATGTTGTATTCTACGGTTCTACTAAAAAAATCTAATTACTATCTCATTTTCTTGCCCGGACTCTTTATTAAACTTTGTAAACAAAGAAGATTTGATTCTGCCATTGAAATATTCGTGCAATTGATAATGATATCATATTATTTTATTTATACAGTTGATTATAGTACTTGATTTTAATTATTGGAAAATTTACATGTTGACTTCTTTATTATGTAAAAAGTGTAGCTTTTTTAAAATTTACGGGATTAGTATGGATTTGGCTGAAATCGTGCATTGAAACCACATTTTGTGGTCACCGTGAATAATATCCACGATTTCTAATGGAAACCGTGGCTACTAAACATGGATTTCCACAAATCCCATAAAAAGGTGGATTTAATCCACGTTTTCCCCCAACATCATGGATGGTCTTTTTTGTCCTCTCCCTTGAGGTACCATTGCACCAATTAATCCATGTCTTGTGTTGGATAATTGTGCATGTAAATGCATATACTTCTTTTCATATGAATATTAATATATAGACATTAAATTACAGGATATGCTATAAGCCAATTTACCTGCAACAATTCCATCATACTTCTTTTCATATCATTAAAATATATGTAATATGTAGAGATGATACATGTATTACCAAACAATGAAAGAACACATGTTATTAAGAGCAATTTACTGGTAGTGAAGATAAAAAAGTTTTACTTTGAAATTGTTTTTGGTTGAAGATAAACATTAACAATGTTATCTTTCCCCTTTATGGGGTTAAGTGATTATGTGGGTATAGAGGAATTCAGTTCCATCAAGTGACTAAAATAAATCCAACTTTATGTGCTTCAAATCTTCCCAAGTATTTCTTTTATCAAGAATAATTTTAAAATTAATAAAAATGTATGTACACATACACAAATAGAAGATGAACAAACAAAAAGGACACGTGGTGAAAGCATGCACCGTTATGTGTACACGTGCAACACATGCCATGACAAGTGATAATGAAAACTGGCGAACAAAAGACTCACGCTCACCACATTTCAAAATTAATGACTGTGGATTGGTGGTATTAGTGGATAGAGCCATAATTTTGTGGGATTAGTCGATACAATCCTAGGAGCCACAATTTCCATTAGAAATCATGGATATTATCCACGGTGACTACAAAACGTGGTTTCGATGCACAATTTTGGCCAAATCTAACCATTTTCATAAATTTTAAAAAGGTTACACCATTTATGTAATAAAGAAGTAAACATATACTACAAAAGGTAAATTTTTCTTTAATTATGAGTTGTACCAGTTCTATTTAGGCCATGTTTGATAAGGGTTTATATTTGTGGTTTATGTTTATTTTTTTGAAAAATAAGCTGAAAATATAAACTATGTACTTTTGACAACTAAATGAAGTTTATAAACTCAGTTTTTTTCCTGAAAAAATAAGCCAAAAGTAGAAGGTCCAAAATCATGGGTTGATTTATTTTTTTAGCTTATTTTTTCCCTATTTTTCTATTTCCTATTTTACCCCATCATAATTTTATCTCTCATTCTTTTTACTCTTCTATCAAACACCATAACTCTTCACATCATTACTATCAAACTCCATAACTTTTATTTTCCTCTCTCTATCATCACTCAATCCCGTAATTCTTCTTAACATTTTCCTTTATCTATACACGAACAAAGAATTGTGTATAAAACTTTGTTATATAATATTAAAATTTTGTGAATTATGTATAAACACAATAAAACCTAATTTTTTTTATAAAATTTAACATTTATGTATTATTTATTTTGTGAATTATGTAATTTAAGTTTAGTAACTTCCATTTATTTATGTGCTATATTTTTTTAATATTGATATTGATTTTTATATTGTATTTTATTTTAATATTTTTTAGCCTTTGTTATTATGCAATAGTAAAAATCATGGGTTGCTTTATTTTTTAGTTTATGTTTAACTATGTATGAGGTTATTTGTTTATATTGATCTTATATTGTCTTTTTAATATTAATATTAGTTTTTATATTATATTTTATTTTAATATATTTTTAGCCTTTGTTATTTACTATTATAAATTTAAAGTAAAAATATATGATAATAAATATTAAAAAAATGTATATTTAAAAAATAGTGTAAAAAACAACCAAAATAATCATAAGATAAATAAAATAACCTTATACCCTTTTCTGTAATTTACTATGTAAAAAACAATCTTTTTACCTTACCCAAACAAAATAGATTAGTTTATATTCAATTTTTAGTTAAAGTACCCAAACATAAACAGATTATAGTTTTAAGAGTTTATAATCTAACAATTTATAAACTGAAACTAAAACCTTAATCTATACCAAACGCACGCTTGTTATATATGATTATTTTTTATCAACTATTTATTAATAAAACATGTATTTTTTAAGTATAATATTAACCAATAGTTAACTTTTGAAGAACCCAGTACCGTCCAAATGTATATTTTCCTCATAGTAGTAAAATTATTTCTATTAGATTTATATAAAGATAAGTGATGTGTAAAATAAGGTAAAAATGAAAATGAAAATGAAAATATAATTATATATTTCTATTTACATATGTAATGACATTTTCATCCTTAAATTAAGTGTAAAAATAATATTTGTTTCTCCATTAATGAAAAAGATGTCTACCAAGGAATAATGACTTTTAATTAAGTACACTGACTCATTAACTTTTACGGTATCACATGTGAACTGATTTTGGATGACTAATCTTTTACAATATAAAACTGTTGATTTTAAATAAATTTATACTTATAGCAGACATTTTTTATTATACCTCCTTAAGTACATCTTGTGCATACAATTTTGCAAGAGTACTCTCCCTTTAGATTAAAGAATTCAAGTAAAGGCAACCCATAGAAAAAAAAAATAAGACTGTACACCCCACTAATCTAAAAAGAAAATATGAACAGTAGTTTATCATAATTTTTTTTTGCCAGAAGTAACTCTCCGAACTAGACACGTACCTAGCATTTAGGTGAAATTACCAAAAAATATTTTAATGAAAAGGACAGAAAAGAATAACAATTATGCACTGCAATTTAAAATTCTAGCAATTAGCATTTTCTACAAGGAAATGGAAATGTGTGCGTAGTAATCAGGAACATGGATCTTCTGTCCTAAATAGACTCTACTTCTCTGTCCCCATCCAATAAAAACGTATTAAATAATATAAAATATTATTTTATATTTTATAATTTTTTATTTTAATTAAATGACACATTGTGATTGACCCGGGACACCATTAGAGTTAGGAAACGTGACACCAACTTTAGTATATAAGTGATTCATCTCACCAACTATACCACTCCATCACATTGACATGGGTGTAAAAAAGGTTCTGGCGGCAGAATATACTGACAAAAACAAAGTTGACAAACTGGTTTAAATATTTAAAAGCACTTCTATTTAATTATGTATGCAAGTTGAATCTAAGTTTGCTAGCTAGGTATGAATCTAAGCTTTTCATTATTTACGGGACATTAGGGAATCTAAGTTTTATTTTATATTCTTCTTTGTTTATTATTGTAGGTTGTATTAAAATAGAAGAGCAAGAAAATGATGTGTCTCATTGATCGAATGAGTGAATCAAGAAACCAACTAACCTATTATATAGAAAATACAATAAACTTAGTTCTTCTTAACTCATAACTAACTAACACATTTTACATATGTTTTAATCATAGAAATCAAGAGGTAAGTGAGTTTAACTAATTACTAGCCTAATACAATATTAACTCAAAATACCAAAATACGTTCAACACTCCCCCTCAAGCTTGAGAGTGGATATTGAAAATTCTCAGCTTAGACAAAAGATGATCGAATGGAGAAAGTTCCAAAGTCTTTGACTGAAAGTCTACATGTCTTTGTATTTGTCTCTCTTTCTAGTTTGTGAATACCACATGGAGGTCTTTGTTCACCTATTGCAACCAATGCTCATGCCAGTATAGAATGATAGCCAATGAAGACTATTGAATAGAGGAAATCTAAAGAGATAGAAGAATTCTTCAAAATATAGAACATGAAACTAGCAAGATTGTGCTAAGTGAATGAATAAAAGAAATAGAAGAACTAGTAGAAGAAAATGATGAATTTGAATTGGTTTCTTGGCCAAAGAATGAGAAAAATATATAATATAATGAAATATGAACAATACTTGTTCAATAATAATAATGTTCAAGAATATCATATTGGTTTTTTGGCCAAAGAATTAGAGATATATAATATGATAAAATATGGTCAATACTTGTTCAAGAATATCAATGCTCAAGAATACCATATTGGAAATCAAGGAGCAAAAAAAAGAATATGTATCTCATTGATTGAAAGATTGAATCAATTTATCAACAACAAATAAATTGGCTTTAGAAAACAAAATAGACCTAACCCCTAACTAACTAACTGATCTATTTTACACAAGTTTTAATCATAGAAAATGAATTTACAATGATTGCTTGTTATGAAAAAGGAAAGTTAGTTTAAACTAATTATTAGCCCAATATAATATTAACTCAGTTTGGACAAAAAATGATTGAAATGGAGAAAATTTATTTCAAAGCCTTTAACTGAAAGTCTGCATGTCTTTATATTGGTCTTTTTGCCCAATTTTCATATACCACAGGAGGTATTTGTTCACATATTGCAACAAATGCTCATGCAACTTAATGATTGCATAGAAAGATAGCCAAAGAAGACTATTAAATGGAAGAAATTTAAAGAGATGGAAAAATTGTTTAGAATATAGAACATGAAATTAGCAAGGTTATTAAGAGAATTAATAAAAGAATTCATGGAAGAAAATGAATCAATTCGAAAGCAATAATGTTGTTGTTCATCAAGAACTAACGTAATAGAAAGAAGATCAAATGATATTATTGTTCAATAATACTATATTGATTTATTAGATAAAGAATGTCATAAATCTAGAATATGAAGAAATATGAACAATACTTGTTCAAGAATATCATCTTAGTTTCTTGGCCAAAGAATAAGAGAAAGAGCAAGAAAAGAAATGTATATCTCATTGTTTGAATGATTGAATCAATTATAAAGAAATTAACTAACCTATTATATATAAAATACAATATACTTAACTTTAGGTAACTTCTAACTAACTAATCTATTTTACAAATATTTTAATCATGAAAATTGAATTTACATTGATTACTTATTATGCAAAAGATAAGTGAGTTTAAAATAATTACTAGTTCAATACATTATTAAACAAAAAAATAATAATATATTTCAACAACTACCTGATTCTTATTTTGTCTCGTTAAGGTTAAGTTTGCTAGCTAGTAGTGGCAAGTCCGGAAGTGTTCTCAAAAGTGAACCAAAATAAATTATATGAGTTTTATACATGTTACTGCATCATTTACTAATCATTTTTTTATCATTATTGAATTTTAAAAAAATAATATTAATAAATAGTAAATAATATATTGACTGTGTATAAATTTTTATATTGACGGTATGTATATATTACCCTCTTAATATTTTAATCATTTTAAAATGCAAATTGTTCACTTTCTAAAATGAGTGTGTGGGAGGCAATTGGCTAAGACGTAGGGATTTTCTTTTCTCCACTCAAGTAGTGCCATACGAATCACCTGTTCTCAACAATGTTTCATTCTCTATCACTGTCTAATAATATATTATCATATCTATAAAAAAGAAAATTTAAAAAGAAAATATAATATATTCTCATTGACAAATGCAACAAAATGTGGATTAGTAATGGTACACCAATAAATAATGGTCGGTTGATTTGCGCACTGTCAAACTTGAACCGGCATAAATTTAAGATGGAAATTGTATTGCATCTTTCTTCCACTTTGAGAGGTATAGCACTAAATATATCTATACTACATTTAAGTGAATGGTCTATGTTCAATCTCCAAAATCTTATAGTTGGCAAGTTCACATCTATCTCTTGCTTCCCATATATATATATATATATATAATCTCATTCATTCATTTTTTTTAATCCATTGGACCATACAAGTGAGTAAAAGAGGTGATAAGAAAGATAAATAGGAATATAATATGACTTTTAAGTTTCACCTCAATGGTCCATTAGATTTAAAAAATAAATTGATAAGATTAAGTGTCATTTAATGTGTGTGTAAATTGATCCCTCATTATATATATATATATATATATATATATATATATATATATATATATATATATATATATAAGGAGAACAATTTTCATATAATCACGTGAGAATAATAAATCTGGGTCTTACGACCAATAATGAGTTATTCAAATTAAAAGTTAGTTATTGATCACATGATAATCACGTGCATGTAACTTTTAATTTTGACCATGCAAACAATATCTAATAATTCATATTAATTGTTTTGATTTCTCACAGTAGCGCTATATACATATGTATACATATATATATATAGAGGTTTAATAACATGATCTCACCCCATTTCATGAAGGATCATGTTAGCAATGTGTACCCAATTATTTGGACAAAAATATCCTTATTTGTTCAACAAAATATAAGGCACATGTTAAGGTTTATTTAGTAAACAACCTTTATTAAAATTAAAAAATCACTATCATCTCACCCAAACCCTCTAAACCTATCTTATTAACAATTTTCCTTCTAATGCACTCAACATATATCAAATCTTTATCTCAATTTCTTCAATACTTTTCTCTTAAATCACCTTCATCCCCATCCATTTTTAATCCCCTCCAGAGAAGAAATATTTCACTGTAAACAAAAGCACTCCCATAGCCACCCACTGTTGCCGCCACCGCAACCTCTGTTACTACTGTCGCTGTTGCTGACAAATATTTTACACCCGTTATTTTTGTTGTCTCACTGCAGAACATCGAAGACTCGGAGAGTATTGCAAAAACCGTGAAGCAAGATTAATAGCTTTCGGGGACATCTTTTTGTGGAAAATCTACACAATTTTCAAGTGTTTGAATATCCAGGAATATTGTTAACCCACTCAACTTTGATCATTTGAAAAATTTAGTGTCTGAAACAAGATACAATTGCAGACATTTTGCCATGGGTGTGCTTTTTATCTGTGCAAACCTGAAGTTATTGTAATTGGGATTCATACAGCGTAATTTGTAGAAACAAGTGTTTGCAAAGTTATGGGTGTGCTTTTACATAGATTTGATATATGTTGAGTGCATTAGAAGGAAAATTGTTAATAAGATAGGTTTAGAGGGTTTGGGTGAGATGATAGTGATTTTTTAATTTTATTAAAGGTTGTTTACTAAATAAACCTTAACATGTGCCTTATTTTTGGTTGAACAAATAAGGATATTTTTTTCCAAATAATTGGGTACACATTACTAACATGATCCTTCATGAAATGGGGTTGGATCATGTTAGCAAACCCCATATATATATATGTATATATATATTTGTGTGTGTATGTGTACATGCATGTTAGGAATGGCAACGGGGCGGGTCGGGGTCGAATTTGTGCTTACCCAACCCCGAACCCGAATTAAGCGGAGTTGAAAATAATGATACCATCCCCGAACCCGTTGGGTTTCGGGTAACCCGAACCCGAAAAAACCTAAAAAAACATATATTTATATATGGGTTTTGCTAACCTAGAGAAATAGGTTTTTTAGTTTGAGTAGGTTAGCGTTGTGCATCAAGACTTTTGTACAAAGTTAACCCTCATATTTTAATTGTAATATGTTTAGTTATAAGGGTATTTTCATACTTTCCATTTAATAAAAATATTCACCCTCATCCCTAACATTTTTCCTCTCTCACATTAACTTAATTATCTAAAAACATCCAAACCCCCCACCGCAAAACCCCCCATCCCTCCCTGATTCGTTTCCAGAAACTCCAAAAACGGAGAGGCTGATACATCGTCGTTTTCTTCGATTATTTGAGGTTGTTAGGTGAATGTGATGGGAGGTTCTGCTCTGGCGGGAAGGACGGAGAATTTTGCGACGATGAAGATTGCAACTCCGACGAAGGATTTTAGGGTGTGGTGAATGGGATTGGTGGGAGGATTATAGTTGGAGGTGATACAATGGCGACGTGGAAGTGAGAAGCGAAGAGTGGTGGAAGAGGATAAAGGAGTGGTGGACATGGTGGTTATGGTGGTGGTGGTGGAATTAGGGTTTGTAGAAAATAAGGGTTTTGGGTGTTTTGGGATAAGTAGATTAATGGGAAAGTGGAAAGAAGGTTAGGGATGAGGGTAAATATTTTTATAAAATGGAAAGTATGAAAATACTCTTATTACTAAACATATTATAATTAAAATATAAGGGTTAATTTTGTCCAAAAGTCTTGGTGCACAATACTAACTTACTCCAACTAAAAAATCTCTTTACCTAGGTTAGCAAAACCCTTTATATATATATATATGTGATATATATATATATATGTGATATATATATATATATAAAAGTATTTATGTGTAATTTTATAATTTAACATATATTAATCGGGTTCGGGGCGGGTTCGGGGTAGGGTATTAACAATACCAAACCCGAACCCAAAGTTTGAACTAGGGTAAAACCCGAACCCGAACTCAATCACATCGGGTTTTACCCGTTAAATTCGGGTTGGGTTTGGGCAGGTACCTGCGGGTTCAGTTATCATTGTCATCCCTAATGCATGTTGTTAACTGTTAACTTGATCCTATATTATACACTCTTTTTATGTCACTTTAACTACTTAATCAACTCAAATAAATGAAATTGTACTAATACTTTATTAAAATTTGTTTGAATGACCAAGTTTCACCTCTAAAGTGTTTTGGATGTAACATCCTAATTTTGAGTCTTTAAAATTATAGTATCAGTCCTGGAAGTCTCGCTTGAGTGAGAGATTCTCGCCTGAGCGAGAAAGGATCACCTGGGAGGGTGAAGTCCTGGGTTATACTGGAGGATTCTCGCCCGAGCGAGAGTTGTCTCGCCTGGGCGAGAAATGACAATTTTGGGCTGTTGACACAGTGTAATCGATTACATGGTCCTGATAATCGATTACATGTTGATAACTGATCAGACATGCGTAATTTTTCATGATGTAATCGATTACATGGTCCTGGTAATCGATTACATGCTGATATCTGATCAGACATGTGTAATTTTTCATGATATAATCGATTACACTATACTCGTAATCGATTAAATCATATTAAAAACATCAGATATGTGCATTTTACGTGGTCCTGGTAATCGATTACATGCTGATAACTTATCAGACATGTGTAATTTTTCATGATGTAATCGATTACATGGTACTGGTAATCGATTACATGCTGATATCTGATCAGACATGTGTAATTTTTCATGATGTAATCGATTACACTATACTCGTAATCGATTACATCATATTAAAAACATCAGATATGTGCATTTTTCACACTGTAATCATTACACAATTATGGTAATCGATTACACTTAACACGGTGAGATTCTCTGAAAACATAAATAGAAGTCCCAAGTGAGGATAAGGGTTATTTTTCAAAAAACAAAGAGGGGAGGAACGGTTTGAGGAGTTGAGCACCCTTAGAGTCGAGAAAGAGGTCGGAGAAGAGGTAAATCGCTTAACCTAGCCTCTCTTAGGGTTGAATGTCATCGTTTTGAATGGGGTTTCTTCTCCATGTTTAAGGATAAAACCCCATAAACCCTCTCTTTGCTTTTTGGTTCGTTTTACTTTGGAAAACCTTGTAAAACTCATAGAGTATTAGTTGTTTTTCGAAATGAGTATGTGAGAAGTCATTTTAAAAACCGTAGAGTCATGGCAACATTTAAGGAAACCTTTTTGTTGAAGATGAACTGAATGGATAATTTTGTCTTGTGTTGTATTAGTCTTGGTTAGTATTATTCTTGTCTTGACATGTAAATTGATGTGTTGTGATTGTTGTTGTGTTTGGTTGAAAGACCCTAAGGTTGGAGGAGACGGCGGAGAACGCAACTGAGCTTTAGTGCAAGCATTAGCGGCTACTCAGGTGAGGGAGCAGCATTAAACCTTGTGGTATTGGAATGGTAATATTGGAAACTCCAACGATACTCACTAGTTGGAGGATTTCGTTTGATTAACACGGTTAAACGGGAAATCTCATGAGTTTCCTATTTAACCGTGTTAGTCCTACTGTTGTGAATGGATTTTGACCTGCCGTCGTGGTATGGATTTTGACCTGCCGTCGTGGTATGGATTTTGACCTGCCTTCGTGGTATGAATTTTGACCTGCCTTCGTGGTATGGATTTTTGACCTGCCTTCGTGGTATGGATTTTGACCTGCCTTCGTGGTATGGATTTTGACCTGCCCTCGTGGTATGGATTTTGACCTGCCTTCGTGGTATGGATTTTTGACCTGCCTTCGTGGTATGGATTTTGACATGCCTTCGTGGTATGGATTTTGACCTGCCTTCGTGGTATGGATTTTGACCTGCCTTCGTGGTATGGATTTTGGGTATGCACTTGTAGTATGGGTTTTGATTTGTGGTTTGACAATTGAGAGTTATTGGTATTATGGAATGGTGGTGTAGTTATGAATAATGGTTTATTGAATCTCATGGATTGTGTTGTGCTGAATGATGTGGAGTTCCTGTTTAACTATGTTCTAATGTTATTATTCTATGTAAACCCACCATGTTATATATTGCATGTATTTAATGATTGACTCTCTCTATGTTGTCTTGTTTACTCAATCCGTGGCAATCGGATTGTAGGTGGAGCTAAGGGATAAGATACTGCAGAGTCATGGAGCGAACTAGCTTGCTTTGATTGTGGCGTGTTATTTCCGAGTTTTCTAGTAAATTGTTTAGGTTGATATTGGACCCGTTTATGGGAATTATTCACTTATGTTTTACTGTTCTCTTTATGGATTTAAAAGACTAGTACTTTGGAATTATTGTGTTGTTTCTCCTTTTTAGGATTTTATTGATACTATTGGAGTATTCCTAGTTGAAAGGAAATTTTCAATGATATGAAATTTTATTATGATAAAAAAGAATTGAATTTTTTTTCCGTGTTGATAATTTGAGGCATTACATTGGAGGCTTAATCAGGAAGAATTATTGCAAAAGATATGTTCCGTAGAAAAGCAAGGATCCAACCATAAGTGGTCCGAGTAAAATTGCGATACTGCATTCGTTAATCGTTGGATCAAGCTGAATTTTGGATACGTTGTTCCTAACTGGTGGACCTTCAATATGAAGGGTCAAATCGAATTTATATGTAAAATTGAATGCTTTAAGCGTAGTTCTTGCGCTTAGCACAGGTCGGGAAATTTCTAGTGAACCTGTGCCCTGCGCAGAGGCCACGCTTAGTGAAAATAGTAGCCTACAACCTGTGCTCAATGCAGCCCCTGGCGCCCAGCGAAATCAATGAAAAAATTCAATATTTAGCCAATGTTTCGTATGCGCTAAGCGCTACGTTTGTGCTCAGCGGAAAAGGGAGGTCCACTAAGCGCATTGAGGTGCGTCTAACGCAAGTTGATGCGATGAAAGGTCACATAGATAGTTGGAGGATGTGTCCAACGCACTGGTAGTGCACTAAGCGCAGGAATTAGCATGCATACACTAGTTTAGGACTTTCGGCTCAAGGCAAAGGACACACACTTTGTAATCGATTTGTATTACTTACTTTCTGATTTTCTAGGGTATTTTGCCTCATTTGAGTCATGGGATTAATGTATAAGTATTAGAGTAGTTAATTTATGTTCATTTGTGTGTAGTTCTACCACTACATGAGTTGTGTTTTATCTCTATCTTATTTACACCTTGTGAACATGAGTAGTTAAAACCCTTGTTGGGATTGAATGTAACACAAACTTGATGTATACACACCAATTTATCTATAGTAATTGATGAAGTTTTGATTATTTTTTAGTTCTTGTATTTACTTAATGTTTGCTTTAAGTTTAATCATTTTATTGCTTGATTATTGAATTACAGTGACATGATAAGGCTTAGTCAACAATATTAAGGACCACAAATATTTGCTACATGACTATTGTGTCGTATGAACAAGACTGTCATGTCATATGAATAGCGTAGACCTATGCTACAAAGCCGAACACGTCGTATGCACCATGTATTTCCATCTGCCATGCGACAAGGACATACCTATCATACGACTATGATAGCTGAGACATGTAACAAAACATGTGTTCAACTATACAGTTCTCTATGCCACTTTTAATTGAAGGAGATACTTTATTTTCTATTAATAAAATAAAAAACTTCAATGAATTTGAAGTGGATAGAGAATATTCAAAAGTTAGCTCCAACGAGTGGGGAACTCTGCAGCTGTTTTGTCTGCACTTATAGGACTAATAAATTAATGAGAATGCAATAAATACACAACTTTTTATTTAATTATGAATAGTTTTGGTTTTTTATTTCAAATATCAAAGCAAATTGCAATAACACCTTTTTGTCGTTCAATTTTTAATATCACCGCTAAACAAATTAACACAGTAAATAGGGAATACAAAATATCTATATCTATACTACTAATATAGAAAGTATAGAATATAGAATATACTTTATATATTTTATACTTTATATATGTATATCTATATTTATATTACTAATAAAGTCAAAATTTAATGTAATCGTTTTACCATGGTGTAATTTGTGGTTGTCTATTTTGCTCTCTTCATTTTTTATTTTTTACCAAAAAACTATATATAACCTAGTAGTAGTAGCATTATACAAATACATGTACAAAATATAGAGATAATAGTAAAATGATAATTTGTTTTCATTTCAGCAGCACAGCCACGCAGTACGCAATCCTGTCTATTTTTGCGCTTTTACCTTATCCTCTTTCTCCCAAATAACACATGAAATCATTATATTAACAAATTATGTCACAGTTTAAATATGTGCAGTTTTTTTAACAATTATAATAAACTTATCTTCTTGCGATTGTATTATTCCCTTTTGTGTTTTTACCTTCATCTATTTATATTGCAATGTTATTTTCAACTACACACGTAATAGTTCAACATCACTGAAATAAATGTCAAATGAAAACAGAACAGCAATTCAAAAATATTAATAAGTGCAATTTCAGTTTTGGAAGTTTTACGCATTTTACATATTTTAAAAATTGAACAAAACTAAATCTTCTACATTCAGACAAGGGCAGTTACATAGTAAGTTAATGAAAAAAGTTTTCAATAGTTAAAAAACTTTGAACATGACAATAGTATAGGCACACCTTCTAGGAAGAACATTACCTCAACCTGAAAATAATATAGATACATCTTCCACTATATGCTTTTGAATACAATATTTGAAGATAAAAATATGAGTTTTTCCACGTTAAAAATTTTATCAAGAGTATGTTTATGTTCATCTTGGTTTAGAATTTGTTTCAATAGATCCAATAATTTCTTCCAACTTTCAGCTATTTCTCACATCTTCCTTTTTTGTTTTGTTTTTTTTCTCTCTTCAATAGTCATTTTAAAATCTCTTAACAAACAATTACTTACAAAAACTTATGTTTTTATGTTTTTATTAGATTGTTTATTCAAACTCTATAATTTGAATGCTTAATCAGGGACTAACATGATACTAATGCTACTACTACTCATCTTCCCTTGGAATTTGTTTCCTTAGGCAAGTGATCATTATACAAAATACATGTAAAAAATTATTTTCCATTTTGTTCTCCCTCGTTTTCTTCCATCCTTCATTATTTTTTTTTCTTCCATGTAGTAATGACAATTGCATAATTTATGGGTTACGCTTTCCTATAAGGTCTACATTTCATGATGACCTTGCTGATATTTGTATTACGATTCATAATAATTTATATTGATTGATCCAACTCTTACATCTCCATAATTTGTTGTATAAACATTAGTATATATTGAGTTGTTTCATTGGATATTTATTGCATATAGATTATATACATTACAAACGATAAGAAAACGGTTGTTAGACACTAGAGTTAAAATAACATTCAGATTAAATAAAGTTAAGTAGCGCATTATGATGAAAGACAAAGAATCATTCGGGTTCCTTTCATCGAATCTCGGTGGCATGCCATGTAATTTTTGTTGAATATATAAGACATTAAATACCTGGATTCATGATGGTTAACCTTAGTCATCTTCTTTTAAACGATTTTCTAATTAATACAGTCTAAATGAATTTAATTAACCTTTTAATAAATATATTGATGTAGAGAAAGCTATATTTTATATCGTTGGTCACATACAATCAAATAAATGACGAGAATAAATAGAATAGAAGAAAATAAGAGTATTTCTTAACCATGTTCGACCAATTGCGCATATATCATCGAGAGTGTTGAGTGTTAACAAGATGTTATTAGATAATAAGGATTAAAAACTATATCACACTTATGGACCTAATGTCCATAAGATTTTCTAATTGTGCAAGTTATAATAAGGGGCTTAAGTCTAATATATAACATAGGTTACTCTCATCAATTCCAATTCTAGACAATGTGAACTTCATATAATAATATATTTTAAACATCTCAACACTCTCATCTATCTTATTTATATCTCACTAATTTTTGTGCTTCCCTCATGGCTCACCGGTCCCCCTCTTAGCATGGTTATGAAAATCGGACCGTACCAGTTGGTTCAATTGGAAAACAAGTGAATTGATCCCTATAATGATAAGGTACAACATTTAAATAGGTCATACAATCGTACTGGTCAAAATAGATCATACCGTCAATTTTAATTTAAACGGTACTAGGCATTTCAATCAGTTTTCATTTTAAATTACAAAATTTTATGAAAATGACTTCTTTTTTTACCAAAATTTTGTTGCCAATAATCAAGCATATAATCACTAATTTTTGTTTTTATTTTTAAAAGATGATCTACTACCAAATCGTACATTTTATTTTAAAAATTATGTAAATAAAAATATTTAACAGCTTCTTTATTAGTTTTTCGATATTAATATTAATGTAATATTACTAGTATGCGACTTAATTAGTGAACAATTTATTAAACAACTATACCATCATGCCAAAACTCTATTTAATTTGATGCCTACTACATTATTAATAACACCCTCTCTTAATAGATTAATGTTATTTTCATTTGTAGTTATCTCCTATAAAAAAAATCCATTTACCTCCTTCTTTAATTTAATGAAAAGAATATGGATTTCACTCATTGAACAAATTGAATGAATTACATGACATGACATTGAATTAAATTAGATTTCAAAGAAGTTAATTAACCTATTATATAGAAAATACAAGAGACTTAACTCTATCTAATTCCTAACTAACTAACTAATCTATTTTACACATGTTTCAATAATGGAAATTGAATTTGCAATGATTGTTTGTTATGTAGAAGTTGGTTTAAACTAATTAATAGCCTAATACAATATTAACCTAAAATACAAAAAATAAATTTCAACACATCCCTCAAGTTAGAGAGTGCATATTGATAACACTGAGCATTGACAAAAGATGATTCAATGCAGAATGTTCCAAAGCCTTTGTTAGAAGATCTGCAACGTAACTTCAAGTTCTACAAAATATTTCTTACCATTGAAGGGAATGCAAGACCAAATTGACACTCAAGTTGAGATATTCAAGAAATTTCAAGAGATGGAAGAATTCTACAAAATATAGCACATGGAACTAGCAAGCTTGTGCTATGAGAACTTATAGAAGAAATAGAAGAATTCTTGGATGAAAATGAATTGAAATTGAATGTAATGGTGTTGTTCATCAAGAACCAACCATGAATAGAAATAAAATCAAATGATATTATTGCTTAAGAATACTTATCTTTGTTTCTTGGTCAAAAAATAAGATAAATCTAGAATATGATGAAATATCAAATATCAAATATGTTTGTTCAAGAATACTATATTGGTTTCATAGTCAAAGAATGCTAGAAATCTAGAATATGGTGAAATACGAACAATATTTGTTCAAGAATAGCAAAAAAAAATATGATGAATTATGAGAAATTTTGTTCACTCAAAAATAATAAGAGAAGAAGAATATGATGAAATATGAACAATTTTTGCTCCAGAATAACAATAGAAGATGAAAAATGAACAAATTTTGCTCAAGGATAACAAGAGCATAATATAATGAAATATGAGCAATTTTTTGCTCAAGACTAACAAGATAAGAATATGATGAAATATGAGTAATATTTTGTTTCAAGAATATCAAGAACAAATGAGATATGGGTCAAAGGTAACCCTTCGCCTGGTCAGACAAATTTATGTGGAGGGGGCATGTTGAGAAATAAGTCACACATCGCCTACCTCAGTGTCTCGGGAATGGTTTAACTACCTATTGAGCTACTTCTCTCATTATCAATTGGTTTTGAGATGGAACCTTAACGGTAAGGGTGAGCAGGATCAGACCCTACCCGCTCACCCAGTATGGCCCGATCATGATCGGGCCTGAAAAGGGTCGGGTCATATCGGGTCTAGGGCTGGGTTCAGGTTCAATAATTACACCCAATTAATATTTAGGGTCGGGTAGTGACCAAACATAACTCGTCCCGACCCGTCCCGTCCCATGGTCACTCACTCATGATGTTTCTATGTGTCTCTGTTCAAATATATACAGGGTAATAATATTTTTTGGTCAAAAATATCATTGATTCTCTAATTTTTCATCATATATACATGTTTAATAATATATATACACATATATTATTTTATATGTCAAATTACATATTCACATTAATAAATAATATTTAGAAGACTTTATGTAAAATAAATATACGTCATATTTAATCGGGTCTAGAGTCAGGTCCGGGTTTAAAGGATGACCCTGTGAATATTTAAGGTCGGGTTAACTCCGGGCCTAGGACCGGGTCCAGGTTCAAAAAAATGGTCCAAACATCATTAATAGTCGAGTAAAAACAAGCCTTAACCCAACCCACGCTCACCCCTACTTAACGGTCCCTAGCATTTTTTTCATTGTTACCCACTGTTATGGTATGTTTCTATCACAGTCTATTGTTACTCCTTTAAGTTTTTATTTTTTATTTTTGAGGTTTTTATCCATTTTCGGTTCCTCTCTTTCTAATATAATTTTTAAATAAGATGTTATTTCAATAAGTAAATGTATATAAAAATTAAATTCATGTCCACAACTAGTAATTCTTCATATAGTACAAATTAAGGTGGTCCTGCAACAAGGGTTCAGGTTGTTAGTTTAGATTTGGAGGGGGAAAAATAAAGTAAAGATTTAATAGCTATGAAATACATAGGTGAGATGATTCTCAAGCTTTCAATTTCTTTTCATTCCCCTCTAAAACTCAATTTCACAAATAGACCCATGGTTAATGGAGAATGCAATAGTTAACTTGAGAGAAAGCAATAATTGCACAATTAATTGATGAAAAAAAGATGTATTTACTAAGAGTGTAAGATTTTTTTACATTCTCATTGTAGCATTGGAGCAATATCCACATTTAATTATTATTCATTTTTAAATATAAGTAATATAAATAAATGGTAAATGATATATTAATGATGTATAAATATAAGGAAGTAAGAGAGTGTAATTATGCTAACTATTTTTCGTAACCACCCAAATAATACAACATGAACATACAAAATAGAATTATTATAATTTTCTTTCATTTATAGGTATCATATAATCTAGGTTACTTTACACACCAAATAAATTATGATAATAATGTATCTCCTGGTATAAGGAAGTTATCTCCTTCAACCACTAAAATCGTGACATGTATTGTACCATTTAATCATTTTTTATAAAAATATTTCTAAAATTAAACAAAATAATACACATGTCATTATTTTACTGGCTGGAGGAAGTAAGTTATATCTTATATGAGGAAATACATTATTATTCTCATAAATTATTGATTCTTCAATCGACACTATTTTTGTATTATACTCTTCCTAACGCATCTTCTCATTTTACTTCACTGTTACTTTTCTTCTCTCTAAGGTTATAATTGATAAAACATTAATCAATGTTGTCTTGGATTTTGAAAATGATATTTAGATAAGAACATTTTTAAAAAAAAAAAACACTTACAAAGAAAGGATAGAGTAATTGCTAATCAAGAAATTCATTCTTTAGACAAAATCGATATGGATTGAAAACACATGGAGACACAGCGAAAAATGAAAAGTCTTAATTTAATCCTTACCTATTTCAAATATCTTCTAAATGGATATTATTCTTAACTCAACGTTGAGGATAATTTTAATGATGTCAAGAACCAATTTATCAGCATTAGAAAAATTAAAATAAAATTGAAACTTTACATTTTCCAGCACCAAATATGTTTCCTTGTGTTTTTAAAGGGATCAACAATTTGGTCATCAATTCATCATTCCTTTTTAACAAGGAATTTTTCAAATATCATTTAGTTAAAGTCTTGTATATATCTTATTTTTTCTTATATGAAAAATAAAATTGAATAATTTCCATAGCACTTTTTTTGCACCAAGCCACCAATCATTCGTTATTAAGGCATCATAAGTGACTTTGAATATTCAAAATCTGTGTTAAACTGGACCATAATGATACAATGTCTTTTCAACCAAGTTTTAAGGTAATTGTATTATCCGTGTTAAACTTGAAGTTCCTAAGGAAGCTATTGAAATCACTTTTATTAGTATTATAAAGAGTGTTTTAAATTGCATTCCCAACATCAATTCAATATTGTATTGTGGTTTTAAGAGTCTTCCTAAACTACAATTGCAACCACATTATCTAGTAGGATACATAAGAATTAAGGTAATTCTTATTCAATTATGATTTCTTATTCAATTATGAATAGTATACCTATTTACTAGATGTCAAATTGTGAAGTTTCCAAGGTAGGTATTGAGATCAATTTTAGTATTATAAAGAGGATTTTAAATTGCATTCCGCAACATCAATTTCTACTACAATATTATGGTTTTAAGAGTCTCCATAAACTATAACCGCGACCACATTTTTTAGGATTTTTCTATAATTGTGGTAAACATAACATAAATGCAAATTGCTTAATCCAAATGAATATTTTTGTGGGAATTCCAAGGCGGTGAGGCTAATTGATTGGGTTAAATTGGACCTGGTTTGTAAACGGACTAAAGAGGGAGGCTTGGGTATTAGGGACTTTGGTTGTTTTAGTTTGCATTACTAGCCAATTGGAGATGAAGTCTACTTTAAAATGAAAAAACCCATGTAGGTTTGAACTCTTTGAAAGTGGTATGGTGCTTTTGACTAGTCATAGTTAGTGGTTACTAGAGGTGTGAATTATGTTGGGAGTTCTATTTGGAGTAGTGAATTGGTTCCGTGAATGTTTGATTAAAAGAATAGGGTGTGGTCATAACTCTTTGCTTGTAGAGGAGAAATGATAGAAGATTGATCCGGCTACAATTGTGGTTGTGATATCATTATGGAGAGACAAAAAAATGTAATATCATGATTGTGATTATAGTTGTGGTATGTAAGTTAAAACATTGTAGTGCAAGGTGTTTTAGGGGAATCAGGGTCGTTCGTCCTCCGAATTTTCTGTCCCTGTGTCCCAAGCAAATTTTATCTCATCAAATAATATAGAAATATTAATTTTAATTTATGTTTTTTTTTTCCTATAAGTATATGACAACTTTCAATTGGATTGGAATACAAGACGACATAAAAAGTCGGACACTGATCCGTTTGGGGAGTCAATTACATATTTCACGTTATTTGTTGACATGGAGGAGAGACGTTTTGGTAAGATATTGTGATTAGAGGTGACTTGGAGTATTTGGTTAAGGCGTAATTGTATCATCTTTAAGACCAAATTTGATTGAAGTGTTTGAATTGTTAAAGATTACACTACTTTATGTATGTCATTTGCAGGAGAAATTAATATATTGTTCAAGATTTATTGTTTCAATCAAATCCTAAAAATCATTGATATACTATTCACTTAAAATCAAATGAGTTTATTATTATTATCATTGATTGTGGGTTATGTGATAATTTCTATCTATTTATAGAGTTATGTTTTATTTTCGGATTGATATATAAATCTATTTTATCAGCCAAGTGAACAATAAATGAGACTTTTTTCATGTAAATTGGTGAGGACCGTTGCACACTATTAATACAATTTTGCTTCTAACAAAAGATTATTGTTACGTTCTTGACATATCTTTCATTTTGCCTACGTTTGACTTTATTTTCACAATGGTTTTAATTTGTTGTTCTCAAAATTAATCATACGAAATATATATGAGAATAAAGTAACTATTATTTAGGGTATAAATTGTTAAGCTATAAATTTGTACTATAATACAATTATTTTATGTTGAATAAATTGTATAATGCAAAATATATTAGTATTGAAAAAATATATTTTTTCTTTGTAATTTTAGATTTAGTTGGAAATGAAGTTTGGAAATTGGTAATAAAATTCCAAACTAATTTCATTTCTGTGTAACAAGGGAACACTTGATGATTTCCCTTCTCACTCAAGTACAAAATCTATTGCTTCCTAGTTTGTATGTAAGAAGAGATTATGTATCTAACCGAGAATAAAGAAAGCGAAGAGAATACATCAGAGATCATTTTATTTAAATATATTGCACTTCCTAGTATATGTTAATAAAATCTTTTATTTAATTTTCAATATGCATTAACAAAGAAAACATTAAATGAAATGAAAATATATCTTTATTAATTATATTGAGATTACAATTTTACTATTAAAACCTAAAGGTAAAAAGAACTCTCTTCTCCGAGAGAAATCTCACTCAAATTTATGAGTTAGACTTCTCCCCAGTAAGGGGAAAAATTCCTCTCCAATTGGGAGTGTGGGAGAGTAAATTTAAAAAAAAAATTAATTTAGAAAAAATATGAAAAATCTAAACCATTTAAATCTTAATTTTGTCACGTGTCACCATCATAAATGTGTACTGTCCTCTCCTGTAATGGAGAGGAGCCTAACTCGTAGGGGAGGAGATTGTTTTTTCCTTTGAATTTTAAGGGTTAAAATGTAATATCACTTTAAATAACAATAATACAAATGTGAATATATATTACCTTTTTGTTTGGTATTCCATAACACTTTCCTCTCACTCTTCACATAATTTCCACTCTAAATTTATGACACATATAGATTCCTACTGACCCACTAAATAAAGCAAGCTCATGCACATATGGACCGTTTGGCATATGCAAGAAAATATAGAGCTTCTTGTAAACACAAGGAATTTGATGTCATTACTTCAACTTTGGGAACTAATGCAAATACTTATTTAAATGACTAATTTAGATTTCCATTTTTGTATTGGTGAGAATGGCCAACACCATGGCTGTGACCAAGTGTTGCAGGTGAGATATCATTTTTTGACTTCTCACTCACATAAACTTTAACATCTGGACTCTGAACTACCACCATTGCTTTCATATCTTCTTGTTTTCCAGCAAAATTTCTGTGACCAACACCAGGACTGCTTCCCGGTGTTGTAGGTCGAAATGCATCTGTGTCTCCGAAACTTGTCTCTCTGTTATTGGAGAGGATACTTGTTCCTGATGTGGTAGGATTAGGAACATTAACGTTGGTTTTGAGGGATTTAAGGGTAGTGTCTGTGTTCAATGCCTTTATCTTCCTTCCATGAGTTAGAAGAGAATCATGGTAGGCAAATAGCACGAAAAAAACTGCAACATATTTGTGCATGGCCTGAAATTTACTCATTGTTTGAACTTAATGGCTTTTTGTATATATATATATATAGAGTGACCTATAAGATGTTTTTGCTAGCTATAGCTCAGATTATAAGAGGCAAATATGAAGGGAGGTGATAGGATAAGTTCAATCATCATCAAGTATTTATAATATGGCTGAGCTGAGCAGTGTTCTAAAATGCGTTCCGCAATACATAATGTGGACACAACAATGCGGATGCGGCCGGCAATGCATCGGCAACGCACTGCAATTGCGGTGTGATTGAATTTCACACCAAAAACTGCAACAAAACACTGTTGCGGCCGCATCGGGCCGCAACGCAACCGCATCGGACCACATCAAACCGCATTAGATTCAACAATATTGTTTTAATCACAAAATATTCACACCGCAATGGCCGCAATCCGCACACCAACGATCGCAATTATCGCAATCGCAGTAACCGCAATCGCAATTTAAAACAATGTAGCTGAGTATTACAATGACCTCTCAACATTCTATATGATAATTATGTCCCAAAAAAGAATTTATGGATGTTTCAAATCCATCAGATTTCATCAAATCACATAAAAAAATTATTTTCAGTTTTTATCATTTTCTTTTTATTATATGTCATTTTTTAATTAGATTGGTATACAAATGTGACACCAAGAGTGAGATATGTGATCTCCATTATATTCACAACTTTTAATTCCATGGACCACAATCTATCACATGAAGGAATATCCTTTTGGGTAAAAAGATATATATTTTCCTAATTTCATGAGTCAGAATACCTTAGTAATTTTTCTATTTCAATAATCTTTTTGGTTTATAAAAAAAGTCCCTTTTATCTTTTCCAACTTTATTACGTCTCTCTTTTAATATTAACCTCTTATTCTGCTCCTCTTTGATTTGATATTGAAGTACCAAATCATATTTAGAACAATCTTATTTACGCTCAGATTTACTCAATAACATGCATGTCTGTATTGAAGGATTTGAACAAGGCTGTGGGGGCATAATTGCATAAATGAGTCGAGATGTTCCAAAATATAATGTTGGGTATTTTCAAGTTTGAAATTCCACAATTGATATGAGATGATGAGTGAAAGTTTTTAAGTGGAAAAACACAGGAAATTATTGTCTTAAAGTTTTAGTTTATGCTTAGTGTATCATTTATAATTCTTCACTCTTCTCAAGCATGTTTGAGTAATAATGATACTCCTTGGTGGTTGTTGTCTTTTGAGTGGTTGGAGGCTCCATAGTCGACGAGTCTAACAAGTGGTATTAGAATCGATAGTTCAGTTGGGACATGGTAGGCTTAAGGGGAGCTAAGTGTGTGGTATCCACACTTAAGGGGGAGATTGTTAAATATATTCAATTGTGAAATCTCACATTGATAAGATGAAATAATTAGAAAAGTTTATAAGTATAGAAAACTCGTGGTACTATTGCCTTAATATTTTGGTTTAAGATGTGATTTGTGAAGGGTAGAGGAATTTTTTTGTGTGTGAACAAATTAAAGTGTGTGTTTAGTACAACATATGATAATCTTGAAAAAAGTAATCTCAAACATAAACAAGGTTTACAACTAACAAAGTTGAAGCACGACTGACATATTTAGTTCTTTAAATATAGTGTCAAAGATTCAATCTCTATAGTGTATATGAAAAATACTTTTGTTTAAAGAACCAAAACTCACTTATATATAATTTCTATGCCTTGTAAGATATAGTATTTAGATGTTAGCTCAGAAAATCCTTACTGCAAACAATAAAATTGGAATGAAGGATGATCACTATTCAAAGTTACTATAGATAACTCCATTCACAATGTGTTTGAAGGCATGATAGTGGATTTTAAGCCCATCATAAGCATGTAGCCATGTTTTGCTAAAGGAGAGTTTAAGAACATTTATAAGCCCTAGTTTGATAAACATTTTAAAATGGCTCACGAAATTATAAAGTTCTTTTATCTTAATTTTATTATTCTATGACAATAAAATCTTATCTCTGTGTATAGTCAATCAAATTTCATAAAAATATAAGAATATTAGTTTATATTTGTATGGTTTTTTTAATTAAATGACATTTTTTTATTAAATATAAATGGGGATATGTAATATCTATTCTACTGTATCAGCGTAGCTTCAGTCCATGACATCTTCAACTGGCTCCTTTTAAACTCAGTTTGACAAAACATGACAATATTAAAACTGCAGGATAAATTTATCTTTCAATCTTAATCTTTAAAATAACCACTCATGATTAAGATTTAATATTTTCATCATTTTAAAAATACAAATTGTTCATTTCTAATTTGAAGTTTGTGAGTTACAATTGGCAAATGTAGATCTCGTGTCTCACATCCTAATCTAATTAAAAAATGACACTTAATTAGAATAAAAAATTATAAAAAATAGAAAATAAATTTTTATATTACTATATATATATATATAATATGATTAGTTTGAGACATAAAATTAATTTTTTTTAACATGGGATCATTTTTCGCAGTTGGGATTTTTCTTTCCCCCACTAAAAAACAGTTCGGGATTGATTACTAAAACAAATAAAAATAGTTGGTAGATTTGCGAATCATAAAACTTGACCTAACAGAAATTTAAGATGGAGATTCTTCTGTCCCTTCCTTCCACTTTGAGAGGTATAGCATTAAATATATCTGTACTATATATAATTGAATGGCCTCTCTTCAATCTCCAAAATATTTTCTACCTGGGGAGTTTGAGTGAAACACATCTGTCTCTAGGATCCCCTGTTATATATATATATATATATATATATATATATATATATATATATATATATATATATATATATATATATATATATATATATATATATATATATATATATAAGAGAGATTCACTTACTCCAATAATAAGTAGAAAAAACCTACTCCACATCTTAGTCATTTAATCTTGGAAAATCCAATGGTTTAGATATAGTCATCAATTCAAACCATTGGATTTCCTAAGAATAAATGATCATGATGGGGAGTAAGTTTTTTCCACTTATTCTTGGAGTAAGTAGATCATTCCCCTATATATATATATATATATATATATATATATATATATATATATATATATATAAAGAAAGAGAAAGATTAGAAGTTATGTTTGACTTGCTTCAAGATTTGGTTGAAGACCGCATTTATCTTGTATTTGATTGGGAGTATCAGAAAGACTAAGATTTGGAAATAATATTGGAGCAGCCATCTGGTATTATCCAATCACAAATTGGTGGTTGTGAATTGAAAGTTGAGACTACACTCATTATGATATTTATATTGATCATATGTCCATGAGTTTTAAATTTTGGTTGCACTCATGGCTTTAGGTATTGTGATTATGGTCGATTTGAATTTTTTTTTGTCATAAAAAATGTTTTTAAATTTAATACGGTCCGATGTGAGTTAAATACAGTTTAATGTAGTTGCATTGTGGTCATATCATTGTGATTTTATATCACATGATCATTTATGGAGATACAATTCTGGAAGTCACTGCAATATTAAGTACACATCAAATGATGTCAGCAGTAATTTAAAGACAATGACATGCATCATCATCCTAGATAAAACAAAACTCATTTCTTGTTTAATATAATAGATATGTGCAAATGAAATAAGATGAAACTCCCACATCACATTTTGAATGTAAAAGATGTAGGGAGAAGAGAGGTAAAAGGAGAGGAAGAAGTGATTGGTGTTGTGATATAAAAAGATGAAAAAGATTTAAAAAATATGAGTAGTAAAATGAGGATATAGTAAAAAAAAAACTATATAAATTAAGAGTTGTATACAAATATTCTTATATGTATATAACTAGCTTCAAGCAATCCATCCGATGCTGTTGTTAGTTTAGTGAAGATGTAATACTAATGGTGTAAAGGAGAAAATTTAAGGCTCAATTAAAACAAAAATAGTAGAAATATACTTATTGTACAATATATATTATAATTTTTTTAATGGAAAATATTTCATTGATAAAGACTAGTGTTAACATTAAAGTAAATATCCTCCCATCTTTGAGTAAAGGATGCCTACATTTATCATATGCACCTAGCTAGATCAAAATTACAAGCACTAAATATTCCAAAAAAAATAGGAAGATGCAATCTCAACCATCCAAACATTAAAAGCATATTCTATGGATAATTATTTTTTGTTAGGTGCCAAAATTACCTTAATTCATAAGAATAATTTAACACCTTTTGACTATAAATACTTACTTCATCTAATCATAATTGAAAATTTGATAATAAATACTAATCCTACTTGTCAAGTTCTCATAATGTTTCAGAACTGCAAAAGGGCAAATAGGGCGAAGAATTGGCAAAAATGGCAAAAACCATGCAAAAGTCACAAAAAAAGCTGACGTGTGCTCACCGTAGCTGCTGAGCTTGGTGGAGGAGGCTCTAAGCGTTAAATTTACGCTAAGCATGGATGAAGCCAGACAAAGGGTCTTATACGAAAAGAGGTTCGCTGAGCGCACAACCAGTGCACTAAGCGCATGAACCAAAAATTAGAAATACAAAAGGAGATGCAAGACGCCAAAGAACATATGTTGGAGCATATTTTCAGTACCTAGAAAGTTAGGAACCGAGTATAATGTATTTTCTTAGGATGATTTCTTGTCTTCTTAGTTTTTAGTTGTGCGAAGTGTGTTGTTAAAAATCGACGTATGTGTTTGAACCCATGGGAGTGGCTATAACTTTGCATTCATCCATTTCGAATCTCTTTAACATATCGTTACAATATTTGGATTGATTTAGAAATATGTCATCACTGGTTTGCTTGATTTGAAGTCCAAAAAAGTAGTTCAACTTTTCCATCATGGACATCTCAAACTCTCGTTACATCATTTTAACAAATTCCCCACACAATTCTTGATTGGTTCATCCGAAAATTATATCATCAACATATATTTGCACAAGTAAAGTGTGATGATCAATTTTCTTAATGAATAGAGTAGTTTCAACCTTACCATTTTCAAAACCTTCTTGACATAAAAGTCATAAAGTGTTTTCTTCGGTTTATATATATAAGGATGTTTATAATCCTCAAATTAAAACCAGGAGGTTTTCAACATATACCTCCTCTTGTATATAACATTTCGAAAAGTACTCCTGATGTCCATTTGATATAATTGAAAATTCAATGAATATGCATATCCTAAGAGCATTCTTATAGCTTCAAGTCTAGCCACATGAACGAATGCTTCATCGAAATCAATTGCCTCTTCCCGGTTATAAACTTGGGCTATTAACCTATATTTGTTTCTAACAATAATGTTATTTTCATCAGATTTATTCCTAATGACCCAACGAGTTCCCGTTACTTGCCTATTAGGTTTAGGAACAAGTTTGAAAATATGGTTTCTCTCAAATTGATTGAGCTCTTTTTGCATGGCAAGAATCCAATGCTCATCATCTATTTTAAATGGTTTCATTTGAGCAATGAAGGCAAACATCATTAAAATTGAGTTAAGTATAAATTACCAGTTTTATGTAGTAAATGATATTGTCAAAAGAATAGTCACTATAGGTTCCCCATTCTTTTGGAAGATCATAATATACTTGTATTGGGAAATTCAGAACCAATTTCCTTCCTCTGCGTGATGCAAAATGGTCACTTGCGGAAGCGGCAAGTGAATAAAGTAAATAGAAAGAGTAGAAGAATGACACATAATTTTAACGTGGAAAAACCTCCTCAATGTGAGAAGGAAACAACCACGGAACCTAGTCCAGAAAATATCTCCACTATAAAAAAATAGGATTACAATATTTGCCTCTCTCTTACAAAGAGGATAACACTCAATCTCACCCAAAAGGAAGGAAATACAAACTCTCTCTAGTATCTCACTAGGAATACAAAACTCACACTAATGTGAATATAAGTCCTCTCACACTTTCTCTCTATGTTGCTCTTTTCACTTGCTTGTGTATGTCTCCTTCACAAGTTCCCTTTATATAGTGAAGGGAATGAAGGCTTCATCATAAAGATATAGTGGAGGATTAATTGTTGTCATACTTTCAAGATACCTTGAAAATGCTATTCCAACTTTCTAAGTTACATCTCAAGAGTTAAGGAGTAATTCCAATACTTACTCCAACTTTCAAAGTTACATTACATGGTTCTCAAGAGTCAATGAGTAATTCCAAGACTTACTCCAACTTTCTAAGTTAGGCTTCATACTTTCCAAGAGTCATTGGAAGAGTCATCATGCAATGGTTCATCTACCAAGTTGCATTAGTTATACTTCCACATCAATTAGGAAGGATTCCCAACAAATCTCCCTCTTCCTGAATTAATTGAGGGTTATCACCAATCATGCACCTCTGCAACAGTCTGTCAGCTTTTTAAGTGAAAATGTTTGGTCATCATGTCGGACCAGTTGTCATCTGTATGAATTTTCTCTAGCTGGAACTCGCCATCCTCCAAAGCATTTCGTATCCAATGATAACGATAATCAATGAGCTTTGTTTGAGAATGAAATGTAGGATTCTTAGCTAGGTGAATTGAACTTTGATTGTCACAATGCAAAACATAGCTTTCTTGAACATGACCCAACTCATGCAAGATGTTTTTCATATATTTTATCTCCTTGCCAGCTTCAGATGTTGCAATGTACTCTGCATCAGTTGTTGATAATGCAACACATCTTTGTAACTTGGATTGACAAGATACAGCTCCCCCTACAAAGGTAGTTAGATAACCTGATGTAGATTTTCTAGAATCTACATCTCCAGCCATGTCAGCATCTGTGTATCCTACTAATATAGGATCTTCATTACCAAAACATAAGCATCTTTTGGTAGTTCCCCTAAGATATCTCAATATCCACTTCACTGCATTCCAATGCTCTTTGTCGGGATTGGACAAGAACCGACTCACAAGGCAATATCAGGTCTTGTACAAATCATGACATACATTAGGCTTCCTACCACAGAGGAATAAGACATTCTGCTCATTTCTTTCATTTCTTCATCATTGGTTGGACATTGCAGTGTTGTTAACTTGAAATGTGCAGCAAGTGGAGTACTGACAGGTTTTTCCTTATCCATGTTGAATCTTTTGAGAACTTTCTCAATATACTTCTCTTGTGATAGCCATAACAACTTCTTGGAACGATCTCTTATTATCCTTATTCCAAGGATTTGCTTTGCTGGACCCAAGTCTTTCATAGCAAAAGACTTGCTTAAAGCATTCTTCAAACCATCAATCTTGGTCTTGTCATGTCCAATGATTAACATATCATCAACATATAATAGGAGAATAATAAATTTTCCATCTTCATACCTTTTGATGAATACACAGTGATCACCAGTTGTCTTCTTGAAACTGTGTTTGGTCATGAAGGATTCAAACTTCTTGTACCACTGTCTGGGGGCTTGCTTTAGACCATATAAACTCTTCTTCAGACAACACACTAAGTGCTCTTTGCCTGATTATTCATAACCTTCTGGTTGTTCCATATAGATTTCTTCTTTGATGTCTCCATGTAAGAAAGCTGTTTTGATATCAAGTTGCTCAACTTCTAAGTCTAGGCTAGCTGCTAGACTCAATGCTACTCTTATGGAGGAATACTTTACCACCGGTGAGAATATCTCATCAAAATCAACTCCTTTCTTCTGATTGCATCCTTTTACAACAATCCGAGCTTTGTACCTTGGTTTTGAATTTCCTTCTTCAACTTTAAGCCTATAGACCCATTTGTTTTTCAAGGCTTTTCTTCCTTTAGGCAATTCCACCAAATCAGAGGTTTGGTTCTCATGTAATGAGTTCATCTCATCTTTCATGGGTTTAATCCACTCTGTTTTCTCAATCGTCTGCATAGCTTATGAGAAGTCTTGAGGCTCACCATTGTCTGTCAATTTGATATGATCTTCTTCAGGATACTTTGAAGAAGGTATCCTGCCTCTTCTAGAGCGCCTCAATTCAACTTGCATCGGATGCTCTACTTGCTCGGGTTCTTGATGCATTTGTGTGTCTGCCACCACTTCATCCAGGTCTGACTCTTCATTAATTTGGTCAGGTTCTATTTGAGCAGAATCTGCCTGTTGGTCTATCTGTTCTGGATTAATCTGATGATCAGCATCTGTCTGTTGAGTAATATCTCCCCGTGAATCAATGCGATCTTTGGCCATGCACTAGTTTTTCTTCTGAACATCTTTGATAGTATGCTCCTCAAAGAACACAACATCTCTACTTCTCACAACTTTCTTGTTTATCGGATCCCACAGTCTGTACCCAAATTCATCCTTTGGAGACCCAAGGTAAATGCACTCCTTGGTCTTAACATCCAGCTTCTTTCTCTCATCTTTTGGAATGTGAACGAAAGCTCTACACCCAAATACTCTTAGGTGGTTGTAGGATACCTTCTTCTTGTACCACACTTCCTCTGGAATTTCTCCGTTCAAGGGTCTTGAAGGTGTCTGATTTATGAGATCTACTGCAGTCTTCACTGCTTCACCCCAGAAAGAGTTGGGAAGATTGGCATCTTGCAACATGCATCTGATCTTCTCTTCAATTGTGTGGTTCATCCTCTCAGCTACACCATTCAACTGAGGAGTCTTTGGTGGTGTCTTCTTCAGAATGATACCATAAGTCTTGCAATAGGCTTCAAATGGACCACGATACTCTCCACCATTATCTGTTTTGAGACACTTCAGCTTCTTTCTAATCTCACGTTCCACTAGTGCATGGAACTCTTAGAATGCTGATAGTACTTGATCTTTGCTTTTCAACAAGTACACTCATACTCTTCTCGAGTGATCATCTATGAATGTGACAAAATAATAGGCTCCTCCAATAGATCTTTCTGATGGTGCGCAAACATCTGAATGCACCAGTTCAAGTACTTCATCTTTCCGTGAGGGAATGTCAGATCTCTGAAAACTGACTCTATGTTGTTTACCATAAAAACAATTAGTACATGAGTCTAAAATTTGATCTTTTATACCTGAAATGTGGTCTTTCGCGAGCATTTGAAGTGCCTTCTCACTCATATGCCCTAATCGTCTATGCCAAAGATCTTTGAAGTCGGTAGCAACATTTGCTTCTCCAGAACAAATTCAACCTTGCATAATGTATAAAGATCCTTCCATTGAGCCTCTAGCAATGACTAGGTTGCCTTTTGCTAGTTTCCACTTTCCAGCACCAAAGTGACTTGCAAAATCAACATCATCCAACTTACCCGTTGAGACAAGGTTGAGACGCATATCTGGGACATGTCTCACCTCATTTAGTACAAGTTTGTCTCATGTGTCTATTAGCAACACAATATCACCAACTCCCGCAATCTTGCTTGTAACATGATTTCCCATTTTCACAGTACCATAATCACTTTTCTTGTAGTTTGAGAAATAACCTTCATGTGGACTTACGTGGAAAGAGACACCAGAATCAACGATCCAAGAACAATCACCATATGCAACATTCAGGTAATTGTCTTCTCTAATGAGGAGAACATCATCGTCTGCGGCGATGGCTGTGGTAGGCTTATGACCATTTTTCCTTGGATCAACTAAGTCTTCATGAACATTTCCAGCTTTCTGGTCTCTCTTCAGGGATCTACATTCAGATCTCTTATGTTCTTCTTTACTACAAGAATAGCATACCATTTACCTCATGCGAGATTGAGACTGACCTCTGAATCTGCTTTTGCTTCTTCCACGAGATCCATTCTTCCCATGTGTTTCACTTCTCCCACGTCTCTCCACAACATTTGCTTCAGAATGGAAAGATATACTTCGTTCTTTCCTTCTGGATTCTTCATTCAATAGACTGTCTCAAACAGTGTCCATTGAGACCTTCCCATCTAGGATAGAGTTGCTGAGTGTGATCACCAATGTATCCCAACTCTCAGGCAACGAACTCAGTATTAGAAGTGCTTGTAGCTCATCATCAATCTTCATATCTGTCTTTGTCAATTGATTGACAAGACCCTTGAATGAATTCAAGTGCTCTATCATGTTCGCCCATCTCTGTAGTCGAGTTTCATCAATCTTCTGACAAGAGATGCTTTATTTCTGGGAGTTTTCTTTTGAATCATAGATTCAAGTTTTGACCACAACTCATAAGCATTTGTGTATGTGGACACATGCTCGAACAAACTTCTATCGATATACTTTCGAATCATTGCAATAGCTTTTCGATTGGAAAGCTCCCAATCTTTATCATCCTTACCTTCGGGCTTGTCTTTGCAAGAAATAGACTCATGCGTATCCTTGCAATATAAATAATCCTCTATCATGGGTTTCCAATAGGAAAAGTTGTCAACTGTCAACTTGAACATGTCTCCATCAAAAGAGACATTATCGGCTCCTTCCATCTTGGACTACACAGGCCAAGCTCCCCGAATGAACCTGGGAGCTCTGATACCACTGTTGGGAAATTCAGAACCAATTTCCCTCCTCTGTGTGATGCAAAATGGGCACTTGCGAAAGCGGCAAGTGAATAAAGTAAATAGAAAAAGTAGAAGAATGACACAAAAAATTTTAACGTGGAAAAACCTCCTCAATGTGAGAAGGAAACAACCACGAGACCTAGTCCAGAAAATATCTCCACTATAGAAAAGTATGATTACAATATTTGACTCTCTCTTACAAAGATGATAACACTCAATCTCACCCAAAAGGATGGAAATACAAACTCTCTCTAGTATCTCACTAGGAATACAAAACTCACACTAATGTGAATATAAGCTCTCTCACACTTTCTCTCTATGTTGCTCTTTCTCACTTGCTTGTGTATTTCTCCCTCACAAGTTCCCTTTATATAGTGAAAGGAATGAAGGCTTCATCATAAAGATATAGTGGAGGATTAATTGTTGTCATACTTTTAAGATACCTTGAAAATGCTATTCCAACTTTCTAAGTTGCATCTCAAGAGTCAAGGAGTAATTCCAAGACTTACTCCAACTTTCTAAGTTACATTGCATGGTTCTCAAGAGTCTATGAGTAATTCCAAGACTTACTCCAACTTTCTAAGTTAGGCTTCATACTTTCCAAGAGTCATTGGAAGAGTCATCATGCAATGGTTCATCTATCAAGTTACATTGGTTATACTTTCACATCAATTAGGAAGGATTCCCAACAACTTGTTCTTCATTTTGAGGTAGATCTATATATCCATTTATATATGTTGCTTTCACATCCTAAAATTCTCGGGTCCGTGATCTTATATCTTATAACACAATGTGCATGCATAAGTGTATAAAAGAAGAATAAGGCGATTATTGATACAAAAAGAATGGTACCTATGAGAACCACGATTTGACCTACTTTTTTATGTATTCATTCTCGGTAGTGATGATGTAGATGGAGGTAACACCTTCCATTTCTGAAATTCGATATACAAAGTTTCGAAACAGAATCTTTTAAAATTTTATTTTTGTGAACTCCTTTTTCATTTCCACCTCTCACTATTACATCTTTTTCTATGAGGAAAAAATAAATGGACAAAAGATACTGAGAGGTGAGTTTTTCTATCACTTTTCTATATGTATTAAAGTTAAATTAGACAACTTTAAACTGTTAGTTAAATATAACATTTTACTAAAAAAACATAATTAAAATAAGAAAATGTATCATCCAACAATATAACATTACATCACAATTAAAAATTACAAATATAATATCATTGTTTAACAATATAATATCAAAAAAAATATGATGGAAAATATATTTAGTTATCTTACTATATATATATATAGAGAAATTGCGGGTTTGGGTACATGTTGTAAGAAATTTTGAGTCACACATGTAATGTTTAAATGTGTTTATTGTCATTATTATAAGTAGTCAAATTAAAGTGATATACTTCAAGTAAAATTTATGGCTATAGATTTAATTATCATGAAAATTATTATGTAGATACCAAATATCTTATTTCTATTTTTATGATGGGCAAAATAAGAAATAAGAAATTCAAAAGACATCACCCTTCATGAAAGGGAATGCATGTCTTATAAATATGGGTTATGGTCCCCAATTGTGACCACTACAACAACAGCAAAATCATTGTTCTCTTCATCCCATTGGAGGAGAAACTAAGGCTAAGAGTGGTCTACAATTGGAAGACCAACAAACCTACATGTTCTACTATAAACATGCATTTGATGAATACAAGACTGAAGTTCATCCATCATATTCTTAATGAATACATTAAGGTACGCTTCCGCTCAAGTTCTACTTCTATATTTCTTATTGATGATTTGACATGAAAGATCTCGACTATATATGATTATAGTATTGTTCATTATCTTTAGTATGTATTATGTATTTAAGTATATAAAGTCCACCATCATATAGTCAATATTAAAGAATTTTCCAAAACATGTCGGTCAAAGTACCTCATTGTCCAGACTCAGAACCGTTAAACAATGAATTTCAAAATTTTCGGACTCAACTGCCCGCGAATCTAAAAACGTAGACTCAACCCGCTACAACTATTACTGACACGCGTCCGGATACCCATTATTATCCTTATCTTAACTCGTTAAATTAGTTAGGATAATAAGACTTTTTTTCACAGAAGATAGATATTATTGATGATTAATGATGCATAGTTAGTATGGTAGTAATTAATTATAGTTCAATAGCAATGAGTTTTTCATTTTTGATGAGAAATTGATTTGACGGATGGAGGGGAGAAGGTGACAGGTTATATTGGATTAAAATATGAAATATAAAATATTATTCATACAAAGAAAGAATCTTTGCACTCTTGCAAAACACACTATGAATAAATAAAAAATTCATCAGCTCGGCTCATAGACTCCTTTTTAAAAGTTGAATAGAGTTTAACTAAAATAACATTATTTTATGCCTATTCAAAACTGAATTAAAAAATTAAGAAATATATGATGAAAAAAGAAGTAACATGTACAATTGGAAAGTATAATATAAATATTTAGTGGGTTTTAAAATATGAAAAGATTTAGGATGAATAAGTTAAAAAAAAAATTAGAAATCATGTTGAAAGAGGCAAACATAAGTCAAGTCAAAAGCATCATGGTCTTAGAGTCCCTACCACTTTATTTTATCAGTGGGATAAAAGTCATTTTGTAATCTATTAAGCAAATACCGAATGAATCAATAAATGAAGAGTAAAAGCATAACATATAAATAAGCTGTAGTGGGAGAGTCACATGGTTTCAATTAAATTAAGCTTAAAAAATAAGCACTTAGTCCAATCCAGCTCTGGTTGAAATTAATGGAGGATCTTCCAAAAGGTTTGTTCCAGAGATTGGGGAGCCCTTGCTTTCTAATGGGTAACTACTTCCTCAATTAAAGTACTAAATTTTATTACTATATGATATAAATAATAACTGTCACCATAAAGATTTATTATTCATGGGTTAGTTTTTTTAAAGAGTCTAATTGAATATTTATGTACTGTTACTATAAAGATTTATATACGGAAATTACATCATTCATCATTCATGGGTTAGTTTTTTTTGAAGAGTCGATGATGATTGAATATTAATGATGGATGATGAAGTGACAATTTATAAATTCATATATTGTCATAACATATTTTCTCTAATAAAATATTATACTATATACAAAGTTACAAAAATATTATTTTCAATTTATATGATTTTTTAAAACCACATTTATTTGGTTTTAATATGCAATATTATTACGTCTCAATGTACATATACTTTAATTTTACAACATTAAATATGGATTTTAACTTTATTGTACAATATCATTAGATCGTGTATCTTCACATCCTAGATATCTCAAAAGTCAAATATAATACTCATTTTAACATATACTTTAATTGTACCACAATGAATATGGGATTTAACTTTATGGCACTAGTGTTACATCACTAAAAAGAGTATAGCACCCTGCAAAATATATATATCAAAAAGTTAAATATAGAGTAAATTACACCCATACCCTCTGAGTTTTAGTTAAATTACACAAACCACCCTCTCATTTTTTGTCCTTACACGAAACACCCCTAATTTTGTGCATATGTTATACTGACTACCCCTGCATAATATAAAAGTGTAATATTTTAAACAAATAGTGTGTGTAATTAAGTTAATAAAATATTGTATATTGTGTAGAAAAATTCAAATAATATGAGAGTCGATGCGTGTTCATTATTTGGCTCGTTACAAAATATTATAAAATTTATTTAAAAATATCTTTGGAATTATTTATGTATTTTGTAATGACACAAAAATAATAAACAAACATCGACTTTTGTATTATTTGAAATGTTACACAATATATAATATTTTGTTTAAATTAATTACACTCACCACACATTTTTTGTTTAAAATATTACACTTTTATAACATGCATGGGTAGTCAGTGTAATATATATATATAAAACTACGGGTGGTTCGTGTAAGATGTAGGAGTAGTTCGTATAAGAAAAAAAATGAAGGGGTGATTTGTATAATTTCACTAAAACTAAGGGAGTGTGAGTATAATTTACTTTACATTTGTCCCTAAAAAATATTATAGAGTGATCCCTCCTAGTTATTAAACTCATATCCATCATTAATTGTACTAGCTAAATGGATTATTAGTCGAATCATTGGCTCACTAATTTGATGACTAGTTGACTCAGTAACATTTACATTAAAAGTATTAATAAGATGAGGAAGGGAAGAGTGTTTTTGATGGTAGTTGTTGGCTAATTAAAGTATTAATAAACAATAAATAACGTTTACTAATAAGATGTTTTAAAATTAAAATTAATATCCTGGATTTTTTTCTTAGCAATTCCAATGTGACTAATAAATTAGTTTTTAAACCAATCCTTGACTATTGAATCAACTATTGCAAATTTATGTGAATTTTGTTCTTGATAGAATCGCAGTTTGATTTTAGGTACCTGCATAACAATAGAATTTAAACCTCTCTCAACAAAATACACCAAAAAATTAACCTTATGCCAATAAATAGTTATCACGAATTGATTTGGTCCATACCTATCCCAACAACATTTATGCATTAATCCTAGTTTTAAAATCATGTGCCATGTCAGAATGTATAGTCAAAACAACCTTCAATTTTTTATTGAAAAGAACCTGATTTGCTTAATTAAGAAAAAAGTCTGATCTTAGTTCATCAAACTTCATAAAATAATATAAAGATATTATTTTTTATTTTTATACTTTTTATTTTTAATTAAATATCACTTTTTAATTGGATAGTAATACAACATGGACATGTGATCTACATTCATTAAGATGAATGAGAGGAGAAAATTTGAGGAGAAATGAAATATTTCTTTCATTTGGTTTAGGGAAGAGTTTAAAGAGAGAGAAATAAAAGGAAATGGGGCTCATCAAATGTTTTTCTCCTCTCAAGTGAGGAGCAAATGAGAGGGGAAGAAAGATTAAGATCTATTTTCTCAAACTATGTCCCGGTACAATGATATTGAACCAAAAAATAAAAAATAATTAATATTATATTTTTTTTAATTGACATTAATGTTTTTATTAATACGAGACATGATTTGAAACATAATTTGAGACAACAAATCTTTGTCCATGGAAGAGTGAGAGATAAACAATCAATTTTTTCTCTTCTTCATCTATATAAACAAAGAACACTAAAATCTATTATATTTCTCATCTCTTTTTCTCTTTTCACTCTCTCTCACATATTTCTCTCTTCTTATTTTCTTCCTTCAACCAAAGGAAACCTAAGGATCCCAAAATGACTAACAAAATCACATGTTTAAAACCATTTTTTGTACTATGAAGAATATATCTTCACCATAGTTGTTCCTCACAACAATTGTCACTTACAGGAATTGAAGATTCTAGGATTCTAACGAGGTCTTACAACACTACTGGACCAACGCCTTGTTGATTTTAAAACTAAAGAGTTTGATTTTAGGAATTACATTCCAAATGTTCCTTGCCAACCCCAACTGAATTTATTTATCAATCCTAGATTTGAGGTCATATTGCCTTGGAGATCTACCTCAAGCACAAACACAGTGTCACGTGACATATTCTCTAGCCAAGAAAACCTTTAAATTTGTATTATAAATATAAAGATAAAATCCTTAACTAATAGTATTACAGAAATTGTTAGCAATTGTAAGAAAAAATAGAAACAAAGTACAAGAGGGGCAGAGGGCTGTGTTTGCTACTACCTTGATTTAAAGTACCCTTTTTTATGATAAACATTTGGTACAACATGAGTTATATTACGAGCAGCTAACATAACTCTACAAAATGGTAGTTGCAGAGCAGAATTAGATTGTCACAAAATAATAGACTTTATCTTTGTTAAAAATATACTAATAAAGGTATATGCAAATAACATTCCTTTCTCATCAACCCACTTGAACAGCATCAATAATCATTTTTATTACTTGCAACTTTCTCATATTAAAACTGAGAAAATAAAAATTAAGAGATTTGGTACAGAGGAGTTTCTCTCACTTTGTATTTCAGACGTAAAAGAGATTTCTCCATTCCTACACCTTTCATAAATTTGAATAAAATTACATTGAAAAGGAATAATTTAGCCTTTCTTCAAAAATACTAAACTCCTAGCAAGGTTTTAAACAACGGTTTCAGTAGTAGTTTCAGAAACTTCGAAAACTTCTGACGTTTCTGACAATTACAAACATTCATGGTCGATGCAACCACAAATGCGGTTAGATTATAGTTTCGGCAACTCCCAAAACCTTGACAGACGAGCATCTGTAACAATTGCGGATCCAGATTAAAACATTGCTCCTCAGATTTCCTACACACGGACTAAGCAAATATCTGCTGAATGACTGTCTCAGCATTTCCGTTGTATTGTGCAAGCAGATGGATTGCATCAGCTCTAGGCAAAGCCAGAAATTCCTGTGATCATGCATAAACCCTATCGTGAATCAGGATAAATAGCCAAACTAAAACCAAACCAGATTTATGGCATTGTGTTATTTTGGTTTTGCAGCAAGTATTTATCAAATGAATAATAAACATGTACACAAGTTAATTTGCAAGTCTCAGAACCCCTAAAGTCAGTTGAGTTGGTTAATCAGTGGGGCATGAAATGAGTGTCTGGGTCCAGACCCCCTCCTGAAAGTGCGCTATCTCTAAATGAAATGTTTGCCTATCAAAAGTAAAGTCGACGGCAGAGCTATGAATGGGACCCACGGTTTTAAATTGCTGTCCGGCGACTGAGGTTTCGGGAGTTGCGGAGCATGTTTTGCAATTGTCATAAGCACAGTGCAGCATTAACCACAATTTAAAATAATGATGGGGTAAAACAAACTGAAAAAAAAATGGGACAGAAAATAAGAAAATTTTGTCTAGGAACCATTGGAACACAATCTTTCAACTACTGACCATTAATGTCAGACTACCTACATAAACTTATAACTATATTTAGTGAAAAAGCTTAATTAAATGTTGCAGTGTAAAAATGATTGGTTGATATTAAAACCCGCTGAAGACATATAGAGCATCACGGCACAGCACTTGAGTTTTTCGCTAGGGGAAAAATATTTAATGCCAGGAATCTGTAACTTACCATTACTTTGAGTATTGCACCTTCATCACAGATGATATCCCTTGAGGACTCTTGTGCTGGACTGCTACCATCTTCTGACATTCTAGTGACTGAAGATACTGTAGCTTGAGAAGATCCATTTGTGCAGCTATCACCGTGTGACTTGGAAATAGATACTGGAGCAATAAAGGGAGTACTAACTTCCTTCAAGGAGTCAATCCTCAACAGACCTTCAAAACGATCTTTGCACATTTGAAGTTTAAACCACTCGTTATGTGTATAAAGAGTGGCTCGCATTATTTTCATGAGCTGAGGTTCTACCACACCAAGTCTCCTTCCAACAGCAACCTATCCAATAAGAAATCAACATTCCATATTTAAAAACAGCATAACGCAGTGAAAACATCCACAATGTATTTAAGTAAATATAAAAATAACAGAACAAAGTCTTTTCGGCGTAGTTATAGGAAAGCTTTCACACAGAATATGACATGATATAATACTGTCACAAGACATGAAATATCATATAACCATAAAGAACAAGAGAATAAGCCTTTGCATCAGATATTTCAAAATTGCTTGGAAGAAATTATTTAAGAATTGAGATTCTAACCTATCAATATTCAATGCTATGTAGGTTCATAAAAGGTTTTAAGTTTTCAAAATGTACCAATCATCAAGACACATCAAAACCTACAAGGAATACTTTCACACTTTTTCTAGCAGTCCTACTCATATACTCCTACAATATTTAGAATGCAGGAACAGGCTTGGCTATAATTTTATCATCACATCTCTGAAGAAGCATCTTGAGTGAGAAAACCCCTTAGATTAACATGTTATAGTCTTATAGACACATTAGATTAGCAAAACACCTGGAGGGAAGCAGCTAGAGCATTTAGAGGTAAGGCAGTTCCAAGAGCATCTTCATTAGGTCGGAGCAAAGCCAACAGGGTTTCCTTCAAAGGCTTCAACAATGCAGGATCATTAGCTGCTAAAGGACCCAAATGGGAGCAAGCAACCCTTAGAGCAGCATTATAATCACCAGAGCTAACCAACTTCAGGAATTCAACCTACAGCAAGGAATCCCATTCAAAGATCACATTCTTGATGCAATTAATCAGAGCCAAATAGCAACCCCTGGCTCCCTCCCATAAAAAATTGAAGAAAAGGATATCAATAACAACATAGTAAGAAGCCACAAACCTGTTTGAGTTGGAAAAGCAAAACAGAGTTCTGCGCAAAAAAATTGGGAACGATAGCATTGACTTCTTCAACCGCTTCTGCAGCCAACCCTTTGCTAGCTAATTCCTTCATTCCCAACAGAATCTCAAATTTATCTTCCACATTACTGACATCAAGTGCAAAATGCTTTTCAGATCCCTGCAAATAATTTGTCAATAATTTATCTCCTAAACATAATAACATCAACATGTTCAAACACATACCTCTTTCTCCTTTGATAATGTTGAAACAGTGGTACTTATGCTATGCTCTTGCCTGTCATTCTCTTCCAAACAAGCATCAGCCATGTAACTGTTGTCGTCATATCGCCCTCTCCAACGCTTGCGTTTGCTCCTTTCTCCAGTTCCCAGCAATCTACTTCGTTGCAAAACACTTGGATTTCCTAGCTGTTGTGATCCACTGGTGCTACAATCTTCATGACTACTTGTGATCTCAGATGTGTATCGAACTTCAATGTCAATTCCTCGCATGCTAGTCACATCAGCATTATTTTCAGGGGAACCATCCGTGTGAAAATTGGTAACAGAGGTTTCACCATCAGAATGCTTGCCAACATTACAGTCTAACTCAATGGAACAATCCCTTGATGAGCAATACCCACGGTCATGTTGATTGAATTTTACCGGTTCTAGAATAGATTGCTTCTCAAATGCTATGTTCATCATAAATTGACAACAAATAATAAAAAATAAGATATGAAGATATAAAGTAACTTAGAATATGACTGACAGTGGAGATGCTATACCTGGGTCAACAATGCCTCTGTAAACACAATACTCACGAACAAGTTGATCAACAAGTGCAACATCCAATCTCATCCGACATAATTCATTCTGCAACAAAAAGAATATAACAATGAAGACATGACGGCATAATTGATTTAAAAATGAAATAAACCACCAATGAAGACAAAGATTAATATTGAAATATTAGAGTGCATTTCATTTGTTAAAAACACAAGGGACGGAACAGCACAAATTTTTTTTTCCCTTCTTTGATTTCTAAAGTGGACAGCATAAAACTCACTCTTTTTGTCCCCCACTAAACCATGGGACAAAACTTTTTCCATGGCACTAAAAGTAAATAGATAAAATTAACAAAAACCTATTTTCCTTCTTTTCTTCAACACCATCTCTGCCACCGCCACCATAACCTCCATTGTCACTGCCACCACAACCAGTGCTGCCACCACCACAACCATCGTATCTAAAGGATATCATAGTATAATTTGCATTGCTCTACTTGAGATGTGCACTGACCACAAAACAGCAGGCACAACAAAAGGCTGTATTGTGACTGAAATGGTTCTATTGTGTTGTTCTGCTTGTCCTCTTCCTCGGTGTGCATCAAATGCAACCTTAAAGTCATCCGATCATGCTTCGTATCAACATTAAACTAGTTTTCCTTTCTCCTTCTATGTTCCAATTCACTCAGGCCTTACCTTGGACATGGTGATAAGAGGTTCTTATGTTGACAGTGGGAAGAAGAAATTAGGGAATTTATTCATGATATCTAAATATTGATCCCTAATTCCAGATAAAATGTGAAAAAAATGATTTTTTTCAAACTGGGTTTTTTGGAAAACCAGAACCAACACATCAATATACTAAGGTGGTTTTCTTCCTAAGTAGATAGTGCAAGAAAATTTACTAACCTAAAGAAAGGATCATTAGAACTTCAAAACAGAATTAAAATATGATTTTAAATTGTATTTTTGTCCAAAGAAAAAAAGTCATCTACACTACGCTACCCTATAAGTAATTTAGCAGAAAGAATATTTACAGGTTAATGTTTAAAATGAAGCCAAGATCATATGTATTGGTATGAGTATATGTAACCTGAAATGCCATGACCAGGTCACCCTTAGCAAATCTCAAACTATCAATTGCTCCTTGTCTAGTAAGCTCTACAGCATGTGCAAGAGCCTGTATGTCAACCTGGATTCCAGAACCAAACACAGCTTCAGCTTACAAATGATGCATGCACAAGTACATGTAAATAATAGGTGCAATATGTATTATAACACAAATATGTCGAGGCAGACCCATCAGTGTGCTTTTCATAAAATGATAGCATTCACTATTAAGTTACATTTGACTTCCATACGAAATTTTAGAATAATACAACATAGGTATCCCACCTCATCAAATGGTGGTACTTCATATAATGTGTCCTGTGGTGTTGCAGGAGGGTCTCGCTCCTCAAGGAGCAATCTTTCAGTCAAATCAGATATGGGTGATGTAATACCTTGACGTAAACAATATGCCCTGTGTATGCTGTGAAGAAAACAGGAAATACATAAGATAAATATAATCCAAAATGCGGCAAAAGAAAGAAAAATATAATTGCATATCAAAAGTAAACATCATAGTTTGATCAATTACTACAAAATGAACAAGTGATAGATAACCTTATCAAATATCTCAGAGCCATTGAGAAAATTGGATCATAAGCATGTAAATGAGCTCTTAACATAGAGGACATAAATCCTGCTAAGTCAAACCTCCTCTTTTCAGACCACTGCATAAGATAAAAGCAAGCATGATCATGTTCATAACTAGTTCACTCTTGACAGAAACCTTAAGATCGAGTATAAGATCAAACACAAAACTCACTTAAATAAAAAAGGAAAAGGTCTATACAACTTCCATTATCATAAATAAATGAACTAATGAAAGTTGGAGTTTAAATCAAGGTCATCTCAAGACACCCTATAAAGTCAAAAACTAACAGGAAATAGCATTTTCTGTCTTCTATAATGTTTTCCACTCAGAAATGTAAGAGTTTATGCAAGGGACCCTCCCCTTAGCCAGTCAGTCATAAGTTTAAGCTCGTAACTCACTTCACAATGACCATCTCCCCTAATGGTAAACATGCCAATACATGAAAATACGCACAAACTACAGAACTTATTTGTGGTCGTGTCCTTAAAAAACAGTTGGGAAGATGCCGCCAGGTGAAGATACAAAGAGTTGAGGAGAGCATGAACACACTAACCTACTAAGACAAGGGTGCTTGACAAAAATTAAAAGATACCTCTCCATTAACCATGTTAGTATTTTATGTCCAAAAAATCATATAAAACCAGCAAGCATTATTATCATTTATAGTTACATAAGCATGAATTATAAAATAGCACAAGTTTTCAATGTCGAACAACTATCATACGATACAGATAAACAACCATGCAGTACTTTTGTTACAAAATCATGTAAAAATCAGCAACCAGTGTCCCTACCATTAATAGTTACATACAATACCACAAGTTTTGGATATCAAACAACTATCCTACGAAATAGATAAATAACGATTGTGGTAAAATAGATAAAACTATCCACAAGTTTTAGAAACTACTTGACCTACCTCTCTTAAAAAGAAGGGTGCCCCAATGCGTGAGGCTCTTACTTAATGGGGTCTGTGGAGGGTAGATGTACGCAGCCTTACCTCCGCAACCAGAGAGGTTGTCTATGATTTGACCTACTTTTCTTAACGTTTTTAAAAAAAGAAATGGTATAGGAATCATAGAGAAAGTAGGGAATGTGATTGTAATTTCACTGTCAAAGAAGGGTGCTGAGTGTAAGAAAAAAGAGTACATAAAATAAACAATTATTTCTTACTAATTACATGTAATAGGACTTTTATATTAAATAAACAGGCTCTTGTACTTATTTGTAATTAACCATTATATTATAATTGAAAAACTAAAATAGCCATTAGGTTAATAGGTGTGCATATTATAGGCTGTTTGGTTCAATAATAACAGACAGACAAATTAAGAGCAACTTTAATACTGATCTCTTAACATTAGGAGGAAACAACCGCTTTCGTGCTCCAGATATATTCTAGAAATCACATTGGTCTCCATTTCTAAAACCATGAAATCAGTTATTGAATGTCAAGGAATGGCATCAAATTGGACAGAAGAACTAAAATAACTAATTGCCATTTAAGACTAGCAATTTAGTGTCACCTATAAAAAAGGACCAATGTGATAATCAAGTGTAACTGTGCAACTAACACTTTGGCACATTGCCTAGAACAAAGTGTGTGAAACCAAATTTAGTCTCATTAAAATGGATCTTGCTGACTACACACTAGTTATGGAATAATAAATAAAAAGTTTCTATTTGAAAACTAAATACATCACACCACTGCCTAGTGAAACATTTCATTCCTCTAACTTCCAAATTAGCAACCTAACTAATTAATTTTCTTGACTCGTAGCATTCTAAACATCATGGATTTATATTTCGTCCTCATTTTCTTCCTATCCGGAGAATAACTAGATTGCTCGGCCTACCTCATTTGCCACCGGAGAAGTAGTATCATCCTTATCATATATAAATGCGAGCAGAACATGCTTGAATTCCTCATATGCTTCCTTAAATACAAAGAAAACCATCAGAATCCAGCACTTTACAACAAAAACAAAGCATATTGAATTGGAAAATTCACGATACCGGATAGGCATCAAGCGCACAAGGAGCAAGAGCAGTCCTCAAACAATCAATAGCAGAGTCACGATCTTCTATCGTCCCCTTACGAAGGAGCTCAATAAATTTCTACAAAAACAATCAAATCTCAGAAAAAATTAAATATAATTAATAAGGGCGGCCCAGTGCACGACCCGAGGTTGGGGGAGTCAGACTCCTCTCCATTAATGTAGATGACAGTTCGGTTTTTAAGTATATTTTTAAGGATAAAATTGTAATATCAATGTAAGTTCAAGGATAAAAGTGTCATTATATTTCTGATTTTTCCATGTATTTCTAGCTGTTCTCTCCGGTAATAGAGAGGAGTCTGGAAGGAAGATATGTGCGACCTTCAGAGACTGTTTCCAGGATTTGAACTCGTATCATCGTGGTCACTAAGCAACAACCATACCGTTGGGCGAAGCTCACTGGCTTTAAATATAATTAATAACATGGCGTACCTGTTTGTGCAATCGGAAGAGTATCCTGTGATCGTTGAGGATTGAAGGAGCATGGAAGCGGAGGAGATCTACGGCGGCATCAATGGAGCCAGATTCCAATGAACGCCTGATCTGACGGATGAGGAGCCTCAATTGATAAGAAGAGGAAGGAGAAGATGAAGATTGAATATGAGAGGAATCTTCGATTAGGTTTTCTGATTTGGCGAAATCAATTACCAAAGTGTCAAGAGTTTCCCAATTCACTGGTGCAGATTCCATCATATGCTGTGGGAATTTTCAGAGAGAAGAGTGAAAGAAATTAGAAAATGGAAAATGGAAAATGGAAAATGGAAAAGAGGGTTGGGTTGGGTTGGGTTGATTGCAGATTATATAGCTATCTGCCACGTGTTCCTTCTGAACAGCTATGACTTGCCGTAGGGGATGCATGTTCATAATCATAACTATGGGAGGATTGTAAGAATTTCTTAATTCTATTTCTATATTTTTTAGAATAAATGGTTAAATATTTAAATTAATATTTGTTCATTGATTTTGTTTGGTTCAAGTTGTAACAAAATAAACAAGTCTAGAGAGACTTTGAAAAAAAAAAAGATATTTTCATCGGAGAAAAAGTCTATATCTAAGGATTAAAATGTATTTAAATTTACTAGTACAATTGTATTTAATAAGTTTCATTAGGAGTAAGAATTGATTAGATTGTTTGATGGGGTATATAACCTAACAGCATTTGATATTGTTAGGTGTTACTTATTGTCTCAAATCAAACTCCTACTTTTTTTTAAAGTCTTTTAATTAATCAGGCCAAGTTATAGGCTATATAGAGAAAGCCTTATAAGTTTAACTAGGTGGTTTATTTAGTATTACGAGAAAATAATATTTTATTTCGAAAAAGCTTATGATTCCTAAGTTAAGCATTCTTAGAATATATTCCTTAAATTTATTGTTTAAGAATCCATGTCTCGGAGATAAAAAATGACAGGACAATATCAATTAATTGAAAATAAATATATAATTGCACTATAGAATAGGTTGTACACAAGCTCATCGTTTAAATTAAATTACTAAACTAACTTTGATGCATTACAAGAAAACATATATTGAAGAAGTAATTAATATGTACAAGTTTATTTCCAGGAAAACTAGGCAGAGCACATGCTAGAGAACTTTTATAAAAGAAAATTGCATGGCTATGTATATATCACTATATAAGAAAAAAAAGGTTCTTACACCTCATCAATTGCCACATGTTGCATCCACGGCCAAAGTTTTCTCACTCAAACAACTCCACAACTTGCAATGCACTTCACCAAACTGTAACATCCGCTATATTACAATTATTACCAACACTATTCACTTATAATCTTATATCAAAATATGTGTCTATGACCCAACCCATACAATAACAAAGCTAATAACATTAGATTCTTCTTCTTCTTAGGTAACATTATATCATACTTTAATTTTCTTCATTTCTCACTCTATAAGCTTTTCATTATTCTGACTTTGTGATTTTTGTTACAGAGAGTTCATCATTTTTTGGGATAATGTGAATTAGAATGTAAATAATTATTTTTGTTTTAACTTACTCAAAATGCAGTTTCCTATAGGTAATGTTAATTGCATATTGTTCGATTTATAATTGTATATATCTTACTTGGTGTATATATATTAACTTGAAAAAATAAAAAATATATAGAGTATGTAATGTGTTATGTTGCTGACAATGATGAAAAAATAATTACTATAATACTCAAACTTTTTAAAGTTTTAATTAATATAATTATAGGAGATGTGATGAATACTACTTCTTATTCTTATTAATGATAAAAAGCTAAAATTTAAAAGGAAAATTATATCGTGTATTAATAGTATATTATTTTTGTACACTGTATTATTTATGTGTTAATAGTTCATAATTTTTAACTCAAACACTATCATGTTTATATTATTTCCTTTATCTTGCTAAAATGACTGAGTGCAATATCTCATTGTTGTTTGATAATCTGCTTTGACTAGGTATCATCCCACAAGGTACTATTATTGTCATAATCGATTTTTAATGTTGTATATTCATTTATGTGTATATCCATTTTTATTCTTTTTTAAATGAATTGAAAAATTGAAAAATGATTTTTTCTTGTCTGACATAAAGAACCTTCAGTTGAATGACGAGATTTAATTAAAAAGCAAAACCGTCATCTAGAACATATGGGGATAAACATCAGTGAATAGAAATTAGCTTTTATCAAAACATTAAATAATACTAATATATATTTGTGTGTCTACGTATTTACAATATTTGTGTGTTTATATATTTCATTCATTTTATCAAATTATTACACAATATTACTAATATATATTTTAATAATATTGTTACTTACGTGCTTCTAAATATGTGTCAAAATCAACTCGTCCCATTCGAATGCACGAGTAACATATGTATTCTTAACCATACGAATGCATGGGTAACATGTGTGTTCTTAATGAGACGAATGCACAAGTAACATGTGTATTCTTAAGCACATGAATGCATGAATAACATGTATATTCTTAATCATACGAATGCACATGTAACATGTGTGATCTTAACATTATGGATGCATGGTAAAATGTGTGTTTTTATTTATATGAATGCACGTGTAACATGTGTATTCTTAACCATTTGGCAAAAAAATATCGCTTTGTGCACGTGTAAAAAAGCCTGCTATGTGGATAAGTGAATAATCCTTCAAAATCGAATTTGCATTTATTTTCCACATGTGTGTTCTTAGTAATATGAATGTACGGGTAACATGTTTGTTTTTAACCATTAAAATGTACGAGTCACATGGATCTTCTTAACAATACGAATGCACGAGTAACATATATGTTCTTAATAATGTGAATACACAAGTAATATATGTGTTTTTAACCATATAAATGCACATATAATATGTATATTTTTAAACATGTGACAAAAGGTCTAATAACAGGTAATTCTTCACATCACATTATGCATATTTGTTTTCAGCCAAGGGGAGTGTACAAAATAATTAACAAAATATTTCAACCAGGTATGTGTATGAAAATAAACATCACAACACATATGTTTTTAATGATATATTTAAAAATAAACTTTTGATCCAAGACAATCAACTAATAGTGCAATGAGAGAGAACAAGACTAAGAAGTGAATACTTTATTATAAAGGTACGATAAAATGGAAATCAAGGTACATCCATCTCATGAGGTCTAAAATGGTGACTAATGTGAGATGAGAAGTTACATAATAAACATAAGACATTAAAGATTGATTTTTTCCAGTTAAGACGACATAAACAAAGAGTCACACAAAAATTATGCTCGGCTAGTCCATTAGCTATCCAACATTGAACACGGAAACATGCTCGTAATTTAAGACGTTATTCAATATTCCACAACCCAAATTGTCAGTTTCATGATAAAAACAATACCTTCCTAAGGAAGGCGGGAATGACAACAAAACAAACAAGCAACCACATCAGGGTCACACAGAGAAAGGTATATGAGGCCATACCCCAAACCGGATAGGAAGGAACACCTCTAATACCACTAATGTAACACCCCATTTTTGTAACTAAGAAATTAAAACTTTATTCTGGAAAATATATGGAATTTATATTGAAAGATAAACTTGACATATTAGAAAATCAAAGTAAATTCAAAACCTTTCGTCTCTCTGAAGTTCAAAATGCGGAAGTATTTTATATTTATATCAACCTCAAAATGAGGCATTAACATCAACCTTGCAACTCAACCATAACTGATATAATTATCCTTTTGAATTGTATACTTTATAAAAGCATTACTCTAAATCTTATCAACATAATTATAAAAGACATCATATGTGCAAGAATCATTCTTACATATTTTTCATCACAACTGACTTATACAAAAATAAGTTCAAAAAGACCAAATGTATTTCTAAATCAGAGACAAAGATCCCAACATAGACAAAATACTTTACTAATACACCAACCAACTTCTTTTAGTCTATACTTCCATCAATGATCATCCAAAGTACAACAGCAACAACTTGAGCATATACATAGTATAGACAAAGGAATGACAAAGGAGGGAGTAAGGACCAACTACTAGGGATGACAATAAAAACCGAACCCGCGGGTACCAACCCGAATTTAACGGGGAAAACCTGATATGATTGGGTTCGGGTTCGGGTTTTACCCGGGTTCAAATTTCGGGTTCGGGTTTGGTATTGTTAATACCCTAACCCGAACCCGCCCCGAACCCGATTAATATATATAAAATTATAAAATTACACATAAATACATATATAAAAGCTATATATATAAATTTCTCACACATATATATATATATTTCACACATATACATATACATATATAAATATATAAAAGCTATATATATAAATTTCACATATATATATATATATAATATATATATAAAAATATATGTTTTGGTTCGGGTTACCCGAAACCCGACGGGTTCGGGGATGGTATTGTTATTTCTAACCCCGCTTAATTCGGGTTCGGGTTTTGAATTTCGGGTTCGGGGTTGGGTAAGTACAAACCCGACCCCGACCCGCCCCGTTGCCATTCCTACCAACTACGGCGACCGCAACGTGAAATTACATAGAGAAATAATATTAAAGTAAGACAACCTATATAACAACTAAAATCAAACAATGACAAACATATACAAATGATGCATGAAGTTGGTGTCTTATACAATAGAATATTCACATCCCTGATTAATATATCCATCATGCAATACTTATGCAATTCAACCAACAAATCTCCATCAAAATTACAATACCCGAGGGCAATTACAATACTCGAAGACAATTACAATACCCGAAGACAATTACAATATCCGAAGGCAATTTCAAATTCCGAGAACATCACATAATAACTCAATGATCACTACACTTCAAGTGAGTGATGTAACACCCTAGATTTTTAAAGTCATTAAATTATAGTATCAGTCCTGGGAGTCTCGCTTGAGCGAGAGAATCGTCGCCTGGGCGAGAGAGGCTCACCTGGGAGGGTGAAATCATGGGCTATACTGAAGGATTCTCGCTTGAGCGAGAGTTGTCTCGCTTGAGCGAGAGCGGCCTCGCCTGAGCGAGAGTTGTCTCGCCTGGGCGAGAAAAGTGGCATTCAGGACCTGTCCAGGCTGTAAGATCCTCGCTTGAGCGAGAGGATCAGATCTGAGTTTTTAAAATGGGCGGGATTTTCTCGCTTGAGCGAGAATGGGCTCGCTTGAGCGAGAACGGGCTCGCTTGAGCGAGAACCCGACGAGTTCACTTTAAAATAGAAACCCCAAACACATTTTAGGGTTAGAACTTTGAAGAGAAGAGAGAGATGAGAGCTTTTCAAGAGCAAAGAGCCTTAGGAATCATCTTAGAGCTTGAGAAGAGGTAAACCTCTTGTTTCCAACTCTTCTTCTTCCTTTCTAACTTGTTTTGGGGGTATGGATCTCTTCTAAAAAATATGAGAAACCATGGAAACTCTTCCGTTTGAGTTGTGGTTCGTTTTATTTAGTTTCTCTCTTGTAAACTCTTGGTTTAGAGTTAATATTCAGAGAATGGAAATGGTTTGTGAGTTGGTTTGTGAAAACCCCAAAACCCCCAAAAGGAAAATGTGGTCATAAGAGAAAATGTGTTAAATGTTATACGATGAAGAATATGTTGTGTGTGGTTTGTTTATAATGAAGATGTGTTATGAGCTGTTGATTTGTTATAAGAGGTGAATGTTATATTATGATGAACATATATGAAAATGATTGTGTTATGAGTATGTGCTCTAATGTTGAATACAAGGTGAATATGTATGTCTTGAATGATTGGAAACTTCTGATGAAGTAGTTTTAGAAACATTGAACATGTATGAAACTCTTGTGTGTTTGACGATGAAATATGAGTCGTTTATGTGTTATTTTGAATAAATGACTGACATTGTTGTTATTGGTGGGCATGATGAAAGATCCTAAGGTTGGAGGAGATCATGGAGGAAACTGGTAAAGTTACTCGAAAACTGACCCCCAACCCTCACCGAGGTAAGGATAAGTCTTTAACTTATGCACTGTGATGAAAAATGCGTGGATTTTTCTGGTTACGGATAATGAAATGAACTGTAAATCACTTAATTGTTATAGGCATATATGAGTATGTTTGTAATGATGATGATGTGGATTTACTGTTTATGTATTGGTGGAGTGCCAATGGAAATAAAACTTGGAATAATGAAATGAACTGTAAATCACTTAATTATTATAAGCATATATGGGTTTGTTTGTAATGATGATGGTGCGGATTTACTGTTTATGTATTGGTGGAGTGCCAATGGAAATAAAACTCGGAATAATGAAATGAACTGTAAATCACTTAATTGTTATAAGCATATTGATCGAGGCCGTACTCGATACAAATAATATAACAATAAAGTATAGTACTAGGAAGTGACTCCTAGGTCGTTTCCCAAAGATTATCTTTCACACAATGGTTCAAACACCTTACACGCACACACACAATGGGGGGTTTTAGTGGTTCTTATGTTATGAAATTAAGCTAAAACAGAACAAAAACAGAAAACAGAATAGTAAATAGGCTAAATCCCTTTGGTTTCCTTGATCACAACTCAATCCTCGGTTCCAATATATCAAAATCAGATTCTCAGTGTTCCTTTGTTGAGAGTCGATCAACTAAGCGACGATCAACTCACAGTTAAATTGTTAAACCTCTAACTAAGCGAAATTGGCATAAGCAACAAACAGTTAACAATGTCACACGAATCAAAGCATCAATTTCAGATTCTACACATTGAATTCCTAATATGTTCATAACTCTAATGTTAAGCTTCAACTAAGCGAATTCAACATAAACATAGAGCATTTACAGATTCACATAAACTAAGCGATTATGTGCTAGAGAACTAATTAACTAAGCGAAAATCAGTTCACAAACCTAAAACAACACCATGGAATTAAGCAAACCATAACATGAAATAGGATAGAAGCTTCAACAACATAAAACCGAAATTGCATTAACAACAACATAGAAACCGAAAATGCATTAAGCACTAAACTTCAAGAGTGTGATACATTACCAAAGGAATTTAGCACAAAACTTCTAGCCTTCCATGGAGGAAGAAGCAAAACCGAATTTGGAGGAGGAAGAAGATGGAAAACCAAAACCTAAAAGAACCTAAAAGGGGGAAAACGAAAATGTAATGTAAAGTTGTCTTTGAAAACGAAATTCTAAGCTTATTAAAGGGTATAACCGAAATGGGCCCTAAACAATGGGCCCAAAACCTGAAACGGAATTAAAAATCCTATAACTAAATACAATCTTCACTTTAGCACACATCTTCCACTTGTAATGCCCAAAATGTCCTTGGTGCCAAATATGTCCTGAAAATGGAATTAGATTTAATTAGGCTAAATAATCCCAACTTAACTCATTTTAGGAATAATAGTCCAATAAAGCCTAAAACACTAAACAATGCCAAATAAAGTCAATTAGACACCAAGAATCATTAACAATGGTAAAATAAGGTTATTAATAGTGTGTAATATTTGACTCATCACATATATATGTATGTTTGTAATGATGATGGTGTGGGTTTACTGTTTATGTATTGGTGGAGTGTCAATGAAAATAAAACTCGTTTTTGGCCGACCATGATTGGTTAGCGACTTTGGCTCAAGTAATGTAGCAAGTTTTGGCTCAAGCAATGTAGCAAGGTTTGGCTCAAGCAATGTAGCAAGCTTTGGCTCAAGCAATGTAGCAAGTTTTGTAACACCCCAAATTTTAAGTCTTTAAAATTATAGTATCAGTCCTCGGATCCTCGCTTGAGCGAGAGATCCTCGCTTGAGCGAGAAAGGATCACGTGGGAGGGTGAAATCCTAGGCTATACTAGAAGATTCTCGCCTGAGCGAGAGTTGCCTCGCCTGGGCGAGAATTGGCAAACTGGGGCTGTTGACACTGTGAGATCCTCGCCTGAGTGAGAATCCCTCGCTTGAGCGAGAGGAAGCCTATTGACACTGTGAGATTCTCGCTTGAGCGAGAATCCTTCGCTTGAGCGAGAGGGTCAGATCTGAGTTTTTAAAATAGGCGGGATCTTCTCGCCTGAGCGAAAATCTCTCGCTTAAGCGAGAACCCGACGCTGTTACATTAAATAGGGGACCCCAAACACATTTATTAGGGTTAACCTAAAGAGAAGTGAGAGGAGAGAGCATTTTCAGGAGAAAGGAGGCTTTTGAGTCATTAGAAGCTTGAGAAGAGGTAGATCTCTTGATTCTAACTCTCTTTTTCCCTTTGAAACTTGTTTTGAGGTATGTTGGATCTCTTCTCAACATGAGAGAAACCATGGAGACTCACCCTTTTGAGTTATGGTTCGTTTTATATGATTTTATCTTGTAAACTCTTGATATAGAGTTAGTATTCCAAGAAAGGAGAGGGTTTGTGGGTTCATACATGAAAACCCCAAAACCCTAGAAATAAAAATGGGTAAAATGCTAGAGGTAGAAGATGAGTTTACTTTCTAATGATGAAATATGAGATGAATAAGTATGTTTTAAATGTTGTAAACTTATGAGGAAAGTAGTTTAGCAACATTGAAAATATGAGGAATATTTTGTATGGTTAAATAATGCAATCTAAGTTGTTTATGAAATATTTGGGATAAATGACTAACATTGTGTTGTATGGTGGGAATGGGGAAAAATCCTAGAGTTGGCGGCGGTGTCGGTGGAACTAGTGCAGTTACCAAGAACTCAACCCAACACTCACCAAGGTAAGGATAAGTCTTTAATTTGTGCATTTGAAATGGAAAATGTGTGTATTTTCTGGTTGTACAAGGATTAATTGATGAATCACGTATTTATTATAAACATATATGGGTATGTTTGTAATAAGGATTGCGTGGGTTCACTGGATAAGATTGATAGTGAAATCAATGAAACCAGAAATATATTTTTAGCTTACCAGAAATGGTTAGCGACTTCGGCCCGAGTTTATGAGGCAACACTTCGGCCCAAGTTTATGAGGCAACAATTCGGCCCGAGTTTATGAGGCAATACTTCGGCCCGAGTTTATGAGGCAACACTTCGGCCCGAGTTTATGAGGCAACACTTCGACCCGAGTTTATGCGGCAACACTTCCGCTCGAGTTTATGTAGTAACACTTCGGCCCGAGTTTATGCGGCATGTTTTCATTATAAAAGAGATGAGAAATTGTTGTTAGCTAACCCTAAGGGGTGTAGTGACTTTGGCTCAAGTAATGCAGCAAAACAAAAATGAATTTCAGAGTGATTTACTAACTTTTCTAAATGTGGATTATCTTATAATGACGTTTATTGAATTAACGACTTACTCCTTTATGTGTTTGTGTTTCGTTATTGATAATCCCATTGCAGATAAACAGGTGATCTGAGGTGATATTATTTTGGAAGCTTATGGGCTTTATATTTTTGGATATCAATTATTGGTACTAATTGTAAACGAGTGCTTATCGAATTATTGGGAATATTTTGTAACCATAGATATATGAATTATACGATTGATTTTAATTACGCATATACGTAGCTATGGGTATTTTGGAAACCCATAGCTAGTTGTATACGGTAGACGCTAGCGTTTACTGAAATGAATTATGTTTTTCCGCATCATAAAATTGTAAGATAATATCTTTTGCTAAAAAGTGTTTTAAGGAAAGATAATGGAGAAATCAAGGTAGTATAATGACTAGATGTATGAAAGGATTAATTTAAAAGAAAAATTTTTAAGGGTAAAATTTCGGTTCTTACAAGTTTTGGCTCAAGCAATGTAGCAAGCTTTGGCTCAAGCAATGTAGCAAGCTTTGACTCAAACAATGTAGCAAGCTTTAGCTCAAGTTATGTAGCACGTTTTCAAAAGTATAAACGAAAGAAATGGTTTTAAAGTATATTTCTCTCTAAGTTTTTACTTAATTTTATTAAAATGTTGATTAACGTATATTGACATTGATTTTACGTTAACGACTTACTCCTTGGTATTTCTGTGTATGGTCAATGTTAATCTCATTGTAGGTAGGTGGAAGACGTAAGGACGTTTTGATTAGGAGCTTAGAGGCATTTATTTTTGGAAGTCCTTATATTCATTCTTTTGTAATATGGCTAACTATATTTTGAACATGAATATTTGTAACTCTGGATATTCGTAGCTATGGGTATTTTGGAATCCCATAGTTAATTGTATGCGATAGTTACCGGGTTGCATGAATGAATTATGATTTTCTGCTATGCGAACATGTATGTTATTTTGAGATTATGAAATGAATATGAGTAGGAAAATGAGACTTAATTTGAGTTGTTAGTATTTTTATTTAAAAATCGTATGAAAATGTATGAAGGATGAATAAAATAAGGAAATTTTCAAGGGTAGAATTTGGGTCCTTACAAGTGATTATCCATAGGCTCTCAAACACTTCCAAATAAATATCATTCGAATGTGTAACTAATCAGAATCACTATGATAAGTCAAACATAGATATAGTCATTATCAACCATAATATCCTAACAACAATATCAAGTCGTATAAGTAAATCATCATTATCATGCATACAATCATCTGAGTTAAGCCACACATATAATGACTAAAATGATTGAATGAGAAAGTCCATAACAATCGAGACAATTAACTACTCATTAATCACTTTAGTCTAAGAACTCTCATCAAATTCAGTCCTCACAAAAATACTACCTAAGTTAGTTGTCTCGTTCCCAATGCATTTTTACTATGTCATGTCCTCAAGACGAACTCAAGATACTTACTTAGTAATCCATTATACGGGCAAGATCTTAATTTCAATTTTTTGTCTTTTTCATATGCATACAACAATTCAACCAAAATATTTTCCATATCAATACAACAATCAACTTATATCTTTCTCATATCAATGCAACAATCAACTAAAATGTTTTTCCATATCAATACGACAATCAACTTATATATTTCACATCAATACAAGGACCAAATTTTGTATCAATAATATCAATACAACAATCCAATTGCATAACATATTAATACAACAATCAAATTGCATCACATATCAATACAACAATACAACAAGCAACAATATAACCATTGCAATTGAGATATTTTCAAATCACAACTTTGCCACAACATTTTATGACATAAAACATTCAAATTTTTTTTATCACAAATACTCACTCATACAAACAAATAGCAACATGTAGCAACCTTTCATGATGATTTCATACCATAAGCGAGTACCTGGCATTATGTTAGATAAAAACGAGTTCAGACACATATTTCTAGCAAATCAAACATCTAAGACTATATACATCGTTAAGAAAAGATTATGGACTTTTATATGTAAAACAAGTTCCCAAAAGAGTTCCTAATCTATAACACTCTCCGACTCTTGAGGGAATCAGAGAGAAAAACTTTAATGAAATACTCTAGGACCACAATGGTCTTCTATCTCACCTGAGTTTACGTAAGCTCATTTGTTCAACAATTAAACTAGTTTTCCCACCGTCTCCTTCAACCTTAGAATAAGATTCGCTTCTCTTTCTCTCTATTTCCCTTGTTTTCAAATCGCCGCGAGAAATTCATGGTTCCATCGAGGAACCAGAGTAGATCGCCGTTGGGGAAAGTACCCACCATCGACGCGTGGCCATCGAAGCTGCCGGAACAGAAAATGAGGTTCTCTTCGAAGCCACTTTGTCTACTAGATGGTCTTTGGTCACTGTCTCTCTCCACTGGTGAGAGAGACGCCACCGAGAATAACAAATAGAGGAGAAGAAGGTCATTAAGATTGGAGGAGAATAAAAATCGACCATAGATGGCTTCCTTCGTCACCGCCGCTGGGAATAAGGAAAAGAGAAAGAAGATAGAGATTAGGGATTCCAATTCCCCTTTTTAAATTTTTATAACCGCGTAGTCTCGCTTGGGAAAAAGGTGTCGCTTGGGTGAGAGACCCACCGAGAGCTTGTGCTGCAATCCTGTAACTAACGCTTGAGCGAAATCCTCTCGCTTAGGCGAGAAACTCCTAGAGAGCTTGGACTAGTGTCACGTGAGCGACATTCTCTCGCTCAGGCAAGAAACACACAGAGAGCTTGGATAACAATCACAGAACTCTCGCTTGAGCGATTTCCTCTCGCTCAGGCGAGAGGCAAACAGGGGCTTGGATGACATTCACAGGCTGCAAATTAGTTGAGGAAAATCTACATATTCCAAAATAGTTGAGAAAAATTTGCGGTGTTACAATAGATATGGAAACTTTGATGCAACTCATCTATTACTATATAAGAAAAAAATGTCCTTACACCTTAGCAAGCGCCACATGTCGCATCCACATCCAAAGTTTTCCCGCTCAAACAACTTCATGGCTTCCAATGCACTTCACCACACCATAACATTCGCTATATTACAATTATTACCAACACTCTTCACATACAACTTATTCGCTATACTTTTCATCCATCAAAGTTTTGTGATACTTTTCCCACTGAATTTTAATATAACATATCAGATTCTTTGGATATTAATTTTTCCATATTTTCATTAAAAACAATCAAATTCGAAATTGAAGTTTTTTATAACTTTTAAATATTTTTTAATAAAAAAGGCTCATATAGTATCACGATTTGATTTCTCCGTTTTCATTATATAAAAAATCATATTCGAAAATGAAAAATCATTTCATTTTCTACAACTTTTAAAAATATTTATTTTCAAATTCTAAATTGTCATTTGTTTATCTTATGTGTTTGAACAAGAAAATATATGGGTAACATGTCTTCTTAACAATACGAATGTACGTGTAACATATGTGTTTTAACTATATGAATGCACAATTAACATATGTGTTCTTAGCAATACGAATGTGTGGGTAACATGTGTTTTTTTAACCATGCGATTGCACTGGTCACATTTGTGTTATTAACAATACGAATGCACATGTAACATTTGTTTTTAACCTTCCGAATGCACGAATAACATGTGTGTTCTTAACCATACGGATGTACATGTAATGTGTGTTCTTAATCATACAACAAAAAAATAACGTCTCGTGCAAATTTAAGGGTAACATGTTTATTTTTAACCATTAAAATGTATGAGTCACACGTGTGCTCTTAACAATACGAATGCATGAGTAACATATGTGTTTTTAATCATGTGAATACACAAGTAACATGTGTATTTTTAACTATATGAATGCAAATATAGTACATATGTGCATTAACTATACAAATGCGAATAACACATGTGTTTTTTTAAAAATGTCAATGTACGGATAACATGTGTTTTTAACTATACGAATGCACGGGTAACATGTGTGTTTTTAGCAATGCGAATATACGAGTAACATGTTTGTTTTTAACAATTAAAATATACGAGTCACATATGTGTTCTTAGCAATACGAATGCATGAGTAACATGTATTTTTAATCATGCGAATACACTAGTAATATGTGTCTTCTTAACAATACGAATGCACGAGTAACATATGTGTTTTTATTCATACGAATACACAAGTAACATGTGTGTTTCAAACATATGAATGTACATATAAAACATGTATTCTTAACCATATAGAAAAAATACCACATCGTGCATCCGCACGGGTATCTTGCTAGTTTAACATTAAAGAGAGGTTCTTGTTTTGCTTCTAGTTCCACTCAAAAAAAGTTGCATGTATGAGATGCTATTAATCGATGACAATAACCTCTCATTTTTTATGAAGTTTGATTGACTATAAGCTATACTTATATTTTAGTTTCATTTTATTTGAATTTGTCTATGTAACACCCTAAATTTACGTTTTTAAAATTATAGTATCAGTCCTGGGATTCTCGTTTGAGCGAGAGATTCTCGCCTGGGCGAGAAAGGCTCACCTGGGAGGGTGAAATCCTGGGCTATACTGAAGGATTCTCGCCTGAGCGAGAGTTGGCTCGCCTGGGCGAGGAAGGCTCACCTAGGAGGGTGAAATCATGGGCTATACTGTAGGATTCTCACCCGAGCGAGAAAATGTGATATTTTGGAGCTGTCGAGGTTGTAAGATCCTCGCTTGAGCGAGAGTTCCCTCGCCTGGGCGAGAGGGTCAGATCTGAGTTTTTAAAATGGGCGGGATTTTATCGCTTGAGCGAAGAGAGCAATTTTCAAGAGCAAGAAGGCTTTTGAGTCATTTAGAAGCTTGAGAATAGGTAAAACTCTTAATTCTAACTCTCTTCTTCCCTTTGAAACTTGTTTTGGGTATGTTGGATCTCTTCTCAAAATGAGAGAAACCATGGAAACTCATCCTTTTGAGTTATGGTTCGTTTTATGTTGTTTTTATCTGGTAACCTATTGGTTTAGAGTTAGTATTTTAAGAATGGAAAGGGTTTGTGGGTTGATTCATGAAAACCCCAAAACTCTAAAGTGAAAATGTGGATAAAGAGGAAAATGCGTAAAATGCTAGAGGTAGAAGATGAGTTTACTTTCTAATGTTGAAATATGAGATGACTATGTATGTTTTGGACAGTTGTAAAAATATGATGAATATCTTGTATGGTTAAATAATGCAATATAAGTTGTTTATGTGATATTTGGAATAAATGACTAACATTGTGTTATATGGTGGGAATGAGGAAAGATCCTAAAGTTGGAGGTGGTGTCGGTGGAACTTACGAAGTTGCCAAGAACCAAACTCAACACTCACCGAGGTAAGGGTAAGTCTTTAACTTATGCACTGTGATGGAAAATGCGTGGATTTTCTGGTTATGGATAATGAAATGAATTGTGAATCACTTAATTATTATAAGCATATATGAGTATGTTTGTAATGATGATGGTGTTGATTTAGTGTTTATGTATTGGTGGAGTGCCAATGGAAATAAAACTCGGAATAATGAAATGAATTGTGAATCACTTAATTATTATAAGCATATATGAGTATGTTTGTAATGATGATGATGTGGATTTAGTGTTTATGTATTGGTAGAGTGCCAATGGAAATAAAAATCGGAATAATGAAATGAATTGTGAATCACTTAATTATTATAAGCATGTATGAATATGTTTGTAATGATGATGGTGTGGATTTACTGTTTATGTATTGGTGGAGTGTCAATGGAAATAAAACTCGGAATAATGAAATGAATTGTGAATCACTTAATTATTATAAGCATATATGGGTATCTTTGTAATGATGATGGTGTGGATTTATTGTTTATGTATTGGTGGAGTGCCAATGGAAATAAAACTCGGAATAATGAAATGAATTGTGAATCACTTAATTATTATAAGCATGTATGAGTATGTTTGTAATGATAATGGTGTGGATTTACTGTTTATGTATTGGTGGAGTGCCAATGGAAATAAAACTCGGAATAATGAAATGAATTGTGAATCACTTAATTGGCATGAGCATATATGGATATGTTTGTAATGGTGATTGTGTGAATTCATTGTTTATGTATTGGTAGAGTGCCAATGAAAATAAAACTCGTTTTTAGCCGACCATGATTGGTTAGCGACTTTGTCTCAAGTAATGTAGCAAGTTTTGGCTCAAACAATGTAGCAAGTTTTGGCTCAAGCTATGTAGCAAGCTTTGGCTCAAGAAATGTAGCAAACTTTAGCTTAAGTTATGGAGCATGTTTTCAAAAGTATAAACAAAGGAACTGGTTTTAAATATATTTAATTCTAAGTTTTTACTTAACTTTATTAAAATGTGGATTAACGAATATTGACATTATTTTATGTTAACGACTTACTCCTTTGTGTTTCTATATATGGTCAATGTTAATCTCATTGCAGGTAGGTGGAAGATGTAAGGACGTTTTAATTAGGAGCTCAGAGGCTTTTAATTTTTGGAAGTCCTTATATTCATTCTTTTGTAATATGACTAATTGTCTTTTGAACATGAATATTTGTAACTCTAGATATTCGTAGCTATGAGTATTTTGAAATCTCATAGCTAATTGTATGCGGTAGTTACCGGGATGCATGAATGAATTATGATTTTCTGCTATGCGAACATGTATGTTATTTTGAGTTGTTGGTATTTTTATTTAAAAGTCGTAGGAAAATGTATAAAAGATGAATAAAATAAGGAAAAAATTTCAAGGATAAAATTTGGGTCCTTATGGTCTATAAGTCATGTTTATATTATTAGTTTCATTTTATTTAAATTTATCTATAAGTCATGTTAATATTGTTAGTTTCATTTTATTTTAATTTATCTTTAAGCCATACTTATATTATTATTATCTTATTATTTGCAATAACTTTTGCCTAGTAATAAATTCTTGGATTGGCTCATTCTTGAGTTTTACCAATATTTTCAATTCTAATTTTGTACAATAAGTAAGAAACATTACAAAAAAAAGAGAAATTCTTCAAACTTTGATGAACCTCAATATGTTATTTTACATCAATCAACTATTTAAAGGAATTTACAATGATTAATTAATTAACAATATAGAAGAAAACTATAATTTATCTTAAACATTGTCATCTGAGGGAACTGATACTATAGACCCGATGGATCTTCCAGAAGCATCTTTCTCCAAAAAATGAGTAACTAAAGCCCTTTCACAAACATCTTTTTCCTGAAAATGAGTAACTAAAGCCTTGCCAGAAATATTTTTCTCCAGAGAATATATGACTAAATCCTTAACCACATGTCGAAACTTCCTTCTATAAGTTGGAAGCTTTGATACACTTCTTGTCATTCCAATCATCCTACCAATATTTTTACCATTACATATAGATCAACCAATTTATGTAATACAAATATACACAAGGATTAAGAGAGTCACATGTCTAGCTTATTCACATTCCAACATTATTATTTATACAACAAAATTTGGTATCATAATGGACACATGGGAAAAAAAGCATATGTCCCATATTTTATGGGGAAACATATGTTGTCACACTCCTCCATGTACCAAAGAATTGTAATTGGCCAAAAATGGCAATTTATAAATTTTTCAATTAAATTTATTATATTTTACTTAAATAGAAGAGTTTGGCAAAAAGTGTAAAGAACTCATATAAGTGACCAAGGTTTTAAATAACGGTTGTGGACATGGTTTAGAAACTCCTCGAACCTTGATATTTCAAATAGTCATGGGTAAATATGGCCGATGCAATTATAGTAGTCATTGTGATACGGTTTTGGTGACTCCCAAAACCATAACATATCATATCAGGGTATATAACGATCACAGACCAAAATTTAAAATTGGTGAAACATTCTCATCTCGGATATACAACTTGTTTACTCTCGAAATATATTCACACTAACTCACCCTCACATCAATGTCCAGAATCTATCAAATGGCCCTAATAAAATGCGTAGTCAGAATCTATCAAATGCGAAGTTACTGAACATTTTAGTATCATAATAAAATGCGTAGTTTACATTTATTGAGTCAGGATTCAGGAATGAGGATAAAAGTGAGTTACCTTCTGCAAATTCCCTCAATTTGTGCAGCTTTAAGACCATCAGGAAGCACAAAACTACCATTATCCCAAACCTCTAAACGTTGCTTATTGCTTCCAAAGAGGACCACTTTTTCCAAGTATCTCACTTCACTTTCCTCCAAATTAATGGCCCTAATTTGTTCCTTGAGAACCATCACAGGATTAAAGAACCAATCCAATAACTTATCCTTTGGTCTGTTAAAATAAGTTACCTCAAAATCCTCAAGTAGCAATAGACCACTAGAGTTGGCTTTTATAGAGAAAAGAAGTGTTTGTAAAAGTGAGTAACAAGGTAAGCCAACACCAACAATTGCAGCTTCATTACTATTTTTTCCCCTTAACCATTCACAAAGGTCATCATGTGTTAGTACATTAGCATCCAACAATTCCTTGCCTTTCATCTCACAGTTCTTCATCATATTTCCCCATATCTGTGACATTAAGCACAACATGAGGTGATCAAATATAAACAACAAACAAACAAACAAACGACCACAATATTGGAATGAAGATCTCACATACTATGTTGGAATGGAAGGACCAATAATTCAAATTGCGAACCACATCATGTGATGTAGCTGCAATATTACAATTGTGATAACCATCGCAATTGCGGCGTGACACCGAATCATAATGATGTGGCCACATCATGCTGCATCGACCGCATCGAATTCAAAAATATTTTTTTAGTTACAAAATAATTTGCATTGCAACTGCTACTATCCGCATCGCAATGATTACAATCACATTAACCGTAATCGTGATCACAACCACAATTTAAAAGATTGGAATGAAGTAAGCCATGCTTTTAGGTATTTATACTTTTCCTTATACTGATGTATGACACCTCAAATAAGAATAGGAACATTAACAATTTCATTGGTTAGCAATTAGGTTTAGTACTTTCAAGGAAAATTTAGTTTCATGACTGGAATGTACCAACCACAACACCAACCTTGTAAGCTATTGAAGACAATAATCAATACAAAAAGTTGTGGAGATTCAAGTTAGACATGAAGACTTTTAAAAGAATTTCTTTTTGACCATTGAAACAAAAGATATTGATTAAAAAATTCGAGGATTAAATTAGAAACAGAACAGAAATTCATGAGTAACTCTGGTTTAGCAAAACTGATGAAGCAATCATGTCCAAAGAGTAAAAATAGGTATGTCTAATAAAATAATTCTATTAATTTGGGACACTAATTGCCTATGGTTTAAACTAAGGATGTACTAGACAAAATGTTCCTTAGAAAATTGGTTCTAGGCAGGTGCAATCAAAGGAAGAACTAAAAAACCAACAAGACGTTGGTCTAGTAGTGTAAGCCCACTAGATCCCAAGATGACCAAAAAGTCAATGGTTCAATTCCTGAGAACGACACTTGATAGTACTCAGCAAAAATGAAGAACTAAAAAGTACTTTATCTACATACCTGCACCATTTTTACTTCATGAATGGTCTCTCTTACTGATCTTGATGGAGCTAAGCCTGTGATAAACATTAGAGGTGGATCTACTCTGCTTCCAGCTACACTATTTCCTTTAAGCGATGATTGAGTAACCTTTTTCTTTCGATACTGGGGCCTGGCTGCAAGAAATTTGACTACTGTTTTCACTGAATAAATGGGTATATATAAGAAAAGAAACTAATTGAGAAACTGTGTACTTTGGAAAGAATGTCCCTTCTCTAAGATAGAGCCAGTCATTTGTATATTCATCGAACTCAGCAACCATTGCAATCACATAGGCTAAACCTCTACGGAACGATCTTTCCTACAATCACATGAAAGGTTGAATATGAGATGACTGATTCGGTAGAGGGAGTGATTTAAATTGCGGACCGCATTAACTGATGCGGCCACAATGTAGCGGTTGCATTGACCGCCGCAACCGCATCACACCGCAATTGCGGTGTGATTCTGAATCACAATGACATCAGACCACATCAGGCCCATCGAGTTCAAAAATATTGTTTTAATAGAAAAATAATTCAAATCGCAATGACTGCAGTATGCATCGCAATCACCGCAATTACAGTAGTCGCAGCTATTACCGCAATCACGACCACAACAGCAATTTTAAACTGGACATTAAGGAGTAAGAGATTGATCAAACCTGGTATACTATGATAGATGCATAAAGTCCAACAAAAATGCTTGAGAAAACAGCCATCAAAATGCTGGCAATGACAACTAGTGGCCAAACAAATATTGTCAAACCAGCAATGGGGACACAAGCTGTTTCAAGGAATGGACCTTCTCTGCTGATTAAATCATGTAAAAGTCTGAACCAACCCTTGAATAAAAGGTAAGGGCTCTTTACTATAGCAATTGCAGTGAAAAGAGGAATCTCCACAATTAGCCCCATTATTCCAGCAATAATACATCCAGGAATATGAATAAGCCTTCAAAACAAGTTCAAAGGACAGTTCAGGAACCAATGCCAACATGTAAGGACCAAAGCCTTTCAATAAATATTTAAATGTCTTAAATAGGATCTATTTGCGAGTTGGTTTTTGGAAGGAACGAATGGAAAGAGAATACTTGAGTCTTATAAGTGTATTTCATTGTTTGCAAGCCTTTCTCTTCCCTTCATTACCCTTCGAAAACCAACTTGCAAACAGACTATTAGGGTCCGTTTGCGATTTGGATTTCAGAGGGGAATGAAGTAAAAGGGAAGAGTTTATGAAATACACTTCTGAGATTACATTTGAATCATTCCCTTTCCCTTCCTACCTTAAGGGTCTGTTTATGAGTTAGTTTTTAGATGGGAAATAATAGAAAATGAAGAAAATGAAGGTTTGAGAACTATCTAACAAATGTATTTCATGGCTCCGAAACCTTTCTCTTAATATAACCAACTTGCAAACAAATAGTTAGTATAGAATCCATTACCTTAGCCTCTTACACTCATCTGAACATTCACGTAGTTCCTTCAAGTAAGTTGGGTATGAATGGTAACAGATATCTGCAAAATCCCTAACTACAGTGCAACTACCTTTGATAGTTCCCCAGGTTCCATCCTGAGTTGAATTATATATAGTACATAAGATGATCTCATAGTTCATATCATGGGAGGGGATCCACTTACTTCAATATTTTCATATCTTAGCTATCAATTGTAGACAAATCTAATGGTTGAAATTAGTCAGTAGATCTAAACAATTAGATTTTCCTATAATTGATAATAAGATATGTAAACTTACTCTCAGAGTAAGTGAACCCATTATCTTATATCATAAGCAAAAGATATGTTAAATAAATCAATCAAATAAGTGTTTCTGCAATAACATCATATTAAAACCTCACCACAATACTGTGAACAAATATCTTGGACTCATTATCATTTCTAAAGGCTTCAAAAGTTGAAACCCATGGAGTGAAAAAGCCATATCCTACCCCAACAATAAAACTTCCAGCTATGCCTAGACCCAACCATAAACCAAACAAAGCAGGCAAAGCAATCAAAATTGCAACTTTCAAAGCTGCATCAAATACTTGCATCCTGTAAAAACAAACCATGAGTTATGTTAAAATGTTACAAGTCATGCATGAATGGGAAAGAAAAGTTTGAAGAAGGAAGAATGAGAAAGAATAATATTTCTCATTGTTATTACAAAGTATGGGAATCACCCTTTATATACTATATCGCCTAACTAACAACTAACAACTAACAACTAACCAACTGAAATCAACTAAGAGCTAATCGATTAACTATTCTGTTAATCAATTAATAAATATAGAATTTCAACTATACAAGATTAATCGATTATAAAACACATTTATTCTAACAAGTTAATAAAAGTGCTGACTGAAAAATTCAATAGAGGAAAAAGGAAACTTCAGAAAGTAATATTACTTGAAAAGGGTATACACTGTCCAAGCTACATGTGAAGGAAATAACACCAAAATCACACCAACGTTCCCAAATATTAGTATCAAACCAGCAATAGGACCCACCAATAAGCCTGCATAATTTGAAGAAAATTTCAAGAACCCATCATTCAAATTCACTTTAGACTTCATAAAAGTGAAAATTTAAATGAAATAGAAGAAAAAAGTGAACCTTTTATGGCACCAATGAAGAAAGCACAGAAAAATGCAAAGACAACATAAGAAGACTTCATCCAACCATGTATAGAGACAGAAAAAACCATAGTAATATTAAAGGATCAGGATCATGAAGGAATTAAGAGCATAGAGAAGTTGTAACTGAAATAGGAATGAAAGATTGATTGAATACAAATGAAGAAAATTATTCAATTAACAGCAGACAATGAGGTTGCGTGTGCTTCAAGAAAATGACAAAAAAAGAGAAACTTAAACAAATCGAAATTCAACTAAAACCAATCAATCATTCAGGGTGCTGGGAACCAAAAAGTAACATTGACTTAGAAAAATATATAATTTATATCATGTAATAATATAAAAAAGTGTAGTTGTTTGAATTGATTTCCTTCATACTTTGACCAGTCTTCTTCTCTAACTCTAATACCTTGGAAGAGAAAAATAATTGCAGCTTTTGTTTTATCAGTGTGTCATTTTCTATTGAGGTATTTTCTTATGCAAAATATCTCAATAGCACGTTACTTTGCATTATGAAGGTCCATATAATATTCCAAGTTAAATATTTCATTTATCCCTTACAGCAATGATATTTATACACTATTTTTATCCTGAGAAAAGTATATGTAAATGAAATCCAAATGAATGATATATTAAGTGTATATAAATATTTACACTAACAACGCACACATATCACACTTATTCCGTTCGTTTTCTTATGTTTTCGTGATAAGTCATGTTAGCATGCATAAAAGTGATATGCGATATCACAGTTCTTCCATAAGTATTTTTTAGGGTGATGAGGATTAAAGAAAAAATAATTTCACTTAATAGTTAATACATTTGTTTTTCAATACATCATTTCGCAATTTCCTTGTGCAAACAATTTTTTTATTTTGATTTGTTGAAGTTTCTAATAGTTAGCATTCATAATATATAAAATTATTTGTAAGTTAGACACAAAATTTACATATAAATTATAATCATAAATGATTGTTTATATGTATATATACAATCACTATATCATCAACAATTTATTTATATTATTTTTGTTGAAAAGTTAATGATAATTAAATATTAACGATGTGTGATTTAGTAACCATGTATAAAACTCATATACTTTGTGAATGAATGAATTTTTTTTTTCTCATCCTAAATTAATAGTTCCACATTTGTTGTATGCGGCATAATTACATGGTTTTTATGGCTAAAATGTCGTTTCTTTCTGTGTGATTTTGGTCCCCAACATATATGATTTTACAAAATTTATCCTTCCATTATCTTTAAACCCAAATCTCTAATGGAATTGCTTATGAAGCTGACATTAACCACCATGACTTTATAAGTGAGTCTCAATTTTAGTCTCCATCTTTAGCAACAAGATAACCATAAATGAAGTTTGTATTAAAACTTTTTCAAATCTGTATAGTATGTTCCATCTTTACCAATTGGTTCAAAATCTTATTAAATTAATTCTATTTCTAGTAACTAAAGTAACAAGGTTAAGATGTTTGAATTGTTAAACATATATTTATGTCTAGTAGTATATATGTTTAACAAGTTTGAGAGTTATTTTATGCTCATATGAATCTATGTCTAGCAATTATAGTAACATAGACACGCATGACCTATTAGCATAAATCCACGTCTAGAATTACACTAATAAGATGAATTCCTAGTTTAGGCTATTAGAACGAGAATTTCTTCATAAATTCATACATACAAAGGAGGTCGTCACTCTCCAAATAAGCATTAAGAAGAATATAGGCAACTCATAGAAATCAAAACATCATGATTAAACATAAATCGAACACAAGTATATACATCAATGTTAGGTCTGAAAATTACCTTAATTCATAAGGCTAATTTTACACATTTTAATTCAAAATACTTACTTTATGCGTTCATAATTGAAAATTTGATGAATATTTGCATTAGTCCTTTGAATTGAGTTTCCATGACATTTCAGGACATTAAAAGTACAAAACAAGCAAGGATTTGTGCCAAATGGTAAAAACCAAGCAAAGCCACAGCGCCCAGCGTATGAATGGCAATCGACGCAAGATGCGCTGAGTGTGGAAGGCACGCTAAGCACAGCTTCCTCAAGTGAAGCATCGAGCCAGACGAAAAGTTGCATTGAGCGCACCGCCCATGCGCCCAAACGCAAGCACTAAAACTCATATTCCTAAAAAGAGATCGAAAAGGAAAAATAGGGGCGGGACTCGGATTTTAGGTCCCAACTGAATCTCAGTTAATTTTAGGATGATTTTTACAATCCTTAGTCCTTAGAATAATATGTGTTGGAAATGAGATGTGAAGGTGAGAGAGTATGGGTGATGGAGTTGTTGTACATTCATGGAGGAAGTACCACTTCTCCATGAATTATAATTTTCTGCATTATTTGTATGCAAATGCTTAGCTAGAATTACTCTCTTTCTAGGATTGATCATATTGTTCATTTGATATAACATTTGTGTAAGAATAAGAATGCAACTAAGAGGGGGTGAATTAGTTGTTGCAAAATGATGGCCAATTTTTCTGAAATATCAAAGTTAAAGTACAGCCGAAATAATATGCAGAAAAATATTGACTTTGAAAGATAGAAATAAAACAAAGATAAGGAAAAGAGAGTGCACAAGTGTTTTTATACTGGTTCACCTTCTTGTCCACTGAAGGCTACATCCAGTACTCTTGACGCGCAAGAGATTCCTTTATTAAATATAATGAGTTGCAATTACAAATATCTCACCCCGAGATCACCTTGTACCTTACACACACACTTATACTTAATCCATTGGAAAACCCTATTCCAAGTAACACCCTTGGAAAACACTATTCTAAGTCACTCAACCCATTTCTCTTTACACCCTTGTGAAAGAAAGTGAACTTTGCAAAAGTGAAGAATATACAATATGGCTTGGATTGCCTTTACAAGTGTATATGACAATTCTAGACATGCAATCCAAAAACAACTCTTATACTATAGATAATAATGTTCTTTTACTTAGAAATTTTTTGGAATGCTCTTAGAAGCAACTTTGAAATAACTTAGAAAGTTTAAGATTATGTCGCTTGCAAGTGTAGAAAATTCAGAAAGTGTGAGAGCTTTATGAGAGTTTCAATGAGAGTTTGTAATCTGAGTTGTATTGTTGAGAGTGTTTCAATGCCTTTATATAGGCTTCCCAATCAATCATAACACCTCTAGGGAAGTGTAGGTTTCATTTGGAATGAAACAAATCAGTTTTGAGCCTTTTCACTTTGAAATCTGAAAACTGATACAACAACTCTTAGTAATCCATTACATCAAGTAGGTAATCGATTATCCAACTATCCTGTTAACAGCTATTTCGAATTTCACACAGTGTAATCGATTACTGTATTTGAGTAATCGATTACTCAAAGGTACTGTCCAGCAGTCTTGCAAAATTGTCTTAGTGTAATCGATTACACTTCTTTGAGTAATTGATTACCCTGTTTTCTCAACATGGTAATCAGTTACTTCAAAGACAGTAATGGATTACTCTTATCCATTGGAGGATGGATAACTATTTTCTCATTCATATAACTTGTTACTCAAGTACAGTAACCCGTTACATGTTGTTTTTGAAAATTATTTTTATTTACTCTTAGAATTTTCCGATTTTCTTGAAAATAGTTTTGAGCATTATTAACTAAGGTAATAAAGGAGTTTAGGGATAGAAGTACCTAAAGACTTAAACTCTAAATCTTGAAGTTTTTTCTTCGGTAGTCTTGATAGGTCTTCTTCCTTTCTTCTTTTTGTGATGTTTGTGTCTTCATCAAAACCGTGTCATTGTTAGGAGCAAGATCTTCTTCACACTTTGGAATTGAATTATAAATGGTTTTAAGTATTGATTTTCATGAATTACCTTGTCATGCTTAATACTTATTTTGTGAATGACAATTTGATAAGTATGATTTCGAAAATGAGTTGGTGAATAAATTATGGTTCAATACCCTAAAACATGTAATTCATCCTTTATGTATAATGTAGAGAAAATTTTATGCTTAATTGTAACAAAGTGTATATGTGTTCATATGATTTGTAGATATATATTCATATAAGCATCGAATAACTCTTAAACTTGTTGGCAAAGACTAGTACACATAGAGATATGCTTAAAAGTTCATATAACTTAATTTTATTAATCTAGTTTCTTGACATATAACTATTTGAATAAAATATTAGTATAGATTAAGACATTGACAACTAATACAATTGAGGTGTGCACTTAATTCAACTTCACATGCATAGATTACTAGACATAGAGATATATTATGTGAGTCATAATTCTTAATCTTATGTGTAACTTTACTATGCATAGAGCTTTATTGAATGATTTTCTAAATTGACTAAGACATTGACTTTTAGTGGTTTTGAGGTTCATCATTATGTAAGAGTCATTCTTGAATTGTTTGCTTGATTATTTCAAAAGTTATGGAATAAGACATGCATAGATTACTGAATGCTTGAAATATGTTATTGCATTAGTCCCACATCACCTAATATTTGAATAGAGTAGAGTAACCAATGTTATATATTGAACTCAGGTACCTTGTTATAATGTGCATCAGATATAAGCACCAAATAGAAACACCTCATAAGCACTTCGGCCCATGGGTGTTCTAGGGGTTGTAATCCTTATTCTCTAATAATATCTTGGTAGCTGCTCAACGCTCCCGGGGACGTAGGCACAATTAGCCGAACCCCGTTACCAAATTCTTTGTTTCTTCTCTTCTATTTATTTTATGCACTTTATTTGATTGCTTGTGACCAATGTTGCGCAACGATCGCTTCCGCTGTACCAGCAAATCCCACATCTAAATTCTAGCATCCTTAGTTATAGTAATTTTACACTTTACAAACAAACATCACAAAAACCCTTTTGAAACCATCTTATGAAATGCTAGATTTAGCAAGTCTCTAGGGATACGACAAATTCATTATCTTATATTTGTTTGTGACACCGTTTAGTAATTTCATCATCAATTTGCTCGGTTAGAAATCAAGTGAGTGTTACATTCAATCACATCAATGGAGAAGCTTAGCTAAACATTTTCATGAAAAACTAAAGCAATGTTAAAAGAGAAATTTACAACCCAAAATAGAATGGATACCTCCACCATGAGCTAGCATAAACTATTTTCATCATTCCCCATCGCCTTTACATCTCGTTTTCACCCTATACTAGTTAGAAGTTAAGGGAATTAAAAAAAAAATCTAAATTTTACCGAAAAGGTGTGTGTGATCAAATTCGACACCTACAAAGTATTTTTCAATTCCCTTTTAGCAATCCCATTTTTAACATTTCACTGGCCATATGGGAGGTAGGCTTAGTGAATCTCTTTATTTGTCTCGACCCTTCATCTAGCCAAGTTGCGCTTAGTGCATCATATATAGTGTGATTGTGTATGGCGCGACTCCTGCGTTGAGCGCATGTCAACTTATATGGCTTTAAGTTTATTTTTGGCTTTTTGATTTCAATCCTTGTTCATTTTTACTTTTTAGGGTTGAAATGACATTGAAATTTGAATTACGAGATTAGTGCAATAACTTATCAAAATGCTAACTATGAATGCAAAAGTTTGCGTTTAAAGTCGAATTGTGTTAAATTACCCTTATGAATTAACGTAATTTTCACACTAAAAATTCTCCCCAACTTAGAACTTTGTTTATCTGTAATTAAAAATAGGTTTTCAGAACAATTTAGAGTTTCCCAACTAGTAAACATTGCCAAAGTAATACCAATTTTCATGAAAAAAATAGTATTAGAACAAAAGCCAAGAATGACAATTCCACAAAGTATAAGGTATCCAAAACTACTCAATGCAAGCAACAAGTTGTGGGATAGTGAAAAGTGTTTCTCTTAACCATTACAAGAAGCTAGCATGAAATCAAATTTGGTATTTGTCTCGTAGCAATTCAATACCAAGAGCTTAAACATGGATCACTAAGATTTTTTTATGGTTATATTATGGTCAGACTACAAAGAACATATTATTTTCAAATACAAAGATCCTAGTAGGTTAAGAGAGTAATTCAACACACTCATTGATTTTCATACTACCAAGTATAACACTATCAACTTCTTTTGTACTATAATCCCACATTACACTCTTTTTGCTTTTATAATATCAACATTCAGCTTTTGTTTTCCTCTTTTGTGAGGTTTTTCTTTTTAAGACTTTATGGTTTATAACACATTTTTCACAACATTTTTTCCATTCCACTTTTGTTTATACTATTCCCTCTACCCAACTTGAATATAACCATAACATATAACCAAGCTCTCTTATCCTACTAGAATAGGGAATTGATAATCATTTTCCATTAGTGGTTCAAAAGTTATGACAATAACATATAAGGCTCAAACGAGCTATCCATGGATAAAGTACATTTGGTACGTTTTTCGGCCAACTGTTTTAGTTTGTAAGAAACAATTGCAACAATGCTAACCAATTCAACGATCCTAACCAATTGCAAGCTCACATTATGATTAATATCAAACAACTCCAAGCAAAGTTACTCACAAAACAACTATTTACAACAAGCAATTGCACAATTGAGCATTTTTAGCCATAGACAGATGGGTTTCCCAATTGAACCTTCCAACAAAGGGCGAGCCCTCTAGGTTTATAGCGCCGACAAAGTGGTCCAACGCCATACACCATCTCCTATCTACGATGATGGGTTGTGTGCTGCTGCATGACATGCTACATGTCAATTTATGGGTTGGTGGGGAGTGCCTAACCCTTGATGAAAAAGCCTAACTGCAAGTGGGGCATTGAGGTGTTGGAACAGGACCCTGAGTATCTGCATTTCTATCCATGCAGTACTTCTAGATGTAGGCCATGTCCAGAGGTGCCTTGACAATCTTGAGAGGGGGAACCAAAGTGTTGACCCTAGCCCCCCTAACACATGCCAGCGATCAATCCTGGGTAAGCCATGGGTTTGGTGTCTCCTTTGGTCTTCATCGACTCAATGATCACAAGCTGGTAAAGCTCATTTGAGAGGATGGTGGCCACGTCCACCTCCAGCTTATCCTGGATGTAGTAGGCCAAGTAAGCCTTGGTCGTTGGGAGGTCGGAAAAGTGAGAGACCGTATAGATATTACTCAGAATGAAGGAAGTTCAAACCTAGTCAGTGGGGTCATGTCCTTCCTTAGAATGTTTCTCAGTGCCCCAACAAGGTTGGTGTTGTAGGTGCACCCCAACAAGCAGAGGAACTCGACTACTCAGTTGTGCATGGAGGATTAGTTCCAAGGCCATCGACCTTCATCTACAGAAAGTCATTAATGTAGATCGATGTGATGGTCTAGGGGTTTCCTAGATAGGCATTGATGGTGTCCCTGTCGAAGGGCACCACCTTCCCCCATACCCAAGATGTCTTGGACCAGTTGCTGCTAGGAGGAGAGAACACATTTGCTTAGAACTCTCAAATGATATCTTCATTGTATAAAATCTAATTATATGAAAATTTTACCAATTTTTTAAGAAATAATATCAATTTATATATTTGACATTTCAAGGATAATTTTGCAATGTTTTATCCAAAAATAGAGACTTTCCAAAATAGTACCAATACATTCAAAAATAGCTCCAAACAAATATTAGGACTTCTATATATTTATTATCTCAAAATAATCCAACAACCTAACTTGAGTACAAATAATTGAAGCTCTATTAATAATGGGCTCCGTGAACTTGCTCCACTGCACATGCAAGGCCAGGCCTAGTTTAGATTGATGCATGTACATTATTGAAATTTAAAACAAGGCTGAAACTACGCTTTAAGTGAGGTTCATATTATGATTAATTTAATTTTTCGGTACATTTTTTGGCTTTAAAATATTAATCTGATCTTCATCTTCTTTTAAGTAGTCTATTACTCACTTTGTTGCTTTATAAGTGTTACTTTTTAAAATAAAAAAATTGTTCTTATTTAACTGTAATTCTCAAAATTCAATATTATATTAATTATTTTTGATTTATTATATATTTACACTTTTTATTGCGGGAATATAATAACATTACATAAAGTAGAGAGAATAGTTGAAAAGAGTAGAATAGACTAACAATTTTATTAAAAAACAATTATTTCATTATTTGTATAAAACCTACACTTATCTCTTAGCTCTTGACTTGATTAAAATGTTAGAGAAAGAAATGAAAAACTGAATATAGATGAGGAATCCTGAAAGTCTTCAATTCATTTCCTTTAAAATGGAAAACAACAGAAGTTATAATCCTAGAAAAATATTTAACGGGCAACTAGCAGATGCGCCACCTTTGGAATTTTTTAAATACATAATTATTGTTTTATTTCAGTAGTGATTAACAAATATTACTTCAATATTATGAGATATCTTATTACACTTACACCCCTGAGTTTTAGTGAAATTATACAAACTACCTCTCACTTTTTTGTCCTTACATTAATCACCTCTAATTTTGGTACATATGTTACACTAACTACCACTGTATGATATAAAAGTATAATATTTTAAACAAAAAACGTATGATGTGTGTAATAAATTAAACAAAATATTGTAAATTGTGTAGACAAATTCAAATAATATAAGAGTCAATGCGTATTCATTATTTGGCTCGTTATAAAATAGTATAAGAGTTATTAAAACATTTATTTGAAATTATTAATGTATTTTTTAATGACACAAAAATAATAAAGAAACACTCATTTTTGTACTATTTGAAGTGTTACACAATATACAATATTTTGTTTAACTTAATTACATTCATCACACATTTTTTCTTTAAAATATTACATTTTTATAACATGCAGGGGTAGTTAGTGTAATGTATTTATAAATCTAGGGGTGGTTTGTATAGGAGTGAGGAGTGGTTGGTGTAAAGACAAAAAAAATAAGTAATTTGTGTAATTTTATTAAAACTCAAGGGTGTAAGTATATTTTAGTTTGATATATGACAAGTGTTTTACAACATTCATCTCCATCGGTTCAATTCCTTTTGGTCTTCAGATTGAAATAAAAATCCCCCTTATTATATATATATATATATATATATATATATATATATATATATATATATATATATATATATATATATATATATATATATATATATATATATATATATATATATATATATATATATATATATATATCAGTTATAAGACTCTAGTTTTACAACATTCATCTCAAATCCTAATTCCCACTTGATCAAAAGAATATGGTCAGTGATAAGGGTTGAAAACTTAAAAGAGTAAAGTGATAAGAATGTTAATTATTCAAATCTCACTTACCACAAAATATTAACATATTAACATTTGCATATAAAAATTAAAAAAGCAGATGAGAACAAAATAATAGTCAAGGTTGACGTTCAAAAAACCTAACAATACAAATCCATTGTGGGGAAAAAGCAACAAATAAAATAACCTTCATCTTCCCACCCTATCACTATTTAAAAGGGAAGAAAACACAAAGGATAAAAAAAATCTCTTGGCTCATTCTTCTACAAATCCAACACCTTCTTCAACCATAGTTCTGTATCCCAATCTCCATATCTATGCAACTTGACCCTCCTTCATTGAAGAGATCCTGCATCACAAAAAGAATAAAACACATAACTAAATAATAAATCAGCTTAAGCAAGAAACAAAGACAAGCATCAAGTAACTTGACAAATAAAACAACATAAGAAAACACCAAACATTTTTCTGGTAGATTAGAGGATTAGGATCCTGTCCAATATTGCGCAGTCTATTATTAAAATGTGAGGCTCAAAATTGTTTTAAGATTAAAAAAAAACTTTAAAGGAAATCAATTTAAAATCAGCATCATTAAAAAAATTCAATGCCACATGTCATTAACTCTATCTGTAGTGGACCCTCTAGTACAGTAGAGGATCCATATTTGTAGTCTAGTACACGAGACTCCCACTCAGTAAGTCTGAGGAGATATACACAACCTTTAGGATTTGAGCTTGTGATCTCAAAGTTACTAAACAGTAACCTTAATTACCATTGCGCCAAACTCGATCTCACCCTCTAAAGAAGTACATGACTAATCTGGAAATATATAAATTAAAAAAAAACTTATAAAAAATAGAAAAGAAAAGTGATTTATGTTGATATCTAACCTGTGGTGTAATATTAAGTCTAGCACCTTCATTAATCAATTCAGACCTTCTTCCTTCAACATCTCTATCAGAAGAACCTTCACTCTTATCAACCTTTTTGGACCCAATGTGACTTTTCCTAAGACCCAAAAACCCTTTCCACCTAGTGGATGATGACCCTTTGGATGGCCTTAAAGAAAACTCTTGATACTCCTCCTCATCTTCATCCACAAGGAGCTCTTCCCTAAGGGTAGTAGTGCCCTTATGCATCTTGTTATTATCCTTAAAGGGTAACAACCTACCCTTAGAAAAAAGTTCATCAGCACTCATCATGTTATAGTTTGTAACAGAAAACTCAAAGTCTGAAGAAACAAGTGATGAATCTGATCTAGGGTTACCACGTTCTTGGTTCATGGCTTGTTGAGTATCTACAAAATCGTTTGAGAATGAGATTCTTGGGCTCATCATTGGAACGCATTGATTATGGTGATGGTGGCTGTTGAATTCGGAGTTATACATGTTTAAGCAAGCCATGTGCTTTCACAACAACAACATGGAAATTTAAGGGAAAAATGATATTGATTTGGGAGAAGTGGAATCAAGAGGCTAATAAATTCTACTTTGGACCCCTCACTCTCTCGCATTATTCAAGTTACCATATAGGAGATGTTTGTATTTATATATGTGGAAAAAAATTGAAAGGATAGAAATTGTATGTGATTCCCTATCATTCTATATTCATATTTGATTATAGTTAACTTTTCAACATAAGATACTTAATATTTTTAGTAATGGTTATATTATAAATCTTTATAATATTTATACTGACATCAATATCAGTGTAATATTCTGATTATTAAATCAATCAAGTTATTAGTATAGGTTTCTATTTGTTTAAACATTAATTCATTAATTAAACCATATAAGAGTGAAGTTAATTAGATATATATATATAATATATTAACATTGATATTGAAAATTCAAAAAAGAACAATATTTTTTATTAAAAATTAATTTTAAATAAAAAATCGTATGAGATGATCGATACGGTTCAATTGAAAAACGGAAGGTACGATCGCTTTTAATCAGTTTTGATTGGTTTTGATCGATATGATTACATAACCAGTATAGTTGTATAAGTATTGAAATCAATTTAATGGTTGAACTTTTTATAACACTGATAAATATTACACATTTCATATATACTCGGAGGAATGATATGTACATTGCCATAATTAGATTTTATAAGATTAATCTTATAAATCACAAAACCTAAAGAACACCAAATGATTAGACAATGTACATCAAACATTAGAATAATTATTCTAATATTTCCTAACTTATCATCCTAATATTCTCTTAATTATAAGACAATTTTTTTTAGTTTTTTATATTCTCAACATAATCTTGCATTTCATTTTCCATTTATCTCTTATTTTATTTTATTTTAGGAGGATGTTTAGGAGAATTGATGAAATAAAAAACCTTAAAATATAATTCATGAAAGAATAAATATTCTCATGATTTGTTTATTTTTTCTTTAATTAATTTTACATTTGTATGGGAAAAAGGGTAAAAAGGAGTATGAAAATCATTTTTCGAGAAATAAAAACAGTGATTGTATTAGCGTGTTTCCAAACCTTATGAGAATGCTTCAAGCTTAAAGTGTAACGAAGGTGATGAATACATGTTATTCTTGTTTTTTCTCCAACTTTTCTTTCGAAATAAATATAATGTTATTGAACAATTTAAATTTAACAAATTCTCTTACACAATTAAAAAATTATTTTACATTTCATCCTTTATCTTCACATTTATCTCAAAACATTTAATCTAAAAATAAAAAATAACTTAAAATTATGTTAGTTTTATTTTCAAAATAACATTATTAAAGTAAATATTATTTGCACGCTTGGCATACCACGACATGATATTTTGTCATGGCATGTTAAGTTGGCATTGAATAACAGCTTATCAAGAAGATAGTTAATGTATGTAACTATGTCCCAAATTATATCATGTATCAATGATAATGAAATAAAAATATAAAAAATTTAATTTTTTAATTAACATAATATCTTTTTATTGGTATAAAATATAGTTTAATATGATACAGTATATATTATCAAAGTTCTCCTCTTTCTTCTCCGTAATTGAAGCAAAGTTCAAATTTTTAGCCCAACCCCTCGGATGGGGATCATCTGTCCGAAAATGTTGTCCCCATCCCTGTCCCAGCCAATCATAAAAAGAGAAAAATGTAAGAAAAAAAGAAATGTAAATAATATAGATTTTTTAAATGAGATGACGTTTTCTGATTGACTGAGACAGAGATGGAGACACCATTTTCGGACAGGTGATCCCATCCCAACCCCTCATGTATCATGTTTATTAAATATAAACAAAGTTTTGGGAAGATTCTAAGAAGTGCACTTCTAACTATGCCATCTCTACATCCAAAGCATAAGCATATTAGCATAACTATATTATATTTCATTAGTGAACAACTACAATAATCTAAATATTCTTTACTATAATTGTACTTGATGAGTTGATGGTAGTGAATGAGTAAACAAATATTTTTACATCTCTTTCAACATCAACAACAACAAAATACTTGTCTATGATACAATTTAACATGTCTATTAATCTCTTAACATCATTTCATGATATAGATGTGGAAAATTAATAGTGGTTGAAACTATTAAAAATGGTATAACATAATAGCATAAAGGGTAGATATTGAATGGTCAAAACATAAATTTGTGTGTTAAAAATGGGAGTTCAAGTATGTATTTTGTGATGGGTTAGTTCACTTAGTTGAAAAATAGTTACCATTTATAGTACTGAAAAGCAATAGCAGTGACATTAAAAGGAATAGGGTAATGACTTTGTAAAAGGTTAAACGCTTTGAATGTTTTGAGCTAAGTTTTTTAAAATTTCAGGTCACAGCTGCAGAGTTAAAGTATACAGAGAGTGCCAGCATGCATGACAGCTATGCTAATTGACCAAGCTTTTGACTCTAAAATAAACCAGAAAATTTTGTTGGTAGAAATATATATAACACGTCATATTTAGATATAAATATATTTATGTTTTTATGTGTTATCATTTATCACTAAATTTTAGTTATAATTAAATTATTAATTTATTATCAAAATTTTATGATTGACTCTGTATACATACGGCTTCACACAAAATGTTTCTCAAAAATAAAATATGAGCTGGAGATATTGACGGATCACAGTGACCACGTGACCCACGATTTATTTTAATCACACAAAGCAATAGTACTAATATATATAGGTTTTCAAATTTGTCAAATATTATATATACCGGTGAAATTAAATATCTCTGGTATATAATATTAATGTTAAAATACTACTAAAAAATATAATAAATATTTGTATTACTCTACTTAACAAATGAAAACTTGTCCAAGGGATATATGTTATCTTACATATACAAACAAATGTGGTAATATTGTGTTCAATCTTAGATATTTAACATTTTGTAAAACTTAGAATTTTTTTTTTGATATTCTCAAAAACCGATAAATATGACTGGTTTTTCACTATTTCATATTTTTATGATTATATGACTAATATAATTACTAATTTACTGATATAGAGTCTAGCTCATTGGGTGTCTTAACATATTGAAGAGCACCTGTCTCATATTTTATGTTTCATTATGTCTCAGTTCAATAGAAAATTGACATATACTTAAAATGAAAATTCATATAAAAAAAAGTTAATTTTTAATGTTATTTGGTGGAATTTGATTGGTTTGGGATATACGGACATGAACATTTGGGGACAGAAGATCCTGATTGGTCTTAAAACCCAATAGAATATTTAATTTTTTACTATCTAAAGGATATTAAATTGAATTGAAAGTTGAATTGCATCTCCCTAACTTAAATGTTTGCACTGAATCACGTGCTTGGCTCAGAACCTTCACTTCCTGAGCTAGACAGCAATAGCTTCACCAACTCATACAAATGCTTATATCATTACTATGTTAAGTTTCCTTGTGAGAGCTAAATGGTTTTGTACCCCATCTTGTTTTTCCAATCATGGGAAGGAAACAAATGCAACCTCCACAAATCAATGTTTTAATCATTGTTGTACTAATAGTTATTCACATGTTTATTATTTTAAATTGTGATCCTCTATTGAAATTGTTCCTATAATATTCTTCCACACCCTTCCCATAATTAGGACCACATTTTACCTATTATAAAGACAACATAATCACAACAATAATAACTATACCATATATTAGAACTATCTATATGAGACTTTAGTTAATGTGTTCAATGATTACTTTGAACCACTTATTCAAATTGGGATCCTATGATGTGGCTCAATATTGCAGTTGTATGTGGCTAACGTTACAACCGCATCACACCATAAATTGGGTGTGAAATTAAATCAGAATTTGTCGAATCACATCGAATTTAAAAATATTATTTTAACCGTGAAATAGTTCACACTGTAACAACAACAATTTGTATTACAACGGCTACAATGACCATAATCATAGTAACTTCATCCGTAACTATAATCGCGACTCTAATTGTAATTGAAAACACTACCTTGAAGATAGAGAGTTGTGGTGTTAGTAACTCTTTGGACCATTTTGAACAAGAAGTGCTCCGGGACCAAGAAAGCCTTGTAATATGCAGGAAAAGGACTAGAAGATTATAAAGTACTAGAAACTTAGAGTATATCTATCTGAAAATACTTACACGCTCATCATTTCATATTTATATAAACATGATGCAATGTAATATTTGTCCATTTAGTTGTATAAAATCATGTAATTAATTCAAAGAATATCATTTGCTAGCAAAGGATTTCACACATGTGGTTTTAGTGCTGCAATATTTGTTGGTTTTAATCATTCTGGTTTTTAGTAATGATATATTCTTTTACCAAATTCTCATACTCATAAGAAATTAACATATCAATTGTAAAATAATCATTATTAAAAAAAATGTTATTTTATGACACGTATTACTTTTCTTATGCCGTAAAAAAAGATATATCATCATTTTCCTTTTAGTATACGGTATATCTTTTACCTGCATTATAAAAACCAATAAAAATAGTTATATGTAGTTCATTTTCTTTATATTTAAAAAAGAGTTCATTTAAAGAGTGTATTAAAAATAGAAATAATGCATTTAAAAGAGAATAGCATAATAAAATGATGCCTTTTATAGGAACACCCTCTTATATAAATCTATGATTTAAGTACAATATTTCATCATTTTCATATATTTTGATAAGGTTGTGCATATACATTATATTTATTGTTATTCTCTGAGTTTTAGTATAAAAATATATAAATCATTTATCCATTTTTACACCTACAAAAAAACCCTAATTTATATATATGCATTATATTGACTATCTCTGCATGAGAAATAAGTATGATATTTTAAACAAAAAATGATGATAAGTGTAATTAAGTTCAACAAAATATGATATATTATGGAAGCAAGTCCAAGTATGTGAGTCAATATATTTTTATTATTTTTTTCGTTACAATATAGTATAAGAGAGATTTAAGCAATATCTCCTTAGAATTATTGATGCATTTTGTAATGAACCAAAAATATAGAAAATGTATTAACTCATATACTATTTGGATTTGTCTCCATAATATATCATATTTTGTTTAATTTAATATCATCATTTTTTTTAAAAGATCACACTTATTTCTCATGCAGATGTAGTGATAATTTACTATATAATTCAAAAAAATTGAATAATGTAGAGTAAATATTAAACTCTTATATATAACTTGAGAAGCCCAAAAATTTATTTGACATCTTTCAAATTTATAATAGTATGGATATGAACTTCATTATTGTTTTCTGAAACAAATACTCAATTTCTTCTTTGTATGTCTTGTTTGAGTCTAGGTGATTTCTTTTCTAGTTTTGATGACAAAACTGATTTAATTTACAAAGTTTTATCCACGGGATTTTCAACCGATTTGTTGAGGTTTGATAATCAACTTGAGACATACATCATTGATATGCATAACGGTGTTGAATTTGCTTCTTTGAAAGGAATCAATAATCTTTAGAAAAGTTTGTTAAAAGTGGAAGACACATTATTTACCCATTAGTTTATCTTCTTTTGAAGTTAGTTAGCAATACCACTGTAGAAAGAGTTTTTTCAACTATTAAAATTGTGAAAAATAAGTTGCATAATCATGCATAGATGAATGACTGTCTATTTAGCGAGAAGTGATGAAGAATATTGGCAACGAATTGATCATTCAATGATTTCAAAATTTGAAAACAAATAGAGATTAATTATGAAATATAAAATTTATTTCATTAAATATATTTAAATTTTGTAATTTTGATATTAATATTTTCATCTTTTTATAATTGATGATATTTATTATTTTAATTTTACCATATGTTGCACACCCTACCTCTATATCCTAGATCCGTCACTCACTATCTATATGAGATTTTAGTTAATGTGTTCAAGGAAAGAATATGTAAACTTGTTACTTTGAATCACTTATTCAAATTGGGGATCTCATCATGTGATGCGACTTAATATTGTAGTTGTGGCGACTGTCACAGCTGAATCGCACTACAAATGTGGCATGAAATTGAATCATAATGATGAAGTCTCGCACCGGGTAGCATTTCGGTCGCATCAGACCTCATTGAATCACATCGAATTCAAAAATATTATTTTAATCATATAATAATTGATACTGTAATGACTACGATCTACATCACAATAATTGCAATTACCACAATTACAATAACTACATCTGTCACTATAATTGTAATTGTAACAACAATTTTAAAACAATGATCGGAAGAAGACAGAGAGTTGTGGTGTTGGTAACTCTTTGGACCATTTTGAAGAAGAAATGCTCCGGGACCAAGATAAAGCATGGTAATATGCAGGAAAAGGACTAGAAGATTATAAAGTACTAGAAACTTTAATTATATCTATCTGAAAATACTTACACGCTCATCATTTCATATTTATATAAACATGATATGCAATGTAATAGTTAACAATTTAGCGTCAACTATTTTAACCTTTTCATCCATGACAAAAGAGGCACGCCTGCATATCTTTAAAGGTTGTCCATTTAGTTGTATAATTTCATGTAATTAATTCAAAGAATATCATTTACAAACAAAGGATTTCACACACGTGGTTTTAGTGCTTCATTTTCTTTATATTAAAAAAATAGTTCATTTAAGGAGTGTATTAAAAATAGAAATATTGTATTTAAAAAGAGAATAGCATAATAAAATGATGCCTTTCATAACAACATCCTTTTATATAAATCTATGATTTAAGTATAATATTTGACCAGTTTCATATATTTTGGTTTATAAGGATATGTATATAATTAAGAGTAAATTATACTGACGTTTTCTGAGTTTTAGTGAAAATATATAAATTACATCTCCATTTTCACATACAATAAAACCCTCACAAAATGATGATACATGTAATTAAGTTAAACAAAATATGTCATATTATAGAAACAAATCCAAATACTACATGAATTAATATATTTTCATTATTTGTTGTTCGTTTCAAGTTTAAGATAATTAAATAATATATTTTTAGAATTATTGATGCATTTTGTAATAAACCAAAAATAATGAAAATGTATTCATTCATATACTATTTGGATTTGTCTTCATAATATATCATATTTTATTTAACTTGATTACATTTATCCTCATTTTTTATTTAAAAGATCACACTTATTTCTCATATAGGAGTACTCATTTATAATTTACTCCATAATTTAAAAATCCTTGAATGAAGTAGAATAAATTACTCTATAATTTAAGCTATTTCCAAGTGGCTAGCTTAATGGTGGGGTTATGGCACGTGCTTGATTGTCACAATTGAAGGCCTTCCATTCTGCACCAGTCAAACACAATCACCAAATTCTTAGAGAGTAGAAGAAGTATAAGGTTGTTGATTTGGTGGAAGAGTAATGTTATATTTTCCTACTAAATTCTCATACTAATCCTCCTACCCACAAAAAGTGACATATGTCACAAAGTAATACTTTATTTATTAGTGATTTGTTTACAAGTGACATATGTCACTTTCTTGTGGGTAGGAATATTAGTAGGAGAATATATCATTTTCCTTGTTGGAATTGGACCATTGGGATGAGGATCACCTGTCCCAAAATGGAGTCCTCAACTCTATCATAACAAATAACATTATGTCACGTCATTTAAAAATCTACATCACTTTTTACTAAAAATATATATTTATTCTTGTGACTTTTCATTTCCATTATCTAATTAACTGTGATAGGGTTGAGGACGTCATTTTGAGACAGGTGATCCCGAGTAACAAAGTTTAGGTCTTGGTCTCCTATATTGTTGTTAGGAGTAAGTTGCATCTTATTGGTGGCGATAATATCTAAAGCTAAGTTCAAATTTGATATTAGCTCTTTACTCTTGTATTAAATGTTTGTGCTCATTTTCCAATATCAGATCATAAGATTGGATGAGTTGTTTAATTCTATAGGATATGTATTTTTTCATTTGTTTGGCCGGTAGCGATAATACATATTTATAAAGATAAATTTGAGGAAAGGAAAACCAACTTTCCAAGAATGGCAACAGAGCGGATCGAGGTCGGGTTTATATTTTCCAAACCCCAAACCTGAATTCAACAAGGTTAAAAATAATATTACCATTCCTGAACACTATGGGAACCCGAAAATTTATTAAAGTTGTATTAATATGCAAATTCTACTCGTGTATTAAACAAAAATATGGAAATCCTACTGCTATATTAATATGAGATCATTGCACATACTGTAATTTACCTCAAAAGAATTGAGGGTCATTATGTGAAAAAATGGACACAAGACTTTGTAAACTAAAGACTTTGTAAACCTTAATATACAATAAGTTTGGTCATCACAGGTAATTTCCAAATCGTCATCTTGACAAAAGAAATGGTTCAACATCTTACAACATGGGACCACTGGAATTTACTTCCAAACACTCATTATGTAATCAAATACACAAGATTTTACTATGTTTTAGCCATGTGTAAAATATCCAAGCATCCTATAAAAGCAAATCCTAGTATGCATAAGTGGATTGTTAACATATTTTCTATTTTCAATTATTATTCACTACATAATTTTCAATAAATTCTGATCCCAAACATACTTCCTGTATCAGATGAATATTGTCTTAGAGATAAAGCTTTTGCTGAATTCAGCTAGTCAGTTACTACTTGCATAATTCGGCACAACAACATTCAGGACGAGTTCGGGGTAGGGTATTGACTATACCAAACTCGAACCCGGATTTTGATATTGGGTAAAACCTGTTGTGTCGGTAGCTCGCAACAATGACGCGAGATAATCTTTAATGGCTGAGTCACGACCACGTCACTCTCTTTAAGATGTTATGTGATACTGCCTCAATGTGCAAGAAGACTATCAACCACGCCGTCCCCAGGATAAAATAGTTCAGCTCTCTGTTATATGATTTCTTAATGCACTATAAGAATCGTTCTCAAATATACCCAAAATATGGCTTCCAGTGACAATTCCGAAATACCCACAATATTGACTTCCTGTGCCAATTCTATTCCCACAAACTGACTACCAATGTCAGTAATCCGAATTTCCCAAAATATGGTTGTCTTTGCCAATTCTAGTGTCACAGAAAGAAAGGGAGAGAAAGTTGGTCGAAAATGCGTCGACAGAATTATGGAGGGAGAAAGAAAAGAACAAGTAAATTCGTATTTGCTCTTGGTGCAAGAAAATATGAAGGGAGGAGGCTTCTATTTATAGCATGAGATTTTGTCAAAACTCTTGTATCCTCTAATGTGGGACTTGTGAGATTTTTTTCAAAATCTTCTAATGTGGGACTTGTGAATTTTTAAAAATCTTCCAATGTGGGACTTGTGAGTTTTTTCAATTTCACTACAACACAAGTTCCAATAATCCCCCACTTGAAATTAAAAAAAGTGATTTCCAGGAATTTATGTGGACTCAATAAGATTGTGCATAAACAAAGGTGTCGTTCGACTTCAACCTTTGCATAGTGAATAAGATCCAGATTTTACTAGAGTGACTCGTAGACTTGAACTCTATCTCCGGCATCAAACCACACACAACATTTTCAAAGGTGTATTCAATAAAGTCAATGCGATAAAGGTCATGCACGTCTATCTCGGTTTAGTGAACGCTCTAGAAATTTATGCCCCTAAATTTCATAGAAAGCGGCCATCACTTTCACTTTCACATAGGTGAGTCTATCAAAAGTACTCCTGTAGTTTAGGTACTCCACTCCGATTGGAGTATAGATATCATTAAGAGTTTAAACTCATCCTTACATATAGTGCAGGAATCATGCTTCTCATAATTTCATAGCATGTTCATTCTCATATCACTTCACAACTTGTTATTACCCATTGAACCTTCTTGGGATCTCCAGTCAGTTAGGTCGGGTTACCATCATGAGTGATCTTCGTTCTAAAGGCAATAATCCCATACGCTTAGAAGTGTTATGGACTTTCTCTCTAGCTAATAATTTCGTCAAAGGATCTGCTAATTATTCTCAGTGCGTACCTGATCCACTCTAACAGCTCTTGTGAGAGAAACTCTCTAATAGTGTTGTGCTTACGACGTATTTGTCGTTTCTTACTGTTATAAAAACGATTCTCAATCTTTGCAATAGTCGCAGTACTATCACAATGGATCAAAACAGCTGGTATCGGTCTTTCCCACATGGGAATCTCAGCTAGCAAGCTTCTAAGCCAGCTTGCTTTTTCACTAGTTGTTTCTAGTGCTATCATCTCAGCTTCCATAGTGGATTGAGCCAAAATCGTCTATTTCTTTGATTTCCAAGAAACAACCTCACCAGTTATGCTAAATATATAGTCACTGATTGCTTTGGAATCATCTGAAAGAGAGTCCAATCAGCATCGATGTATCCTTCTAGGACAGTTGGAAACCTTTGGTAATATAATCCAAGATTTATAGTTTTCTTAAGGTATCTCATTACCTTTCTATAGCATGCCAATGCTCCATACTAGGTCTACTAGTAAACCTGCATAATAGTCCCACAACATAGGCAATATCGGGTCTAGTGCAATCAGTGCCATACCGAAGGCTGTCAATGATGCTAGCATACTCTATTTGCCTTACACCTTCACCAGTGTTCTTAAAAAGTTTTACACTTGGGTCATATGGTGTGCTAGCAGGTTTACAGTCAAAGTATTTATATTTCTTCAGGATCTTTTCTACATAATGTGATTGATCCAAAAAAATTCTTCCTTTGACCTAGTAATTTTTATACCAAGGATTATATTTACCTCTCCAAGGTCTTTCATATCAAAGTTGTTACGCAACACTGATTTCACATTATTCACAACATGAATGTCAGAACCAAATATGAATAGGTCGTCTACGTAAAGACATATGATAGTGTAAATGTTATTTTCTGATTTGTAATAAATGTATTTATCACTTTCATTCACCTTAAACTCATTCGATATAATTAAGTTATCAAACTTTTCATGCCACTGTTTAGGTTCTTGCTTAAGACCATACAATGTCTTATCTAACTTGCAGACCTTATTTTCTTGCCATGGATTACAAAACCTTCAGGTTGTTCCATGTAGATTTCTTCTTCCAAATCACCATTTAAAAAGGCGGTTTTAACATCCATTTGATGTACTACTAAATCATGTATCGCATCGAGCGATATTAGTACTCTAATGGATGTTAATCTAGTAATAGGTGAAAATGTAACAGAGAAATCTAAATTCTCTCTTTATTTGAAACCTTTGGCTAGAAGGCGAGCCTTGTATTTATCCATTGTGCCATCAAGTTTCAGTTTCTTTTTCAAAACCCACTTACAACCAATCGATTTGCAACCAGGTGGCAAGTCTGTCAAATGTCAAGTTTTATTAGACTCTAGAGAATTTATCTCATCATTTATGGCTTTTTGCCATAAATCAGCATCCAAAGAAGTCAAAGCTTCTTGGATAGTTGATGGATCATCTTCCAATGTATAGACCATGTAATCAGGTTCATACTCTCTAGCAGTTCTTGTTCTCTTACTTCTTCTAGGTTCTACTTCTAACCCATTATCACAATCTCTAATCACAAGTGTCTGACTAGTTGATGTGCCCCCAGTATTCCTCAATTTAAAAGGAGTTTCTTTTCATTGAAGTCAGCATCATTAGACTCAATGATCACTTTAGCGTTAAGGTCATAAAACTTGTACACCTTGCTGTTCATAACATACCCAATGAATACACATTCATAGGCTTTACTAGCGATTTTAGCTCTTTTGGGGTCTGGTATCCAGACATAAGCCAAACAACTCCAAGTTCTGAAATAAGACAAATTAGGTTATCTATTCTTAAATAATTCATATGGGGATAGTTTGCTCTTAGTATTGGGGACTCTATTTAGCACATAACAAACCGTCAATAAAATTTCACCCCACCAAGAGGGTGTTGCAACAGAACTTAACATGATATCTACTACTAATTCAGTTAATGTTCTATTCTTTCTGGGAGGAATAGATGGCCAACTAAGAGGGTGGGTGAATTAGTTGTTTTAAAAAATAAAAAAACACTAGGAACTTTTCAGCTTTTTCTACTTAAGAACAAATTAACAGAGTTGTAGTGGAAGAAAGTTTAGTAGAAGAAGAAGAAGTGCATAAAACAAAAAGTGTAAGGATGAGAAAAATCACATCAGAAAATTATACTGGTTCACCTTCTACCACCGAAGGCTACGTCCAGTCCTCTTGAAAACCACAAGAGATTTTCACTATTGAATGAGTTTAACTTACAAGCAAAGTCACACCTAGACTCCCCCTAAGTTGTAACACTCACTCACTTCAACAAGATAGTACACCACTATCCTTGTTTTACAATGCCTCACTAAACCCTATGGTGATTACTTGAGTACAAGTATGAAGATAATAAATGGCTTAATGACAAACTCACAATGTATCTTAATGCCTTATGAAGTTTTTAGAATTCCAAAGAATATGAAAGTTTTTCTGAAAAACTTCAAAGTGTTCTTGAATAAAAACTCAGAAATTTGTTTCAAGAACTTGGATTTTTTAGTATAAAAGTTATGTTGTAATTCTGAGATCCTACAAGGTTTATATAGAGTTCCAAAAGGTGTTTAGAATCACTTTCAAAAGGTATAAGTCGTTTAGGAAAAGTTGAACCAAGTTGGAACACAATGGTTCAATTTAAAAATCAGATTTTCGCAGTAACAGTACGTGGTAATCGATTACTTATCCGTGGTAATCGATTACTAGTTGAAAAACAACTGATACTGACGATTTTTTGCTTGTGGTAATCGATTACCAATATGAGGTAATCGATTACCTTAGTTGAAATTTCATATCCAAAGTTGCTTAACGGCTAGTGGTAATCGATTACTTCCATAGGGTAATCGATTACCCTAGTTGAAATTTCATTTCCCAAAAATGCCGAGAGTTATGGTAATCGATTACTTACCCTGGTAATCGATTACTGCAATTAAATTTTGGATTTTAACTTTCAACAGTAAGTGGTAATCGATTACTACTACAAGGTAATCGATTACCCTAGTTATTTTTGCTTTTTCCCAACTTTTCAAAAATAACTTGGTTTTTCTTAGGAACTCTTATATTAACATAGATTAAGATCGTTATTCTTAAGGCATTATGATTTCTTATGAGTTTGAAATATATGCTACTAAAAGACTAAGACTCTTATAAAAATAAAATATACTTCAAGTTCTTTAAGTCTTTGATCTTCAATAGCTTTTCTTCTTTCTTTTGGTGATGTGCATTTGTCTTCATCAAAACCCAGTCTCGGTCAAGGAGCCAGATCATCTTCCCACTTTCTTTCAGCTTTACCATTCATTTTAGGTGAATACAATGCAGTTGTTTCATGAATAATGTCTTTTAATTTATAAAAATCATTAAAGATGCTAGAATCATACTCAGTGTCTCTATCGCTTCTGAGTTTCTTTATTATCTTATTAGATTGATTTTCCATTTCAGTTAGATAGACTTTAAACATGTCAAGTGCTTCACTTTTATTTTTCATAAGATATACAAAAGTGAAATCAGAGCATTCATCTATAAATGTTATAAAATATCGTTTACCAATTTCTGGTTAACGTTCCATCTAATTCACATATATAAGAATGTATCAATTCTAAAGGCTCAGATTTTCGCACTACTGAGTTATGTGGTTTTTTAGTTATTTTAGCTTGACTGCATGATTCACAATTTTCAAAATCATTTTTACATAACATAGGAATTAATTCTAAGTTGCTTAAATTTGAAATAACACGTTTATTTATATGACAAAGTCTAGAATGGCAAATAGAAAAATCACACAACATGTAAATGGAATCATAAATTTTATTAATAGAAACTTCAACATTTAACTTAATAGAAAAAAAAGGTTTTGTCACATCATCACTAGACACATGCCATATTCTCCTTCACTTTTTTCCCTCCTAAATATGTCTATACATTATCATGTTCCATCACACACTCTATTAATCCTTCATTTTTTCTATCAAACATTCAATCATATTCACATATTCTCATATTCTTTTTCCATCCAAAAATATTTCTTTATTTTCCCTAAATCAATTCTTATATTTCTTTATTTTCCCTAAACTCATATTCTGATTAGTAATCATATTATCATATTATGCACATTCCTTATTGTAAACACTCAATTTTGTCCTGTCAATATTTGTAAAAATAAAAAAATACAAAGTTTGAAAAAAAAACAAAAAAAAAAAAAGAATGACACCCCAAAACCAATTGTATCTTTGAATTTTAATAGATTTTTTTGAATTATTAATTTCCAGTTTTAACAATAAAGAAAATGGTTGGTGGTTATTGTTTTTAAGTAAAATCCTCATTAACATGTTGGTTATAAAAATTTAATAAGGATAAATACAAAGTGCATTCAACTAGATGAGGATTCTTTGTCCCTTAAACTTCCTGTCTCCCTGTCCTCACTAATCAATGTTTGTCAACAAATTAAAAATAACATTTCATTTTAATTTTGTTTTACAAAAATAATAAATTAAATCCACATGTCCATATATAAGTTGCCCAATCAGGTTATAAAGAAAGAAATGAAGAGTCAATGGGAAAATATTAAAAATAGGAAAGGATGTTAAGAAAAGGGAGAGACTGAGTGAGCAAAAAGTTACCTATCTCCTCTCATTACTGTGGCAGTTACAAATTGAAAATAATGGTTAATAAAAACGAGAAAAAGGAAATGAAGTGATGCTAATGAAAATACGTAGAGAAAGGAAAAGGAAGTGACACAAGAGAGAGGGAGAGAATGGGATCATAAGGAGTTATAAAAGAAAGGAAAGTGCAGTGGTATTTTGGGGGGGAACGAGAGGGAGAGTTTGCCTAACATATTTCCATCTCTCACATATACATAATGGTTGCTACAACTTCTACCTACTTAGATTCATTCATTCCAACAAAAACGTACAACTATGGCATCTTGCTTGGTGTGTATCATGCAATCCCTCAAACCCAACAGCCCCTCACTTCTTTTCAACCGCATTACACATTCTTGACCCACCTTTATTGCTGCCTTGCTTCCAACTGATAACAAAGAAAAGCACAACCATTAATATATTATCATCCTGCAAAGGGTACAAGCAGAACAACCTTTTATAGCTATCAATATTGTATTTTGGCATGGTGCAGACGTAAAGAGAGAATACAAGGGGTTTCTTGCATGGGAAATGGTTTGGCTCTTCGCAATATCATTCACCAGGGTAATGCTTTAGCCCAATGGTTCTAAGTACACCAACAATTCCTCTCTTATCCTAATGTATATGGCATATTTCATCTCAAACACAACACCCATCGGTTTCCCATTCTTGGTTTAACACATACATTCTCTCAACTTGAGTCCATTTTCTCTATCTCAACCACATGGGCATTTACATCTCACATGGGCGTTTTGTGGTTGTAAGTAGTGTCATCTTCAAAAAACCATGCACCCAATTCATAAAAAATAATGCATTCTTCCTCCTTTTAGATACTAGTCACCCGTTCAAGCACAAAGATCTTGAATTTGTCCTATTCGGGAGATGGGTTTCTCTAATAAGACCTCTTATGGCTGAGACGTATGTTTCATGGCATGATCGAGGTGGAACCTACAACACGTGGTGCTTGTTGCATCATTCATCTCAGGAGAATTTTAAAGATGTCGGGGAAGATGGCATGCCAAAGATGGATATACTGACGGCAAAGCAAAGAGAGGCATTTGAAATAGTCATGGACTTCTGTGATTCCATTTCTATGTTAGAGATCTTGGGAATATTAAGGTAGCATATGGTAATCACACCTCATCATGAATATTATTCTTTGACTTCACAAGCATTGACACAGGCTCCTAAACGTATTTGAAAGTGGATCAAATAGTGGCCATAACTCAGGCGTCTACCCGTCACTCACTGAAGGATGTATCGGTGGTTGTGATGCAAAGAAGAAAGAATGAGAGTAAAGTTATTTGGGATGAGGACTTTGAGCTAGTTGATAATAAAGAAGAGTGCAAAAGCATCTAACCAGTAACTCATAGAGGTAACAAATCATCAAATGTTCTCACTGACCAAAACTACAATATAGGGTTAGGTGATTTGGTTTGGCGTTAAGGGGTCACGTTGATGATTATAGATTAAGGTTTACTCCACCTGTTTATACCATGGACAATCAAGCATGTGTATTTGATGGAACTATGAATGGGTGAAAAATCATGAACATGGTCCATATGGTGCAGAAGCGGAAAATTCCTTGAGGGTTAGTAAGGATGATGAGGCACCTTAAAATTTGTTCCATATGATCCTCTGTCAAAGCTGCACGGAGTTATGAGTCAAAGCTCTTTTAGCTGAATGTGTGACGATGCATATTAGTGGAAAGAAGATCAAGGTTTCAATGAGGTGGTTTAGTCAGATAAGAATCATGCACTGAAGATAATGTCTTAGCACTTCAACATGAGAATTTTGGTGTGAGGAAAGCTATTTTCCAAGGGGAATTCCAAACGTCTCAACCAAGTACTCTATTTCTTTCAAGTTGCTAGGTATATATGTTATATGGGTGAGGATTTACTTACTCCAAGTGTAAGTTTAAAAAAATTTACTCCATATCTTAGCCATAAATTCTAGGAAAATTCAATGGTTTAGATCTATCACTAATTCAAACCATTGAATTTCCTAAAATTGATGGTTAAGATGTGGAGTAAGTTTAAAAAACTTACTCTTGGAGTCAATGGATCCCTCCTCATGTTATATTACTAGCATTGATATTAAAAATATTATAAATCTATTTTATTACTTAAACGAATTTTAAATGGAATTTGATAGTCCGGTCTACGGCCTGTGTTGTCTCTAACTTCTCTGAAAATAGGAACAAGGTCTACGACCAGTACCGTCTCTAAATTATTAATTACATATAAAAAATAACTTTAAATCTACTCTTATTACTCAACGAATTTTAATGGAATTTGATAATCCGGTCTACGGCCCTTGTTGTCTCTAACTTCTCTAAAAATGGGAAGAATGTCTATGACCAGTGCTGTCTCTAAACTATTAATTTTATATCAAAAATATTTTAAATCTACTCTTCTTACTCAACGAATTTTAATGGAATTTTTATAGTAAGGTTATGATCCATGTTTTATGTAACTTCTCTGAAAATGGGAACAAGGTTTACGATCAGTGCCGTCTCTAAACTATTAATTTCATATCAAAAATATTTTAGTAAAAACTTATTTTATTACTCAACCAAATTGATACCTTCAAATCAACGAAAACAACCAATTAATTTTCGAACCAGAACTACATAGCCTTGATTTCCCTATTGCACCTAGGGATACGTAGGAGCAAGATGAACTCTTGTGAGGCACAACAACAAAAAATAAAACATTTTGCTTTTATAATTGATTTTTTAATAAATAATTTTTAAGGGTATAAAAGTTCATGTTATTAGCGAGGGTACCGTCTTAATACGGGCGGACGGAGTGCTAATATCTTCCCCGATCCGTAATCGACTCCCGAGCTCAAAATCTCTCTTCAAAGACCAAATTGTCCTAATCGGGCATAATTTAAAGTTTTCTACGTTTTAACCGCAAAAACGTAGTGGCGACTCTAAATCAATTGGAAGAGGTAGAAATCGAGTTCGCCTCTCCCCAAGTCGCAGGATTGGTCTTCCAACCGAAAATCGAGTCGCGACACTTATAATATTGTGAAAGCAATCCTATTATTTTGTAGATCTATTCTTATTTTGTATATCTCATATTTAAAGTGCATATTTTTTTGTTCATTTTGTATATATGTTCTTATTTTGTGATTTTGTTCTTATTTTATCATTGATTTCCTTATTTTGTACATGTGTTCTAACTGATTTCATTATTTTGAAGATCTGTTTTTCGAATCGTTCTATTCGTTAGCTTCTTATAAGCAAGAGTATCATCCGCGAGTACCATCAAACCTTCAAAATATATGGTTGTTGGTTGTTTGTTTTCTTTTGTTATTAACTTATTTATTTCTTCATCATATCTCACTTTTATCATTTTCTCTTATTATTTTAAGTTTGGTTATACCTTTAAGTTTTTTTTTTCTTAATCTCTAATTTTATTTATATATCTTTTATTCAAAGATTCACTACTTTTCTACAACATATTTATCTCTTTATTATATTTTACCATAATTTTTTTCATTTGCATTTTGGTTCTCCCTTCAGAACATCTTCACATGTAAGTTTTCTCTATCTTCATCTATTATTTTATTTTTATACATTTTTTTATTCAAATAATCAAATTTTCATGAAATTTAATATAATCATATTCTTTTATCTTTGAGTCTATGTTATGGTAAAAAAAATTATTGCTATTTAATTAAAATATACTATGAATCCATTTTTTTCTTCATTTTATACTTTGATTGAATTTATTAACTATTACATATGTTATATATTTATTAAAAATGACATCATAATTTTTTAATACCTCAAAAACACTAATGTTTGGATTTTCAATGGACTATTTCTCATCTCACATAGGTGAATTTTATTAATTGTTAATAAAAGATAATAAAATGTCATAAATTCTAACATATTGTTTTCTTTTCTTTTTATATCCACACAAACTTTTCAAGTATTAAAATGATCATTTATATGATTTGTGAATAATTATGGAATAATAACGGTTGAAGAGGATTACTTTCGAGATTTAAGAGTAATTAATGTATATAATGAAAGATAAAACATAATAGGTAACAATAAACAGAATTCATAAGAGAATAGAAACTGCATAAGTGAATAATGATAATAAATATTGTTATACTATTATAATTTGTAATTGAATAAGTGAATAAATATCGATAGCGTTGAATAAATATCGCTAATCAGTTGCAAATTAATAATTAATAATTACTTTGAATAAATATCGCTGATCATTAAGAAAGAAAGAAAACTGATGAATATAATGGAATAAAAACACATATTGTCATTTAATGTGGTGCTTATTGGTGATATCGATGATGCTATTCAAGTTGAAAAATAATGTATAGTAATTAGTACATGCAAATTAGTATGTGTGCTTAATTTAAAAAAAACTAAAAATTAAATATAATGTTCTCATTTCCATTTATTAATATTGTTCATACATTTTCATTATTATCTTTAAAATATTTTAGCATTTTTTATCCTAAATAATCAAGGCCTTCATTATTTTGAAAATTAATCGAATTATATAATTACAACTTTCTTATTTCAATGGTCATTTATTACTAAAATTTCATTTATATCTATTAAAATATTATTATCAAAGTTGTCACACTAAATGATTAAATCCATATTTATTTTGAAAAAAATATAAGTAATTAATTACAATTTCCTTTTTTTTTACTTTAAAAAAATATATGAAATAATAAATCAATTATACTAACAATTAATAAGAAATAATATTCTAGAAATAAAAGAAATTATAAACAAGTTACATTAAGAAATAATTACAATAAATCATAAAACTAAACAAGTTCTCCATATGTAAGTCTATATTAAGAATGATAAATATAAGTTTTTATTGTATTTATTAGTTAATAAAATATATAGACCATAAAGTATGAAAATCAATAAAAAAAAATACAAAAATATATAGCTAACATGTCTTTACGAAACCATACAAACGCGCAAATAACGTATATGTTCTTAACCATATGAATGCACATATAATGTGTGTTCTTAATCACATGACAAAAAAATATCGCATCGTGCAAATGCATGAGTTACTTGCTATTTATTAATAAAACTCATCGATATTCTTTATATCTTTGGTTTATTTGTTAGGATGAGAATTCACGTACTCAAATAGTAAGTTTTTTAAAGTTAATTCACAGCTTAGTCATCAATTTTTGGGAAATCCAATGATTTAGATCTACCAACTAATTCAAACCATTGGATTTCCCTAGAATTAATGGTTAAGATGTGGAATAAGTTTAAAAAACTTACTCTTTGAGTCAATGGATCTCTATTCGTTTTGGTAAGAAAGCAACATTCTCTGATTAAGTTACATCATTGCTTGATATGAATATCATTGAATCAAAAGTAAATTACATTGACACCCCCTGAATTTTAGTGAAATTACACAGACCACCCCTCCATTTTTTACTCCTACAAAAAACCCTAATTTTTGTACATACATTACACAAACTATCCCTGCATGTGAAATAAGTGTGATTTTTTTACAAAAAATAATGAAAATGTGTTGACTCATATACTATTTGAACTTGTCTCTACAATATATCATACTTTGATTAACTTCATTACATTTATCATCATTTTTTATGTAAAAAATCACACTTATTTAAAGTTTCAATGTAATGTATGTACAAAATCTAGAGTTTTTTTATAGGGGTAAAAACTGGAGGATAATCTATGTAATTTCATTAAAACTCAAATGGTGTTAACTCTTCGATCAATTAGATTGAAGCACCAATTCTCCATGCCTTTATTTTTATATAATTTTCCTTATTTGGACTCTTTTTCTTAGCTAAGAGACCCTTAATATTTGAATCGTTTTTTCATCCGCAAATAGTACGTTAGTATTTGTTGTGGGCGAGACTTGAACTTTCAACCTTTTTCATTCCACCCATTCTCCTTAACCAGCAAACCTGAACCACCTTATGACTCTCTTGTTATTTTTTAAAGTTTAATATATGTGAGGCTCTAATCCACAACTTTTTTCACTTTATTCCTTAACTCTCCACCTTAACTAAGGTGGAAACAAGCTACTATGTCTATCAGGGGCCTAGTACCTAGCATATAACACGTCAGGCCATGCATTTTTCAGGTCAGGTTTAGGCTTCTCCAATAGTCTATTTAACATAAATAGGTCAGACTCGGACATTTTAAAAAGCCTATTAAGTTTAACAGTCGGCCTATGTAATGTCATTATATATTTATAAATTATTTTTTATAATATGTACAAAACACTAAATAATAAATTTTGTATGTAAATTCACTCTACTATGTTATTTAATAATTGAATATTTAGTTGTTCAGACTTGGTCTTAAATACAAAACTTAATCATGTTAAACATTACCGCAATATCATATTTTATTATGATATTAAAATGCATTGTTTTGTATCTTTTAACATCAAGGGCACCACAAATCTTTCGAATACATTTCACAATATTGGGAGGTTATGGAAATAATTGTGATAACAATTTAAAAAATTTCACACTAATTGCTATAGTTATAATAATTTTTTCTAGTTTGTACATAATGTGTTTAGTTCATTACCTTAATAAGCATTTAAACAGACTAACAAGTCATACCAGACTTTTAAACAAGTCAGACCTAGACTTTGATTTTTTTTAAATAGGCTAACCGACCAAATCAAACTCTTGTAGATTCAGTATGTTTAAGACAAAGTCTGACCTAATCTGTTTCCACCCCTAAACTTAACCATTCTTTGGATGGTTGATATTTTATTGTATGCTATTTTCTTTAAGCAATTGATTTTTCCACTAAATTGTTTTATAGGTCGCTACCTTCATGAGCATTGTTGCTTAAAGTCTTTTCAAGGATGTTGGGGTTAATTAAATGAGTACCTTTGTAAGTTGCGTATGAATTAGGTAGCTTTTGAAAGAGAAAAATGTGTAAATTAGAAGTTAACCTAATTCTACATATTATGATTTCTAAAGTAGTTAGATAAAAAATATATAATACTTATTCAATATTAGTGTAAATATTCATACACAGTACATAATTCACATCATTCATGTATATTACATATATTTAAAATTAAATAATAATTAAATATAAATGATAGATAATATAATAATAATCAGGATCATCCTTGGACACATATTTCAAGTGTGACCGCCCAAGACCTACTATGATAACGGCCCATTTTTTTTTTAAAAAATAATTAAATATTTTTATTTTTATGTTTTATTTTATTAATATTTTTATTTTTATAAATGATATAATAGTTAATATACTTTATAGTTCTATTTTAAGTTTATTTCATAATCATACATGATAATATAAACAAGACAATTAAAACTTTAAGACTAGTCGTAATTTGAATTTATAAATTGATGTTTTGTTAAACATTTGATGTTAAATTTCAACTAGTGGATCTCCAACAAAATTATTTTATTGGTAAAACTTTGACACATTAAATGTAAAAACCTGTAGTCACAATTTCTCCCATTTCCATGAGAAATTGTCTATAAAATTTATTTTAATAAATTTAGGACCCATATTTTTTTTATCTGTGTAGGGTCTCAAATATGTTAGGATCAATAATAACAACATTATAAAAATATTCTTACATTTTCATTAAATATAATTTTTTATCATAAAAATCAAATTAAAACATGTTTTATTGGAATTATACCCTTCTCACCACATTTCTTGTAAATGGATTACCAACAACCATTTCAATTTGTGAATATTATATCAATTACCAAAAACCATTTGCATAAAAAGTCAAAACTTTGACTTTCATTATGATCCAAAAGTCCTTAAATTCTTAAAAACATTGCATCAAGCCTATCAATTACCAACAACCATTTGAATGAAAAAGATTAAAAATACAATTTTGACTTTCAAGATGACCCAAATGTCCTTATATTCTTAAAAGTATTGCATCAAGCCAACAACCTTTTTCCTATACAACGGTCTTCAACTCTTTATTGGGCCCACTGAAGCTCATTTGGTCTTCGTGCCCTCTCTTGTAGGGGTTGTTATGATTGTTAGCACTAATCATCATTTTCTCTTTCACATCCTCTTTTTCTTTCAACCAAACCCCAAACAATTTCAAACTTACACAACTACCAGTTTCACCTACCCCATTTTCTTCATTATCAACATCATCAAAACGCACCGTATTGAGGCTGGACCCACACTTACCCTGTTGAATGATACGGTTTATCTGATCAGGTCCCACATCGAAAGAGTTCCTCATAAATTCCACAAGCTCATCACATTGTTTTTTTGCACGTGCTAACTCGCAACTCAATTTCTCATTGTCCTTCTTCAATTTCTCATTCTCACATGATAAATCTCTTGTTGTTGCATCCTCCATGGACCCTGTTGAGGTGGACCCCATGTCATCGGCACCGGAATTTGCCGGTGGATTATTGTCGCCGCAGCCGCTACCGTCGCTGGATTTTCTGGTCGTTGAAACTGTCATACGCCGTTTGATTTGGATGATTAGCTCCCTGTGTCCTCGCTTGAAATGTTCGTTGCTGAATTCCCATTTGTCGGGAACTGTCTTTCGAAATCCCTGAAATATTCAAGAACTAGAAGTTTTAATTCCCCCTAAGCTATTTTCAGCAAAGTTACAATGGAAGTTACTAGTAGATTTTTTAATAAGTAGCATAGTAAGATCGGTTACAAAAAAATGTGTTAAATATGTTAAGATATCAAAACATTAGAAATTGAAATGATAAATATGATTCATATGCATATAATGTAATTAAATCATTCCATCATTCATTTATCGCTTTATTTATATTTTTAGTAAATCATTCATTTTTACTTATATTTAAGAGTCAATGATAATTAACTATAAATAATAGATGATCTTAATCCAATAATAGTGTAAAAATCTACACTATCGGTGTGTACTAATAAATAAATATCATATCAATCACCTGCTATGAATTTGAAATAAACTTTTGTGAAGATTTAATTAGTATATCTTAGATTATGTAATAATTTCTCCTAAGTGAGTCTTCATCGATGGCTCAGATTTGTCCAACACGGAAGCCTCCTATTTTATAAACTACCTGAAAGTGAAAAATAAAAATACTAAAAATATATGCAATTTGTTTCAAAGCATGGACTTAGTTAATTAAATATGTTTTAATGCGACCATTGAAGGCTCTTCTGTGTATCTCTTCTATAAAAAGGCATGCAAGTTCCTTCTTTTGAGTAATGACAGCACAATATTCTATTTTTTTCTTGGTCAAAATATTTTTTATATTCATTTAAGCAATCACTAATCAATTCAATTTTATGACAAGGAGATCACTTGTTACGCGATTGATAAAAAAATATTGAAGGAACTAATGGGATGTACACATTGTTTTCATTTTATTTAGAGAGTCACGTGATAAGGGACCTATTAATGTATTTAAAATATCGACATTTGAGCAATTACAAATTTGTATGATGAGTAGGGATGGCAATAAGACCGGACGGGCATGGAATAATGCATACCCGTGTCTATATCCACTTTATTTATGGGTACTAGTGCGGATACTAGTGCGGGTAGCGGGTACCCGCTTCCCGCGAATACCCATCGAATTTTCAATTTTAATTATATTTTTATATATTTTAAAATAATTAATATATATATATAACTATTAATTAAATAATATGAACATGATAATTTTATGACTATAGTCTCATCACTACATTTTATTATAAAATAATAATAAAATAGACAAATATAATATTAAACTAATAATAATTAAGTATAAAATATTTAATTAAAATATATATGTGGATACCCACGAGACGGGTATCACGATACTTATTTCCACTCATGAACTATTTTTGTAAGTACCCATTGCGGGTATTTCAACAGATACACACGAGTCCAAGTATTTTTGTCATCCACAATGATGATGTCAAGACATGTATGAAAAACAAGTTGAGATCACAAAATAATTTCTTATTCTTATTTAGGATTATACCAAATATCAATATTTGGCCCTTATTTATTTACATTTCGGATGTGCCTATCCTACAAATCATGAGTTTTGGGATTAATATTTTCCTAGTTGGATATTAGAGGAATTAACTAGAAAATTTGGGATAAAATTTAAAAGCGTAACTTTTGAACATGTCAAAGTGTATACTTAGTAAGACAACCCATATTATAAAACTAAATTTAGGAGATCATATCATATCACAATAACAAGATTTGGATCAATCATACAACATGGCAAATATGTAAACATATAATTCAAGCAGCGTGTATGAAATGGCAAAATGTGCATCTTGTTTCGTATGAAAACGAAATATAGAGTAACAATAATACAATAAACTTGATATAGAAGAAATGAGAAAGTTAAATTTTACGAGTAGACATGTTGACGATATATAACATTAAAAGTGAGTTTAGAGGGAAAATTAGAATAGCACTTATTGTAAAAAATAACAGTAAAAATATGTATTTTTGGTGTTTAGACATGTGTAAAATATATCATTAGAGGCCAAAGTAAGGTGATTATATTAAATGAATATTAGTCCATTTTAATAGGTAGAGAGACCATGAAAAATCATAGAAATGATAAGAAAAAACATAGAAATCGATATTTTATAAATAAATAAACATGATTTAATTATGATTGAAATTCAGAAATCAATGTACTATTATAGAATATTATAATTTTATATTTAAGTAAACCTCACAAAATATAATGATTTGATATTGAAGTAAATAGAAAATAATTCAAAGAAGTCGGCAAAATAAAAGCTCAACTACCGCGCCATAAAATAGGTTCCTTTTTCTGTAAGGAAAGTAGGCAACAACCCTTGCCATTAAACAAAACTTAAAATTAAAAATAGATTAAGGTTTAATAATTAAAACAATAAATCATACCTACCAACTCCACTATCTAGTGGAACAAAATCAAATTAAAAACGACTCTTATGCATTTTCAAATATAAATTTTAAATTTATATATAATCAGTGTACCATTTATCATTCATATATATTACATATATTCAATAATAATAAATATAAATATTAAATGATCGTTAGTATATTTTGTTCTCATTTAAAATTTACACATTATTAATTAAAAATCATTTTATCTTAGGAAAACCTACCACTATAAGTCTGTAATGAAATTTATTTATTAAATAAAATTTACTAATATAAAAAGAATTAACTTAATAATTACATAAAATTTAAATTTGTCCAACAGAACACCACAAATATTTTATCACTATTTTAATATAAAAATATTTGCCTTTTTAATTCATTTAGTAGGAAACTTTTTATTTTCGATAACGATAAATATATTTTTGCATATTTTTTTTATTTCTTCTAGATTAAAAGCACTTTATAGGCTTTTCCCTTTGAAGGTGGAATTCTTCTGATTAACCCACCTAACCGATAAGATCGATTAATAGGCCAAATATGCAGTCTAAGCAACTTGTGCTAATTACCAAACATTAATAGGTACTTTTACTTTTTCAGCTATCTTTCCAAAATTTACAATTATTTTAATAATTAAAATCAGAGCATGTGCAATAAAATTCTAAAGAAATAAAATGTGTGAAAAAAGCTATTAAAAATCGATCAAATAAGGATGGTTTAATAAACAAGGAACACGTTGAAAGCAACCATTCATGTTACTTTATATTACAACCCACTTTGAAGTTCATTATAATATTCCAGTCCCTCCCCGGATTTTCTCCATTAATGATTAATAGAGAAACAAATAATATGTAAAACAAATGTGACTAATTGCAATATCTTAATTAATCCCATGTATTTTCAAATTACAAAACACAATTTAGATTTCTATATATAAACATCAAACATGGTAGCGTCACTATACCAATTCAACAAAAGTCACGAGCAAACAATTTACCATCTATCTAACCATATCTAACCATAAATCAGCATGCTGCAATGATCCAAATAAAAAAAAAAGGGAGGGATCCAATTACTCCAAAAAACACTTACTCTTCATCTTATCCATCCAATCTTGAAAAATTCAATGTTTAGATGTACTTATCAATTCAAACCATTGGATTTCCAAGAATGAATGGTCATGATGTGGAGTAAGTGTTTTTCCACTTACTCTTGGAGTAAGTGGATCCCCTAAAAAAACATATTATACATAGTCATCCATTGTTGGAAAATCCAATAGTTTGAATTGATAAGAATATTTAAACCATTGGATTTTCCAATAATAAATGATTACAATGTGAAATAGGTTTCTCCACTTACTCTTGAAGTAAGTGAATCCCCTCCCATATATAATCATTTCGTCTATCGCTAATAAATAAATGATGAATAATATATAGAATCACTGCTTATATAAAAAAACTTTACATTATATAAATAAAAGATGTGAAGAAACACTTACATAGGTATTGAGCTGTCGAACAAAGCTGGAGAAGTTGTTGTGTTTGAAATACTTAGGAAGTAAGTGACTAGAAAAATCAGCATGTTTCCACACAACAAAAGTGTTACCACTTTCACTCCATGATATCAATTCATCAGTTTCAGAATCACTCACCATCTGAAATGTCTTCATCAAGAACGGTGCAGGGTGCATTTTTTTATTCCCGATCTACCCTTCACCTACCTCACAAATTCCCTCTTAAAAAAACTATTTTTATGTAAATTTGATGTAATAATAATAACAAGGCAAAATAATAAAAATATCAAATTTTGAAAGACGATTAAAGAGAAGAACTAAAAAGAAGAAGTGCTGTTAAGAATTCCCAGTCCCAACAATAAAAGCCAGAGAGGAAAAAGTGAGAGTGAAACAAATTATGAAAAGGGTTTTTTGGGAAATCAAAATCCATAGGTCCAAATTAAATTTTGGAAATGAATTTTGGTTATAAGTACCATAACTTCTTCAAGAGGAACATACACATAGAAAAAGAAGAGAGGGTTAAAAGTATAGAGAATAATATGATTCTTCTTCTTCTCCATTCTTTCTTCTTTATAAATAAATGTACGCAAAGAAAGAAAAAACAAATCAATAAAAATGACGTGGGTTCTAGAATTTTTGAGAAGATAAGTTAATTATTTAGAATCAGACCAAACAAAACAAAAGTAACCCACTTTTAGAGATTCTTGGTCCCACGCCTCTGACTTGAGTGAAAAAGCGGTTTTATTTCTTTGGATTGGATATTAATTAATGAATTTATTATCTAGAATAATAATGTAAATTGTTTTATATGGTCAACACTAATTTATTGGTATGGTATTATATTAAAAGTAATATATGTATTTGTTAGAAGATATATTTATCATATAAAAATTTATATTATATATATATATATTAATCTCTTAATTAATTAATTACCAAAATAGCTATTTAATAAATTTTATTAACTTTTTTGGTATAGATAAATTACATTATCTACCAACAAGATATGAGTTTAATAGTGTAAGGTCCGCTAGATAGTCACGCACCTCGAAAAATGTTAGTTAAGATGATTATCTATTTCTTTTAAATATATATATGTATCCTATAAAGTTTTTACAATTAACAATACATTATTTATATATTTATATGTATTATTTAATAGTTAATAATAATTAATACAGGATAAAAATTAACAAATAATCTAAAATGTTTTTTACTATAAGTGTATAAACTAATTGCTTTATCTATTTACTGTTGCCGACTAAAATATAAGCAAAAAAATAATTAGAATGTAACTGCATATTAAGAATGTTACTTAAAATATCCCTATATATAAATTTCCAAAATTTCTCTTTGTATTTGAATACATTAAAATAAATTTTGGAATAACCTGAAAAGTATTTTAAGGATTAATATTTTGATATTATTTAAAATTATTCATATTTTAGATAGATGCATATACTTTTTTTCTTATATTATGGATGGAATATGTTTGAATTGACAATCATTTTTTCTACATATTTCCTTATATATTTTATTTTTTTGAAATATCTTAATATTTTTTCTTAAGTATGTAATTAGTTGGTTATTTTATTTTGTTTCTATGATCATATACATATATAGATGTAGATAATTTATTCTATTATCAGTTAAATATAAAAGAACATATTAAGAAATTTGCAATGTGTTTGGTGCAGGTAAAAACACAACAACACTAACAAAATTAATAAGAGATTATTAAAACAGGTTAACTGCTAAGTGTAAAATGCAAGTAAAAAGTGATCTAGACGGTTATTACTGAATCCTTCCGCATATATAATGGGAAAATATTGAAATATTAATGGCCCTTTTTTTAATGCAAAACACAATAACTTGATATAGTGTATTTGAGTAAACTTGTTAGATACATGCAATAAAAAATTTAAGTTCAATGAATCAATCATCAAAATAAAACATAGAATAAAAAGTCACTGTCTGTTAATAATTTTTCAATAAATTCAGTTTTTATTATTGATTAAAATAAAATCACAATGAAATGGTAAATTAAAATAAGATCAAACTATCAAAAGTAAAATCAAGTGAAAAATGGTTTACATAATATAAATATTAGGAATGACAATGAGTCTAGATGAGTCCAGGTAGTAAATTACTCGGACTCACCCTTTTGTTTCATTTTTAGACTAAGACTCATGCTTATACTCGTTGCTATTTGTGGGTCTTTGGTACTCTATAGATCCGTGATATTCCTAAATTCAAAAAATATTAAAAATAATTGCAATTAATTTATGCATCTGTATGTTTATTTCATACAATTTTATATGTTATTCAGACAATTAATAAGAGAGAGAAATTATAAAATAAAATTTAAAGTTTTAAACATAATTTAATTTGATTATTAAATACAACTCATTTTAGTTAAACAATAATAGAAAACAACTTCAACGTTAAATAATATAGGGAAAGTGTTTTTTTAGTTGGTATAGGTTAGCACTGTGCACCAAAACTTTTGGACAAAATTAACCCACATATTTTAATTGTAAAAAAATTAATAACAGAGGTAGTTTATAATTTTCATCACAAAAAACATATTCTTCATCCCTAACCTTCTCCCCCATCCCCATTAACCAACTCATCCCAAAACACCAAAAACTTCTTCATTACCACTTGAACCTCCACACACCAAGTGTACCACTGCACCACCACACACCGCAACACAACACAACACTACATCGCCTCACCGTCGCACCACCTCACACCGCAACATACCACTGCATCGCCTCACGGTCGCACCACCTCACACCATCATCTCTCTCCCAAACAGAAACGGAAATTACACCATGCCACCCTCAAGCAGTGCACAAATAACCACAAAACACCCCCAAATAGTCTCAAACAGCCCCAAAATAGACACAAAAGTGATGAAAAATGTTTGAATTTTATCAACAAGGCATTCATATTCAACCACAAAAAATAAAAAATAAAAAAATAAAAAAGACACCCCAAATTACATTTACCCTATTCACATGGACATAGATCCATGTAGATAGCAACACCCGACCAAGTTTTTGGCTTTCAACATCAATATAGAATTCATAGCATAAGGAAGGTGATGAGTAATAAATTAATTTACTAGATATGAAGAAAGAGAAAATGGGGTAAATAACAAAGATGGGGTAGAAATGGGTGAAGGAGTTTTTGATGTTGTTGGATGAGTGAGTTAATTGGGGAGGAGAGAAAATGTTATGGATGAGCAATATGTTTTTGTGTGATGTAAATTATAAAATTACCACTGCTATTAATTCTTTTACAATTAAAATATGAGGGCTAATTTTGTCCAAATTTTTTGGTGCACAATCCTAACTTACACCAACTAAAAAACTACTTTCCCTATGTTAGCAAAACCCATATATATATATATATATATATATATATATATATATATATATATATATATATATATATATATAAGGAATAGAAAGTCCAGATACTCGTGGATTTGAGCACCTTATTACTCGGACCCAGAGCCATTGTAAGATCAAGATGACAAACTAAGGGGTGAAATAGTTTTCTTATCAATGTCAAAAAAAATTGCACTTAGAGTTTGTAGCCATGTAAATGTTACAGAAAATTAACCAAAGTGCATAATGTAAAATGTAGAGAGTAGAGAGTAGAGAGTAGAGATACACCAATAATTATATAATAGTTCACATTCTTGTCCACCAAATGTTACGTCCAGTACTTTTGCAGCACAAAAGATTTTCACTGATATTCTGAGATGCAATTGCAAATCCCATCCCAAGATTAAAAGTACATTACACACTCACCAATATTTCACACACTTAGAAGAACTCCTCTTATAAGCAACACTCTTCCCCTTCCCACCACTCGTGAAAAGCTTACTACAAATATATGAAAAATATAACTACGGCAAGGATTCCCTTACATGATATAACAATATTATCATTTGCAATCCTTAGTATATTTCTATATAAGAAGTACACAATGCTCTTAGTGTTTAAGGTATGAAAAACTCAAATAAAAAATGTGGTTGCAACTTCAGAAAAATATGACAGTTTAGAACTCAAGTTGCAAGATCAAAGTGTAGAAATTGTTAGAAAGATTGTGTGAAAGTTGTATATGAAAGTTCTATTTCGAAATGGATATACCATGACCTTTAAATAGGCTTCCAACCACCCATTATACCCAAAGATAAAGATACGAGACGTTTGAAATGAAACTCATTCATTTTGGATGAAAGATGTTCAGTTTGGATTTAAAAATCTAGTGTAACAACTATTTGTAATCGATTGCAACAAGCAGTAATTGATTACCCAAATATTTTGTGCAACTGAGTAATTAGTTACTCTGTGTTGTTTTTGTTGGGTAACCTGTTACTAAGTCTCAGTAACATGTTACTCATTGTTACACATTCCAAGTAACCTGTTACTCAGGTTCAATAACATGTTACTTAGATCAAGTAACCCTTTACTTAGCATTTTGAAAATTGATTTCTTTACACTCTATGTTTCCAATTGATTTCAAAAAGGTTTTCACTTTGATATGAGTATTGCAACTAAGTATATATAAAAAATTAAGGATAGAAGTACCAAACTTAGAAGACTTATATAATCTAGAATATTTGAAGCCTTGTCTTCTATGTCTTCAATGTCTTCTTCCTTTTTCTTCTTTTTGGTAATCCATGTGTCTTCATCAAAAATGTGTTAATGTCAAGAGCAAGATATTCTTCACATCCAACAAAGAGTCTCAAACTCTCTGGTCTCGATACTCACAAGTCCAAAAATATGGACTCAGACCCAACCTATTGTTGATATTTTTCCGGGTACAGTGAGTCCAAATACCCATTGTCATCTCTAATAAAATGATACATCTTCTTTCGGTATTTATTATTCAACTAGTAAGTATTTCAATCATTTTGTGTATTGTTAAATTTAAAATAAAATTTTGAAATCGAAAATAAATTCTAAATTCATATTTCAATTATTATTTTTGATTAAATTTCCTTTTTCATTACCGATTTCCATGATATGTAAATAAATTAAAATTAACTTATCTTTCAATTGCTTTTTAATTTAAATTAAAGGTGACGAATAACCATTTAAAATAAATGTAAAAGGCAATAATTTAAAGAACATAATAGTATTCATATAGTTATCTAATTGAACAACAATGAGTCCTATATTAAGATTAGAAGTTAATTTATCATACCTTATAACAATTCTAAATGACACGAAATAATACTTACTCATTGATTTACGACTAGATCGCTATCTTTAAGACATTTCATGGTATTGCCGAAAATGTGCCAGCATAATATCAACCACGCTGTCCGCATGCTAAAACAATTCAGTTCTCTATTATCGGGTTCCTACTGCACTATAAGGATTGATCTCGAATACACTCATAATATGACTACCAATGTCAATTCTCGAAGTACCCATCGTATGACTAACCGTGCCAATTCTTTTTCCACAATCTGACTACCATCCCCAGTTCTCGAAATTCCTAGAATATGGATGTTTGTGCCAATTTTTAGTACCAAAGAAAGAAAAAGAGAAAAGTTTGTCAAAAATGCGTCAGCGAATATTATGAGGGAGAAAGAAGTTGACGTATAGAAAGCTCAACTTGGGACAAGAAAATATGAAGGGAAACATTCTTTATTTATAGCCTGAGGCCTTCAATGCCTACATCTACATTCATCCGACGATCCAGATGGGAGATGCACCCCCAACGGTCAATGATCCCCAATGGTCATATTCCCAATGACCATATTCCCAACGATCATATTCTTTATTTTCCTTTACTAGAGTTTTTTTTTTCATTTCACACCCCAAAAAATCCCATAAATGGCCACATTAAAAGCAAGTTCCAACAGTCCTTGAAATTAAAAAAAGGATTTCTGGGGATTTCTGTGGTTCAATAAGATTTGTGTAAACAAATGTGTCATGTGAATTGAACCTTTGCATAGTGAGTGAGTCAGTCTTAAACTCTATCTCCGACATTAAACTACACATAACCTTTTCAAATGTGTATTGTGTAAAGTGTGTTCGTTAAAGGTCATACAAGTCTATCCCATCATAGTTAACGCTCTAGAAATTTATGTCCATAAATTTCATAGGAAGCGACCTCACTTCCACATTCACATAGGTGAGTCTATCAAAAGTACTCATATATTCTAGGTACTTCACTCTAATTGGAGTATAGATCTCATTAAGAGTTTAACCCATCCATACATCTACTATATGAATCATGCTACTCATAATTTTATATCATGTTCATTCTCGTATCATTTCACAACTTGTTATTACCTATTGAACCTATTTATTGTGATAGAGTTAACATCATGAGCGATCTTCGTTCTAAGGGCAATAGACTCATACTCTTAGAAGTATTATGGACTTTCTTTAGCTAATCCTTTTGTCAAAGGATCTGCTAAGTTATTCTTAGTGCATACATGATCCACTCTAACAGCTGTTATAGAGAGTAACTCTCTAACAATGTTGTGCTTATGACGTATTTGTCATTTCTTATTGTTATAAAAACGATTCTCAATCTTGCAATAGTCACGATACTATCACAATGCATTAACACAACTGGTATCAATTTTTCACATGGAGGAATCTCTGCAAGCAAGCTTCTCAGCCAACTTGCTTCTTCACTAGTGCCATCATTTGACCTTCCATAATGGATTGAGCTAAAATAGGCTGTTTATTTTAGTTCCAAGAAACAGCCCCAACATCTATAGTATTCTCATTGTTTGACATGTATCTTATTTATTTTTATATTATTATAAAAAAGACACATGTCAAACAATGAGTGGATATAAGGAAATATGTTGTATCATGATATGAGGATACACTTTAGTGTGATTTTAGTAACATGCATATGTGAATAGCAAATGGTATATGACCACCTTATGGAAGAGTCAATGTTGTACTTCACTCCCATGCATTGTCCAACTCCTGTGCTAGTTGATAACTGTCCAGTAATAATAAAATAAACAAGTTTGGAAGGGTTTTTACTTCAATGTTCCAATGTCTCCATTATCTACCAGTACTCTCTGATAAAAGGTGAAATAGTTTGACGTAGTTAATTTCCATATCCTTTACTAGTAGAAAATATTTTAAGTTTACTACAAGCAGCCTTGTCAAGGAAAGAATAATAGAAACTTACATAAAATCAATCATTGAGAAAAAGAAGGTCTAAAATACTAAACTCCATAAAACTAGGGATAGCTAATATTTTATTAGGTCTGATCTGAGTAAGTAAGAAACTTCTGAATCTAATCTAAGAATAATGATAAACTCATATTCCGTTGAGAAGAGATGAATTGTTAAGCATAAAAAAAAGTAATATATACTTCAATAGCCATGGAAGTAAAGTCACATGACCCTTCCCCATTTCAATGTTGGTATAAGATATATTGGATTGTGACAAGGAACTGATATCCTCAAACACTTCTCCAAGTCTGTCCCGAACCAATTAAAATTAAGCAAAAATAGAAAAAGTCATGATTATTTAATTTTTTAATTGATGTGATATTTTGATTGGTTTGGGACATACTTGGGGACAACATATCCTTCTATATTGCAGTGTCACACCAGCACTCAAATATCATTAGCAGCCTTTCCTTTTTTCCTGCCATGCAGAAAAAACTAAGATATTTAAAAAAATCTCAGAAAAGGATGGATATTGAAAATTGAAGTTTCTAATAGTATTTTCTCAAGGTAGTGGAATTTCTATACTTGTGCTAAAACTACTGCAATAGAACCTAGTGAATCTGATTACCATTCTTCGTCTCAATGCCAACTTAATAAAAAGTTACAAACTTACAATCCATTTTATTGCATGTCAAGAAAGATAGATTAAATAATCAATAACTAAGAAGTAGAAAGTATTCTTCATCTCAGCACCAACATCTGAAGACACAGTATTGTTTGTGTCCCAAAAATACTCGGTACCTTTCAGAATACTTTAAAGTAAGCTTCACAGTGATATTGGTATAGAAGTATTATTTCAAGATTATAAATACAGGTCAAAGAAAAGACATACATAAGGCTACAATACAAGGCCAATGGCCAACATAGTCAACAGATTATATGTCACCAGACATAATACTGTTAGGTGTGAAGATTACCTTATTCATAGGGATAATTGAATTTTTTTTACTCTAAAGGGTAAAGAAATGTTATTTATACTTTTCATCTTAAAGATTTATTGCACTATCGTATAAGTTTCCAATCGGTCTGCTATTTCATATTGAAGAAAAAAGAAATGTAAGAGTCATAAAATATATATGAAACTTGATAGCATAGCAATATATGGAGAATTTTCGTGCTAAAAGCTTTCTCTAAATGCCTTAATTTCATCATCCACAAAATTTATAACATTACTGGAGAAGAGTTTCACTCCTGCAATTCATAATAAATCGTGACCAGAAGCCTGCGTTCAATTAGAGGAGTGAAAGTATCAAACTTGACATACCCCATAACCAATTTATGCATCAATTCATGGAATCAAATGCTAAAATTTCATAAAGAAAATTGCAAAAGACATCTTCATTCCACCTTAAATATCTAGGAAACAATATTCTTAGCAATTTTATGTTTACTGCTATAGTCTATTGAGCCTTGAGATTTCCAACTTGACAAAGGACATAATCATTAAGGTTCACTTACAATCTCATCCAGTGCTGCTTATAGATAGACACAATTGCATTAAACACTGAATTCTCTCAACATCCTGGATCAAGACTCCAAAGATTTGTAATCAATCTCATTAGCATAAATGATGATAATGGAATTTGAACTATGATCACGGACACAACATTGTAACATTGTAATTATCCGAATTTGCATTCCACTGGCACCTTCAACGTAACATAAGCCATCTATTTATCTGCCGCAATTAGATTTCAAAGTTTTAATTTCACCATGTTTCTAACAAAACAAAAATGTTTTATGAAGCCAATTGATCATATGGAACACCAATGATTCAAACAGAAGATCGTATCATGTGATGTGGCCGCAATATTATGGTTGTGTTGACCGCCACAACAATATTATTACCATAATTGCAGTGTGACACCCAATCATAGTAATGTTGACGCATTAGGCCACATGGAATTCAAAATTATTTTTTTAGTCATAAAATAATTCACACCATAACGATCACAATTGTAATAACAACTCTTCATTTTGCAGACATATGAATATTGAAGAAGAAGAGAAGATTTTTTTATTGAATAATGCATTGATTGATTGATTGAGAAAAAGGGATATACAAAAGTTGCCAAGAGAAGAAAGGGAAAACGAAATTAACTTCGTGAAACTAACTGTCCAACACTTTGGGATATTGGGCTTAACTAACAACAACATAACCAAGCCCAATACATAGAGTTAGCCACGTTCATGGAAAGACACGGTCAGAAAGCTAGGCCTTGGCTAGCTTACACGGTCAAGACACATGCCATCAAGGCCACGACCTTGGCCAATCTTTTACATGACCACAAATAATCATTACACCAATACTCATTAAACAACCAACAAACAAGCTTTACTGTAATAAAACGTCACAAATAAATTAAAAATATGGTCAAATAATATAGTTTTTAGGTTTTTTTTGTACTCTCAAGGATATTCATTCACCTTATGGATATAGAACTAATCTCAGGTGCGTGATTGTCTCTTCCAACAAATGTCGCTATCAGAAATTGAACTTTTGACATTTTGATCCTTCTAAATCTTACACAACTAGAGTAACACTTTGTTGGTTAGATTTTAGGATTTGACTTCAACAAAAGTGGACAAATAAGTTTAAAACTTAATTAACGCAAATTAGATTTTATTACAATATAAGATTAAGAAAAACAAAATTTCAATGACAAACATAAACTCAAATAAGTTCAAACCACAAGATTTTTCCCCTCACAACACATCATTTTGATCTTATTTAAAAAAATTGATTGATTCAGCCGACGAGATTGATTAGATATATTGAATTAATAGTTTTATATACAAAATTGTCAAGTCGAACCGATCCATACCAATTTTAGTTCATAGTCAATCAAATGAGCAACTCGAACCAATTGAGTGTTCACTCTAGGTTGGATTAGTTGGTCTAATCAATATTGCAACTTGCAATCTGTCAATGCAAATGTTACATACTTCTTGTCCTTATTTTGACAATTGCATTAAATTTTCATAATGTTTAGGGACAACTCAGCAAAGATAACGGAAGAGAATCAAGTAAAACACACCCAAAGATGTCTAAGGACATATCCAATAACATCAACATCTAAGGACATATATCTCCAACAACGGTCCATATTTAATGTCCAACACTCTTCTAGTTCTTCACTATTATGACTTTTCATTCCCCTATTTTTTCACCCATCCAAGATTTATGAGAATTCAATCTTATTCAATAACTATCTTCATACTTTTACCATCATTGTCCATCCACAACTTAGCACTTCACTCATTTTCCATCGACAACCTAGCACTTCAATCATTTTCCAGTTATTCTTCATACTTACAATCCTCCTGTATTGTTCACGTAACTAAGGATTCATGTGAGGACAACTTTTATTTTATTTTTAAGATGTTACATGTTATATCCCTGGGTCTCCGAGCCGAGTACTGACAGTGTAAAAGTTTTATATATTGTCATTGTATAATTCATTATTTATATTTAATTATAATTGAATCTTCAAAAAACTAATAATACAAATAAATGATGAATTGACTGTGTATAATTTTTACATTGACAATGTATAGATTCTAGGATCATATATAAACCACAATACAAATGACTAAAATCTATTAGGGAGCTTTATTACAAGACAATTGATTTTTTCTAATTTGTTTAATTAATATTATAACCAAAATGCTCTTATTTACATAGATAGCTTTAACTGGAAAAATAGTTTTATTATAAATAACAGTTTTTGATAAACCATAAACAATTATGAAAACAGTTTTTTCTTAATTTGTTTGAGCTACCAAAAGGAATCTTATGAAAAAAGAAGAATAATTATTTTCATTCTTTCATGGAGATAAATGAAATTTTAACATAGCAGAGGGATGGGGTAGATGATTTCTCATTGTGATATAAATAAATGAATTGTAGGGTAATTAGTTGCTATTAATGTGAGAGAGAAGTTAAATGGTGTGATAATGACAAATAAATATAAGACAAATGACAATAAATATATGTATTTAAAATAAACTGATTTAGCACATAATTAAACAATTTTATTAGAGGAATAAAATTAGAGTTTAATATCTCTACCAATAACAAACTTTACCACTTTATCATTTGATTACCTCTCTTTCATTGTTTCGGTTCCCTAGTTTACCACTTTATCATATGATGATTACCTCTGGTTCCCTAGTTTGCCACTTATGATTGAATGGTCTATTGCAATCAGAGATGATGACATATGTTTTTTTTAAATTTTTAAGTGTGGAAATTTTAAATTATTTTTAATTAAAATAATTTTTAAAATTTTTTAAGTTATTCTAGACCTTACAATCCGGTACTGGATAGTCCAATACTGTAGAGGATCCAACCTCATATGATTAGGAGTGATAACCAATTGAGAAAAATTGATACTATCAAAACTCGATTTAACTCAATAAATTTTTTTCATGAACCAAACGAGTAGAATCTGAACTATAAGTTAATTTCGTCAAATAAACAATCTGAATTTAACACCAAGGTGTTGATCTAGTGGTGTAAGGTCCAGTTAGATTTCAAGGATACCATAAACAAAAGGTGATGAGATACCATTCGTTCACAAACTTCAAAAGAGCTAAAAACATAGCTCATTATAAACTCAACTCAAATTTGAAGCTAAAAAAATCATTATCGAACTGAACTATATTGAACCCGAATTCGACTCGATTTAGCTGGTGTCCAGCAGTACATGTTGATTATCACCCATGCCTTATCTAGCGGCCCACTGCATGTGAGAGAAATTTGTAATTAGAGAGACATGACAAGTGCAAGGATGGGTCACTCCTTGGAACTCTACACTGTTTCTCAGCTGATGATGTTTCCATATCCTCATTCTGTAATACCGTTTTGGTCACTCATTATTCTAACCTTAACCTCAATGAATGGTTCTTGTCCTAACAAAAATAATTATTTCATTCACTAATGTGATATGTCTCACAACACGTCCTTGTCAATTATAATCAGGCCATTAGTACTAAAATGTGTAGCAGTGGATGGGTTATTACAAAGATTAGCATTAATTATTACTCAAACTCTTCATTTATTTTTTTGGTGCATTAGATTGATAATACAATCAGGTTCATTAATTAAATTATATAATATATAAAATATGATATTAATGTTGAGAAATTAATATAGAATGTGAAAAATAATTTTATTTATACTATTTATTAAAATAAAATGAGTAATTTGGTAATAGACCATATTTTTAGAAGTATAAATAAAGATATTAATTATGTGTTTTATCATCTATAAAAATATTTTGATAAAAATAAATCAATTTCATAAAAATGTTGTAATTTTATATGAGAATCACCCAATATAACTGGTACGTTTAAATAAAAATGATTGATACGATCGATTTTGATTGATTTTAAATAATATAATTATATGACCCTACAATTGGTGTACCTTATTGGTATAGGCACTAATTCAATATTTTACCACTTGAAGCGGCCAATATTATATGGTTTTCATAACATTGCTTCATGTTAGGTAAAAACTTTGTTTATGCTGATTTAATATTAGATGTAAGCAATAATAATTATTTCTCTATTTAAGCCCTTAACATTAATAACTACCATAAGAGAGATACTTAATATATTAATGATAATAATATCAAGATAAGAAGTAAATAAGAAATAGAAAAGAAAAATCTGATGTAAATAAAAACATTGGTCGATGTATTTAATATAGTGTAATAATATTAATAATGATTAACGCTGAAATAAAGGATAAATATGGAAATTAAAAGAAAAAAACTTATATGAATTAGCTATATTGGCTAGTGTAAACATAATGGTCTCTATATTTTTATCATAAGAAGGAACTGGGGAGTATACAATAATAGTATGATTGGTTAGCAATAAAAATAAGATTAGTAGTTGCTGATATTTTAGTTCCTAGTTTCAAATTTAGTTGTGAAATATTAATGATTGCATGGGTAACCACAATTAACCAAACATTGCAAGAGTAAAACATGTATCTAGACATATCCAACATATCATATTTGAAGACATTTATGTTTTTTGATATTATCATTTAAAACTAAACTTTAATTAAAATTAAATTTTTAATATATTGTCAATATTTTATTAGTGATATCTACAAAAAAAAAAAAAAAAAATACGTCTGTCACACAAATATTCTCCTTTTTTTAGTTCAACTAATCTGATCTTGAAGTAAGCTGAGAAATTTAACCTCACTGAAAAAGCATAAACAGGAATACTTACTCTATTAGATTGTTTTAGTTAGGGGAGGGATCCACTTACTATAAAAAACACTTACTTTTCATCTTAGCCATCCAATCTTGAAAAATTCAATAGCTTAGATGTACTCACCAATTCAAACCATTGGATTTCCTAAGAATAAATAGTCATGATGTGGAGTAAGTGTTTTTCCACTTACTCTTGGAGTAAGTGTTTTTCCACTTACTCTTGGAGTAAGTGGATCCCTCCCTTTTAGTTAAATCAACATATCATTAACTTTTTTTGTTTTTAATAAATTTATTATTATTTTCCCTATTGCATTATTCTCATTTTTTTTCTCTCTCCTTGATTATTCGTTCTCTCCTAGTAATAATGAAAATAAGTGAATGATTGATAAAAACAGTAAACAATACTGTTATCAGATAAATCTACCGTAACAATTATAATTATATGATTCTCTCATTTACCTTATGAGAATAAATTATCTACCCAGGAGATAACTTATCTTCTCCGGTCAGTAAAAGAATCACATGTGCATTGTTTTGCTTAGTTTTAGAAATATTTTTATAGAAAATGATTAAATAGAACACATATCACAATTTTAATGGCCGAATGGATAATTTATCTCTTACATTATCTTACATTGTATACTGCATACTGAAATCATTGTATCCCGTGATGTAAAAAATAATAAACTGTAAACTCAAATTAACCATGTACTCGTCCCCTCACCCATAAGTGTAATATCATCTCCATAAATGGAAATAGAAATATTAATTTTACTCTTAATTTGAAGGATATAAATGTAATTGCAAGTATAAGTAAAAAAATATGATTGTTATTTTATTTTAATTTTTGCTTTGTTTTATACAACACTTATTTCTCGGGGAGAGGAACCTGACTCCACTCGTAATTGAGGATATTAATAGATAAGCCAAAAGCATGTTCAGATATCCATTCTAGTAGCATTGATTGTTCTTGCTTCTCCAAGTGGTAGACAACAACAGAGAAAGGGAACTAACCCTTTAACTCACTCAATTACTGTCATGAAGAAGAGTTCTTCATTCTCCAAGAATATGGGATCTTTCCCTAGTCCAAGTGCACCAAATTCTACAGACAAAAATGGCTTTGTGAATAACCAAAAGGGTTGGTACTCAGAACATGTACCAAAGCCTAAAACCATTAGCAGCAGCAGCAGCAGCATGAGAAGGCACAAAACTATGGCTGGCTTAACACCATTCAATAGTGGAAAAACAATGCCTTCAAAATGGAATGAAGCTGAAAGATGGATTTGTAGCCCAATTTCAGTTTCATCATCATCACCCTTTGATGATAATAATAGAAGAATTTCATATGGGCAATTTCAGCATAGACCAAAATCAATAAGTGGTCCAATTATGCATCCTAAAGTAGCAGCACCTTACTACTCAAATTGTTATTCGCCTAATAGTGTTGTTCCTCTGAGACAAGGTTTGGTTGTGAGAAACTTAATGGTGGGTTCACCCTTTTCAACAGGAGTATTGGCACCAGTTGTTTCTGTTCACCATTATGACATTGATGACAATGGAGTACAATGTTCTAGTTCTGTCCAAAACCAGAATGGTGTAGGTTTAGTAGCTTCAGAGCTTCAGTGTGACTCATTATGTTCTAAACTTCAAGGTAATATAATATGATGTTTTTGTTTCTTGGTATTCTCATTAAGGTTATGTTGCATATTACATGTAATAAGATGCTGTGTATGTAATGAATTCATTAGCATAAAGTTGTGGATTGTATATGTAATTAATTGGTGCTGTGTATAATATGGTGCTCTGGTCTATTAAGTGTAGAATTAACATTTTTGTATGGCATAATTAATGCTCCAAATTGTTGTATTTAGATCAACTTTAAGAGAAAATCCGGTCGATAAAATGAAATAATTTTGTTGAGTATAAAAAAATGCGATCTGAACAACTGATTCGGACTACTTGAAAATTTATTAGTAAAGTAAACTTTATTCATAAACTTTTTTTTTTGATCGGCAACTTTATTCATAAACTATCTTGGCTTCAATCAAACTATTCAATATAGCAAGAAGTTTTCTGAATCAATTGCTCAAATAATAATGCTCCTGAGTCCTGATGCATACAATGTTTAGTTATTGGTTACTACAGCTTCTACCATAATCTAGAATTCTTGATAATAGACTATTATATGTTGGCATTAGAGAACTTATTTGTTCAAAACATTTTTGTTCTTATAATCTATAGATGAGAAACATGATGGACTGAAGAATGAGGATAGAGTAACATCATTTTTCTCAAGATGTGATAAAGGTACCCAAATGAGTTCTCCTGAGAATGATGCACATTCATCTTCAAAATCTTCTGCTACTTCAGTCATGGATCAGCAAAATTGTCATTCTCCTAAATTAGAGGTCAGAGATGTGAAGATTGATAATCAAGCTATTCTTATCAAATGGTCCAAGAAGCATGCAACCAAATTGACCAAAAATGACTCAATGCATAGAAAAGACTCAAGAGAGGATAGTATAGAATCCAAAGCTTCAAGTTGGGATGTTGTAAAATCACCCTTGGACACATCCAAGTATGTTTTTTTGGAAAAGAACATGTTTATCCAACCCTGTTACTGTCCTTTTGGTTGCAACAAAATAAAATCTTGATACAAAATTGTAACACCTCAGTCCTGACATGCAACCCCTCCCTCTCCCGGACCCATGAATCCACGCTTAATGGTAGCGACTCATGATAATAGTGACTATTTGTCCCTGAAGTCACGGGTTCGAGTCGCGGGATTCTCCCATTTGTGGGGAATAAAATACTGTACGGGGTATTTAAGCTGTTGGATAATACGCTCAGTGGATTCATGGGCCGGGAGAGGGAAGGGTCGCATGTCAGGACTGGGGTGTTACAAAAATGAGTTTGGTTTTTTGTGGTACTGAATATAGAATGAGTTTGGACTTTGGAGGCTGCAAATTGAATCCCCAAATCCTTTCATTTCCATGGATCATTATTGCAAGATACTTGAATCAAATCTCTTAACTATTATTCAGAGAGCTATAGACATATAGTGTCATTGTTTTGTGCATGCATTTATTTATCCATGAACTTCTGTTGTTTTGGCTTAGGTTTCAGAGAGAGGAAGCCAAAGTCATTGCATGGGAGAACTTGCAGAAAGCAAAGGCTGAAGCTGCAATACAGAAACTTGAGGTTTTTTCATTCATCAAAATTTTTACATAGTACTTTCTCATATTAGAGATGTCTTGAGTCTAATATAAATTGACATTCATATTATCATGACATGAAGCAAGATATTTAATTCATCAAAGGAGATTTAACACCAATTTTGAAGTAAAATTGTTACCTGCAATGTTGGAAAGGTCTGAAAATATTTAACCAAAGCAGGGGCAAATTTAATCTACTTTGTGAGCATGAAATGATAATGTTTGACACAGATGAAATTGGAAAAGAAGAAATCCTCATCAGTGGATAAGATTCTAAACAAGCTGAGAAGGGCACAGATGAAAGCTGAAAATATGAGAAGCTCAATACCTACACATCAGGGCAATCAAGTTTCCAAGACTTGCAAAGTATTTTCTTTCCCCAAACATCTCCAGATGTGGTCTCCAAGCAACTGCTTTGGTAGCCATGCGCAGTAATCGATGGCATGTACTCAGGTTTTGACATGGTTCAATGAGAACTTAAGAATGTAGTATACACATGTTACTTGATCTATATGGATAGATGAATGTTTTTTATAAGATTTGCAGACAATATTGATACAACATTTGATTTCTGTGAGTTGAAAATTGAATGTTTTAGAGTAAAGGTATGTAAATGTAAGATATGCCCCAAAGATTGTACAAACAGAACTTTCTATCATGTGTTTGAAAGCCTTCAACCATAATATTTTCTTGACATGTTATGTGTACATTAAATACACTGGTTTACAGTGATGAACTTTGTATCTTTCTCCATTTTTGATAAGCTAGTTGGATTGGAGACAAAACTGCTTGAGTGTATCGTACCTTCTGAGGGCAGTTTCCATTGTAAATATTTGAATGATAAAATCATCGTTAATAATATTGTACCGATTATCAAACTAGTCAGGTAGAGATATAGTAATTCAACCAGTGGTTCATTAATTACACCACATATCAATGAAGCTCGATATACATATATCATATCATAACATTAATATTAAAAAATCAATATTTTTTATTTTTATAAAAAATCAATCAGTATGACCGGTACGATTCGATTGAAAACCAGCCAGTATAACTAGTTTTGACCGATATGATTACAAACTGATATAATTGTTCTACTATACCGGTAACTGGTTTACCAGTTGAACCGGACATACTGGTTTTTACAACACTGAAAAAATCCCCATCGTCATGGATGTTCTCAAGGTGTCAAAAGTTACTTTCAATTCTGTGCCATTTAATGTTATTGGATGTATTCAATGTCTAATCACAAACAGCAAAAGTTTTCCAAAATGGAACATACTAAACAGGCTAAAACACAACTTCCAAGACTGCTGAAAGGTCAGCTTTGTTGTAACTTATTCTACATCATGGATGTATCACAATGAAAGTACATAGAAGGACCAGAATTGCAACTGTGCCTTTAGTGTCATCAAAGATAATAGCTTGAAACCATTCTTAATACAAGACATGCAAAACAGTTCCTGGTACCCATAGTTTAGAGAATTTGAAAGGCAGTGCTGCTAATAAAACAGTGCTCCCCTAGTATGGTCTATACCTCCAATCTGATCTTGATGGTCTGGAACTGGAAACTCCATAACCCCACTGCAAAAGAAGACAATGTTTAACCAAAAGCTAAAATCATGCAACAAGATTTAATACTTCAATATTTCAGTAGCCATACTTATTACATGCAGGGAACATTTACACAATTGATACAAAACTTAAGCAATTCATAAGGCAGATACTGCTGCATTCGCACCATCAGCTGACAGGAACCAACATTTACTAAAGGGCCTAGATTCCAGAAATATTGAAATTGGAAAATTCTAGAAAATTTATCCAATTTGTCATTTTTTTAATATGTTTTAGTTATAAGCGCATTAATGTGTTGATATACTCACATCATCAAAGTCCAGGCTGCCATACATCCTCCCATAACTTCGCATAGGACCAGCGAATCCCCCAAAAGTATCCATGCTGTTCAACATAAAATTTCCACCAGTAGGCCTGGGTCCAGCACGAGGTCCAGCATCATCAAGAGGTGTGGCTGAATCAATTGCCACCTGCAGGTGCAAGTTGCTAAGGAATTGAATGGTATACATATCCAGAATACATAGTTATACTTGTATTGAAGCATTCAGTTATATAATACAGGGTATGCAAGGTAACTCATACTTAAGAATAACAAACGTGCACACATTATATACACATGCATTCATAATAAATAGAATCTGCACTTTCATGAAACAAATAGGTCTACTGTACAAGTCTGTTGTGATTAAATGTATTACTATACTGGGATGTAATGTCAAAGTTATTCCGTGGTAGTAACAAAACCTTTAAACCCACACTTTTTATGACTCATTCCCAAAAAGAATTGAAGGAGCCAACTAGTTGAGCTACTATCGTGGTGTTATTCCAAAAAATATCAAGTTTACACCAGGAAAGGGAGTGTAGAGGAGTTTCCCTCCTAAATACTTCCACCATCATATCTCCCGTTGAAATCTCAACATCAGATCTCCGATTGAAATCTCAACATTATTTTCAAACAAAACTAAAATTCACTCAAGCAGGGGTCGTGATGCATGATAGCAGCAAATCATGTTAAAGTACCTGATGTCCACAGATTTCGTGAGACCTTCGAGAGACACGATCCGCCACACCGTCTTCAGAAAAAGTAACAAAACCAAAACCTCTATGACCTGATCTCTTAGGATCCTAAATGAAAACAAGCAGGTGAGTAAGCTTTCAACACTCATATTAAGTTTATTTCATTTCTTACCCTGGGAATATATGCATCTAATACACGGCCAAATCTTCCAAAATAATGACGAAGATCATCACTGGTTGCCTCTTGCGGAAGGCGGCCAACAAAAATCTTGTTGCCCATTCCACGAACAGGTTCACTCCCTAATTTACAGAACAATGTAGTCAGTATGCAGCAGCATTAATCACTTCAATTCAATATTGGTGTTTTCATGCTTACTTCCATAAATCGGGCCAGGACGGTCATACATAGTAGGAGCACCAAGTGCTGCATATCTAGTTGTTGCAGAAATATATGCATCGTATGCACCATATCCTCCCTGTGACTGTGAGTGTGAACGTAGGTGTGAGTGTGGCATTCTGCCAATTGGCTTAAAGTCATCTTCCTGCCAAAATTGCAAAAACCTTATTAACAAAAATCATGTGAAAAAGTATGTTTATCAAGTATCTTTCCATCATCAAACTAATGTATGAAACTGAAATCTGCTGCACGCCTGATCAGTGACAAACCCACTAATTTTAGGGAGTGTGAGAAAAGACAACATAAAAGTACAAATATTTAGGCAGTGGGGTAAAGCCAATAACACACAATAAATATGAGAGGAAATGACAAACGAAGTAACTATCATGTCTAGGAGAAAAATTCTCAGCCTCTCAGGTTGAGTGGCTCTGTGCCATGCCCCTAGTCGCATTAATATCAGTACATCCCAGACCCTAATACATCTCTAAACTCACTGAAAGATAAAAAAAAGGCGGTGATTAAATTAAGCTCGTGCACCAAACTATAAAAATAAGGAAAAGAGTAATCGAATGGAGATTTAGACAAGACTTACATGTCAGACAACCACTTTTGTTTGATATCAGAGGTCAACCAATGGAAGAAATATACCTTAGGTAAACTTTGATGGAGAGTACTGAAGGAAACACAGAGATGTGCACATGGTTTGCATGGACCTGGAAAAGGACTTAATATGGTGCCAAGAGAAGATTTGTGGAAAGCTTTAAAATCATGATGAAATCAAAGGGATTTTTCTATAAATATAAAGAAAAGTATACCAAAGGTCAACTTTGAGATCTTATCCCATCATATTGGTTTCTAACATGTTGAGATATCCAAAAGCCTATGCCTCAATTCATGATCTCTTAAGCATGGGTATGCTCTATAGCCAAGCATAAATTTACTCGATACATATCTTCTATAGGTACGTTACAGCTATGTACCAAGTATGTACCAGACTTCTTTTATAAATTTTGCATTTAGGACACGTCAAGATATGGCTCACCCAAATTTCCCCCCTAAAACAACTGTTTCACAGCCCTAGATAGGGATTTCTTACTTCCCCATTTTCCCATTCACTCAAACCTCATTTCTATCTCCATGATTCCAGATGCAGCAGCTTTCTCTTCAGTGATTGGAGCTTCGGCAACCAGTATGCACATGAACAGGCAAGCAGAGTACAGAAGAACCCTCCACCGAACACCCCAGTCCCCATTCATATCCTTTCCTCACCAGCACTCTCTATCGTATTACCCCAGCCTAGCTCTTAGTGGCCATTGTTTGGTGTGTCAGACAATTGTTAGTGTTAACGAATAGATTTCTCACTTATATATATGTATATATATAATATTTTTTCCTTCAAGTTTTGTCTAAATGATGAAAACAGGAGAGGTCGAATGGTTTTCTTTCAGCAGCTTTTATTGTGAAGTGTTAGTATATATAATATCTCTGTACCTTAGTTTTGTCTAAATGATGAAAACAGGAGAGGTCGAATGGTTTTCTTTCAGCAGCTTTTATTGTGAAGTGTTAGTATATATAATATCTCTGTACCTTAGTTTTTTAAAAATACCATACCTCACACCCACACCGAGTATTGTACCCAAATCAGTACAAGATAGCTGCAGGCCTGCAGATGATATAGTCCTAGTGGTAGATTCAAGAGAAGGAATAAATGGTAAGCTAGAGTTGAGGACAGAAGCTTTGGAATCACATTGTTTCTTATTAAGTAGAAGTAAACCCAATTACACTGAATGTAAGTTTACTAATACATGTGCTACTGTGGGCTTAGATATTAAAATTGTTGATCATACTGGACCATACGTCACAGGATTAGAAGTATCTTGGATGTATCACAGAAATCAATGGAGAAATAGAGAGAAATGTAAGTATAGGATTCAATCTAGGTGGATTAAATGAAGAAATGTTTCAAGTGTTATTTGTGATAGAAGAGTGCCTCTTAAGCTCAAAGGAAATTTTTACCATATACAACCATAAGAGTAACAATGTTTTATAGTACTGAATGTCAGGAGGAAAAGTGTCAACACCAACATAAGCTAAGTATTGCAAAGATGACAGTGATATGGTGGATGCGTGGACATAGAAGAAAATATCTAATCAAGAATAGTTGCATGATGGAGAAAGTAAGAGTGGTACCTATGGAGGACAAGATAATAGATCTCACCTAAGGTGGTTTGGACAAGTGAAATAAAGCTAATAAAGCCTTAATAGGAATAGTTGATCAAATGAATAATATTACAATAATTAGAAATAAAAGGAAGTGAAAGAAAAATCCTAGAGGAACCATTAAAGAGTTAAATTTAAACGGTCTTTCCAAAATAACCTTTATGACAAAGCACAATGGCATCATTTGATCCATGTAGCCAACCCACCTAGTGGAAAAAACTTACGTTATTGCTAACGTAATGGTGACTTACATGCACAAAGCACTGCTTTTATGGTTATTGCAATCCTGTTGCAATAGATGATTACTTCAACAGAATGAGAAATAAAAATGGTTATGAGAATAATTTACAAGGAATTTATAAAATCTTTTTTTAATTGGTAAATGAACATGCTCCAAATAATCTGTCATCTTTCAAAAAAAAAAAAAATCTTGCCTTAGGTGTTGCTCGATCAACCACCACAGTGGAACCACCTAGTTCATGGGTTTCTACCATCAAATTCTCTACAGAATCTGCAACAAAGAATATCTTCCTTACAGCAATTGATTACAAACTTTCATGTCTTTTATCACGCAAGAGTAGTGCAGTTACATCATTTAGATTAGCTGAGAAAGCTCCGCAATATAGCTTAATTCATAATAAAAACAACAAACCTAAGCATGAAATGGACATTAGACAGAAGAGGAAGTTATATGTGAAATATGCCAAATGCATACAGATTTGACCAAAACTTATTACAGAACACCGAACAATTTAACTCAATCTAATACCTACAAAATTCTCAGCCAACAATAGGTCAAATAAATATGAAGTTCATCTCCACCCTAAACGAAGATACATGTGTGTATGTGTGTGTGGAATCAATTTAATAATAAGGTAGGATTTCATGCACAGTGAAAATAGTAATTGGAGTGAAGTGATGCTATGACCAACCATTATGTTAAGATCAACAGACATAATTTAAGTGAACTACCAATGATCAACTCCGTTTTATAAATTTATTTATCGGGAAAAAGGGCATATCATCCCTGCTTCAGCAAGTACTCTCAAAGTTCCTCATTTGCCAGTGTCAGTCAAGATCCAAGTTAACTATCCCAATTAAAAAATATTAATTCAAGCATAATTAAGATATGATACAATCATACACTTAATACATGTGGACAATTCTAGCATACAAGCAAACATAGATGGCCCAACCTGCATTTGCAAAAGTGATAAAACCAATTCCACGATGTGCTTTTGATCCTTGATCCTGGTTGAAATACATGATAATATATAATTAAGAAAATGCTAAAATAAGCATGCATATGCAATGCATAATGTTCTGTCTGCAGCGCAAGTACAAAACTACAAGCTGCAACCTTTGCACGAGTGTGTGGGTATGTGTGTTATGTGTGCATGTACATAGTACACCAAAATGCAAACACACTGCATTTTAATTTTACAGCTATGACAATGACAGGGAGAATAGTACCTTCGGCATGTATAAATCTGTTATCTCACCATATTTCTCAAAATGACTGCGAGGAGGGAAAAAATAAAATAAAAGTGTCAAACTAATGCATTCATTTCTTAAGCATCAGTTGTAGATTCGTTATAAGAGTAAATTACCAATGAATAAAAGGCTCTTCATTATTTTAATGAAGATAACACACTCATACCTTCTAAAGGTTTCTTCTGTTACTGATGGTGGAATTCTGGCCACAAAGATTCTAGTAACTTTTTTGGCTGATGGTGCCCTCATCTCCTCCTTGAAAATGAAAGCATTAGAAGAATTGATAGTACAATCATCAATCACACAACACTGTTCTTAAATCTCATATAAGTAAACCATACATGCACCAGACTACAACAATAAAATACACAAGACATTAAATTTTAAGCATCACTTAGGTTAGATTTAAACCTTTGGTGTGGCCACTTTGACTTCCAGCGTTCGGTCACCAAGAATGTGTTCACCAGATAATACATTCTGCAGGCAGGAAGTCATGCAACTTGAGATATAGTATATACAAGTTACCAACTATGCACATTTACATTTACATGTACCTTAGCATCATCTACCGATGTAAATGTAACGTATCCAAAACCACGAGACCGGCCAGTTGATCGTTCCTAAAATACAGATGCAAATAGATTAAAATATGCCTCCACAAAACTTATCTAAAATGATAAAACAATCATTAATCAACCGGGTATAAGAAAATTATGTCAGGTTACACAGGCAAATTCATAAAGCATACGACCAACTTAATCAATTCTTTCTTCCATTCATTTCTTGTGTCCCAACAAATTTAAGGATTATAATTTTTCTCTCCATATTGTGTGAATATGCTTGAATGATGAACCATGAACATGAAGTTGTTTACAAGGTAATTTCCTCGATACTATAGCAAAATAGGCTTAGAGTAGGATAATTGTCAACCACCGTATTTAGTGAATATAACCAGGTAATCCATAAAGTAAAATTACAAATATTGGACAAAAATTTAGTCAACATAACCATGTGACATAAAATATATATAAACATTGATAACATTAACTCAACTAGTATTACCCCAGATAATGATGAATCAAACATGTTTCAGCAATACTCAAAAAGAAAATTGGAGGAAGGTGCTAACCCTCATAACAATACAATCTTCTAGATCTCCAAATTTGCTCATATATTCTTTCAAGCCCTCAGTATCGATGTCCCACGGGATACCCAAAACCTAACACACAATTTTATGAGCACAATCAAGTAAATGAATGAAGATTAATGCAAAGAAATAATGGTAAACAAAATTGAATGTGCATAACTAACCACAAGCTTTCGTTGCTCCATGAGAAACTTGAATAAGGTTCAATGAATGGTTGAGAAGCTGAAATCTGTAATAATTGAAAGCCAAAAACAAAGAAAAAAAGGGAAAATCTCTCGACCTTCTCTTTGGGTATCTCAGCACTCAGCGTTCTCACCTCTCTCCCTCTAAATCTCTCACACTCGTCTCCTGCACATAACAAAAACACTACTTTCTCACACACAATTTTCTCTTTCATCATTATTACCAAATTACCATCATTTTTTACCAGATGAAAATTTCAGCTTTTGATGCTTCAAGTTCAACTGCGATTTCAATAACAGCTCAAAGTAGAAAACTGGTAAAAACAAAAAAGACAAGAAATTCATCGAATTACGGCACTCACTGACCTTATCGGTGAATATCGAAACCCTAAATTGCAGATCACGCTCTTCGCTCTCGTGCCTCTCAGCGTCGTAACTCGTAGTTACGCATTAACGTTAATTGGGGATTTTTTTTATAATGTATTTCAGGTTTCAGAGTAAAATGCCGGTCCAGACCGGGCCTTATTACTCGGGTTAGAAAGGAACCGGTTATTTAACTGAACCGCCCTAATGAAATAACCGGTTCTTTAAGGACTTGAGATTAACCTCCAACTTAAGATCCACACTCCAATTTTTGTCAAAATAATAATAATAATAATAAAATCCCATTTCCTTTTTCTTCTCCATACTTGTAACCAAATTCTTAAGATTTTCCCTATATCTTCTTATTCCTGGTTCATTTCTTATTTTGTCCTTATTTTTAAAGACAAAACTTACATACAATTCTTTATGTACAAGTGGTGTTTGTAGTCTATTGAAAGGTGATACACCATTAAGTAATGTTATTAAGTCTTTTTTTTGCAATTAAGAATCTATCTCTTCAAGGATTAAGTGGCGAGTGAACATGTGTCACATTTTAATAGGCTACAAGCACCACTTGTACCTACAGAATTATATACAAGTTTTCTCCTATCTTTAACTCATCACAATCAAATCTGAAAATAGTAAATCAAATCTTACATTGTTTAAATCTTGTTCAGAGTTCTATAAAATCATGAAGCCTCAATTAATAACATATGCACAAGCCAAATGATCCAGGAAGTGGGCCAACTGACCCAACATACCATGCAGGTGACTAAGCCAACAAGCAGACTGACCTGCGCAGGTAAGACAGACACAGGCGCACCAGAAGCAGGCCAGGAGGCACCAGAAGCAGGCCAGGACGCACCAGAAGCAGGCCAGGACGAACCAGAAGCAGGTCAGGATGCCCCAGAAGCAGGCCAGGATGCCCCAGAAGCAGGCCAGGACGCACCAGAAGCAGGTTAGGACGCACCAGAAGCAGGCCAGGACGCACCAGAAGTAGGCCAGGATGCACCAGAAGCAGGCACTGATGCACCAGACCTTGGCACACCAGATTTCAGTGCAGATGCATCAAAAATAGTTGAGCAGAAGGCAACCACTTCAAATGCTAACAGATTCAGTTACTTGTTTCACAAATTACACTCATTTTTAGATATTTTAGGAATTTCAACATGTGCTCTTTTCTTGCACAAGTTAGTTAAAGATTAGTTATAACTTTTCTTGTTGTGTACTTGAATCATATTTATATGAGGGGTCTAGTTCACTTTACTTCACTACTTTTGTAATACATTTTGATTCAATAATAAAGAGATGTATTATTTTCTAATTCTTCTTCTTGGATTGCCAATCCTTTAGTTCTTAGATAAAGCCTCTTTATTTCTTTTATGGTATCAGAGCTCTATTCATAGAGCTCTGCTACACACAATGTCATCAACTTTTTCTTCAACAATTCCATCTCCATCAAATTCTGTAACACATTCCATGGATCCTTCACAAGATCCATCATCCATCTACTACATTCATCCTTCTGATAGCACAGCTACGCCTCTGGTTTCACCATTATTGAATGGTGAGAACTACCATCAATGGGTTAGGTCAATGAAGATGAGTCTCATTACAAAGCAGAAGATAGAATTCATAGATGAATCAATCCAAATGCCACCTAAAACTGATCCATCCTTCAAAGCTTGGCAAAGAGCCAATAATATGGTAATTTCGTGGATAACCAGGTCGGTAGATCCATCAATTTCTCAAAGTGTGCTTTGGTCTGATAAAGCCTATGAGATTTGGGATGAATTGGGAGAGAGATTCACCCAAGGAAACCTTATTAGAATAGGGGATTTGCAAGAACTTGTGTTTAATTACAAGCAATGAGATCTGAATGTCACTAATTTTTACACTGAGCTAAAAATCCTTTGGGATGAGTTGGACACATTCAGACCATTACCTAAATGTAATTGTGCTGATCAAAGATCTTGCAGTGGCATTATTGAAATCAAGAAGTTCAAGATGGAGGACAGAATCATAAGGTTTCTTAAAGGCCTTAATGATGGTATGATGGGTGAGTTGGCCAGCTTCCTGGATCATTTGGCTTGTGCATATGGTATTAATTGAGGCTTCATGATTTGATAGACTAGGTCATAATCTGTGGCACTATAGACTAGGTCATGTATCTCAAACTTGTATGGACATAGTCAAATCTCAATTTCCTTTTGTTTCTTTTAACAAGCAATACATTTGTGATATTTGCCATCAATCTAAACAAAAGAAACTCCATTTTCCTTGAAGTACAACCAATACTGCTCATTGTTTTGCTTTGATTCATGTTGACATATGGGGTCCTTTAGCTATCCCTTCTGTTCATGGACATAAATACTTCATCACCATTGTTGATGATCATGCTAGATATACATGGGTTTACCTTATGCATAATAAAAGTGAAGCCTCTTCTCTTTTACAAGACTTTATTATAATGATTGAAACTCAGTTTAATGCCAAAGTTAAGATTGTAAGAAGTGATAATGGCCCAGAATTCTTGCTTAAAAACTTCTATGCAAGCAGAGGCATTATCCATCAAACTTCTTGCATATATACCCCTCAACAAAATGGAATTGTTGAGAGAAAGCATCAACATCTTTTAAATGTAGCAAGAGCTCTATTAATACAAAGCAAAATTCCTAGGATTTATTGGTCATATGCTATTATACATGCTGCTCATTTAATAAATCTTCTGCCTACCCCTGTTTTGGATAACAAAAGTCCTTTTGAGAAATTGCATAATAAGCAGGTTGACCTTCAACATTTGAGAGTCTTTGGCTTTCTCTGCTTTGCTAATACACACACTCACTCTAGGATAAAACTTGATCCTAGAGCTTCAAAGTGTGTCTTCTTGGGTTATAAAGATGGTGTAAAGGGGTTTGTTGTCCTAAACTTAGCCACTAGATCCCTAGAATTAACTAGACATGTAGTGTTCTATGAGTCTGTTTTTCCATATCATTCATTAAGCAATAATGAATCTGTTCCTTGCTTGCCTACTGTTGACATCCCAGGATCTGTTCATGACAATCATTCCCTCTGCCATAATTCACATATGACTAATCTTTCCAATAGTCATCATGAAGCCCCCTCCATTGAACCATCCACTTCACCTGGACAACAACATGAAGATAATACCCACACAAGAAGAAGCACAAGGATCTCAAAACCCCCTACTTACTTTCAAGATTACCATTGTGCTCTTCTTCATAAAACTACTCTACTCTCTGCTCCTTTATATCCCATCTCTTCTCACTTGTCCTATGACAATCTATCTGATCCTCATCTATCTCGAATCTTATCCATTTCTACCACTACTGAGCCAAAATCTTATGCCCAAGCTATCAAAGTTACTCATTGGCAAGATGCCATTAATGCATAACTGGCTGCTCTGCAAGCCAACAACACTTGGGTTATTACTGATTTGCCTGAAGATAAGACTCCTATAGGTTGCAAATGGGTCTTTAAGGTTAAATATAGAGGCAATGAAGAGATTGAAAGATATAAAGTTAGGTTAGTTGCTAAGGGTTACACTCAAACAAAAGGTATTGACTTTCTGGAAACCTTCTCCCCTGTTGCCAAGATTACTACCATAAGGATTCTTCTCGCCTTAGCTTCAATCAATAAGTGGTCAATTCAACAGTTGGATGTCAATAATGCCTTCCTTCATGATGACTTAAAGGAGAAAGTTTACATGAAAATCCCACCAGGCTTACATTCTGCACCTTCTAATAAGGTCTGCAAACTTGAAAAATCTCTATATGGCCTTAAGCAAGCTAGCAGGCAGTGGTTTGTTAAGTTTCCACCTTCCTTATACAAAGTGGATACCTTAAAGCCAAAGCTGATCATTCCTTGTTCATTAAGAAAACCTCACATACTTCTATCACCTCTATTCTAGTGTACGTGGATGACATTATTATAGCTGGGAATGACATTACTGAAATTAATCTTTTAAAGCATTCCTTGGATAATGCCTTCAAGATCAAAGACTTAGGCACCCTTAAGTACTTCCTAGGCTTTGAAATAGTAAGAAATCCCTCAGGTATTTCCATGAATCAGAGAAAATATGCCCTTGAGATCTTATCAGATGTTGGGCTTTTAGCTTGCAAGCCATCCTCTACACCTATGCTTCCTGCCACTCACTTATCCAATGAGTCTGGTCCTCTTTATTCAGATCCCTTTGCTTACAGAAGATTAATTGGTAGATTAATCTATCTTACCAATATTAGGCCAGATATTTGTTTTTCTGTTCAACAGCTAGCTCAATTTATGGCTAAACCCACCATTCTTCATCATCAAGCTGCTCTAAAAGTGTTAAGATACATAAAAGTCACCCCTGCCTTAGGCCTCTTCTTCCCTAGCAACTCAACCCTGCAAGTTAAGGCTTATAGTGATAGTGACTGGGCTGCTTGCCCAGACACTAGAAGATCCATAATTGGTTATTGTGTTTACATTGGGAATTCTCTCATTTCATGGAAGTCAAAGAAACAGAAAATTGTTTCTAGGAGTTCTTGTGAGGCTGAATATAGAGCTATGGCTTTAGCCACTTGTGAGGTAACTTGGATTACTTATTTACTTCATGCTTTACACTTTTCTTCATTAAAACCTTATGTTTTATATTATGACAATCAAAATGCCATTAATATTGCTTCAAATCCTGTTTTTCATGAGAGAACTAAACATATAGAAATAGATTGTCACACAATTAGAGAAAAGTGTAGCAATGGCACCATTAAGCTGCTCCCTGTTCCATCACACCTCCAATTGGCAGAGGTCCTAAGGAATACTCTTTGATTCACTCCAAGTTGGGTCTCATCAATATATGTGCCCCAACTTGTGGGGGGATATCAAATCATGAAGCCTCAATTAATACCATATGCACAAGCCAAATGATCCAGGAAGTTGGCCAATTGACCCAGCATACCAGGCAGGTGACTAAGCCAACAAGTAGACTGACCTGCGCAGGTAAGACAGGCACAGGCGCACCAGAAGCAGGTCAAGATGCACCAGAAGTAGGCCAGGACGCACCAGAAGCAGGCCAGGACGCACCAAAAGCAAGCCAGGACGCACCAGAAGCAGGCCAGGACGCACCAGAAGCAGGCCAGGACGCACCAGAAGCAGGCCAGGACGCACCAGAAGCAGGCCAGGACGCACCAGAAGCAGGCCAGGACGAACCAAAAGCAGGTCAGGATGCCCCAGAAGCAGGCCAGGACGCACCAGAAGCAGGCCAGGACGCACTAGAAGCAGGCCAGGAGGCACCAGAAGCAGGCACTGATGCACCAGACCTTGGCACACCAGATTTCAGTGCAGATGCATCAGAAATAGTTGAGCAGAAGGCAACCACTTCAAATGCTAACAGATTCAGTTACTTGTTTCACAAGTTACACTCATTTTTAGATATTTTAGGCATTTCAACATGTGCTCTTTTCTTGCACAAGTTAGTTAAAGATTAGTTATAACTTTTCTTGTTGTGTACTTGAATCATATTTATATGAGGGGTCTAGTTCACTTTACTTCACTACTTTTGTAATACATTTTGATTCAATAATAAAGAGATGTATTATTTTCTAATTCTTCTTCTTGGATTGCCAATCCTTTAGTTCTTAGATAAAGCCTCTTTATTTCTTTTAAGTTCAAACCTTACCTCACTGCAAATCAACAAAAAAACTTGTCAGACACTCATCTGTCATATACAAAGGCAAGCTCATGTATCTGTTTCATAATTGATCTTGTTTTGTGTCATGTGTCGAAGGTTACATATGTTCTTTACAAAGATCATGTAATCATTGTCGGGATCCAATTTTTTAACTAACACTAGATACATGATATAGAAAAAGAGGGAATGAAGTTTCAACATCTCCGAATGATTAATCATCATTATGTTTTTGCATAGAAAACCATTTTGAAAAATATGACAATTGAAGTAAATAACTATGGTCAGAAGTTAATAACGAATCAGAGAATATAGTAATACAACGTCTACTCGTATTCAAAAAATATTCCTACTATACCTTAAATGTGTTTAATTAAAAATTTAATTATTAAAACAAAAGGTGAGTGAAAGTATATTTTTTATTATAGTGTCTCACAAAAGTTTGTCTTAATCAAGTGTATTCATAGGTGCAATAAAAAAATCAAGACTACATATATTTTTTGGGTTTAAAATTGATTAACGGATTGGTTAAAAAATTTAATTGAGGCTAAAAGAAAAGAACTAAATGACAGATCTCCAATCCTTTTTTTTGGAGATGTAAGAAGGTAATATTATTGAATACAACCATTTCTCTACCCGAATAAAAAGGAAAGAAGTGATACTAACTTTGTTCTTCCAATTCTCAATTTAATTTGACAAAAAAAACATGTAGTAATATTTATTTTTTATTAAAGAAATTATTTTAACTAATTGGAAATGAATTAATAATAAAGGGACAACATTGATCACAAATGGTCTTCCTACTTCGAGAGATGACAGAGGCACTATTAATGGTTGTGTATGTTTCTCAGTCTGGAGCAAAAAGTAAGATACGACATGAGCTATCATCTTACTATTAAATTCTTAAATTAAATTTATATTAATTATTTAACTAGAAGCATTTATATTAATATTTTTTATTAAACAAATTATTTTAATTAATTGAAATAGAATTAATAGTAAAATGACAACATTGATCGTGAATCATCTTTCTATTCTAGGGATGATAGAGGAAATATTAATTATTCTAATTGCTTCTCGACTTGAGTTGGAAAGAAAAATATAACACGAGCCACGACCTCCCTCTTAAACTTTAAAATAATATATTTATAACATTTTTTTATAAATATTTAAATTTTTTAATTATAAATCACTAATTTTTATTGTTTATTAATTTTATTTAAAAAAAGTATCGTAAAATCAAATAGTAAAATTGTAGCATCATTTAGTACATAAGTCATAAAATAGCATAATTGCCAAATATAATTATTTGACTAATATAAAACATGTCCACACAACAAATAGGTTACAAATCATAGTCCAAAAATCATAAAACATGAATATAAAATATCACCACAGAGTGCCAATATCATCAAAGTTCGACTCCAAACTATCTTCAATGTTGTTCATCCTTGAGTTCATAAGGTCTTCATACTAACTAAAGTGTTCCATAACACTATGAATGTTGTATATAGAAGAATATACACACGATCCATAAGCAAGTCACCATCGAGTATGGCTCCTCTCCATTACAGGAGAGGGTAGTGCATAGCTAAGATTATAACATGTGTCAAAAATAAAATTTTAATGGTTCAGATTTTAACATTTTTTTAAATTAGTTTTTTTAAAAACTCATCTTCTCTCTATTTCCCGTACTGGTCGTCCAGTACTGGAGAGGAATCTATTTCGTCAACATCTACCCGACGTTTTCGCACATCTTCACCCTTTCAATCATAGAGTTAAAAGATGATGTTTTTCAAGCCTTAGATTTGACTCCCAACATTATTTTCCATCCATCCTTATCTTTATGATCTTGCTTAAAGTGAAGAATTCCTACTTTTCAGTCGTATGAGAATCCATAATGCTTATTTTTCCAACAAATTAATATCATGATGATCAATGATTCAAGAAATAAAGATGGAATGTTGATGTTTTCCATTTTGGTCTTAATTCCTCGCAATCATATGCTCATGAATTACATTAGGCTAGTGAATTTGAAATTTTCAAATCATTAACACAAGGTTGACCATTATTTTCAAAAGCTTTCTTTCTTAATGTCGTAAGTGACTTACTAAACAAGATTAATACATGATTCTTTTATTAAAATCTGACCAATTTCATTACCACAATAACTGGCCATGATTCCTTCAAGTTTTAAGCCTCCAACCTTATGAAAAACATCTTTATTAAAGATAATCTTAAAATTTTCATCTCAAAACCAATTGGGAATGAGAGAAGTAGTCCAACAAATATTTAAATCATTCTCGAGACAATGAGGTAGGCGATGTGGGACTTACTTCTCAACATGTCCCCTCCAAATAAGTCTGTCGCATTAGACGAATGATTACCTTTGACTCATAACTGAAGGATATCTTCTGACCCGTGACAACTGGAAAGAAGTTGAGTTTTGAATCTGATATCATGTTACGGTTCCATCTCAAAACTAATTGACAATGAGAGAAGTATCCCAACAAATATTTAAACCATTACCGAGATAATGAGTTAGGCGATGTGAGACTTACTTCCGAACAAAAGAAAAGTTATCAATAGACCACCCCTTTGTGTACTATTTGCATAAAATTGATTAGCGAGTCAAGGATAGACATTATCATTTTTGTAGCCCTCCATATGCTAGAGCATGATGGAATTCAAATTCCTTATTGATAAGTCAATTCATATCAAATACCTTATTTAACATTCTTCTTTATCATAAAGGGATTTTCAATTTCTATGTGTTTAATTCTCTTCCCTATCACTCATGGTCTAATCCGTAATAGAGATTGAGTAATCAATTAGGAAGAGTGGGGTTTCGAGGGTTTCATCCAATTATGAATTTGTTGATAGTTAAAGAAATGTGTGAATATGAGGTTAGAAACACATTATTGTAGTGATTTAGCAAATAATGGTTGACCATTACTCATAAATGAAAATATATATGGTTCATAATGATTAAGAGAAGAAGAGGTAAACATTTGGTTTTAGTAGAAACTGTCCTCTTTGACAAATTGGTTGTTATCTTTAACCAAACAGGTTGTCACAAATAAGTATATAAGATTGTTGAATCGCCAAGGACTTGCTTGATATTCTTTTAATTGGCAAATTAATTGAATTTGGATTTAAAAAGGTTTTGTTTGAGTGAAAGTATTAAAATAAAAATAATGCAAAAGTAAACGATTTGAAGATATTAAGTTGACAATTGAAGAACTTGTGATTAGATTTCACTATTTGTCTTCTAGTATCCAATAATGACATTCTTATATGACTATTCGTATTTTTCCTATCATCAGTTCTTATCTATTTATCAATTCCTTGAGTAAAGAGATCAAATGACTACATAAGTTAATTTTGAATCCATTGACATGCATGCTAATCATCTAATCATAATAATATGGGTGTTAGAATCACTAGTTCAATTAATCTCATTCCTAGGTATTAATATATTACTAGTTGATATATTCTAGATCTAGTTTAATAATGGAAATTCTCATTACCCATCTTTAAACTCTAGATCATGCATAGGATGATCAAACCAAAACAAGCATTAAGAATAAGAATAATCAAGGAAAAACAACGGAATAATATTATACAATTAAATAGTCATATTGGACACATCAAGTTCAAATAATTACATCTAACTTCAGAGATAAGGATTTAGCTACTTATTCACATGGAAGATATAGCCATATAGTTATGTAATACACATTCTCATACTACTTGAATCAATCTTTCAATTATATCTTGACATTCGAGTAACTTAGTTTTTGAGTAAAAAAATTCTCCAAAAAATATAGAGCATATTTTGACATTGAGAGTGATTCTCTTACAAAGATCCATATCAAACATGAGTGGGTATCAATGAGCCTTAGCCATTCTTAGAATTTTTCGTTCTTTCTATTAAGAGGAATCACCATATGATTTGGTAAGAGAAAAGTGTAAAACAAAGCAAGTGGCATGCGGTGAGTAACTTTAAGTGAATCTTGGTGTGAGATTTTTAAAGTGAAACTCAAATTATAGTGGAAATATCTTGATTCAATCAAGGGGGCTGGATGTAGCCTTGGGTGGTTGAAGGTGAACTAGGATATATGATGGTGTGAAATTTTCTATCCCTTCACTTTTCATTTGTGTAGTATTTATTATGTTCTTACTTTTAGACTTCCCTTGCATATCCGATTCTTATAATTTTTAAGAAAGTAAAATTGTGCTCCATCTATACTTACAGTTGGCACCAAAGTATAGGTAGGGTAAGATATTACTGTTAGAAATTCATAATTTCTAATTAAGGTGGACACCATATATTTAATACAATTATATCGGTTATTTATTTTGGGTTACAAAATAAGTGATCTAATTTTCTGACAACTCATAGGACTTTTGAAACTGATAATGGATATGGGCTTAATGAGTGGATACCCAAAACAGTTGGCCTATAGGGGATAATGGGAAGCCTATAAGTTAACGCATAAGGAATGGTTATGGTCCCCAAGACACCAAATCACAAATAGTTTTTACCTATCCCATCAGACAGAAAACGAAGGTCCCAAAGGAATTCAGGATTTGGTTGAGGAAGGTCATCATACCAAAATTTCTCTCAAAAGGTACATCAAAGGAGTAGATCTGAGAACATAGATTCATGTATGACTTTGTATCATTGTTTTACATAATGTGTGAGAATCATGAGATTCAAGATCATAAGATTGATATTTCACCAACCAAAAGGAAATCTAGCAATTCCTTGATCCTGTTATAATATATCTTAGATGACCTATACAAAGTCTTTCATGGGTGAAGGTTCACATATAATTATTATCCAAGTTTTTTTTGGAGAGTGCTACAAATTTTCGAAGATAAGGATGAAGATATTTATTGAATATCAGGACTTAAGGATCTGGAACACCATAGATGAAGGTCCATTTAAGGGCAAGTCCGGAAACTTAGAAACGAAATATCTGTCATATCTGTAAAAAAGTAAAATAAAACCGGACGCAGAAATCGACGGGCGGTCTTCTTTCGCTTTTAAAAGTGAATGCCGGTTTCTCCCTTTCTTGTCTAGTGTATTAGATTAGACTCCATTATAGGTCATTCGGAAGGGCTCCGTTTCTATTTTAGGGCATAACGTTGTGGTTGTTCCCTCCCCTTTCAGTCAACCAAAACCTAAGGGAGTATGGAACAATGATGGTAAAAAGAGAGTTCAATATGACTTCAAGGAGAAAAACATTCCGACCTTAGCACTAGGCATAAAGGAGACTCAATCAATACTCTTTCACATGAGGAGTATGAGTTGTTTAGAATGAAGGCCGGAGAGAAAATTCTAGATCTCCAAAAGAGAAAATTCTCTAAGATCTTTACCAATGCCTTTAATCAAAATAGTGATTAATAATGAAATTCTAGAAATAATCTACACAAACACAACAAATGAAGGCTTTAAAGAGTTTCGACTTACAGAGAAATAACTTTCAAATTTTATTTAGATTCACGTCAATCTATCATCCTTTTTATGGTTTGAAGGTTTTACACTATACAAAATTAATAATATTTACAAGCACACTTTCAGATTCAATCATAATATGGCTTGCTTGACCTCTAGAGAAACAATTTATTGAGACTTCTTCCTCTCTTATTGCAAGAATATACCTCACTTATCCCACTTCCTTTATCTTTTCTCACAAAAATATTTAGATTTTGTTGCACACGAATTAAACAATAAATGTGTTGAAATGACAACAACAATTACATATCACAAACTCTTTTAAAAAAAAAACATGTAAACATAAAAAAATATCATAGATTAGAGATGTATGTAGTGAATTTTAAAAGTGAAAGTTCGTTTTTTCTTGAAGTATGAGTTTCTCTCTAAAGTGGATTCTCCAAACCTTTATCTCTTTATATGGAAACGATTATTTTCCAGTTTCAATTACTAGGTAATTTATTAATAGTAAGTAATAATCGATTATATGTTATTAATAGCTCTTAAATCGATCATGACTAAGTTATAATCGATTATTTGTTGCAAAAATCAATTATGCAACAACACTGACTTAGATTACTCAACTTATAATCAATTGTCCTTCATAGTTGATATATAATAGATTATTGAGAGATAATAACTCACTTTTAAGTAAAACTAGCAAGTTACCCGTGCATTTTTTATCACATGATCAATAATACACATGTTACTTATACATTCATATGGTTAAAAATACACATGTTACTTATACATTCACATGGTTAAAAAATACACATGTTACATGTGCATTCGTATTGTTAATAACAAACATATGACCCGTATATTTTAATAGTTAAAAACACATATGTTACTTGTAAATTAGATGAATGGAGTAGAGAGGAAATGACTAAAGTATCCCAATAATATTAAATGTGTACATATAGAAATATATCATACAATTGACATTACAATGATATTAAAAAAGTTATTATATAATGACAAAGTTACCCTTAAAAAATCCAAGTGTCAGCATATGGTATTCCTTTTAGTAATTATTATTTTCTCTCTTTTATTATGCTAGCCTATGAATTTTGGACGGGAAAAAATCAATGTGGTTGTGACACATGTGAAAATGAATATTGATGAAACTTTTTTCTTATATATAATATATATATTAAATGTTATTAATATTATTATATCTTATTAAATAATATATTGGGTAATGAATTATGGATGACAATGAGTCTGGATGGATCCAGATAGTGCATTACCCGAACCCGCCCCGTTGATTCATTTTTAGACTCAGACCCGCCGTAGACCTGTGCTAATACCCGCTAGGTATACTACTCGGTCCTTGGGTACCCAACAGATCCATGAGTACCCATAAATTCAAAATATGAAAAATAATTGCAAGTAATTTGTGTATTGTGTATTTGTTTCCTATTATATTATACGTTATTTAGAAAATAAACAAGATAAAAAAATTATAAAACTTAGTTTAAAGTGTTAACACAACTTAATTTGACTATTAAACACAACCCATTTTACTCAAACAAACATTAAAAACAACTTCAACATTATGATGAAAAATTTATTCAGTAAGATTTTTCTATTAAGGTAACATTATATCATACATATGAATTAACAACATAATATCATTGCTTAATAACATAACATCATAATTTAACAAAATAACAATCACATTTTTGAAGTAATATGATATTATAATTATAGATTAATATGATATTACAATATAGATTCACATGATATTACAATATAGATTCACATGATATTATTATTATATTGCTATATATATACATATATTTAGATTCCAGACTCATCTAACGGCGAGTCTTAAAATTGCGAGTCTCAATTACTCACGGGTCCAAAACATGGATCTAGACCTGACCTGTTGCGGATATTATTTGCGGGTACCCACGGATTTGGGTACCCATTGCCATCCTTAGTATAAATGTATTTTTATCTTGTGTGGGAGGTTGTACAAAGTGAAGTGTCTTTATCCTATGTGAGAGGTTGTTCTTAATCATACTTTTTTACCGTATGGTTAAGAACACACATATTACCCGTACATTCATATGAAACATATTGACTTTAACATATATTTGAAACCACGTAATTATCAATCTTATTAAAGATATATATTAGTAACATTGTGTAATAATTTGATAAAATAAAATGAAATATATAGATAATCATTGATAAGTTGTGTACAATATTCAAAGTCGTTATGAAAAATAATTGATATTACAATAGACTGAATTTCTTAACATTTCCAATCATTTGAAACCAATATAGATTGGAAAAGGAGTTAGTGAGATTAGATTGATTAGAAGTTTGAAATTTTGTTGCGGAGAAGATGAAATCAATGATGTCCGATAACATGAGTGAAACCAAAATAAACGAGGGTTTGAAAAATAAGTATCAAATGAAGCAAAACCAAAGGTTTAAAATAAATGAATTTTGTCTTTGTAAAATGATTGAGCATATGCGTGTCCATGGTAGATGATGAAGGTGTCCATTGATAATTAATTGATTTGGATGACTTAGATGACTCAACGTATAATCGACTATCATTCATAGTTGATATATAATAGATTATCGAGAGATAATAACTCACTTTTAAGTAAAACATCTCAATGTACAATCATTTAATGTTATATTAGACTATTGATATGAATGTTTTATGCACTTAGGACTCTACCCCATTCACCTTAGATATATAAAATACAAAATGCAATCTATAATACAATTTAAGAAAATGTAGAGTAAACCCTAACTTTCTTGTTTGTTAATAGTCTTGCTTTGTATTTAGCTTCAAATTTGTCTTGATGTATTGCACAAATTCTTCCATCTTGATTTCAGTCCTTCTTTCAATTTATTGCTTCTACATGTGACTATTTTGCAATGGGAAATCTAATATTGTTTTTTCCAACAGTGATATTAGAGACTCAATTTAGGTTGGGTAGCATAACTTAGATTTGATGTAAGAGGAGATGAACTCCCTACAAGAAAATGAAACATAAGATTTGATGAAGCTTCCCAAATAAGGGAGCTCAAGGTCATAAAGCTTTTATAAATATTGAAGTGAAAAATAGTGGTTAGACCTAAAAAGGATCCTTGTTTTGAAAGTCTTTGCTATTGACGAAACAAGCTAATAGTCATGAGTAAAAGATTTATCCAACTATATTTGTAGGAGGGAAAAATCAATTTGCATATACGTGTTATTTTGTTAATTAAAAATATTATTTGGTGTGACATATTGACTAAGAAAATTTCAGTCAAAAAGTTCAGATAGAGTTGGAAAAGAGTTTGACTGATTATACCTTTAAACTAAGTCGGAAAGGGGAGGGGGAGAGAGATTTGTTGGGATTCCTATCTTAAGCGATGAAAATATGTGTATATATATATATATATATATATATATATATATATATATATATATATATATATATATATATATATATGAGATGACTCAAGTGAGAACAATTCTCATATAAAAACTGTAATAACAATAAATTTGGGCCTTATAACTAATCATGTATGATTAGGATTAAAAATTAGTTATTAGTCACATAATAGTCATGTGAATATATCTTTTAATTTTGACAATTCAGATAAGATTCATGTTTTCATTTCCCACAATAACACATTATTATCAAGTGAGTAGCTACCTCTCTCTATATATATATATATATATATATATATATATATATATATATATATATATATATATATATATATATATATATATATATATATATATATATATATGAGCCCAAAATTCAATTTGCAATGTAAGGCAAGAAACTTGGAGTGAGAGGAAAGAAAACTGCATGATCATGTCACTTTGTCAAGCGCCTATAAATGAAGTACAACAAGGGGAGCAAATTGCACCTTACCAAAGAAGAAGCATAACTAAGAGATATTGTATTTCATCCAAGTGAATGAAATTGAATATTATAGATAAATATTTATTTTAATCTTATAGTGCAAAAATATATATCATTTTAATAGTGAATGTATGAATCTGCATATATATGATATGTTAATTATTTTGGGTAAGTAATTTTCTGTATAATGAATAATGATATGTTAGTTCTAAATTATGTCTTAAACCATATCCTCTAATGATAATGAAGTAAAAGTAATAAAAAATAATAAATTAATGTTTAAATTTTTAATTAATATGACATATTTTCATTAGTACGAGACATGATTTGAAACAAAATATGATTGTTGAATATGAATTGGAATAGAATGATAGGAAGGCAGAATTTAGAGAAGGATACATTGCACCATTTGAATGCGTAGAGATAATGCATGTAGATTGCATCTTTAGTCTTTATTCTGTAATAAATAAACAATTAAAAATCTCATCTCATTGGGTGTGTTGGGACCGTAGTGGAATGTATCACATGGGCTGAATTCGTTGCAACTAGTTTGTCCATATCTCCCTTCTTAATTTATTAATTTATTTTGTTAGATTTGATCACATAGAAAATTACAAAATTGAGTATTTTGGAGGCATGATTCTTCAGACATGAACACCTCAATTATTCGACCTTGCTGTAGGAGGCAACACCCTCCTTTAGTTTATGACAATAAGAAATGAACAAACCATAATTGAAACCAAATAGCATAGGTGTGATGGGTTATGATCTTCTCTATTAATAGACCAAAGTAAATGAAAATATAATTTCTAATGACATATTTATCCTTCTAATTATAATGAAATTACACTATATGATATTGAAAACAAATGAAAATATATATATTGTATCTCCATTAATTAAGATTATCATTCTTCAGGTGTGACAGATACAAATGAATGAAATCCTGTTTAATACGATTATAATAATTTTGAATATTATTTTGTTTAAACTAATTTAACTGTGGACCATTAATACACATGTCATAATTTTCAACGTCTCTAATATTATAGTGAATTTACATTTGGTGAAAAGAGAAGATAGAAAAAAAATGAAATAATTGGGTGTTTCCATTAGCGTACTAATTTATGCTAAAACTAAACATTATTTTACATTCGTGTTGCTTATATATTACAAATACAAGGCTTTAGATTCAGTTTATATTAATTAAAGAACGGTTGATAATCATTAATTAATAAGTTAATCTTGTTTATATTCGTACCACCGCTAAATATTTTGTAGAACGCCTAATATTTTTTCCGGAACAATGTTATATCTTAGCCCAAATCAATAATAATAGAATATCATGTACAATTCATTTATATTATTTCTATTTAAGATTTAATAATGAGTAAATATGATTGAAAGAGAAATGGGACAATGTTCAAATAAGAAAGATGTAGGGAATGTTAATGTTGGATTTAGATGTAGATATAACATTTTTTCTACCTCAAATTAAAAAGTGAGACCATTGTCTAATTTTTTTTATAGAATGTAACATATATATATATATACAAATAGTGTAAAAGTTTTATATACAATTAGTGTATCATCCACTATTTGTGTTACTTTTTTAAAGAGTTAAAGATAATTTTGAATAAATAATGGATGATACAATGAAAAGAAAATTCTTACATTTTCAGTAAATACATATTTTCATCTATTTTATATATAAAATGGTGCGGGTGTGCATGGGTGAAAATGTAGGACAGTTATTAGCATTGCTTCTTATAATAATGTTAAGATTAGTCACTTATCTTACCCTTTTAAGAGATCTCGTAAATCTTAAATTAGTTATATTTAATGGTCAATTTTATTCCTCTCAATATATATTTCTTCCATTTCATAATTTTAGTTGTTTTAGCTTTTTTAAATTAGTTTTACATTTGAAGGTTTGGTAAATAAATAAATTGTATTCAGGACCATAAGGTCTAGTATAATGGTAGTGTTTCTGTCGTTACTATATAAATTTTGAGAATAATGTATCTTTTGGTTTAAGAAGATAAGTTATATCATTCTGTTACTAAAATCGTGACATGTGTACCATTTAATTATTTTTTACAAAAATATTTCTAAAACTAAATAAAACAATACACATGTCATTTTTTTATTGGTTGGAGGAGGTAAATTATCTTCTAATATGAGGAGATACTTTATTCTCATATCTTAATCGGTATAGCGCGATTCTAAATGTTTTCTTGTATAGAATGAAACTTCATGACCATTATGAAAAGCAAACCACATGATAAGCATCATTTGGATTTAAATGGCTAATCATGTTTGTTTATTTTTAATTATCATAAAATGCCCCATAAATGATTGTATGAATCTCTCCCCTAGTTTTTATTTGTTGTATGTATTAAGATGGTTTTCAATTGGAGAGTTTTATGCTACATGGACAATGGCTAGATCCTCCAAAGACTTAAGTTTCGTTTACAACAAGTAGGTTTTTCAAGGGGAATGAAGGGAAATGGGAAGGTTCAGAATCATCTTACAAGTGTATATCATGGTTTTGAAGCATTCTTTTTCCATTCTTCAGCTCCAAAACTCAACTATAAACAATCCCTTAGGAACTTAGGGGATAAATGACTACCTAAAAGGGGAGTATGGAGGTTATCCTTTGACATCCCGATCACTGTAATTGGTTTTGTTCGCTCACTACTCTACATACATTTGTGATCTTTGTCATACCACCTACTTATACATCTCGCCATAACTCTATCTTTATGACCTCTTGCATAACCTTCATTCTTGGCATTCCTATACTTAAGATGTCCTCACCTCCTCAAACTGGTTGGAGGGTGTGAAGACATACTATAAGGGTCATCTAGAAGTCATTGTGTGTTTGATATAGCATATCCATGTGTCAAGACTTGTAGTTGAGTATATATTGTGCCACCCTGATGATCATTGGCCAAGTGCTTGACGCACCATGAACGGGAACCTTGATGCGTCATGGCCGAGTGTATCAACCTCGATAGTGCCAAGCATCAACAAGCCACCACCAAGGCAAGGCATACACCAAGCATCATGAGGCTAGTAGAAGCACCAAGGACCAATAGCTTTCTAGTGATAATTATGTAACTTAGGCAACATATTTTGTGGAGGATAGAGTTAGTTATTTTGGTTTTTATTTCTTGAAGATAGTTAGTTAAGGTACTTACTTCCAAAAGTTTCTATATATGTAAACTTTATACCTACTCTATCCTCTTCAATGACAATGCCTTCAATATCTTTTATTATCTTCTCCTTGATTTCTAAGATGGTATCAGAGTAAAGATTGCCCTGATTCGTCTTCTTCCTTATTCTCTTATTCAGAAACTTTCTCTTAATATCGATTTTTCTCTCCTGATTATCTTTCTTTTCTTAATTCGATTCTTCTATTTATTTTTCAAATATATGGTGAATTAGTGCTTCGAAGAATACAATGTTAGTGCTTCGAGCCGAAGTGTTGCTACATAAACTCGAGCCGAAGTGTTGCTACATAAACTCGAGCCGAAGTCGCTAACCATTCATGGTCGGCTAAAAATATATTTTCTTTTCATTGATTTCACCATCAGTCATTTCCAGTAAATCCACGCAATCATTATTACAAACATACCCATATATATTTATAATAAATACGCAACTCACAACTTAATCATTTGCACAACCAGAAAATACACACATTTTCCATTTCAAATGCACAAATTAAAGACTTATCCTTACCTTGGTGAGAGTTGGGTTTGGTTCTTGGTAACTTCGTAAGTTCCACCTGTAACACCCCAAATTTATCCTCCTTGAGAATAGGTAATAGTCCTGAGGAATGGGGCATACTGCCAGATTCTCGCTTGAGCGAGAGGACCTCGCCCAAGCGAGAGGATCAATGTTTTGAAATTGGAAATTCTGGGAGTCTCGCCCAAGCGAGAATGGGTCGCTTGAGCGAGAGGAAGCCTGTTGAGATTGTGAGATTCTCGCTTGAGTGAGAATCCCTCGCTTGAGCGAGAGCGTCAGATCTGAAATTTTAAAAAGGCGGGATTTTCTCGCCTGAGCGAGAATGGACTCGCTTGAGCGAGAACCCGACGACTCCTCTTTAAAATAGAAACCCCAAACACATTTTAGGGTTAGAACTTTGAAGAGAAGAGAGAGAGGAGAGCTTTTCAAGAGCAAAGAGCCTTAGGACTCATCTTAGAGCTTGAGAAGAGGTAAACCTCTTGTTTCTAACTCTTCTTCTTCCTCTCTAACTTGTTTTGGGTATGTTGGATCTCTTTTCAAAACATGAGAAACCATGGAAACTCATCCTTTAGAGTTATGGTTCGTTTTATGTTGTTTTTCTCTTGTAGACTCTTGGTTTATAGTTGGTATTTGATGAATGGAAAGGTTTTGTGGGTTATTCATGAAAACCCTAAAAACCCCCAAAATGAGAATATGAGTAAAAAGAGAAATGGATGAAATGTTAAATGTGGATGATGAGTTTGTGCTTTGATGTTGATATATGAGATGAACATGTATGTTTAAATGTTTGGAAACTTGTGTTGAAGTAGTTTTGGAAATCTTGAAAATATGTGAATCCCTTGTATGTTTGATGATGAAATACGAGTTGCTTATGTATTATTTTGAATAAATGACTGACATTGTTGTTATTGGTGGAAATGAGGAAAGATCCTAAGGTTGGAGGAAATCGCGGAGGAGACTTTTAAAGTTACTCGGAACCGATCCCCAACACTCACCAAGGTAATGGATAAGTGTCTCTAAATCATACTCGCTGGTGTGAATAAGATATGTGAAAGAGGTAATGTGTTTGTAAGAATATTGTTGATACCCTACCCGAAGAGGTGGTGGTTTATTGTTGATACCCTACCCGAAGTGGTAGCAGATTATTATTGATACCCTACCCGAAGTGGTAGCGGATTATTGTTGTTACCCTACCCAGAGTGGTAGCGGATTATTGTGGTTATCCTACCCGGAGTGGTAGTGGATTATTGTGGCTGTTCTACCCGATGTGGTATGGGGATAACTCGACCTGCCCGATGTGGTATGGATAATAACTCGACCTGCCCGATGTGGTATGGATAATATCTCGACCTGCCCGATGTGGTATGAGAATAACTCGACCTGTCCGATGTGGTATGGGAATAAACTCGACCTGCCCGATGTGGTATGGGAAATGAAATCGATGAATACGATTAAGGGTGAATATGAAGGATGAAAATGAGGATGTGAAGGATAAAAGAGATATTCATGCTATAGGATATATATTATGGGATATATATTATGGGATATATACTATAGGGTGAATATGAATGATGAGTAATGAGAATGTCAGAACAAAAGTAATATGCATGCTATATGATATATATTATGGGATATATATACTATAGGGTGAATATGAATGATGAGAAATGAGAATGTCAGAATAAAAGTAATATGCATGCTATAGGATATATATTATGGGATATATATATACTATAGGGTGAATATGAATGATGAAAAGGAAGATGTTAAGAATGAAAGTAATATACATACTATAGGAGATATATTATGGGATATATGTTCTATAGGATGGATATGAATAATGAGAAGTAAGATGTTTCGAAAGAACGTAATATGCATGCTATAGAATATATATATTATGAGATATATATACTATAGGATGAATATGAATAACGTGGAAGTGAAAGGAGTAAGATATGAATACTTACATTTACGTATTTGTGGTTATAAATTATATTAAAGTTTAATCGTATTTGAAATGTAGATTATCATGTAATGTTAGTTTCTGAACTAATGAGTTACTTCTTTGTTTTGTGTGTTGTTTATGATAATCTCATTGTAGGTAAATGAAGGATTTGAGGAGGAAGCTCACTTAGGAAGCTTATGTGTTTATTAACTTGATTGTCTTTGTTGCTACATTAACATTGTAGTTGATTTGAAAACATTTTGGGTGAATGTAAATCTGATTAGGACAATACTGAGATATGTAGTTATGGAGGTTATAACTCTTAGAAACCCATACTGGTTGTATGTGGTAATTACTAAATGAATGAATTATGTTTTTCCGCAACATGAATTGCATGATAATATAATAGGTTAAAAGATTAGTGTCAAGTAATGATTCACGAAGGTTTTTCAGTAAAATAATGAATGTATGTAAGGAAAGATTTTAATAAACGAAAAAATTTCAATGGTAGAATTTGGGTCCTTACACCACCGACACCGCCTCCAACTTTATGATTTTTCCTCATTCACACCACATAACACAATGTTAGTCATTTATTCCAAACAACACATAAATAACTCATTATGCATCTTTAATCATATAAGAGATTTAGCACATTTTCAGTGTTTCTAAACTACTTTCATTATAAGTTTACAAACATCTAAAACATACATATTCATATCACATTTCAACATTAGAATGCATACTCATCTTCTACCTCTAGCATTTTACCCATTTTCCTCTTTAACCCCATTTTCATTTTAGGGTTTTGGGGTTTTCATGAACCAACCCACAAATCATTTCCCTTCTTGAAATACCAACTCTAAACCAAGAGTTTACAAGAGAAAAACAACATAAAACGAACCCTAACTCAAAACGACTAGTTTCCATAGTTTCTCATATTTTGAGAAGAGATCCACCATACTCAAAATGAGTTTCAAAGGGAAGAAGAGAGTTACAATCAAGAGTTTTACCTCTTCTCAAGCTCTTACATGATTCCTATGACTCCTTGCTCTTGAAAACCCTTTCTTTCTTCACTTCTCTTTAGGTTATCCCCAAAAATGTGTTTGGGGGTCCCTAATAAATGCAACAGCGTCGGGTTCTCGCTTAAGCGAGCCCATTCTCGCTCAAGCGAGAAAATCCCGCCTATTTTAAAAAACTCATATCTAACCCTCTCGCCCAGGCGAGGCAGCTCTCGCTCAAGCGATGATCTTACAGCCTCGACAGGTCCAAAATGTCACTTTTCTTGCCCAAGCGGGTCAACTCTCGCCCAGGCGAGACCACTCTCGCTCAAGCGACACAACTCTCACTCAAGCGAGAATCTTTCAGTATAGCCCAGGATTTCACCCTCCCATGTGAGCCTTTCTCGCCAAGGCGAGAATCTTTCGCTCAAGCGAGAATCCCAAGACTAATACTATAATTTAATGACTTTAAAATTTAGGGTGTTACAACATGGTTATGGATACAATTACAACCAATCTACTAAGACGACTAATCATTTAAAATCAAAATCTTTCACTCGTTTTTATAAATATTTATTTGTATTGAGTTAGGGTTCCTCTTTCACCTTTTTAAATGAGTTAGGATTTTCCCTCATAATGTATTTGCTTGTTTGGTGAGCTTAACTCCAATCTTTTAGAGATTTATGCGCAATAATGTTTTTTTGTCAATTCCTTCTACAAAATGGATGAAAGTATTGATCGGAAATGGATGAGTGTCAATCGATTGACGGAGGAGTATGAGGATGAAGTAAAATCATTTGTTAGGTTTGCAACAAAGAATGATGAAAACCCTAATAGAATTATATGTTCTTGTTTAAAATGTTGTTACTCCAATCGAGTTACTCGAAATGAGTTAAAAGTTCATTTAGTGTGGCACGATTTCGATCAAAGTTACACATGTTGGAAAAGTCATGGTGAGAAAATAGATATTATGGATTGTCCTAAGATGCATATGAAAGAAAACAACACAAATGCATATAAGGCAATCGTTTTGATACGGCAAACATTATCGAAGAGGATCTTCAAGATTGTCCTGAGATGTTTCAGTGGTTGATAAGTGATGATGAGAAACCATTATATGATTGTTGTACTAAATTCACAATATTAACAACAGTGTCAAAGTTGTATAAGTTGAAATATGTTAGTGGATGGAGTGATAAGAGTTTCACATACCTACTTGCACTTCTGAATGATATATTGTCGGAGGATAATGTGTTCCCTTCTCGAACCTATGAAGCTAAATAAATGTTGTGCTCCATTTGCATGGACTAAAATAGGATACATGCTTGTGACTATTGTTGGGTTCACATTTTATACAAAAAAAAAACAAGATGATCAAAGTAAAATTCAAAATAGTGGTGCAACTTTTATTGCTTGAAAGTGCCAAAGATAGAAATCTATTATATGTGAATATGTAATACTTTGGGGTCATTGAACATATATGGAAATTGAATTATACAATATTTTGGTTGCCATTTTTTTATTGTATGTGGGTTGATAACAACAATGACTTTCGAGTTGATGAGTTAGGGTTCATGCAGGTGGATCTTAATAGGTCAGAATATAAAGATAAGTCATTTATTATAGCATCACATACTCAATAAGTATTCTATGTTAGTGACCCAACTAATATGAAATGGTACATTGTTCTTTTGATTAACAAAATAATCATCAAGAATATTGATGATCAAGAATATGAAGATATTGATGTTGAAGATGAGCTTTTTTGGGACATCAAAGTCGCATGAGAGCGGACCAACTAAAGATGATGATTTATATACAAGAGATGATCACTATGATGGACTTTGGGTGAATCAATATGTTCATCCAAACAATGATATTACAAGCCAAAAACGATGAAAGGAAATGAAAAACTAGATGCACGTCTTTGTATAATTATGGCATAATTTTGTTTGCTTGTAATTTGCATATATTGTACTTATATTATTTGTTTGTAACTTCTGTCAAATCATAATTGACATGATATTCTTTATTTGCAATTTGTATTGTATTGATGTTAATAATATAAACATAATTTGACATGATATTGTATTAATGTGTGTCTCTGCTATTGAGAATATATGTATGTGTTTTTGAGAACATATAGAAACATGGTTGACATGATAAATGTATATGCGGGTATTAGTTTGCAAAACAACGGCGCGTACTAGGAGGAGCTCTAGCAAGCACTGCTGTATTTGACTTATATAACAGCGCAAGCTACATGGAGCATTGTTGTATGTAATCATATGCAACAACACTCATTTTATTAAACGCTATTGTATGTAATATATACTACAACGCTCCTTATAATGAGCGCTATTGTATATATTACATACAATCACGCTCATTTTATCCGATGTTGTTGTATATGATTAATATAATAATGTTCCTTACAACGTGTGCTATTCTATATGATTCATTTAACCACACTAATTTTAAGGAGCGCTGTTATATATGAATAATACAACAGCGCTCCTTGTGACTTGTGTTGTTATATGTGTTAAATATATAAAAGTGTTTGTTGGAGGTGACACTGTTATATGTATGACACACAACAGTGTATGCATAAGCGTTGTTAAAGCATATCATATTTTACTTTGCTCACATAAATAGCGTCCGAAAATACTGTTATATCCCTGAAATGTGCATTGTTGAACTGCATATTTGGCGTAGTGCTAACTAATCTATTTTATACATGTTTTAATCATAAAAATTATGAAAAATGTAAGTAAATTTAAACTAATTATTAGTCCAGTACAATATTAACTGAAAATATTAAGTTAGGGAATCTAGGGATGGAAGATGAAATGAGATTGGAAATAAGGTTAGAAACATGTGTCAATGTAGTTTTTAATGGTTGAAAATTGTGATAAAATGTAACTGAGGTGGCCCCGATTGCAATCCTGATACAACAATATTGTTGAGGCAAATTAACGTGATTGGTGCACCTTAATTGAAATAATTATTTACGAAACTAGAGCATTTTTTAAAACTCACCAATTGGATTACGGAGTTTTTGTTTTTTTGTTGTAAACATAAGTCTGCATCTTTTATATTAACCTCCTCACTACCATATAAATTTTACTTGTTATATTTTTTTAGTAATATTTTATTAAACTCGGCAACAACCTTGTAGGGTTTTTTTAATTTTTCCCCTCTCAAACACGCAATCTAAACAAAAAGATTGGAGTTTTTGGACTTAAATAAAAATATTAATCAAAAACAAAATATATTACATTCTCAAAACATTCTAATAATGTTTTTCAAAATATATTCCAATCCCAAAATTCTAATAATGTACATGCAAATGACTTTCTCTTTCTTAGTAGTTGAACTCTTAATTCTTGTTTATTCCACTGCGAGATTTGATGCACTTTTCCTCTGCCACATGTTGCATTTAATAATGTTCTACTAACCAACATCGTGTAATCGTTGTTAAATATGAATTATAGCGTATCAATAATAATTAAAATTTGTCATATATTGATTCGTGAGAGTAGCATTACAATAATGTTATCTCCTCGTCTAAACTCACGTAAATACCCCTTTATACTTGCTGCTAGTTTTGGAAAACTTTAAATCTCTATCACTTTCTATTATCTTCTCCACCACTTTTTCCCTAAAAGTATAATATATCTTAAATAAATTTTTTTGCCTGTTTTATTCTGTCCGGTATACAATGTGCTATGTATAACTTGTATTTAAGTAAAGAGCTTGGAGATTCTTTCAAGACAGAATCCCAATTAAGGATGTTCTTTTTAGGAGAGGGATTTCTTCAACCAATGGAGGTGGAATATTATGGTATTTTTGTTGCGAGCATCCAGAATTCACTTATCATCTTTTCTCTTCGTGTAATATCACATACTCTGTTTGACAACTTATCTACCAATGGTTGGACATCAGTCTCGCTTCATCTCTTGATCCATTACACCACTTCATCACCAACCACATCGGCATGGTGAAAGGTAGGAATTGTTGGAAAATTTGGAGTATCATCTAGTTTGCTACAATTTGGGCAATATGGCAATCTAAGAATGATCTAATCTTCAACGATGTTAAGTCTTCTTTACATCAAAATTTGGACTTAGCAAGGGTAAAATTGTGGCTCTAGATCAATGGTCAGAGAGGGGCGAACTCTATTATCTATTCTGATTGAATTGTTAATCCCCTAACTTGTTTCAACATTGTATTGTAACTTTTTCTTTTTTTTCTTTTTCTTTCTTGTAATTCTTTTTCCTCTCTAATAAAATTATCTTTTGCTCACAAAAAAAAAAAAACAGAAACAAAGGTCTAATGAAACTAATAAGACCAGATAATGATGAGTTGTAATTAATCATCCTACAAAATGATGAAAGAAAATAAGTTGACTTTGGCTTCATTTCTTGAAGGGTAGAAGATGAATGGAAATTAGAGAAGTATTCTGATTATATTGCATGCATGCTGCGCCATGAAATATAACGGTGATCAGAAAAAGATGAAATAAAGAACTGAAAATATAAAACTTATCACTTAAGATGAAAATTATTTTTCAAAAATAGAGTTTCTTGCATAACTTAATGTGCACCCATTATTAATTCTCATTAAAAACATGTTAATGATATGAGAATATTTTATTCACTTGACACACATAAGTTAGATCCATCATCTTAATACAATAACTTTTCTTTTCTAACATTCTTTCTCTGATTAGATATAGACAAGAGGGTGTGCAATGCGACAACTTACACAGTTAAAAAATTATGAAACGAAAATGGAGAACATGTTCGTCCATTAGGTTATTGAAATTCATAATTTTCCACCCAACAAGGTTGGAATAAAAGATAAGGTAATTCATCTAAACAATGGTCAAAACATGAAGAAACATTGTCTTTAAAACCACATGACCCACCAAACTATGCACCAAATTGACACTAAAAACTCATCCAACACAAGCATGTTCTCTTAGTTCTTCTTAGCTTAACAATTGTTTTGAAGTTGAACCCACCATTGGACAAGGTTGGCAACCCTGCTTCATCAACAAAGGAGAATAGTTCACATTTGCATTGGACATCCCTGTAGGGAACGCAACCATTCCAAGGGTTCTACTTCCTCTTCCTACTTGTTCCAACGTCTGCACCTGTTTCTTCAAGAACTTCACATAGTGTATAGCTTCATCTAACATAGAAGCAGTGTCCATTTTGGTTCCTCCAGGTACTAACCTTTGAAGAATCCTTATCCTCTCGCTTATCCTTTCCCTCCTGTGTCTCGCTGCTACGCTTTGTGGATCCTTGGAAATCTTCACGTTCCTTCGCTTAGGTGGCTTCACAGATTCTGGGTCTATATGAATTGGTTGCATAACTGCTATTCTGAAAATCATTTCCCTCATTGCAGCCATGGAGTTTTTCTTATCTGAGGTTGAATGATAAGCATCAGAAACATTCCTGGATAACCTCCCTGATGGGATAACCTCGTTGGGTTGTTGCTGTTGAAGAGGTAGTGTCATGGGTTGTTGAAAATTATTGGTGTTGTTGTGGATATTGGAAGGTGGTGGATCAAGCAAAGAAGGTTGTGGTGCTTCGTTGAACCCACCAGGGATGAATAACTCATTTTCTTGGTAAGTAGTGGGAGTGTTGTTATAAAAAGGGTCACAGAATTCAGGAAACTTTTCCATTTGCATCATCATTGCCATTATGTCCATGCTGCTACTGTCACACTCTGAAGTTTTCACTAAGTCCACGTCCATGAAAGAAGAAAGAGAGAGTGAGGAATGGGGTGTGGTTGAAGAAATGGGGAAGATGAGAGAAAAGAGGATCAGAGTATGGGAGGGTTCAGAAAAATTAACGGGTAAGAGGCAAGAGCTATGATTGAGAAAGTAGGGTTTGTATCTCAGAGATAAGGAGAAAAAGAAAGAATAAAATAGTAGAATGAGAATGCAGAAAATGCTGTGATAGATATATATAGATATATTATTATCTCTCAAACCGACCAACAACAACAATATCTATCACGGTCATTGTAAGTGGAAGGTCTTTTTATAGCAACTTGTGACCAATTTAATAATATATAGGAGATAAGTTATCTTATTCCGCCACTAAAATCGTGACATGTGTACTATTTAATTATTTTTTACAAAAAATATTTCTAAAACAAAACAATAACATACCTCCAAGTTATCTCTTCATATGAGAAGATGCATTATTTATTTATTTACGGAGCAATCTTATTTATATGTCTACAATAAATAAATGATAGACATTTTCTTTAACTCAAAATGGAAAAAATAATAACAAATAAATACCATGCCTCCATGTATTTTTCTCTAAAATGTTATATTAGTGTTTTAATTTGTATTTACAACCATACTATTATAGTTTTGAAAGTCTTTGTCATAGTATCACTATCGCAATTGTGACAGCATAATCATATTTTTTGGCAATTGTGATAAAGGAAATATAAATGTAACTAAATTTTGCAAGTTATTTATCTCTTTGTAACTAGTGGTTTGCAATTAATTTTTTGTTATATTTTTTCCCTAAACTATATACATTTTTCACATGAAGCAATTTCAAGGTAGAACAAATATTGGTCGCATAGATCTTCTTATAATAAAATTAACTTAGCACACATTTTAATGGATTCCAACTCAAAATGTTTAAATAAATTAGAACCGGACAACTCAGTTGAAATTGATATATGGGGTTGATAGTGCCATCTATTTTATCTTTTAATTTTGAAGCGTAAAGAAAATCTAAGAATTGCACATTTATGATTGAATTACAATTTTTATTAATTATCACCGATAGAAACCGCCCATGATGTGTGGGGTTGCCTCTAAGAAAGGTTTCTATTTCACCATTTGATTGCATAACATAATATAAGGGATTCTCTCCAGAAAAATGAAGTTCTTGTTTATTTTTATGTTTTCAATCATAAATATATTTTTTATTATAATTAAAAAGATAAACATATTATGATAAATTATATTTTCTTTTATTTTTGAAGCATTTGCCTTTTCGATCTCCGATCTCGGATGATGGGAGGTCAAAGGTGGAAACATTTAAGCTAAATGGTTGACAATGAACATGGACCACATAGCAGTAGAACTGGGAAGAAAAGGATTGGTTGGTTCAATGCTGGTGCATGAACCAAGTTTGAAAGCTTATTATGCGAATACTTTTTGACTGCAACCACTTTGCTTTGGCTACAAATTTTACTACTTTGTTTGATGATAAATATAAAAGTAGTCCCCACAAGTCACATGAAATTTGTCAGAAGTTCAATTGAGAGAAAGATCTACTACAAGCTTCAATCGAATTATGATACTCTTTATTAATGGATAGACAAATATATATTATTTCTTTATTTAATATCAAAAGTGTAATTTGATTATAATTAAAAGTATATATATATTATTGAACGTTATATTTCTCTTTAGTATTTGAAACATTTGTCTTTCCATTAAGGTAGATTACCCGCTTCAATCTATTAACAAAAGAAGAGATGAGATAAGAGTGTGGAGTGGACCCAACTACTGATACTTAGCAGAAAGAAAAAATAAAAGGGTTTTGTAAGGAATTTTAGGGTAAAACTTTTTTATAAGAATACACAACATTCATATTTTCAATTTCTTGAATATACATCATTTTTAGGTAAACTTTGAAACATTAATGTTTTATATGGATGCTTTTAGAATGATAGAAGTTGATATTGTCTACGATAAAATTAAGTTCTTAAACCTAAAAATAAGAAGCTAAAAATATAAATTTATATTGGCGTTAATAAAACCAATTTTCTAATTCTTAATATACGTTTACCTTTTCTATTCTTAAACGAGTTATTTTTATTGAAAAGAAATGAGTTCCTTGAGAAAGGGTCTTTTTTTAAATCACTCATATAGCTAAGATGAACATATAAAAAGAGAATGTTTATTGTGTTTACTGATAGTGTCCTTAAGGACATTAATTAAAGAATTATTAGATGTTGGTAAACTAATTTCGACATATCTCAAAAATTAAAACTTCATTTTTCAATATAAACTTTCAAATTTTCTCTTTTTAAACATTACCCTATTAACATTCTTCTGTCATATAACTGGAAATTCTTACTTGGGGTGCATGTAGTTTGTAATGTGTAATGGTTCGTCATCAACGTATATTATATTTTTAAAGCATGCATACTCCATATATGTCCTGTTACTTGTCCTTTTCAATAAAGTTTAGGGAATAATTATTAATATGCAGATATACATGATAAATATGGAAATTAAAATAATAACCAAATAAAAAATTATATATCACTAAATTATATTTAATCACTCTTGTTTTAATAATTCTATATTCATCTCTTTTAGAGGGGAGACAATTGTCATTATACATTTACACCATGGGGAAGTAATTATATCTTTTTGAAACAAAATAATTATAGATATATTTAGTCAAATATCAAGGAATGTCAATGTAATTTTCACTAGACAAAATATGAACTTAGATTCTCTCTCCAAGATACAAATATTGGAGTATAATAAAAAATAAGTAATTATGTAATTTGTAAATTTTTATTAAAAAATAAGTGAAAATTTAGATTGTTAATAATTTTTTTGATCACCCATATGTCTATCTTCATCTAGTAAACCATTTAATACTAAAGAGTATTGTCATTTGTTAAGTTTTTTATTTTGTATGGTACACTATTAAAAACCATGTTAACTTTAAAAAATAATGAACTCCTTGGTAATCAATTAATATGGCTTAGGTATATATTTTAAAAAATATGGCTTCTTTTATAGGATATGCATAGGAATGGCAAAATTACTTTGTGGGTACCCGTCAAAATATCCACAATGGATACCCACAAAATAGCTCATAGGTAGGAACAAGTATCATGATAATTTTTATTAACATTATATTTGTTTATTTTATTATTCCTTCGTAATAAAATTTAATAATAACAATATAATTATAAAATTATTATATACATATCATATTATTTAAGTAAAAATTATTTTTATAGAATAATTATTTTAAAATATATAAAAATTATTTTTAAAATTGAAACGCGAATACCTACTACCACACACAGGTACTCACAAATAGTGTAGATATGGCCATTAGAAAGTTTCTATTCTAAAATCACCATCAAAGTTACTGCATGGAAGAGTTAGATTCTGACAAATCATTGCACTTTGATGCAGTCTTCTTCATTGCTGTCTGGGAACGCTTTTTGAGGTGGATTGGGAGCTGGCGGTGAGTGAGGTTCGTCATTTTTATCAACCATGGTTTGTTGCTGAATTTATTGTCCAACCAAAAACTATAGATAACTACTCTTATGTTGTTTTTATAAATGTCCATTTTTGTCAGAATAAATAATTGAAGGTACAAGAATTGAGAATGATATATATAATAAAAAATAGTAATAATTTGTTAAACACAAAAAAATTAAAGGATTTCATTGGTTTGTGCAAAAGGGTTTACAACAATATTTTTTTTAATGAACGAAATTGTATTAAAGAAGTACTAAGAAAGTTAACCTAAATATAATAGAAAGATCATAGTTTGATCTTTTTCAACAAACAAGAAATAGAAGTTATTGAATTATTATACACCAATTAGCAAAGAGTTTAGGACAAACCTATAAATGAACTAGAGAATATTAGCTACACATTTCATACTTTTATTAATATTTTTATTCGAATCTTATTACTTTATTTTTTATAATTCGCTTTTAATATGATTATTTGGAGTTAAATAAGTAATGAAAGTTTGGTGATAATGGTGATTAAGAGTAGTTTAGTCAAAATACATTATTTTACATATTTAATCAATACATTCAATTATCACTTTAATCTATTTGCTTTAAGCTACATTAACAATTAAATTGAGATTTCAAAAGAGTACAATACTACATCATTTTATTCTTAAACTCACTCTAAGGGATGAAATAACATTTTCCATTACAAAACAAATGTTATGATAAAAATGGAATTATTATTTTTAATACCCACGTGCAATGTAATGATTTTGGTTTTTTAACGTGTGCATAAGCACACTTGTTTAGGCATAAATAAAAACAGGGGAAATATCCACCCACTTCAAGAGTAAGTGAATAAAATTTACTTTACGTCATGATCATTCATTATTGGGAAATCCACGAGTTTGAATTGATAAGTATATCTAAACCGTTGGATTTCACAAGATGCTAAGATGAATAGTAGGTTCTTTCCATATACTCTCGGAGTAAGTGGATCTCTCCAAAAAAAAAATATGAAAAAGTTGTTGATCTTGATTCCTAGAAAGCAAGTTGGACCCAATTAAGCAAGTTGGACCCAATTTTATAAGTATAGAAATAATTCATTCACTCTTTCATACGTATAATCCAAGATTGTTTTGTACGAACCAAGAAAATATTGATTTTTTTGTTTACAAAAATTCTGTTAATGTTTTCTTTTATATTCTTCTCAACTCATCTATTTACTTTAATCTATTATTATTTTCTAGCTCAAAATAATGAAAGTAATGATATAATTAATAGAGATATAATATATTGAATTGAACTTTAAAAATGACCATTAATTAGAAACAATTTTTTTTCTTAAAAATGAGACCTATAAAGAAAGGATGAGAGTAGTCTTTTACCGGTAGGATCGATTAATTAAACCAAAACTAAATACTTCGTGTGAGTTTTAGTATTAAAATTAAATACATCATTTTCTAAGATAATAAATATTTTATTTTCCAATAAAAATACTCCTTTGATCTCTTTTATAATTATTATTACCTTTATAAAAAATTGAGAAAAATATATTCAGTTATAATCTAATTTTTATTCTAATTTTTATTCTCTTATTATCATTGATGTTTATGTCATTATTAACACTTAAATAAAATAATATAAATAAATGATAGATATTATATTAGCGGTAAGTAAATCTATTTAAGTACATTTCATAATTTTTATTTTGTTTTTCATAAGAGTCTAATATCTATGCATAAACAGTGTAAATATTTATATACAAATAGTAAATTATTCATCATTTATTTATATCATTTTTATTTAAAAATTAATAATCATTAAAAATGAATGATACATAATATAATAATAATATAAAAATCTCTTTCCATTGTTTTTTATGTTTACAGTGCAGTTACTGCAGCTGTCTGAATGTTGCATGCGTGGTGTTCATCTTATACTGCTGCTAACCGTTTTGGGCGTTCTTTTCAAAATTACTCAAGAATGGTAATCAACTTTAGTAGCTTTTGAGTTTTCACAAACGTGTGCAACTCAATCAATTTTTTGTTTCAGCTTTTCCCCGAACTCTTCTTAATGTACATTTTCTTTAATCTGACTAAAATAAATATATGCATAGTATCTTAATTATTATTTATTAATACGTTTTTTTGTAAATTTAAGAAGTTTATTATCTCATTTCTTCATATTGGTTCATTGCTATTAACGACATTTAGTTGTACAAAAAAATATAGTTAATTACTTATCCTCACACCTCTTTGAAACTTAACATAAGTTGAACAAAAAAATAACGATTTTGTTACCTATTATCTAAGTTACGGGAAAAGGGGGTGTTTTATTGGAAATCAATTATATATATTATTATTCAACTTATAAAAGACCTTAATGATATATAGTATAACAAATGTTTTTATATTCTTGTACATCTCATTTTTTAGAATGTGTCTGGTTAATATTTGATTGAAAGTTGGAGAAAAAGTACACAAGGGACATGTTCAGGAACATGAAAATGTTGTAGGAATGAGATGTTAACAAGTTTATTTCTAGTACATCTCATATATAAATTTTGATTTTGATTGTACATAGTATCTAGAACTTTCTCTTTGGTTTTTGTGAAGGCAAAGTACATCTACCGTTGGTTTTAAAGTTACTTGGTCTGAGATTCTTGTATAACATATGTTTGATTTTAAGATAATATATAACATCCCAATCAATATGTTTATATATCACCTGTCAAAAACTAACTTTAGGATAATAATAACTAACTTTATTAACAATCTGCTCACTAGGATTTGGTTTGTTATTAGCACATTAATTTATATTGAATTAAGCCTTATTTTTTATTTTCTATTACAAGGAATCTAAGATGTCTATTCCTTGTCAAAAACTAATTGGTTAAGTATAACCTAGGTTAAGTTTGAAGAAGGGGATTAATTTATGAAGATTTTAAGGAAAAATATTTATGGTTATTCTGTGAATACAACATTACTCCTTTAATCCAATTGCACTAAAAATAAAGAAAACTATTTAAAATTTGACAATCTTTCTATAACGGAGCAAGTATATCCTAACTAAATGATATAATATATATTTTGATATGTTCACATGTTAATTAGCGTACTATATGTATTCCAATTTTTATTGGATCAACTAAAAGGACACAAATTTCATTTGAACTTTTTGAGCATAGGAAAATCCACCAATAGTATTATTTTGGTACAATAATACTAAAAATGGTGGATATATTAAATACTCTAAAAATGAGAGTTGGTCAATGGCCCATTATCAATTGGTGGTGGGTTATTCTAATTAAATTAGAAATTTTAAATTTGAATATTTGAAAATGTAGTTTAGAATTGTTTTATTTATGATGGTCATATACCTGACTTGAGTATTTCTGTAAATAGTGTCTATGACTTTTATTTATGAAAATATTGATCTATATAATTGTGGAAATTATTTTACATTGTTAAAACATAAACTTTAAACAATATAAATTTTGTATCCATAATAGTTTTGGGAAAATTGTTCCATATGAGGAGGTATATAAAAGAAAATGTTACATATAATGAAAACCAACTACGATCTCTCCATTAATGGATAGACAAGTACTTAATTTAACTTGTGTTTTCAATGACAAAAGTGTTATTTCATTATATATAAAATGATAAAATATATTATCATATTATTGTTTCCTTTATTTTTGTAATACATGTCTCTTCACTCTCCATTAATGGAGATAATTCTTACTCCATGAAAACCTACTACTTGTACTAAAGCAACAACATCTACGCCCTACAAAAGATTCGTGCATCTAATAATACTCAATAAGATAAATTAAATCTTAGCTTCAATGTTGCAGGCACCAATTTGAGAGAGGAGACAAATTATGCTTCTTTTAGTGTATTTTAACCAAAAGTACTCCTTCATCATATAAGTAAGGAACTAATTCTTTTCGGAATGCATGAGTGCCCCTCTCAATAAGTGTTGCTTCATAAATCGAATCTTTAATATTTGAGTCGATCTGAGTATCTAATAGAGTCTTACGTCACTATATAAATACAAGGAAAAACCTAACAGAAAAAAACAACATAATAAAACCATGGAAAAAAAGGAAAAGATGGAAAAAAGAAATTATTTGATCATATTAAAAGAAGAGATAGAGGATAAGAAGATAAGATGTGAATTATATTTGCACAGAGAGTGGTCCCTAACCTTCACCTATGTTCATAAACTATATGATCTCACGCATTTAAATCGGATTTAATTTACATCCACCAAAATTGCTTAAACCTAAAGGCTACAACTAAAGTGAATAAGTAACAATATTTCAGGTTGTCTGGCTATTGTGTTAGGATTAAAAAGAGAGAAAGGAATGAAATGCATCATAGTAGGGTAATGGAACTTTTCTCTAGTACGATAACTTTTTTTCCCCAATAATTGATAGTGAGTACACACTACAACGTTAAAGTCTTCTTTGCACTATATAGTACAATGTTCAGAAGCTTGGCCAAAGCCTGAAAGAGATTCATGAGGCTGTAGAGTCAACTTAAAAAAAGTTAAAATTGGTTGGGATTGATCTTACACGTGCAATAGTAACTACTTATAGCTTAACTAGTTTACTTTGGTTAGGAAAATAAACGTAGAGAAAGTTTTTGTTAGGAAAAAAGTCATTGAAATATGTCAACAACAGATTACAAAGAGAGTGTAATATGTATGCACCGATGATGTAAAGATTTATATACAATTTATTATCTACTATTTATTTGTATTACTTTTAAAAGTTAATGATATTTAAAAATGAATAATGAAAAATACATTCTTCAAAAAAAAATGTACTAAGTGAATCTAAGGTTAAATCTTAACCATAAATGTTTCGGGAATAGACAGGTGTCTCTTCATTTATTAGGCTTTCAAAGTAATCATACATAACATGAGTGTGGGTCGTTTCCAGTACTAGAAGGTCCAGTGCATGAGGAAGTAATGACATGTGACATTAATTTTTTTTAACGGTATAGATTTTAAGTTGTTTTCAATTAAATTTTATTTTTTATTCTTCAAACCATCTTGGGCCTCACATTCCAGTACTGGACAGTCCAGTACTGGAGAGGATCCCAACCCACATAACATACCATGTATGACTTAAACGAATCACACATGACTATAACAATATATCCGCGATTTCCTCCAACCTTATGATTTCTTCTCATTTCCACCAATAACAACAATGTCAGTCATTTATTCAAAATAACACATAAACAACTTGTATTTCATCATCAAACATACAAGGGATTCACATATTTTCAAGATTTCCAAACATCTAAACATACATGTTCATCTCATATATCAACATCAAAGCAAAAATTTATATCATTACAAATATAGCATTTTTTTGGTAACAAAAACTTAAATGAAAGGAATGGGGACATAAAAAGTCAGGAACAAATTACAATCAAACCAAGAGTTTTTGTGAAATTACACATGAGTTTTAGTGAAATTACACAAATTATCCATTCATTTTTTAAACCTACACAAATCAACTTTAATTATATACATATATTAATCTAATTACCCATGTAAGAGAGATAAATGTAACTTTATAGGTAAAAAATGATGACGAGTATAATTAAGTCAAACAAAATATCATATATTATGAACACAAGTCCAAATTGTTTAAAAGACATGTATTTATTATTTTGTTGTTCGTTACGATCTGCATCAATAATAAAAATGAGGTGTTTAAATCACTCTTATATTATATTGTAATTAACCAAAATAATGAATAGACACCGACTCTTATACTATTTGGAATTGTCTTCACAATATATTATATTTTTATTTAACTTAATTACACTCGTCATATTTTTTATTTAAGAAATTATACTTATGTCTCTTGCACGAGTAATCAATATAATGCATATATATAATTATGAGTGATTTATGTAGGTTTAAAAATGGATGAGTGATTTATATAATATCACTTAAAATTAGGAGATGTTAGTGCAGCTTACTAAAAAAAATCTATTATAATAACATATATAGTCTCTCAATAATGAAACAACAAATAGGAAATTTCAACACGAAATTTCATAATTATTCTAGAGTTTTCATATTTTGGAACACTCGATAATCGTCTCATTTTCAATACTATCAAAATCTATTCTAGCATGGGAATTTATATGATGTTAGAGCATCATCACAAAAACTCCTTCTCACCAAAATTAAACGAGTAGAGATCATCTCCATTAATGAAGAGAGAAGTAGTATTTTTACACTTAGTTTTAAGGATAAAAATGTCATTATAAGTGTAAATAGAAGGATAGAATGCTCTTTTCATTTTCCATTTTGCTTTGTTTTATTCATCAATTCCCTCAAATTAAACAAATATCAGATGTCTCATATCTTGTTTCATATATTGTTTTGGGTCAATAAAAACTTGACATGTCAATTAAAAAATTTAAACATTTATTATTTTTGTTTCATTATCATTAATCCATGATACTATATGAGACAGAAATTGGGATAGTAGATGTATGTTCCACCAAATCTCTCTTCCTAAAGCACCATCTTTCAATGCGGACTATGGCTCTCTATAATTCCTCCCTTAGGACTCAAGTCAAGTCAATGCCATTACCATTGGTGTAAAGGTAACATAGGAATAGGTGGAACTTTTAAGCTTTGTTTGGTTGAGGAAAGAAAGTAAGAAGAAAGAAATATGTGAGAAAGATAATAAAGAGAAAGAAAATAGAAAGAAAGAAGTGAGAAAGTACATGAATTTTTATATTGTTTGGTATGAGGGAAAATAAAGAGAAAAAGAAGAGAAAGTGAGAAAAAAGAAATGATGTATGTTTTAAAAGACAAAAATACCCTTACAATAAAAAAAATATTTGTTAAAAAAGAATGGATTTCAAAGGTTATATGTTTGTCATTTCACATAATTCAATTTTCTTCTCTCAACTTTCTCCTCATAGTTAGAGAGAAAGAAATTTTGTGGGTCCCACATCATTTTTATCCTCTCACTCTCTTCTCAACTAAATGGGTAAAAACCCCACTTTCTATTCTACTTCTCTCCCTCAATCTTCTTTCCCTTCTTTCTCTTTGCAACCAAATGAAGGCTTAAAGAGCTAGGGGAGAAGTTGCTCCACTCAGATTTTTTACTCATATATAAAACGATGTTAACAATCTATATGATCAATCGTATTATTGTGCAAGATACATAGAGAATGTGGTTCACTCTTATAAGTTGTTGTCCATTTAAGCGTTGAAACTTCTAATCGGAAATAACATACTTAAAAAGAAAGACTATACCAAATACTATATAAAATGAGCTTTTGAATCAAATTTATTTAAAAGTTCTTTTCCGTTGTTTAAAATAAAGCACTTACATCTAAAAGCATGAAAATGTGAAATATTTGGTTTTCAGACTTTATATAGTTCATAGGGTTTTTTTTTTAAAATAGGCCTCAAAAGTATTATGTAAACAACATAACAAGCGGTATGAACCGCATCCGCCCAAAAGTATTTGGACACTTTGCTCTCATTCAACATGGTTCTAGCCAACTCCTAAAGAACTCTATTTTTCCTTTCAACAACTCAATTTTGTTCAGGAGTTCTAGGAACAGAATATTGGTGTTTAATACCATGTTTCTCGCAAAACTTATCAAACTTATGGTTTTCAAATTCACCATCATGATTACTTCTTATGGTCACAATTTTATGATTCGTTTGGTTTTCGATTAGCTTGGCGTGCCTCTTGAGAGTTTCGAAAGTATCACTTTTTAGTGCAAGAAATAGAGTCCATGTGAATCTAGAATAGTCATCTACAATAACAAGTACATAGTAACTTCCACCAAAGCTCATTATTTGAGATGGTCCAAACAAGTTCATATGAAGTAACTCTAATGGCCTTGTTGTAGATACCATGTTTTTAAAAGAGAAAAAACTTTTGATTTGTTTGCACTTTCGGCAAGAGTTACAAGTTTCTTTCGTTTTAAACTTGAGTTTAGGTAGACTAATTACTAAATCCATTGTATCTAACTTGTTCAAATGAATCAAATGGATATGAGCACCCGCCCATGCCAAATCCAAATATCATCATTTTTTGAAATTAAGCATTTTGAAAATAAGAATGTGATATCATCCAAATTAACCATATATATGTTATTTGTCTTAATACCAATAAATTTAACACTATCATCAATGTCACTTTTAATAATGCAACATTTAGAGTTAAAAATTACTTTATTACCTTTGACGCATAATTGGCTAATGCTTATAAGATTATGCTTGAAGCCTTCCACATAGAGCACATTTTCAATGAATGTTTGTGAAACATTACCAATCTTTCCCACTCCAAGTATCTTGCCTTCATTGCTATCACCATATGTGATATGACCTTTCTCTTTAGGTGAAACCTAAATAAACATGAACTTATCACCTGTCATGTGCCTAAAACATCCGCTGTCCAAGTACCATTGATGTCCAAATATCCTTAGGCACGCCAACAAAACAATATTCACTTTCTTATTTTAGGTACCCAAATAGTCTTAGGTCCCTTTGTGTTAGTACTCTGGATCTTGTCCATTTTTAATCCAAAAATATTGTCCTTTAGAGACACAATGCAATCTAATATGAAAAGTATTAGTAGTATGACTATACATACCACAATATAAGCAAATAGGTGATTTATGAAATGAAATTCTTGCAAAATCAAAATGTTTCTTGTATGATCTCTTTTTAGTGTGCATGTATCCCAACCTGGGTCTATTACCAACATTTATTTGTTGTGCATGCACATTATCTAATTTATGAATAACCTTATAGAAGTTAGCATTTTTTCTTTTAAAGATGCATTCTCTTTTTCTAAAAATGAACAATTTTCACAAGAGGGTGTCACAGTCATTTTAGAAGCACGATCACATGTAGAGTTAGCATAAATGAGATCTAATGTTTCATTTTTGGAGCTGAAGTTCATCAATAAATTTCTGCTTTTCTATAATTTTCTTTTCATGCAACAAAATTATTCTTTTCCTATTGACATTGATTTTAGCTAACTTTTTAAGCTCTTCATGTATTTCTACATAAGCACCCTATAAAAAATCATAAGTGGAGGAATCATCAGAGTCATTATCAAAATCAGAAATGCTAACCTCATTTGAGTTGTCTTGCTTGCTTGTTTCACAAGAATCATGATTTTACGTCATTAGGCATAATTTGGCCGATTCTTCATCGTCCAAGATGCTTGAAGTGACTTCTTCTTTGAGTACATTCCAAACGATGTAGGATTATGAGTCTTGATGTCCATTGATTCTTTCTTGACGTTCTCAACCCATTTGGGATAGGTAGGACATAAGAACTTAATGTGTTCTACCTTCCCACACTCAGACAAGTATTATTCTCCTTTGTGTTTTTGCTCTTTTTGGTTGAGTCTATTGGTTCTTTTCATCAGAACCTTTTGAATGCTCATTTCTTCTTTAAGAACTTGCTGAATTTATTTACAAGAAGTGTCATGGTTTCATTGTCGATATTAGAGGAATCAGAAACTTCATCACAAGGTATCTCCTCTTGAATTTTTGCATGTGATGTTGTAGCTTTAATGGATATACTTTTATTTTTCTTGTATGTTTCTTCATGTCGTGTCAAGTAGCCTAACTCCATCTCATGTTCTTGTAACTTCTCAAAAAGTGTTGCAAGTGATATTGAATCCAAGTCCTTTGATTCCACAGTAGGTGTCACCTTTTGTTACCATGCCCTATCAAAACATCTTAAAACCTTGTTAGTGAGTTCACCATTAAAAAACACTTTATCCAATGCAACAAGATGATTAACAATATATATAAATCATTTTTGCATGTCATTTATTGATTCATTAGGAAATATACGAAAAAATTCATATTCATAAGTCAAAGCATTTAATCTAGCTCGCTTAACTTCACTTGTGCCTTCATGGGTTACTTGTAAAGTATTCCACATTTCTTTGGCAATTTTACATTGTGAAACTCTAAAGAATTCATCATAGGAAAGTGCATAAGTAATAATGTTTCTAGCCTTCAAATTATGCTGCACTTTTCTCTTTTCATCATTGATCCGAAGACTCTTTGGTTTTTCTTTAGTTTCACCATCCACCAAGTGTAGTGGAATGTGAGGTCTGTTTTGCACGACCTCCCAAATATATGTGTCTATGGCCTCAATAAAATTTCTCATTCTAACTTTCCAGTAGGCACTCCACTAAAGACGGGAAGGCAATTGATAGAGGATCCTTCATCACTAAAAGGATTTGTAAAGCTATTGCGTATATCCCAATGATCTCACGAATTAACAATTAAGCTAGTACTTGTTTGAACTAGCTCTGATGACACTAGTTGATTAACAAGGGCTCTAACTTCACCGAGAAGGGGGAGAGGTGAATATGAGGTTCAAGTAACAATTAAACTCAATTGTTATTACAAAAGATGATTTCAAAAAATATTGGTTTTAATAGATTAAATGATTACTTAATCAATTAACATAAAATAAGAGTTAATCGATTAATTGAAGGCTTAATTGATTAACTTGGTGATTTTCTTGAAAATCTTTTGTCTCTTGATGCAGCAAGAACACAATGATTAACCTAATCTAATATTCACTTATAAAGATTACTGAAAGTGATTAATAGAGAAGATTTACTTATGCAATGATCTCTAAATGATTGTAATCAAATAAAGCAAAAAATATGATAATTGCATGTAGTAAAAGAGTAGGGTAAGAAAGAAGATAACAAAACTAATTTATCCTGGTTCGATTGTCAATCCACATGAAATCTACATTAGTCCTCCCATTCTGATCTCGAGAAATTTGCTTTACTAAGAAGAATCCAAATATTTATACAAAATACATCTTTGACCAAGAATTCTCTTGGACCTAACTTCTAATGGCTACTCACACTTCTAACCAAGTATACCCAATTAGACCTCTTCTTGGACCTTGACCACATCCTAGGATTTCTCCCTAAATTTCTCTTTTGCTGATACCTCACAACCTCAAATAGACAAATCTACAAGTCGAACGTAAAGATTTGTACAAAGTTCTTTTGCATCTACAATGTGCTAATCATACACTAATATTCAGAACACAACTACCCTTTGATAAACCTCACAATATCAGAGATGAATATGAATGATTATGAGTTACAAAAGGAAAATATTTGAAAACTCTCAATATATGAAAATAAGACTCTTTCAAAGACCCAAAACTCTCTCTCTTTAACTTGAAACTTTTTTCTCTCTTTTGAGAAAATAATTCTTGAAAAAACGTGTGTCAATCTTGCATCAAGTTCATGAAATTTTATTGTTCGTTTCTGTTTTTTCACATGGGAAAAAAAGGTGAAATACTATTCAGTTTCAAATTGTTTTCTATTGGGGATAATTAATTAACTAACCATTTAATCGATTAAAGTTTCTTTGAAACGTCCAAGATTTCAAAATAAAAAATGATTTAATCGATTAATCATGTCTTTAATCGATTAACGGGTTTTTGATTTGCAAAGACTTAATCGATTAACCAATGTCTTAATTGATTAACATTTTTCTTAAAGGACTTGGTTATTTTTGCATAAACCTCTAACATGAATGATTGATGGATGATGCATGATTTTGAAAATGATATAAGTATTAATGCATCAAAATCATGTATGTATGCCAGATGCACCTTGTAACGACCCGATTTTCTACCCTTGAAAATTTTTCATTTATTTTAATCTTTTCTTACATACAGCCGTCACTTTCATTGAAAACTCTCAAGTACCATTTTCGAAAATACTCCTTACCCTATTACCTTATCATACAAATTTATGTTGCGGAAAAACATAATTCATTCAAATAACATTTACCACCTACAACCAGTTATGGGTCTCCCAAAGTTATAAAGTCCATAACTACACATATCCGTAATTAATCTAAACGGATTTACAGTCATCCCATAATACTATAAAATCAACTACAACGTCAATTAGCAATAAAGACAAGCGAATAATTAAATACAAAAGCTTCCTAATTGAACTTCATCCTCAAAATCCTTCATTTACCTACAATGGGATTATCATAAACAACACAGAAAACAAAAGGGAGTAAGTCATTAGTTTAAAAACTAACATCACATGATAATCCACATTTCAAATACGATTAAACTTTAATATAAAATATAAACGCAATTACGTAAATGCAAACATTCATCTCTTCTTTCGTTCATTTCCACGTTATCCATATTCATCCTATAGAATACATATCTCATAATATATATTCTATAGCATGCATATTATGTTCATTCGAAGCATCGTTCTTCTCATTTTCCATATCCACACTATAATATATATATCTCATACTATATAACCTATAACATGTATATTACTTTTATACTTAACAATCTTCCTTTCTATCACTCATATTCACCCTATAGAATATATATCTCATACTATATATTCTATAGCATGCATATGACTTTCATTGCAACCTTCTCATTTCCTATCATTCATATTCCAATTGCACGTTTACCTTTCCATTACCACTTGGGGCAAGTCGTACACAATACCACATAGGGCAAGTCGTACACAATACCACATAGAGCAAGTCGTACACAATACCACATAGGGCAAGTCGTACACAATACCACATAGGGCAAGTCGTACACAATACCACATAGGGCAAGTCGTACACAATACCACATAGGGCAAGTCGTACACAATACCACATAGGGCAAGTCGTACACAATACCACATAGGGCAAGTCGTACACAATACCACATAGGGCAAGTCATACACAATACCACATAGGGCAAGTCATACACAATACCACATAGGGCAAGTCATACACAATACCACATAGGGCAAGTCATACACAATACCACATATCAAATTATAACCAGTTTACTCTATTATCATAACAATAATGCCAATACATTTACCTTTTCCATCAAATCATTAACTATGGAAACACGTCTCCCTTACAAACCTTTTACCTCTTTCACATACCTCATTCATATCAGTGAGTATGAATTAGAGCCACTTATCCCTTACCTTGGTGAGTGTTGGGGATCGGTTCCGAGTAACTTTAAAAGTCTCCTCCGCGATTTCCTCCAACCTTAGGATCTTTCCTCATTTCCACCAATAACAACAATGTTAGTCATTTATTCCAAATATCACATAAACAACTTATTTTGCATCATTTAATCATACAAAATATTCATCATCAAGATTCAACCATCTAAAACATGCATAACATCTCATATTTCAATATTTCCAAAACTACTTCAATACAAGTTTCTAAATATTAAAGCATACATGTTCATTTCATATAACAACATCAAAGCATTACTCATTATCCACATCTAACATTTCATCTCTTTCTCTTTATACTCATATTCTCATTTTGGGGGTTTTTGGGGGTTTTTCATGAATAACCCATAAAACTTTCCATTCATCAAATACCAACTCTAAACCAAGAGTTTACAAGATAAAAACAACATAAAACGAACCATAACTCTAAAGAATGAGTTTCCATGGTTTCTCATGTTTTGAAAATAAATCCAACATACCCAAAACAAGTTAGAGAGAAAGAAGAAGAGTTAGAAGCAAGAGGTTTACCTCTTCTCAAGCTCTAAGATGAGTCCTAAGGTTCATTGCTCTTGAAAAGCTCTCTTCTCTCTCTTCTCTTCAAAGTTCTAACCCTAAAATGTGTTTTGGGTTTCTATTTTATAGACACAGCGATAAGTGTAATCGATTACAAGTATAGTGTAATCGATTACACTGTGTAAATTACAGAGGCATCGTCGCGATGTAATCGATTACCAACATGGTGTAATCGATTACCAGCATGGTGTAATCGATTACCAACATGGTGTAATCGATTACATTAATACGATGTAATCGATTACCAGAAATGTGTAATCGATTACACATTGTAAATTACAGAGGCATCGTCGCGATGTAATCGATTACCAACATGGTGTAATCGATTAGATTGTGTCAGATGTACATATCTGATGCTTTTAATACTATGTAATCGATTACCAGGAGTGTGTAATCGATTACACTGTGTCAGATGCACAGGTATGATTAGTTTATCAGCATGTAATCGATTACCATGAGTGTGTAATCGATTACACTGTGTCAACAGCCCAAAATTGCCATTTCTCGCCCAGGCGAGACAACTCTCGCTCAGGCGAGAATCCTCCAGTATAGTCCAGGATTTCACCCTCCCAGGTGATCCTTACTCGCTCAGGCGAGAATCTCTCGATCAAGCGAGGCTTCCAGGACTAATACTATAATTTTAAAGATTAAAATTTGGGGTGTTACACACCTAAATCATGTTATGTATGAAAATCTCTTATGCATTATGGTCATACTCTAATTATATGAGATTTATCATAAGGTTCACTCAACTTAGATTCTATTCATTCAAAGTATCTTATGACCTAAAATAAGAAGATTACTCTAACTTTGTTTATCCTGGCTTGAAGCTTGAATATGAGTCTTTATATGTTGTTGTAGTTGATTTGTCTTTGCCTTTAAGATTTAGCCTTTGTCTTCATCAAAATCATATTTTTGCATGCTTGCATTCACAAATTTTATATAAAGACATAAAAATGTGGTTTCACAAACACAGAACACTAATCATTATAAAGGTAGATTTTGGGAACTTTGTGTTATTACATTTCTAACTAGACATATATTAGTTTAAAGTTAAGACTATTATTCAATTTTGTAGAAGAAATAAAAAAAAATAGGATTAAGTTTTAGGGACAAAATAAAAGATAATTATAATATTAAATTAGTAAGACATATATTTTTAAAGACTAAAACAAGGCTATTTAAGATTTGTTTCCTCTTTCTCCATTGGTTTTAACTGACAAAACGTTCGAAAAGTTGTCTATGCCATTTAAATGGCTTCATCTAGTGTAAGCAACTTTCTCTAACATTTTGATATTGTCAAAAACTTATATAACAAAACAATGGTTTTCCTTTCAACAAAAAATAACTAGTTTTGCTTTTATGTTGAATATTGCTATTGAAGGAGGACTCAATTTTTGGGCCGAAAAACATGAAATTTGTCAAAATTTCCCAAGCTTTTAAGGTTAACTATCGAAAGATTTCATAAGTAGGCCTGTTCGACGAGGTGTTGATTGGAATCGAGAAAACAACTAGGTTTGAGCGCCAGTTATCAGATTTTTATAATTATGGCCCGGAAATATGCACTAACCTTTCCCCACGTAATCTAAGAGTAAGTGATAAAAACCTAATTCTCATCTTAACAATCAATTTTTGAAAAATTGAAAGGTTTATATGTACTCATCAATTTAAACTATTGGATTTTCTAAGAATGAATGACTATGATGTGGAGTATGTTTTTTTCACTTATTCTTGGAGTAAGTGGATCATTCCCGTATGTTATTGACCAAAATCAAACAGAATTATAAAAAATGTAAGGTAATGTTAGTGACTAATCTTTTCTAAATTTGCATACTCTTAAATCATTTAGTGGATGAAAATCTGTAATAATTTTATTAAATTAGTGATTGTATCATGTACTATGGTAATTTGCATACTCTTATACCACTTTTACAATTTGAATACAATATCAATTGTTGAATTGCCTAACTAATTTAACACATACTTTATTCATGGAGGAGGAAATCCTTAAATCAAAATCAAATATGCATATGTATCAAATTGAGAACTATATATTAAACATAGGGATGCTGACAAGTAAAGTGGTAAGCGATGATGTATAAATAAATAAATCAGTTGACTGCTCCAAAACTTTATTCTAGGTAAGGCTGCATACATAAATTCGTTATCTTTTGCTTTTAAAGATCTTATCTAAAGTCTCAATAGAGGATTATATGAATCTAGACTAACTCATTTATATGTATTGTACTTTCCTTGAACTAAACATTTAACACTTTCCAATTTACAAGTTGCAATGCCTCCACGCAACTGAAAACTTGACCTTGACCTCTCTTACAAAATTTCAACTTGTGCATTTAGCCTTATATTCATGGGAAATTTTATGGGTAAGAATTTTTTTATATTGTCGTATATCATTTATATCTTCATAGTTATTAACTCTCAAATAATGTAATAAATATATTAACATTTATGGTGGAAACTATATTAACACTATAAACTTTTTTACATTGAACATTCATCAAAAATATGATTATGACACGGGCAGGTTAATGAATTACGAAAAATATTCTTATTTGGAAATAATATTTTTTGTGATGGAAAAAATTATATATGTAGTATATTAAGAAGGGAGATATTCACTTACTCCAAGAGTATGTGGAAAAAATCTACTTCACATTATGATCATTCATTCTTAAAAAATTCAATGGTTTGAATTGAATTGATGAATACATCTAAACCATTGGATTTTCCAAGATTATATGATCATGATATGTAATAAGTTTTTTCCACTTAATCTTGGAGTAAGTGGATCTCTCCCCTATTAAGAAATAATATACTTAAACTCTCAATTAAAAATAGTTATTCTTATTCATGGTTATAACTTATTATTTTTTCTTAACATGTGGTTGAAGACTGAGAATATATTAGATGTTTTGAATATATTAATTACTTGACTATTTTAATAAATTTTAATATTTTATTTATTTTAAACTATATATCCTTAGACCTTAAGTTTGATGTTAAAAAAAGTTGCTAAGATAAGCACATAAAAGTTTGATTTTATTTTTAAGGTAAAGATATACATGGATAAAAGTTCATGAATAATTATATATGTTACACTTTATTAGAAAACATTAAGATAAGTACATAAAACATTTGGTTGGAGAATCTTACATGCAAATTGTGAATGCAAGTTGCACTATATTTAGGTTCAGATACTAAGCCCAATGAAGTAGGACCTGAATAGAAAATCACTCTTTGCTATTGCAAGTGCTTCATGTATAGCATATGGATGAGTTTATAATGGAGAGTCGAGTACTGGACGAGTTTATAATAGGTGACAAAAAATTCTCTTTAACAGTAATGATTTCAAGTTATTTTCCAATAAAGAATAAATAAAAAATTTAAAAAAATTGCATCATCATATTTAAGTACCGGCCTCTCAAGTACAGATGGAAGTTGAATTCATATTATGTGGGCCCGAACTAAAAAAACTTAGCTGAATAAGGTTTCCACTTAGCGAGTATTTTTTGGTACTACCAAAGATATCCCTTCACCTTTTTTGGATAAGTAACTAATTCATTCAACGGTGTATGATTGTTTCTCTCAACAAGTGTTACACGAATCGAATCTTTAACCTTATCGTCTTTTGGGGAACTAGTGAGACCTTACACCACTTAACCAATGTTTTGTTGGTGTGATAATAATAGATATATGAACCTTACCCTGCAAGTGAATAAGTTGTTTCCAAAATTTGAACAAACCCAATAGTCACTAAACAACAACCTTAATGTTGTGGCCTCGACTCTATCTAGCCCCAACTACTCGAATTTATTTTATTTTTTATTAAATTTAACACCGTGCATATGTCTCTATGTCCCACTTAACAATATTAGTGGAACGAGTGAATATGATGCAACAAAGGAGGATGAAAATGTGGAAATTGACTAGTAACCCTTCCTTCATCGCGCTTGTTGCATTGCACAAACGCAAAAAGTTAAAAAGTCTCATTCATCAATTTGCTCAAATGAAGATTATGGTGTTATATGGTTCTTTGTATAGACTATGAGTGCGGGTCCAGGTCGCACTAGCAACGTTGCTACGATGGTGTTATATGGTTCTTTGTATCTCATTGAATAGTGACTTTTTCGACGCTAGCCATGATTTTTCTTCTCTCCTTTTGTGGTGGCTTCAAAGACACCATGCATTAATCATTTGACATAGAATAATATATAGCCGCTCTTCAAGCTTTCGTGTCAAATCTTTCAACTCATCATAGGTTACTAAAAAAAGAGTTGGATTGAATTTGACTATAAAAAAAAAGGATAAATGTTTGAGTTTATTTGTATTTTTAATGACAAAAGTGTCATTCTATTATATATAAAATGATAAAATGTTTTATCATATTATATTTTTATTTATTTTTTATAGTATTTATTTCTTAAATAATGAAGAGAAACCTTACCCATCAAGATGGCGAATCAATACATGAGTGGAAAGTGTACAATGTAAATCACCAATGTAAATCCATTGCACCATTTTATATTTTTCAAATATATTTTTTTGCATTTTAGATTAATATTGTATTCAACTTGTAATTAGTTTAAACTCAATTTTCTTGATTAAAATGTGTGTAAAATAAATTGTTAGTTCGGAATTTTCTTGATTAATATTTTAGTTTATTATATTTTCTATATAATTGATTGATTGATTTATTTGTATTTTCTTATTTTTTGATTTCTAATATATATATATATATAGAAGGAGAGATGGAGAGATAGGGGGTATACAATAAGGACGGGGATCACATGTTCTCATGTTTCACTTTGTGTACCAAGTCAATCAGAAGACTTCATTCAATTAAAAATAAAAATTCAGAAATTAATATTTTAATATTATTTTGTGAAATTTGATTGGCTAGAAATACAGAGACAAAAAAATTATGGAATTCCAACATAAAATGTGTATACAGCTCTTTAATTAATAACTTTCTCATCAGCTGCTGCTCAATTAGTGTTAAACCTATCAAATTACATGATAAAGGAACATTAATTAATTATATTAGCTTTTTTTGGTACGAAATTAATTAGATTAACTACTTCATATTAAAAAACTAGCAAGTTAGTCGTGCATATGCACAAGACGGTATTTTTTATCACATGATCAATAATATACATGTTACTCATACATTACATGGTTAAAAATACACATGTTACTTATACATTCACATGGTTAAAAATACACATGTTACATGTGCATTCGTATTGTTAAGAATAAACATATGACCCGTATATTTTAATAGTTAAAAACACATATATTACTCGTAAATGAGATGAATGGAGTAGAGAAGAAATGACTAAAGTATCCCCAACAATATAAAATGTATGCATATAGAAATATATCATACAACTTACATTACAATGATACTATTAAAAAAGTTATTATATAATGACAAAATTGCCCTTGAAAAATTGAAGTGTCAAACATATGGTATTCATTTTAGTAATTATTATTTCCTATCTGTTATTATGCTAGTCTATGAATTTTGGACAAAAAAAAATGAATGTGGTTGTGACACATGTGAAAATAAATATTGATGAATTTTTTCTTCTTATATATATATTATATATATTAAATGTTATTATTATTATATCTTATTAAATAATATATTGGGTAATGAACAATGAGTATGAGTTTATTTTTATCTTGTGTGAGAGGTTGTACAAAGTGAGTTATTTTTATCCTGTGTGGGATGTTGTTCTTAACCATACTTTTTTGCCGTATAGTTAAGAACACATATTACCCGTACATTCATATGAGACAGATTGATTTTGACATATATTTGAAACCACATAATTATCAATCTTATTAAAGATATATATTAGTAACATTGTGTAATAATTTGATAAAATAAAATGAAATATATAGATAATCATTGATAAGTTGTGTACAATATTCAAAGTCGTTATGATTCAGCGTATGCGTGTCCATAGTAGATGATGGAGGTGTTTGAGAGAGGAAATGAAAAAACTTCGTGATAATTAATTGATTTGAAGTTTTTTTATATAGATTTAATACAATGTGTGAGGGTACATAATAAAAATATGGACCAATTTTGGAGGCAAAAAAAGTTAAGGAGAAATTGACATGTGTCCATGATGATGTGACAATAACTTTTTTTCTTATATATAATAGATATTACCATTTCACTATATATTTAATGAAGATGAATAATTTACATTTTAGCCATCAATTATAGTAATATCCAATGATTTATATCTACTAACTAATTCAAATCATTTAATTTTCCTAGAATTGATGGCTAAGATGTGGAATAAGTTTAAAAAACTTACTCTTGGAATAAGTTTAAAAAAACTTACTCTTGGAATAAGTTTAAAAAAACTTACTCTTAGATTAAGTGGATCATCTTCCATATTTAATTACCTTCAACCATTTATCCTTAATAATATGTCTCATTACATGATATTTACATTCTATTGAACCCGATTGGTTTGCATACAATGAATTATTATATTCAATAAAAAAGGATAAAAAAGAGAAATATATAATATTATTTTTGTAGTTATGAATAATTTAATTGAATCTTCGGTTTTGACTACTTACTTTATGCTTAATTCATTCAGTTTTCTTTATCCCGTGCGTGGAACTCCAACATGTACTTGATATGCCCTCACACACCTCAATGATAAAAAATAATGAATCCATGTACCCTATGTACCTCAGATCATATAAATGAAAAATCATTAATTTGAAGAGTCTAATGATTATTTCAGCTAAAATAGCTGGCTAAAAACTAAAATACACTTGCAAGTTTCATGATTGTAGCATTACTATGCCAAGCTCCTTTTTACAACAGAGTTCCTCTTTCTGTGTGGGACCAATATATATATAACTTAAGCTGGTGACAACATGATCCAAAGTTAGCACCACACTAACATTATTTTTCTTCAAATAAAAGACCAATCCAAACTTTCTCGCTAGATAATCTTGAGACTGTTGGGACTGAATATCCTAAACTTTCTCACTAGAAATGAGTTAATTACACGACTTTTTTCTGTTCTTGGTGAAATTACATAAATCAAACTTTCGTTTTATACACTTGCACAAACCCCTTCTTTATATATATATATATACATTATATTGATTAACTCTACACAAGAGATCATAAGTATAATCTTTTAAAAAAACGATAAATGTGATTAAGTTAATCTTAATATGTTATATTATGAAGACAAATCCAAATAGTATACAAGTCGATACATCTTTATTATTTTTGGTTCATTATAATGTAATATAAGAGTGATTTAAACAATACATTCTTAAAATTACTGATGCATTTTGTAACGAACCAAAGATATTGAAGATACATTAAATCTTATATTATTTGGACTTGTCTCGATAATATATCATATTTTGTTTAACTTAATTACATTTATCACCGATTTTTTTTTAAAGATCACACTTATTACTCATGCAGATTTAGTTTGTATAAAATATGCATATAAATAAGGGTAATTTTGTAGGTAAAAAAAATTAATATAAACTAATTTGTATAGTTTCACTAAAATTCAATGAGTTTCCATATAACTTACTCATTAGAAATCACTCTCATGCTTTTCAAATTTGATTTTCGAAGATTGAAAAAAGAAAAATGAAGACTTGAGAGTCTTCTCATAGATATACTCTTAAATCAATTCACAAACACACCATATAAAAATATAGTTTAATATTTATGTACTATATCAATATAAAGATTTATAAACAACACTCAACACATCATTCATTTATATTAATTTATATTAATTTTTTGAAAAGTAAACATAACTAAACATAAATGATGAATAATAGAGTAATAATATATAAAATTCATACATTATTAATGCATACATCTTTGTTTCACATAAAAATAAGAGGCCAACTTGGATGTAATAAAATGAGTCTGACTCTATCCATTAGAGGAGAGGGCAATACATACTTAGGAATTAAGATTATAACATATGTAAAAAACAAAATTTTAATTGTCCAAATTTTAATATTTTTAAATTAATTATTTTTGAAAATCATGTCCCCTCAGATAACCAATACCGGAGAGTCCAGTAATAGAGATGAATCTATTTATAATAAAATGCTCCTTGGATTTCCTCTAATTGGAAATCTAAGAACCAACATAAATGCGCACAGCCTTGGTTGGACCTTGTAGTACGTGAATGACGTGCAACTGCATACAACGTATGCTTCGTTCTCAAGTATCTTAACTGAGCTCTGCATCAACTTGTCATAACTGTCAAAACTGAAGAAAAGGCCAATCTAAGAATGCGTGTAGTTCGTTTCAGATAGGATAGTGAAGATTCCAAGCTTGAAACTTGGAACTTGTATGTGCGGTGACAGAATTCGTATATGGATTATTAAACATTATTGTCCTCTAAAAGTTTAACAAACATTAGAGTTTAGTATATATGTCATTTTGTATCATCGTTATATTATACTTAACTTCTGTATTATTATGTTATAGTTAATAATGATTAAGATATGAACTATTAAAAGTTACATAAAAATTAAATAAACAATAAACTTCATATAGACTTTGTCGTGAATAAAAATTGGGTAACATGAGAAGTGCAGTTAGAATATGTGTTAAATTAATATTTAATATAGAAGTTATGCATTTGAAAATAATGTAGTAAAACATATTAATAGTTTGAAACTATTGAATATAATAGTCTTATGTGTAGAATATTTGTTGTTAGATCCAATCTTATTAAAACCGTACTGGTATAGTGGTACAGTGGTTCAATAATTAAACCGCATGCCGGTTAAACTGTACATACTTGCTTATATATATATATATATGTAAACCTATAACAAAAAATTTCAAATAAGTAGATATTCATATTCATAATTTACTTCAAATTCACACAAACAAACAACATTAAGTCTTTAATAAAATCAAAGTCTAAAGTGCAAAACATATACTAATCCAAAATTATCACTTAACAAACGCAAAATACAAATAAATGACCCAAGTATCAATCATTGAAGTTGAAGAATTGGTGTGAATTGAAAATTTGAAATTTAAAAAAAAAAAAATTAATGTACAAACCGACCGGTTTACCGGTTTTCACCGGTTTTGACCGGTTTTCAACTGGTTTTCACCGGTTCTATTGCATATGCGGTATAACATACGTACCGTACCGGTTAGGGGTCCGGTTCACCGGTTTTCCGGTTGAACCGGCCGGTACGGCACGGTTTTTTTAAACACTGGTTAGATCAAAATAATATTTACAATTACCAACAAGGAGTTGATCTAGTGTTATAAGACTCTGTTAAATCCCAGGAATATTAAAAAATCAAAAGTTCGATTGCTAGTAAAAATAGATTAGTTCATTGTCCGTAAAGTAGGAGGATACTTTTGGTAGTACAAAAAAATATGCACTGATATTACTTTTATAGCTAAAGTGTTTTATGACACTTTAACTCATAACTTTGTCCAATCATCGGCAAATTGATCCTAATGCTTAACAAATAATAAGAATTGTATATTACTCTTATAGTTGTGTAGGCCAAAATCGAAGGAATTGTTGCAAAAAAGTCATGTTTTATGACAAGAGCAACCCAAACCTAGTGCAGAAGTCACGCCTAGCTAACCAGAAAGTCACGCCCAACGCAATCCATGTGATGGGTGGAATTGCCAACCTACAGAATCCACGCCTAGCATAATCTATGTGATGAGTGAAATACATGGGAAATTTGTTGGTAAACAAGGGCTCTATACTTCACCTAGATGGGGTGTATAGGTGGTTCGGTATACGATTACCGTTATTCGATTTACAAAAAGATTCTACAATTTTCCTCACCATTTAATTGATTAAGTGATGCTTTAATCGATTAACTGCTTGTGCACATAATCAATTAACCAAGAACTTAATCGGTTAACTAGTTCTTGTTTCTTGAGAAACAGTTTTCTTTAATCACCAAGATTACCAAAATTCAACAAAACTAATATGCACTCTTACAAATGATAACATGCAGTTAATGCACAAAATGAAATATGCAATTAACACAGAAAAATATGAATGTCAAGTTAAGTAAATCAAACAATGCCAAAACGTAAATAGTTAAGTAAGAAAAATGAGACAATAATTTTTATTGTGGTTTATTTGCTTGTCCACGTGCAAACTACATTCATGTCTCTCCTTCTGATGTTGAGAGATTTTCTTCACTATAGAAACAAATGTTTACAAACACTCTTCTAATTACAAGACTCCCTTCTTGACCTCAGAGCTTCTAATGGTTTGACCCTCTCACCCATTAGAACTCAACACCACTTCTAACGATTTAACACCATATACTTCTAACTCTCAATCAAGACTCTTGGTTAAGTGAATACTCAAAGTACCTAACTGCACCTAGGATTTCCCAAATCATATTCTCTCTAACAAGGTGATACCAATGCACCTAAGAAAATACAAAACAATTGTCTACGAAAGTATATACAAGTAATGTGCACCTAATTGTGCTAATACAACACTTATGAACAAAATCTAATAATCTCTCTACAAGTCTCACACACTCAAAATATGAAAACTAAGATGCAAGGTTTCTTTCTAAAAGATTTGACAATGTGAATCTTGAAAAACTTCATGAAGTTTACTCTTCTTTTCCCTTTTCTCTCTTTTTCTAGAAACACTTAGGAAAATCTATCTTTGGATATAAAAATATATGAACAATCTGATTTTCGAAAACTCTCTAAATGATCTCAAATATATGAATCTCTTAATACAAATGGGAAAATTTGGTTTAATATACAATTCTGTTTTCTAGTATATTTAATTGATTAACAATTTACTTAAACGATTAATGATTCTTTAAAAATTAAGATTTCAGAAGCAAGGAGGAAAGACTAAAAGAGCTAATCATTGCTCATTGAAGTGATAATTTCTCATCCTATGTGTAATTTCTCTCTGTCTTTTGTTTATTTACCATGACTATGAGTAACTAAATTTGTCCTTGACATAATTGAATATAATATGACCTTGATGTATACATGTTGATTCAGATTTATACTATTTCATTATGCTTTGATTCTTACTGGTTAATTTTATGCTTAATGTTTACTTTAAAGATTGACAACCTATGTATGATTCTGTAATTGTAAATACATGAAGAAATTCTCATTACAATTCTGATTTTGTCAAGTCAACTATATTAATAACTCTCAAATTTATTAATATAGTTGTTCTACATATTGAAAATATAGGATCCTTAATAACTATGTGATTTTGTTTTAAATGAACCAGATAACGATAGCAAAACATTTATCTTTTCAATCCATGGCTCCATGCTTTTTATATTTCAATAGATTTTCAAACACACTTAATGAGTTGAACCTTTAAAATGTTTCGGTGTTGCAAAAAATCCATCAAATCCTTGACATTTGGCAGGCGAATGTACTTTGTGGTGCCTTTTTCAATTAAATACATTAATTAATTATAAGAGTTTGGTTTCATCAAGTAAAACCCTTCTAAGTTCTAACAAGCCATCCTGATTCGTTTTTGGTATGCTTCAATGTTCCGACAATGATTTAAATATTTGTTTAATTAGTTATTTTATTGTCAATTAATTTTTAAATGAAATTTTATTAAACACAATAGTTGAATATTAACTTACTTGAAATTATAGAAATCACTATTTTATTTTTTCCATAAAATAATTTTGAATTTGATTACTGCTGACAAGTAAAATAATAGTTATAAACATTTCACACTTAAATAAAGATCGAATGATCTAACATTAATTAGTTACTGCGCAAAAAATTCTCATATAGTAATACAAAAATGAATGTATAAAAATGATTATACAGGTAGATTACTCACCAAGTTCAGAAAAATTAATTAAGTATATACAACTAGTACAAGAATCTATTGAAATTCTAAATATCCAATTAGGGTATAGGTTAAAAGTTCAATAAATATTTGTTGAAAGACACAACTTCTTATCTTTAAAGGCCAAAAATATTTTGCCTACCCACTTCATGTAGCTTCTTATCAGTCAACCACAACTGCTTGAAAAAGCAATAAAATCATATTCCAATGGATGCTAGGAATATCCGAATAAAAGCAATTTTATTTTTCAGATTAGACAATAATCAATTTTATTTTTCAGATTAGACAATAATCAATTTTAAACAAAATAGGATTGAGTCACATCATTGGTAGTAGTGACTATTGTGAGGAATCATGCTCATAATTTCTTGCCCAAAACAAAATCATGACCAAATATGCCAAGACACGCTTCTAATGTAATTATTAATGACCAAACTTATACTAAGATACTATGAAATAAACGTCTTACACGGATTATAAGTAAATAGACATCATTATTTACCATGTGAAAATGCCCCATGTCTTATTAATTTAACGTATTTTAATATTTATTTTTTATGTTAACAAATCATTGTCCAACTACCAACAACACATTAATCCAATGGCATAAAACTAGCTAAAAGGTTAAAATATTTGATTTTTGAGAAGCACTTAGAGAATCAGTTACACATCATAAAATAATTAGTTCTTTAATAATACATTTTTGTTATACCAAAAAAATCAGGGATACATATCCTCTGTCCCAAAAATCTTGTCTCTTTTTATCACTGTCTAATAAATTTACACCAAATAATATAATTTTATTTTTATAATTTTCATATTTAAGTAAATTATACAATTTAATTAGTGCAGAAGACAGATGAAGACGTGGACCGGGACATGAGATCTTTATCCAAAAATCAGTGTCCAAGTAGCGTGGTATGTGTAAAAGATGTTTCAAAAGCGTTCACCTCATCATTCACGTTTTGAAGTTGAGATATGCTAGTTCAGCCAAATAAGGAAAACACCTTTCATAAAATATCCTCATCAATCACGTGTTTATTAATCATTCCACGAATATCTATATAGTTTCCAACTTCTTCATTTTTTTTCTTAAATACTAAAAATAAATCTTAATTTACCAATATAGCTTAGGTCATCAAATATCAACTAGATTTCCCTTCATATTATATAAGAAGAAGCTTTCTCATACTTCAAAGTCACACTGAGTTCTTTCTTCTTTACTTCAACATTTTTTCTTCTCCAATAAAACCCAACAAAATCTATTCTTATTGCTACAATGGATTGGATTCGAGGTGAAACAATTGGTAGAGGAAGCTTTGCTACAGTGAATTTAGCAATTTTAAGAAACAATTCAACTAAGTTTTCTTCTCCAACTGCAGTGAAATCCTCTGAGGTTTCAACCTCTTCTTTGTTAAAGAACGAAAAACAAATCCTTGATTACATAGGTTCTTGTCCCAGAATAATTCGTTGTTTCGGAGATGATTATAGCTTTGAGAACGGTTCTGAGTACTACAATTTGTTCCTGGAGTATGCTTCTGGTGGTAGCCTCTACGATCAGCTAAAACTTCACGGTGGAACGTTCTCCGAGACGGTGGTTCGCCGTTGCACGAGGTCTATAATCGAGGGTCTAATTCATATTCATCAAAATGGGTTTGTTCATTGCGATATAAAGCTGCAAAACATTCTCGTATTCAATGGAGGAGATATTAAGATTGCGGATTTTGGCCTATCGAAAAAAACAGGGGAAAAACAGAGCAAAACATATACGGGAACTCCTATGTTTATGTCACCGGAATCAGTTAACGACAACGAGTATGAGTCACCATCGGATATATGGGCTCTAGGTTGTGCTGTGGTGGAAATGGTTACAGGGAAACCGGCATGGAGTATTAAAAATTGGTCAAATATATGGTTACTTTTCGCTCGAATTGCGGTCGGAGAAGAATTGCCTGAGATTCCGGATTCTTTATCAGAAGAAGGTAAGGATTTTCTTGCAAAGTGTTTTGTTAAGGATGCTAGAAAAAGATGGACGGCTGAGATGCTTTTGAAGCATCCATTTGTTGTTGATTGCAGTGTAGTGTTGGAGTGTGTTAATGAAAAAACGTCATCACCAAGAAGCCAATTTGATTTCCCTGATTGGAATTCTAACACCACTGCTTCAGTTATGGGTTCATTTGAATTAAGGGAAGGTAATGAATTGAATTATGATTCATTTTGTGTGTGTAATTTTTATTCTCCGGTGGATCGTCTCAGAGAAATTGTGACAAATCATGGACCAGTGAATTGGTCTGATTCAGATGGTTGGATATGTGTTAGGTGAAATCAGAGTTTTTGTTAGTCAGAAAATGAACAAGGGATGTAGAAGGTTTTGATTATTCACATTTTTTTATTCTGATTTTAGTTTGTAAATTGGTTAGGAGATATTTACATTCATTATTTATGATCTAACTTGATGGAAGAGTTTTAACTGGCCCATGGCCTAATGTATAGAGGCTAATTTTATAATCCAATTTTTTATTTCATATCTTCATATTGATTTCTAAACTAATACTTAGAGCTCAAAATAAGTCGAATCAGAGCTCACTCATATGATAACAATTTGTTTGGTTCAAAACTTGACTCGAGTTCGAAATGAGCTATATTTTCAGCTCTAATTTGCTCGGTTGAGGTTCGCGAACGATTTGATTCAACTCGTTAACTCAAATTGGTTTGATTATTCAAGGGTTTGCTATCTGTTTAGTTCAACTCGAATTGTTCAGATCGTCGGTTCGAATGATAATTATTTATTTAATACATATATAATTAAAGCTACTTAAATATATACCTATATATATATAATCGAGTAAACTCATGAAATTAATAAGTCAAACTATGTTTTACTTAAGTTCAACTCATTTATTTAACGAACTTGATTTTAACCTCAAGTTCGTTTTGTTTGATTCGTGAACAAAGTTTATCAAGTTAAATAAATAATCGAGTTTGAAAGGAATGTGGAGTTAGTTCGGTTTTGTGAATAGTACTTCTACTCACATCAACTTCCTCTGTAAATTATCTAACATAACCATGTTAATGTATTAACCCTGTTGACACGTATTTATTGCCTTCCCATGAAACACTTAACTACCTGCAATCATAAATAAGATAGGTAATATGTATTTTGGCTTCAACATGTTGATATATTTGTTGTTAAAGGGTAAAGTAAATTAAATCAATGGTTTTTTGCTGGATTGCTGGTAAGATAGAGTATATACATTATTTTCTTATTGTGTATTCCTTTGACTTATTAATCTCAGATCTGAAGTGTGAAATGCGAAGGCAATGGAAAACAACCCTTCCATCATTTTGGGAACAAAGAATTCATATTGTACATTATCTTTATAGTGGAAAGTAAGAATAGAAGGAAAAAAAAATTGCATTCAAGTTCGTGTAAAGAAAACAAACATGATGAACAACTGGATTTTGAGTACCTCTTTCTCTTCTATTTTTTTTTATGAATTTAAATTCAGAGTGTAAAATCTATGCACTGACAATGTAAAAGATTTATACATAGTCGGTATATTATTCACCATCTATTTGTATTATTTTATTTAAAAATTAATAATAATTGAAAATAAATGATAGATGATAGAGTGACAATGTAAAAAACTCTTACCGTATCAAAGTATATATTTTTTCTTTCTTTAATTTAATCTTACTTACATAAAGAAAGGAATCCACTATTGCAAATATGTTACAATTCACAAAGCATCATAGAATTTTGGCAACGTAGGAGTGAGATCGAAGTATTCTTGATTTTCTTCTTGTTCGAGAGTGCAGAGGTTAAATAACGAACAACCCCAATTGTATGACTTGTACAAACTAGGAAGAAAAAACTATTTCGCATAATGTTAATTGTGTTGGAAAGTATTCTTTCCTTTGCCCCTTTACAAAATTGTTTTCTGCAACGTTATAGAAAGCACATTTTTAAATAAATTGTAGTTGACTATATATGGTTTTATTGTAATTGTAAATATGATACACGTGTCGTGTCTATCATGGTAGCCGAAAGTACCTTTTTTAAATAAATTGTAGTCGTCTATTTGTAATTTTATTGTAATTGTGAAAAATTAAGAAAAATATGGTGCATGTGTTTATAATTGTGGTAGGTAGCTAGACTGGATAATTCTAATATTATTGGTGATTATGGATATTATCACAATTGAAAGCCATGGTAGAAATCTGAAGCAAAATGAAAAAACGAAAAGTGTATAGGCCAATAAGTAAATAGTAATACTTGATTACAATACTATATTTAGTTATTTACTATCCTTAACCATTATTAAAGATATGTTGTCCCAAAATATATCTCATACTAATCACATTAAAACAAAAATATAAAAATAATTAATGTCTAATTTTTTAATCAATATGATATATTTTTATTAATTCAGAATATAAATTTGGACCAGATTTAAAATGGCAGATCACTTTTCATCCTTATGTAGCATTGATATATTGTGTTGCATAAGTAAAAGGCCCATTTTTTTAGCTGGAACAAATCACGGTAGTCCATAATGTATCAGAGATTTAAACTGTGTAGATTGATCCAATTTGGAACAACGCTCAATTTGAACTAGTCCATGTACAAATACATAAACTTAAGTGTTCATTGTGGACAACAATGGCGACATATATATATATATATATATAACTAGCAAGTGACTCGTGCATTTGTACGAGACGATATTTTTTTGCCGTATGATTCAAAACATACATTACATATGCATTTATATGGTTACAAACACACGTTATTTGTGCATTTGCATGGTTAAAACACATATATTACGTGTGCATTAAGAAAACACATGTGATCAGTACATTCATATGGTTAAAAACATAAATGTTATCCGTACATTCGCATTGCTAAGAAAATACATGTTACTCATACACTTTTGTACTTTCTTGATAGATTTTCATACTCTATAGTCTATATATTTGGCTAACTAATAAATATAATAAAAACTTATATAGTTCATTATTAATATGGACATATATATGGAGAATTTATTTAATTTTATGATTTATTGTAATAATTTCTTAATGTAAATTTTTTTATAATTTATTTTACTTCTAAGATATTATTTCTTAGTAGTTAGTAGTATAATTGATTTATTATTTCATATTTTTTTAATAAGTAATTTAATAATTAGTACTTTACGAGTTTAATGATTTAGTATGAAAACTTCGAAAATAATATTTTAATAGATAGAAATTAAATTTAGTAATAAATGGTCATTGAAATAGGGAGATTGTAATTATATAGTTCGATTTTTTTTTTCTCAAAATAGTGGAGGCCTAAATTATTTAGGATTAAAACTGTTAAAATATTTTAAAGATAGTAATGAAAATAAAAACGTTATAATTAAATTTTCAGATTTTTAAAAAAATAAAGCAGACATACTAATTTGCATGTAGTGATTACTATACATTATTTTTCAGCTTGAATAACATCATCGATATCACCCATAAGCACCACGTTAAATGACAATGTGTGTTTCTATTCCCTAATGTTCACGAGTTTTATTTCTTTTCTAATGGTCGACAGTATTTATTGAAAGTAATTATCAATTGTTAATTATTAGTTTGCAACTGATCGGATATATTTATTCAACGCTATCGATATTTATTCACTTATTCGATTACAAATTATAATAGTATAACAAAATTTATTGTCATTATTCACCTATGTAGTTTCTATTCCCTTATGAATTTTCCTTTATTGTTAGTTTTATACTATGTATTTTTATATTTCATTGTTCACATTAATTACTCTTAAATATCGAGAGTAATTCTCTCCAAAACCGTTATTATTCCATAATTATCCACAATTCATATAAATGATCATTTTAATACTTGAAAAGTTTGTCTAGATGTAAAAAGAAAAGAAAATAAAATGTTAGAATTTATGACATTTTATTATATTTAATTAACTTATACGATACATTTGAGAGATAATTAAAAAATTATGGTATCATTTTTTAATAAATATATAACATATGTAATGGTTAATAAATTCAATAAAAGTATAAGATAAAAAAAATTCTATCCACAATATATTTTAATTTGATAACAATAAATCTTTTTTTTTTACCATAACATTGACTCAAAGATAAAAGAATATATTAGGTTAACTTCCATGAAAAGTTGCACATCTCTTTTTAGAACAATGAAGAAACATTATATTGTTCACATTTGAATTATTTAATGACACATAATCAAATATCAAATATGGGGATGAAACTTAAATGAAATGAACATGTATAGATTGACAATGTTGGAGGAGAAATGAAGAAAATTTTTTGGAGGGAAAAGAGTGATTGTGGTAATGACACATATCATAGCTAATGTGGCAAGAACTTAATTTTCTTATATAATATATAGATATATAAAGAGGAGGTGATGATATACATTTAGATCAATTATATCAATTTCACTCCATCTTATATATATTTATAAACTTCAACAAATTGTAACTTTTTAACTTCAAAGCCATGTGACCTATCCCTTATCCTTATGCATCTCATTATCCCCTCTTAACAATGTTCTAAGTTTCAATGGGTTTTAAGAGAGATCCAAATGGGCAAGGGTAACAAATAGATACTCGAAGATTTTACAAGCGAGTTTTGGATGAACATGAGTATAATGGAATTCATGGTTACAGTTTATAGTTATGTCCACCCATTGTATATTTGGGTGGGCATTGGTATAGTGGAACCCTGTTCGCAGTTATCCACAATATACACAAATACATTTATACCCTATATTAAACATAACACTAAAATGATGGTTATGTTTTTCCACTTTTTTGTCCATCTATTTAAAGTTTCATTCTAATTTTGTAATCTATGTTAAGGTTTCATTTTAATGATTTGTTTTATAATTCATAGAACAAAATAGAGATGACAATGAGGCAGAACGATATATGTAGTGTTTTCTGTAACGACCCGATTTTATAACCCAAATTTTTTTAAACTTTATTAAATGTAAATATTAGTCAAGTTTCCCAATTCAAAATGCGGAAATAATCAATAATACTTTTTCATCAAAAACATTGCATCACATTCTATTTTAATCCATAATTCATACAATTATCATTTGTTTCAATTACAACACTGATAAAGGTAATCATGCTAATTCTTATTACATCTTTTGAAAGAGATCATTTATACAACATAGTTACTTCAACATATTCCTCATATTACATACATTATACAAATACAATTTTGGAATATAAAAATGACTACTCCAGTCTGTACTCCCATCAGCAAACATCCACGACGCAACAGCAACATCCTGAACTCATATATAACACATAGACAAGGAAAAGCAGAGGGAGTAAGAACCAACTATGGCGACCGTAGCGTGGAATTACATGGAGTAATATCATTAAAGTATAAAAACCAATACAATCATCTAAAATCAATCATAGTAAACATATACCATTTATATACAAGTCAATACCTAAACCACAAAATGTTCACATATTCAATCGGTATAATCATCACGTTTCACTTAGATAATTCAACGCTTCCAAAACAATATAATACTCCTACGACAACCCAATATCACAAAGGGCCAATACAATCAATACCACCAAGGCAAGTCACATCCATACCACGAAGGGCAGGTCTAACTCCATACCACGAAGGGCAGGTCACAATTCCATACCACGAAGGGCAGGTCTAAATTCCATACCACGAAGGGCATGTCTAAATCACATACCACGAAGGCAGGTCAAAATCCATACCACGAAGGCATGTCAAAATCCATACCACGAAGGCAGGTCAAAATCCATACCACGAAGGCATGTCAAAATCCATACCACGAAGGCAGGTCAAAATCCATACCACGAAAGCAGGTCAAAATCCATACCACGAAGGCAGGTCAAAATCCATACCACGAAGGCAGGTTAAAATCCATACCACGAAGGCATGTCAAAATCCATACCACGAAGGCAGGTCAAAATCCATACCACGAAAGCAGGTCAAAATCCATACCACGAAGGCAGGTCAAAATTCCATACCACGAAGGGCAGGTCACAATTCCATACCACGAAGGCAGGTCTAAATTCCATACAACCACATCAATCACAATATAATATTTCCACTGCATTATTCTAGCATTGCAACTTCCTCAAAACACAAGACACCACATCTATGTCATAAACACAATGTATCATATATCATACCACAATAAAAACCACTCACAACATCATCATCACATAATATAATCATGTCCATTTATCACCAACAAGCCATTCCCCACAAAATCATTATTACAAATATACCCACAAATCAACAAATTAACAATTTATCACACAAACATTGATATAAACACACCCATATATGTTTATAACAAATCAACCATCCATAACACAACATTATCATAAATAAATCACACACAACATATTCTTCATCATATTACACATCCAAAAGAGTTTCTATCCGTTAATATGCTCCGATTCTTGAGGGAAATCGGAGATGATGACTCTAATGAATTACTCTAAGACCACAATGGTCTTCTCCCTCACCTTAGGTTGCATAAGCTCCATTATTCCGCAAAAGAGCTTCATCTCCCTCCATCTCCTTCAACCTCCATTGTTGATTTTTCATCTCTAAAGCACTCCAATGTTCCATTAAGAAGCAAAAGGAAGAGGTTTTGATGTGTTTTTGAGGTTTAGTGGAGGGAAGGGTCGAAATCCATGAGGATTCGTCGTTGGGAGTGAAAGGGGAGAAAAGAAAATGAAGATTAGGGTTTCTAGATCCCCTTTTTCACTTTTATAGCTCAGACGCTCGTGTAATCGATTACCATATGGTGTAATCGATTACAATGTGAAAAATGCACATATCTGATGCTTTTAATTATGATGTAATCGATTACGAGTATAGTGTAATCGATTACATCATGTAAAATACACAGGTGTGATTAGTTTATCAGCATGTAATCGATTACCAGGACTGTGTAGTCGATTACACTGCCCAAAATTGCCCAGTATACCCCAGGATTTCACCCTCCCAGGTGATTCTTTCTCGCTCAGGCGAGAATCTCTCGCTCAAGCGAGACTTTCAGAACTGATACTATAATTTTAAAGACTCAAAATTAGGATGTTACATTTTCTCATACTCATACTCATACTATTTGTGAATAATGTGTGGGTAGCGGGTATGTGCAAGTACTTCATGAGTTTTTAAGTTTAAATGTATATTTATATATTTTGTAATAATCAATATATATAAAATAATGATTACATAAATAATATAATTTATATACATGTTAAATATATCATTATATTTTAATCACTAATTAATTATAAAATAATAATAAAATAGATAATATATAATTATAAAATAAATAAAAAGTATAATCTATAAAAAATATTTAATTAAAGAATAAATTTATAAATACGCAGATATCATTGAGGCGAATATCATAATATCCATTATCACTCATAAGTAATTTTCGTGGGTACCCGTCGTGAGTACTCACATGATGAATATTTTTGCCATCACTAAAACATAATGACATTCGAAGAGATTAAACTTTTAAGCAGAGAGAAAGGAATTCAGGAATTCCAGCAAACCCTACCTTGAAATTGGTGGCGGTCTAGCTTTTAAACCCTCCAAGAAGAACAAGGGTGATGGCGACAATAAGGACAACCTTGTTCTTCAAGATGCTTTTGCTCAAGGAACTATTTTTTCGTTGAATACCCTAATATGTGAGTATATTCTTAGTAGTGTGGATATGTTTTATGTTATGTTATGATATGTGTGATAAGGTTTTTAATATTGTTGAATTTGAATGTAGTTAAATGATTCAATGCAAATTGCTATTCTTATATTCCTAACACTTCAATCCCTAATTTCTCCTAAATGCCTGATACTCTAATATTCATTGTCCAATGTCTCTCTATCTTTTCCATCCCAAATTGTTCATTGTGTGTTGGGGCGGAGCTTGAAAGGGGTAAGTGGAAAGAATAATGCTTAAAACCGTGGATACCCATTATATTTGCGGGTACCCATAAAAAATTGCGGAAAATGGGTAGGAGGTAACTATTAACCGTGCCCTTTGCCATCCCTAAGAGAAATTGAAATATAAAGCAAACTTTGCCCACACTTTCTTCACTCCCCTCTATCTTCTCTCTTATCACATGAGAGTGGGTGAGAGAAATGAAGGTGTTTTATGGAAGAGGCATTAAGACAACGGGGAAATAGGTGACATGAATTTTAAATTATAAAGTTTATAATTAGTTAGGTTTTAAAAAATCAGTCAATGAGTAGAGTGTAGTTGGTGTAATTTAATATAAACGTAAATTTGAAATCACATTATATATATGACAAAGATATATGATATTCTATTTTATGTGGCTACCTGGGTCCACTGACATCTTTATTCACTACATAGCACTTTGTCCTAATTATCATTAGAAATGTGGGCTTTGCTCGTGGAGCTTTCTCACAGTTATTGAGCGAATAAGACATGAAAAAAAAATTATCAACCGAAAATGCATGCTTCGTCCACAAATTTTTCTAACGATTAGGGTGTGTAACCTACAGACATGATGATCTTTATTATTAAGTGTTACGTTTTGATTTTTCATTGAACTTGAATGATATGTAATGTTAAATTATCTTAAATAGTATATTGTAATGTGTAATTTGAAAATGTGATAGCAACATAAGATTAAAGATGATATTAATGGACTCGGCTGAAACAATCTAAGAATGAAGAAAAGATAAAACTCCTGAGACTGCCCAGGATAAATCAGCTGCCCACATTGATACACAATCCTCAAGGACAGATTTGCGAGTTTTCCTATCATATGGAAACCCTAATTGTTCAGGGTAATCTCAATCATTCTTCTGCTCCCTATAATGTTATAACTCCTCGAGATTGGGAGAAGATTAATGCCATAGAAAAAAGAATTAAAGCTATTGAGGAAGCATGTTCCTATAGTTTGAAGCATGTTACAAGCATGTGGTTGGTCCTGAATGTGATATTACCACCAAAGTTCAAGATGCCTGAATTTGAGAAATATCAAGGAACTTCTTATCTGAAGGATCACCTCACTATATATGCTAGGAAAATGACTCCATATATCGAGGATAACTGTTTGCTAATCCATGACTTTACTAGACCGACAATTAAGGGTAGAAATAATACCTACAATGTCACAAACAAGTAAAAAGGGTAAAGGGTTTTCGTATCGACAAGGACTTGCTAACTCAGCCTTTTAAAATTAAATTATTATCTTGAGCTGGTTATCAAAAGGGCTTTTCAGTTTGGTTGGTTTAGGGGAAAAATTTTGATACTAAGAGTGTTGGATTATAAATGTGGGATTGACTTGTTATTCATATCATTAAATTGACAAACAATCAAAAAATGAAACAAGTACAATTTCACACAACATTCGATCTCAACACTAAGAACTAATATTATAGTCTACTTAGCAACTCATGAAATAAAACCTAAACCTTAAACAAAAGATCAATGAATATGACACACATACATACCTCTATGTCTAATAACTGCGCATATAAACTGTGAGTGATGTACTAAATGTGTATAAATCTTTACTATATTACACTCATTTGACTATTTATGTGCACATTATGCCAGTGACATGAAACATATGTTTTTATAGTTTGTGTGTGGTAGGGTATTTCTACCAATAATGACTAAAAAATCCGATCAATATAAAAGAGGCAAAAAGATTGAGTTATGCTCTAGATATTTTTCATATTCATAAAAGCAACAACATTTTGGTATTTAATACAATAAGTAAATCCTATTTATGATGTTACTCATACACTTGACATCATCTTGATTGAAAGTTTTTTCAAAAATAAATTGCATAAATAAAATTAATTCAGTCACTATATCCTCCTGGATCAAAGACCATCATTTTTAATTGTCAGGGTTGTCTCCTCACATATTCATGATGGACTCCCTTCATAAATAACTCAGCACCATCCATCTTAGGGTAAGTCTAGACCTCTCATCTAGGACAGAGTCATATATGTATATGGATTGGAAGCTCGAGCAAAAGTATAGTAAAGGACAGTCGATGGAAATCTGACGTATAAATCCCGAAATAGATCATATATGTGGAAGCATGTTTATAAATTTTGTACCAATACTCTTCCAGTGACAAAAACTTGAACCAAATTTTGGGTTGGCCACTCGTAAAACATCTCAGGTAAGCTTCTAATCCCCTATTAACTACTTCAATTTGTCCATCAGATTTTGGATGGTGTTAAGTACTGAAACAAAGTTTTGTACCACGCGGGCATAAGAACTCCTTCCAAAATCCACTCAGAAACAACTTATCTTAATATAAGACAATTGTTCTATGGATCCCATGAAGTCAAAAAATCTCTGTGGTGAAACACTCTACTAGTTGCGTTGTTCCAAAATGGCTCGACAACGCTATAAAATGGCTGTACTTTTTCAATCTATCCACAACGGACCATATGATTGTATACCCACAAGACAAGGGAAAGGAAGTGATAAAGTCTACAGAGATGTCCTCCCAAACTTGTTGTGGTAGAGATAATGGTTGAAGCTTACATTGCTTCTTATATGAGATATATTTGTTCGGCTGATATATAAGACAATATTTAATGAATTCCTTGACTTCCTTATATTGTCCAGACCAAAAGAATGAAGCAACTAGCCTAGACATGGTGGATTAGAACCCTAAATGCCCTGAAGCAGGGGTCGAGTGATATTTAGCAAGCAAAATGGCAGGCAACCTATGTCATCAGGTATATATAATTGACTTTTTTAATATAATAACCATTTTTTCATGATAAGTGTCTTTAGAAGATGATTGTAGGAGTTTTTGCACTAATTGTTTGCCATCTGTTGTTGTATAAAAATTGGTGAACTGAGTCATAATTTATGGAATCGGAGAATGCAAGGAGACTAGAATAGACTCAACCGAATGACATCGAAATAGAGCATCATCAACTCTCTTTTCTCACCCAAGTTTTTAAAAAATCACATAGTGAAAACCTTGTAGTTTTGTACCCTCTCGTTGTTCTGCAGTTTTAAAAAAATTTGTTTTAACAAATGCTTCAATATGTAAGTATGCAAAGATATCTACCAATTAGATATTGATGTCATTTCATCATTGATTCTTAACAACATACAGTTCAGGGGACATAGGCCATCTCATTCTATGACAACACTGCCTCAATTTCCAAGGTTGAAGCATCAGTCTCAACATCGAAGATAACATTGAAATTTTGAAGCACTAACACTTGAGTTTTAGTTACCTGTTTCATTTCTGTAAAGGCTTCTAGTGCCATAGTGGACCATGCAAACTTTAAATGTTTTAGTAAATTCGTGAGTGAAGTGGGGTGAGCAATAATGATTAGAAAAATGGGTCAATATAAAAGTGGCAAAAAGGTTGAGCAATGCTCTGTATATTTTTCATATTTAGAAAATAGCAACACTTTGGTATTTAATATAATAAGAAAACCATACTTATGATGTTAGTCATACACTTGCATTATCTAGATTGATAGTTTTTTAAAGAAATAAATTGTAGAAATAAAATTGAATTAGGATCATCTCCATTAACGGAGAGACAAATGCATTTTTTCCTTTGTTTTTTAATAGTAAAATTGTAATTTTGTTGTAATGGAAATGATGCATATGTCATTAAAGATTACGTTTTTCCTTGTTTTTGATGTACTTGCTTCTCCATTAATGAAGAGTATTCTAACTCATCCATCTTACGGTAACTCTATACCTCTTAGAATTAAGCGTAAGTGATTCATTCATATTAGTAATTGGGTCTTATCATGTGTGGTACTCTTTACAATGTTAATACTAGAGTAGAAAGACGATACTTCGGTCGATTATAACGTAATCGCTGAAAATATATGTTTAGAAAAATAACTCCTTCGTTAAAGTAAAGAAAATGTAGATGTTATTTTCAAGTATGTTCCCTAAGTTAATCAAATGTGTACTTTATTTTCGTGAAAGTATATGATTGTTTGAATATAGGGATTTTAGATTTTAAAATGGTTGGTGATGCCCCCACTACACAGACACAAATTCTAGGTCTAAAACTAAAATTATTAGTATATATAATATAATTTCATATTTATATTTGTTTACAATTAATTAAATTATATAATTTATTATTCTCTCTTCATTAATTAGTGTAATATAATTTAGTCACTTTTAAATTGTATACCATTTCCAGCTTCTCTATTTTACGTTCAAATAATTCAGAATTTTTTTGGAAAGCAATGAACCAAAATCAAACTCAAATTCATGTATTATCGTGTAAAAGAAACGAGGTCAGGTTTGGCATCAAAAAAATCCGCCCTGCTTTGACATTTTCTTTTTTAAAAATTTAATGCTTAATCCTGACCTATTTAAAAGTTTAACCTAATTTACAAATTTATTTAAAATTCTACTTTGCTAATAAACATGCATTTAAATAGACTTATAAAAATCAACAACTAAACTTATTTCATATTCATATTTCACATTATATTTATATATATATATAAATATAAATATATTATAATTAAATAATACTGTCTTTTTTTCTTAATAATCCTTTTACATGAACTAAATCGTAACATGTTAAACTAAATATATTTAGGAATCCTTATCGTGAATTTGGTATAAAACATGTTTTTAGTATTAATTTATAAACTTTAAAATTATAAATTGTGAGATTATAATATATGTATATTTGAGTACCTTAACTAAAAATTGAATATAAACAATTTTGTTTGTTTGACTATTTTTTAAATATACACTTTTAATATTTATCATCACATATATATATTACTATAAAAAATTATTTTTATTACTCCATCACAAAGGTTACTTTTTTTTAAATAAAAGATAGTATAAAAACAAATATTAATTTTTAAAAATAACATGATACATATTTTTTAATATGAAGTATGGTGGAATAGTAAATGAGATGAGAAATAACATTGAAATTGAGGATAGAATAAGAATTCAAATATAATAACTTATTATAATCTAGGTAGGTTGTGAAATGTACTTGTGTTGTAAGTTTAAGTTTATTTCTTTACAATATAAGAAAAAATTATAAACTTTCATGTATACCAAACATAATCTATCATAAACTATGTAATGGAAACCTTATAGGCCTATTTTCAGTATAATGATTCTAACTTTCTATTATATTCATTTATATTTTTAGTTTTTTTGCTCCAAAATATACAAAAAATAACATTATTATTCATTACTTAATCTATTTCAAAATAGTTGTCTAGAAAAAGAAGAAATATATTTTAAGAAACACAATTAATTTTGTCAAAATTTAGAAAGATAATATATTGTTTCCTATATTACCATTTAGAAGTTATTCTTATATCTTATTATTTAGTCTTTCCATATACAAATTATTGAGAAATAAGTATTTAATAATCTTTTAAAATTATTCCTATCTCTTATTATTTAGTCTTTCCATATAGATATTATTGAGAAATAAGTATTTAATAATCTCTTAAACAAACATTTGGAAACAAATTTTTATCTTCTATTTAGACAAATATTTTGAAACGGATTAAGTACACGTTTAGCCTCAAACTATAATTATTGTTGCTTAAAATTATGAGAGAGGTAGAGAGAAGAATTGAGAATTTAATACGGTATAAAAAGGAGATCTAAAATAGGTAAAGTGTTAAATACATTATATATATTATCTATAAAGTAGATATTAATAATTAATTGTATGATCACATTCATGAATCAGATAAGCTTTTAGGAATTTCTCTCATTCGTGTTACAACATGTTAACCTTTTAAAATAAAAATTCTATTTGTTTGATTTATTACCTATTGTATTTTACATTTATAAGTTTTTTATATTCATTAATAATATTTAAGGAGAAATACTATATAAAGAATTTCAAGTGAAATATGTTGCTTAACTTGTATATACATATAAATTTTAATAATTTTGATAAATCACACAAAAATTTAAAAGGTAAATTCAACTTTAAAATATGAGATGTATTAATCTCAACTTATTTATATGTTACAAAATAACAATGGAAACAAATAAAATCTAATTTAATTTAAAAAATATATATGATATGACATAACTTAAAAAATATAATAAATTCAAAATTTTATTTGTTTAATTGATAGATTTTCATCTTAAAATGTAGAAAATTTCTAAATGTTATTTTACTAATTCATATTGAATAGGTTATAGGCATCATATTAAAGCTTGACTTGCGAGTTGTGACCAGTAATTCTCTTGCCACTCCTAGAGCAAAGAGCTACCATATAGGTTAGAGCAACAAATTAAAATAGATTTATGTTCATTTATATTTTCAATGTTTGCATTTCAAAATCCATTCTTACCTACACAATTAATACACATCATATATAATGGTGTCTCATTTCTTGTATCGGATCCATAAGATGTTGTCACATAAATAAATAAAATCAAAAACAAAAACTAACATTTTTATATCACTTGCTAAAATCAGATTGGTTCCGGAGAGAAAATGAGGAAACCTTAAAGAACAATCATCTATATTCCCTACACAATCATCTGAAATAAATCTAATTTGAAGCAACATTTTTTTTTAATTTTCATGGATATACATATGTAACACCTCAAAATACTAACACGGGAAAATTCAAATCTTTTCTAACACAATAAAATTCCATATCATTTAAAACCTTCCCTTTAAGAAGAGTATACTCTATATAGTATAGATAGAGCGATAATAGGAAAACAATACAATAATTCCACCATTAGTCAAATTAACTAAATAACAAAACATGGATAAAATTCCCATAAAAGGGTCCAATGTCAACAATATACAAATTTCTAGAGTGACTAGTAGACACACACTAGATCCAAATGCCATGCAATTACTTCATGACTCTGCAGTATCTTAATCCTTCGCTCCACCTACAACCCGATTACCACGGATTGAGTAAACAAGACAACATAGAGAGAATCAGTCATTAAATACATGCAATTTATAACATGATGGTTTTAAATAGAATAATAACATTAGAACATTACTACACCGGAACTACACAACATTACAGCACAAACACATCCAAGATATTCCATATACCACTATACCATGATCATGCCACCCATCCATAATATAAATCAACTATCCATCACTCGAATCACAGTCGAAACCCACACTACAAGTACATACCCAAAATTCGTACCACGAAGGCAGGTCAAATTTCATACCACGAAGGGCAGGTCAAACTCCATACCACGAAGGGCAGGTCTAACTCCATACCACGAAGGGCAGGTCTAACTGCATACCACGAAGGGCAGGTCTAACTCCATACCACGAAGGGCAGGTCTAACTCCATACCACGAAGGGCAGGTCTAACTCCATACCACGAAGGGCAGGTCTAACTCCATACCACGAAGGGCAGGTCTAACTCCATACCACGAAGGGCAAGTCTAACTCCATATCATAGTCAAGCATGCCCTTCACAACAGTTGGACTAACGCGGTTAAATAGGAAACTCATGAGATTTCCCGTTTAATCGTGTTAACCAAATGAAATCCTCCAACTAGTGAGTGTCGTTGGAGTTTCCAATGTCATGATTCTAATACCACAAAGATTAATGTTGCTCCCTCACCTGAGTAGTCGCTAATGCTTAGCACTAAAACTCAGTTGCGTTCTCCGCCGTCTCCTCCAACCTTAGGGTCTTTCAACCCAACACAACACAATTACAACATATCAATTTACACATCAAAACACTATCAATACTAACCAATACTCCTACAACACAAGAAAACATTATCCAATCATTCCATCTTCCACAAAAAGGTTTCCCTAATGTTGTCATGACTCTACGGTTTTGAAAATAACTTCCCACACACCCATTTCGAAAAACAACTCATCCTCTATGAGTTTTACAAGGTTTTCCAAAGCAAAACGGACCAAAAATGCAAAGAGAGGGTTTATGGGGTTTTATCCCAAAACATGGAGAGGAAAACCCCATTCATAATGATGACATTCAACCTTAAGAGAGGCTAGGTTAAGCGATTTACCTCTTCTCCGGTCTCTTCCTTGACTCTAAGGGTGCTCAACTCCTCAAACCGTTCCACTTCTCTTTGTTTTCGAAAAATAACCCCGATTCTCACTTGGGACGTCTATTTTAGGTTTTCAAATTCTGAACTCTCACTCAAGCGAGGCTAGGCTCGCCTGGGCGAGAATCCACGACTCTTCGCATCATTCAGGAACTGATGCTCTCGCTTGGGTGACAATTTCTCGCCCAGGCGAGATTTATCCAGTAGCAATACCACTCTCTCGCTTGAGCGAGCTCCATCTCGCTCAGGCGAGAATCCCAGGAAAATACCTGGGAACAACACTGAGTCCCTCGCTTGGGCGAGCTCCTCTCGCTCAAGCGAGAATCACCCATTAGCTCCCAGACTTCCTGATATCCACTTTATTCGGAATTGTAAATTTTAGGATGTTACACATTATAAATACCTAGTTGAGAGGGAGATCTAGAAAGAGAGGGGGAGAGAGAATGAGAAATTTATAGTGAAAGCAAATATTGAAGAAAAATCATCAACTTAGCGACCAGCATCTACCTTTTTTCCTATCCACTAATTTATTGGGTATACACTTTTTATGCTCTCTATCTTCTTTACATTGCATATTTAGATGATATGTATTGTGCTACCTAGTAGCTATATCAATTTTCTAATAATCTTAGTTGTTTCTTTATGCTGCATCATCTTAATTTGTTGGAATGTATAGGATGCCCATTTATCAATGTTAAAATCGACAACAAACTAATTTATTTGTCTTAAACTACATTTCATCGCATATAGATATTTTTATTTTAAAATTCAGACTTTCATCATTTAAAAAGATACAAATACGTTTACCTCATTTATGAGAAATATGTATATATTTTATAATAATGAAAAAAGTTATGGTATTATGCAAGAAATATCGAAAGGATTTCTAATTGTTTTCATTAACAAATTATTTTGTGTTTTTGCTTTCCTATATTTTATAGTTCTTAATTGAATTATGAGATTAAACATTGGTCATTTGTGGGACGTTAGAACAACGGGATTAGTTTTGTCTGATTGAAGTTGCCTAAATTTCAAGGTCAATCAACTTTGTTATTTGTGAAGATGTTCTACAGCATAAAGGTAACAACAAATTGCATCACAGGTTTTTTACCTAGATTATAAGGTCATTTGGCCGAATTGTTTGTCTTTTAAGGTGGATTCCACCATGTGTGATGGCTCTCTAGTTGAAAATGATGATTATTACAAAAGGCACTCCAATGCTTAATTTATTACACTAATAAGGCCACGAGTATCAGGACAAGTATAAGATGGAATACTTAAAGGGCACACTCATGGCATTTTATGGGTTTAGGTAAAGGGTCTATATCAAAGTAATTAATAAAAATTAAATTAGACTGTCATTTCTTAAGTTTTAGTAAAATTATACAAATCACCAATCATTTTATTAAATCTATATAAATCACCCATAATTATATACATACATTACAGTAACTATCCGTGTAAGAGAGATAAATGTAATTTCTTAAACAAAAAATGGGGACATTAAGTTAAACACAATATGATATATTATGAAGACAAGTCCAAATAGTATAAGTGTCAATGTCTATTAATTATTTTGGTTAGTTACAATATAGTATAAAACGATTTAAACATTTCCTTAGAATTATTGATGCAGTTTGTAATAAACCAAAAATGATGAATACACTTGACTTATACTATTTAGATTTGTCTTCACAATACACCATATTTTGTTTGACTTAATTAACTGATCATCATTTTTTGTTTAAGAAATTACAATTATCTCTCTTACAGTGGTAGTCGGTATAAAATATATATAACTTGGGTAGTTTGTGTATAAAGGAATGCATAATTTGTATATTTTCAGTAAAAGGAGTAGATATGAATGTAATTTATAAATGCAAAGGTTTGTCTTCATGTTAAAATTATATGATGTACTACTCTCTTATATTTCAATATATGGTTGAAAGGGAAATAATTTTCTATGACAATTAAAGTTTTATCCATATTAAGATGTATCTGTGTACATGTATCAGTTTACACAGAAATAAGGGATTTGGTTTGTTTTTCTTTTTTTATTGCGTTCTTGTCCTTTTGTATTTAGTTTAAAATCACCATAGACTCTATGGCTTGGTCATGCTTAATTTTGACAACAAATTGGAATCAGTGAAACTATATAATTTTTTTTTGTGATTTACTATCTAGTTCTTTACTCAAAATTTGAGTATTACATATTAATATTAATGTTTAGGGGAGGGATTCACATACTCCAAAGTAAGTGGAAAAATACTTACTCTACATCATGATCATTCATTTTTGGGAAATCAAATTGTTTGAATTGTTGAATACATCTAAACCATTAGATTTTTCAAGATTGAATGACTAAGATGAAGATTAAGTATTTTTTACTTACTCTTGGAGTAAGTGGAAACCTCCCCGTATTTTCTCACTTGTTTTTGTTCATGGTAAAAATATGTATGATATAATTTGGGTATTAAGTATTACTATTTTCATAAATGTGTGCACTCATTTCTAAGATGATCAACAAGATTTTCATATACTTAATATGTAATTTATTTCTTCGACATAATGATTAATTGTTTGCGTTAGTTCTAGTGTATACTCCCATGTTGATATTACATAATTATCATTGCATAATTGTACATATACTTGTATTAATTTTAAGATGTTCAAAAATATTCTTTATTTTTCATGTAGGTTTTGAAGCTATCTAGAAAAGCCACATTACCAGTTCCTTTATTGTCTTTCTTCTTTCAATCTTTGGCCTTGAGAATTAAATTTTGCATCAATGAAACGCCGAGGTAAAGTCAATTATTCCTAACCTGAACATTTTAAATTGAACAAGGTCATGATTTGAGTTATTTAAGATCATATACATATACAAACACATAAATATATATATATATATATATATATATATATATATATATATATATATATATATATAAATAAAGGGAAACATATGTTGGAAATTCTTTCTAATTGATATGGAAGTATAACCAATGCAACTTGGTAGATGAACCATTGCATGATGACTTTTCCAATGACTCTTGGAAAATATGAAGCCTAACTTAGAAAGTTGGAGTAAATCTTAGAATTACTCTTTGACTCTTGAGAACCATGCAATGTTACTTAGAAAGTTAGAGTAAGTCTTGGAATTACTCATTCACTCTTGAGATTTGGAATAGCATTTTCAAGGTATTTTAAAAGTATGACAACAATTAATCCTCCACTATATCTTTATGATGAAGCCTTCATTCCCTTCACTATATAAAGGGAACTTGTGAGAGAGAAATACACAAGCAAGTGAGAAAGAGCAACATAGAGAGAAAGTGTGAGAGAGCTTATATTCACATTAGTGTGAGTTTTGTATTCCAAGTGAGATACTAGAGAGAGTTTGTATTTCCATCATTTTGGGTGAGATTGAGTGTTATCCTCTTTGTAAGAGAGAGTCAAATATTGTAATCCTACTTTTCTATAGTGGAGATATTTTTTGGACTAGGTCCCGTGGTTGTTTCCTTCTCACATTGAGGAGATTTTTCCACGTTAAAATTCTTTGTGTCATTCTTCTACTTTTTCTATTTACTTTATTTACTTGCCGCTTCCGCAAGTGCCCATTTTGCATCACACAGAGGGGGGAAATAAGTTCTGAATTTCCCAACAGTGGTATCAGAGCTCCCAAGTTCATTCAGGGAGCTTAGCCTGTGTAGTCCAAGATGGAAGGAGTCGGTAATGTCTCTTTTGATGGAGACATGTTCAAGTTGACAGCTGACAACTTTTCCTATTGGAAACCCATGATGGATGATCATTTATATTGCAAGGATATGCATGAGCCTATTTCTTGCAAGGATATGCATGAGCCTATTTCGTTGCATGAGAGTTGGGATACATTGGTGGTCACACTCAGCAACTCTGTCCCAGATGGAAAAGTCTCAATGGACACTGTTTCAGACAGTCTATTGAATGAAGAATCCAGAAGGAAAGAACGGAGTATATCTTTCCATTCTGAAGCAAATGTTGTGGAGAGACGTGGAAGAAGTGAAACTCATGGGAAGAATGGATCTCGTGGAAGAAGCAAAAGCAGATTCAGAGGTCAGTCTCAATCTCGCATGAGGTCAATGATATGCTATTATTGTAGTAAAGAAGGGCATAAAAGATCTGAATGTAGATCCTTGAAGAGAGACCAGAAAGCTGGAAATGTTCATGAAGACTTAGTTGATCCAAGGAAAAATGGTCATAAGCCTACCACAGCCATCGCCGCAGACAATGATGTTCTCCTCATTGGAGAAGACAATTACCTGAATGTTGCATATGGTGATTGTTCTTGGATCGTTGATTATGGTGCCTCTTTCCACATAAAGGTTATTTCTCAAACTACAAGAAAGGTGATTATGGTACTATGAAAATGGGAAATCATGTTACAAGCAAGATTGCGGGAGTTGGTGATATTGTGTTGCTAACAGACACAAGAGGCAAGCTTGTACTAAAGGAGGTGAGACATGTCCCAGATATGCGTCTCAACCTTATCTCAACGGGTAAGTTGGATGATGTTGGTTTTGCAAGTCACTTTGGTGATGGAAAGTGGAAACTAGCAAAAGGCAACCTAGTCATTGCTAGAGGCTCAAAGGAAGGATCATTATACATTATGCAATGTGAAATTTGTTCTGGAGAAGCAAATGTTGCTACCGACTCCAAAGATCTTTGACATAGACGATTGGGGCATATGAGTAAGAAAACACTTCAAATGCTCGCGAAAGACCACCTTCCAGGTATAAAAGATAAATTTTAGACTCATGTACTGATTGTCTTTATGGTAAACAACATAGAGTCAGTTTTCAGAGATCTGACATTCCCTCACGGAAAGATGAAGTACTTGAATTGGTGCATTCAGACGTTTGCGCACCATCAGAAAGATCTCTTGGAGGAGCCTATTATTTTGTCACATTTATAGATGATCACTCGAGAAAAGTATGTGTGTACTTGTTGAAAAGCAAAGATCAAGTACTATCAGCATTCAAAGAGTTCCATGCACTAGTGGAACGTGAGACTGGAAAGAAGCTGAAGTGTCTCAAAGCAGAGAATTAGTCTGAGATTGCAACTAAGAGTGGGGGTGAATTAGTTGTTGCAATAAGTATGGCCAATTTTTCTGCAATATCAAAGTTAATGTGCAGCGGAAATAATATGCAGAAAAATATTGACTAAGGAGGGATAAATAAATAACAAGAGAAGGGAAAGAGAGTACGCATGTGTTTTATACTGGTTCACCTTCTTGTTCACCGAAGGCTACGTCAAGTACTCTTGACGCGCAAGAGATTCCTTTATTAAATATAATGAGTTGCAATTACAAATATCTCACCCCGAGATCTCCTTGTACCTTACACACTCACTTATATCTAATTCCCTTAGAAAACTCTATTCCAAGTAACACCCTTGGTAAACACTATACCAAGTCACTCACCCTTTTTCTTCACACCCTTGTGAAAGAAAGTAAACTTTGCAAAAGTGAAGAATGTACAATTTGGCTTGGATTGCCTTACAAGTGTATATGACAATTTCTTGAACTTGCAATCCAATAACAACTCGTATACTTGAGATAATAATGCTATTTAACAATTTGAAAAACACTTAGAAGCAACTTCAAAATAACTTTGAAAGTTTAAGAGTAGGTTGCTAGAAAAGTGTAAGTAAAATCAGAAAGTGTGAAAGCTTTTGAAAGAGAGTTTGAAATCTGAGTTGTATATATTGTTGTGTGTTGTGAGAGTGTTTCAATGCCTTTATATAGGCTTCCAATCAACCACAATACCCTTAGGCATGAGTAGGTTTCATTTGGAATGAAAAGCAATCAGTTTGGAGTGAAACCTCTTCACTTGAAATTTGAAAAACTGATGCAACAGCTCTCAGTAATCGATTACTGCAAATGGGTAATCGATTACCCAAGAATTCTGTTAACAGCTTTTTGAAAATTCATACAGTGTAATCGATTACTGGATTTGAGTAATCGATTACTCAACAACACTGTTTGACAGCTTTGTGAATTTGCCTTAGTGTAATCGATTACACTACTTTGAGTAATCGATTACCCTTTTTTCTAAAAATGGTAATCTGTTAATCCAAAGTCTGTAATGGATTACTCATAGCTGTTAGAGGTTTGAAAACCTTTTTCTCACTCATGTAACTTGTTACTCAAGTATGGTAACTTGTTACATGTTGTTTTTGAAAATTATTTTTATTCACACTTAGTTTTTCCTGATTTTCTTGAAAACAATTTTGAGCATTATTAACTAAGTAAATAAAGGAGTTATAAGGATAGAAGTAATTAAAGACTTAGACTCTATTTCTTGAAGCTTTATCTTCGATAGTCTTTGTCGGTCTTCTTCCTTTCTTCTTTTTGTGATATTGGTGTCTTCATCAAAACCGTGCTAAGGTCAGGAACAAGATCTTCTTCACAGTGTACTTGTTGAAAAGCAAAGATCAAGTACTATCAGCGTTCAAAAAGTTCCATGCACTAGTAGAACGTGAGACTGGAAAGAAGCTGAAGTGTCTCAAAGCAGACAATGGTGGAGAGTATCGTGGTCCATTTGAAGCCTATTGCAAGACTTATGGTATCATTATGAAGAAGACACCACCAAAGACTCCTCGGTTGAATGGTGTAGCTGAGAGGATGAACCACACAATTGAAGAGAAGATTAGATGCATGTTGCAAGATGCCAATCTCGCCAAGTCTTTTTGGGGTGAAGTAGTGAAGACTGTAGTAGATCTTATAAATCGGACACCTTCAAGACCCCTGAACGGAGAAATTCCAGAGGAAGTGTGGTACAAGAAGAAGGCATCCTACAACCACCTAAGAGTCTTTGGGCGCAGAGCCTTCGTTCACATTCCGAAAGATGAGAGAAAGAAACTGGATGTTAAGACCAAGGAGTGCATTTACCTTGGGTCTCCAAAGGATGAATTTGGGTACAGACTGTGGGATCCGATAAACAAGAAAGTTATGAGAAGTAGAGATGTTGTGTTCTTTGAGGAACAAACTATCAAATATGTTCAGAAGAAAAACCACTGCATGACCAAAGATCGCATTGATTCAAGGGGAGAGATTACTCAACAGACAGATCCTGATTATCAGATTAATCCAAAACAGATTGACCAACAGGCATATCATGCTCACATAGAACCTGACCAGATTAATGAAGAGACAGATCATGATGAAGTGGTGGTAGACACACAAATGCATCAAGAACCCGAGCAAGTAGAGCATCAGATGCAAGTTGAATTGAGGCGCTCTGGAAGATGCAAGATACCATCTTCAAAGTATCCTGAAGAAGACTATATCATATTGACAGACAATGGTGAGCCTCAAGACTTCTCAAAAGCTATGCAGACGACTGAGAAAACAGAGTGGATTAAAGCCATGGAAGATGAGATGAACTCATTACATGAGAACCAAACCTATGATTTGGTGGAATTGCCTAAAGGAAGAAAAGCCTTGAAAAACAAATGGGTCTATAGGCTTAAAGTTGAAGAAGGAAATTCAAAACCAAGGTACAAAGCTCGGATTGTTGTAAAAGGATGCAATCAGAAGAAAGGAGTTGATTTTCATGAGATATTCTCACCGGTGGTGAAGTATTCCTCCATAAGAGTAGCATTGGGTCTAGCAGCTAGCCTAGACTTAGAAGTTGAGCAACTTGATGTCAAAACAACTTTCTTACACGGAGACATCAAATAAGAAATCTATATGGAACAACCAAAAGGTTATGAAGAACTAGGAAAGGAGCACTTAGTGTGTCGTTTGAAGAAAAGTTTATATGGTCTAAAGCAAGCTCCCAGACAGTGGTACAAGAAGTTTGAATCCTTCATGACCAATCACAGTTTCAAGAAGACAACTGGTGATCACTGTGTATTCATCAAAAGGTATGAAGATGGAAACTTTATTATCCTCCTATTATATGTTGATGATATGTTAATCATTGGGCATGACAAGACGAAGATTGCTGGTTTGAAGAATGCTTTAAGCAAGTCTTTTGCTATGAAAGACTTGGGTCCAGCAAAGCAAATCCTTGGAATAAGGATAATAAGATATCGTTCCAAGAAGTTGTTATGGCTATCACAAGAGAAGTATATTGAGAAAGCTCTCAAAAGATTCAACATGGATAATGCAAAGCCTGTTAGTGCGGCACATTTCAAGTTAACAACACTACAATGTCCAACTAGTGATGAAGAAATGAAAGAAATGAGAAGAATGCCTTATTCCTCTGTGGTAGGAAGCCTAATGTATGCCATGATTTGTACAAGACCAGATATTGCCCATGAAGTTGGAGTTGTGAGTCGGTTCGTGTCCAATCCCGGCAAAGAGCATTGGAATGCAATGAAGTGGATATTGAGATATTTGAGGGGAACTACCAAAAGATGTTTATGTTTTGGTAATGAAGATCCTATATTTGTAGGATACACAGATGCTGACATGGCTGGAGATGTAGATTCAAGAAAATCTACGTCAGGTTATCTAACTACATTTTGCAGGGGGAGCTGTATCTTGGCAATCCAAGTTACAAAGATGTGTTGCATTATCAACAACTGAAGCAGAGTACATTGCAGCATCCGAAGCTGGCAAGGAGATAAAATACATGAAAAACATCTTGCATGAGCTGGGTCATGTTCAAGAAAGCTATGTTTTGCACTGTGACAACCAAAGTGCAATTCACCTAGCTAAGAATCCTACATTTCATTCTCGGACAAAGCACATTGATTATCGTTATCATTGGATACGAAATGATTTGGAGGATGATGAGTTGCAGCTAGAGAAAATTCATACAGGTGACAACTGGTCCGACATGATGACCAAAACAGTTTAACTTAAGAAGCTGACAGACTGTTGCAGAGGTGCAGGATTGGTGATACCCCTCAATTAATTCAGGAAGGGGGAGATTTGTTGGGAATCCTTCCTAATTGATGTGGAAGTATAACCAATACAACTTGGTAGATGAACCATTGCATGATGACTCTTCCAATGACTATTGGAAAGTATGAAGCCTAACTTAGAAGTTGGAGTAAGTCTTGGAATTACTCATTGACTCTTGAGAACCATGCAATGTAACTTAGAAAGTTAGAGTAAGTCTTGGAATTACTCCTTAACTCTTGAGATACAACTTAGAAAGTTGGAATAACATTTTCAAGGTATCTTGAAAGTATGACAACAATTAATCCTCCACTATATCTTTATGATGAAGCCCTGATTCCTTTCACTATATAAAGAGAACTTGTGAGGGAGAAATACAAAAGCAAGTGAGAAAGAGCATCATAGAGAGAAAGTGAGAGAGCTTATATCCACTTTAGTGTGAGTTTTTGTATTCTTAGTGAGATACTAGAGAGTTTGTATTTCCATCATTTTGGGTGAGATTGAGTGTTATCCTCTTTGTAAAAGAGATTCAAATATTGTAATCCTACTTTTCTATAGTGGAGATATTTTCTGGACTAGGTCCCGTGGTTGTTTCCTTCTCACATTAAGGAGGTTTTTCCACGTTAAAATTCTTGGTGTTATTCTTCTACTATTCTCTATTTACTTTATTCAATTTCCGCTTCCGCAAGTGCCCATTTTGCATCACACAGATGAGGGAAATTGGTTCTGAATTTCCCAACAACATATTATAACTATCAAGATGATGTAATTTTTAATTTCTCATATTGCTCTTGCTAATAATTATACCTCAATAACAAAAAAAATACTTATTTTCTCTCACAACTTCATGACTGAAATTTAACCCATTTTTTCTAATTTTTCTATGGCAATTACATTTCATCTATCCTAAAATAGGAGCAAGCCATGTAAAGTTGCATAAAATAAAATAAAAAAATTCAGTCTCAAACTATCCCTTCATTAAGATTGAACAATTACCACAATCGAATATATTCAATTACAAATTACAATATCTAACACAATTTATTGTATGAAGACCACACATTATAAACGATAGGAAAACGAGTTGACAGACACGACAGTTCTCTCAACATACTAGTATATATAATATATACTAGAAAAATACCCGTGCATTTGCACGGGTTGGTATTTTATGTTGTATGATTAAGAACACACATTACATGTGTTCATATGGTTATTAAGAATACACAAGCTGTTTGTGCATTAAAATGATTAAAGCACACATAATATATGTGCATTCGTAAACACATGTTAGCCATATACTTTTGTAATTATTTGATTTATTTTCATACTCAATAGTCTATATATTTGGTTAACTAATAAATATAATAAAAATTTGTATTGTTCATTCTTAATATAGACATGTTCATATAGAAAACTTTTATATTTGTTAATATAACATGTTGATATTTTCTTTTAATTCCACAATATTATTTCTTATTAGTTGTTAGTATAATTGATTTATTATTTTATATTTTTTAAAAGGTATACAAAATGGAACATTATAATTAATTACTTAGATTTTTTTCAAAATAAATACGATTTTAATCATTTAGTACGACAAAATAAGTACCAACCCGATGAATGAAACCTCCCATTGTAAGTATGGGAGAGATGAAGGTAGGAGATAGGTAGGGGTAGAAAAAATGAGTAAAGAAGATGACAATGATCATATTTAAATGAGCAAAGAAATGATTATTTTTAACAATTAAAATTAAAATTTAGAAATAGTTATTAATCATGATTGCCCTTTGAATGCGATTTATTCCGTTTTTTTAAATTAAATAGTTGTTCCTCACAATTAATTTTTGGATTTGATTGATGATTGTATTTTGGTTGAATTTCTCTTTAATGTTTATTGCACATGATTGTCCTTGAATGTATTTTATTTTGTTTTTTTTAATAAATTAAACACTTGTTCCCCACAATTAATTTTGGGATTTGAATGATGATTGTATTTTGGGATTAAATTTCTCTTTAATCTCTATTAGGCATGATTGCTCTTGAATGTCTTTTATTCTGTTTCTTAAAAATTAAAAATTTGTCCACACAATTAATTTTGGGATTGATTATATTTCCAATTTTAATTAAAAATGTGTTTTTCAATTTCAACATTTTTTAGTTAAGTCCTACTAATTTGTTGAAATCACAAAAGCAAAAGGAAGTGGTTGTCTGAGGAGTAACATCTTCTAGAATTGATTTTATTGTCATAAATGAATAAAAGTAGCAGCATATCCCTATTAATAATATTTTTTTGCAACCATATTATTCTTCTACCCAATGTTGTGAAACCCGGGCCGGACGTCAAACCGGAGGAGGTCTTGTATAGGTTCTAACCGGTTTAACCGGTTAAGCCGTCCGGTCGGACCGGACGACAATATAATATTATATATAATTATATATATATACATATATTATATAATTAATTAAAATAAGTGAATAACTTTGCACAAAGCTTACACATAAATCAAAATAAAAGTGTATCAAAGTTTAAGTCTAATTCATCCATGTATCATTGTCTTGGTTAGATCCTAAGTTTACATTGTTGGTTAAAGATGTACATTGAGTGTAACTATCTACATCTTCTTGAGGAAAAGAGTCTAAATTAAGCCCTCCATCAATAGTAATATTTTGTCCTTCAACCATACCTACAAATTAGAATATACGTTAGATTAATATGTATAATAATTAGAAAATATGTATAATACTGATCTTTGAAAAACTCATGCATGAAACTAAGATCATTTGCATTTTTAAGCAGTGTAATCGATTACACAATCCTGGTCATCGATTACATGCTGATAAACTAATCAGACATGTGCATTTTACATTATGTAATCGATTACAATATACTAGTAATCGATTACATCATGTTAAAAGCATCATATATGTGCATTTTTTACATTTTCTTTTGTTTTTTTTTAATTTTACCAACCCGGCCGGTTTAACCAACCGGGTTATTCCGGTTTTACCCGGTCTAACCCGGTTGGAACGGATTTTCCACGGCCCAAAACAGCTGGAAACCAATTTCGGTTTTCTACATGTATAGGACCGTTTACTCAAGTGGGTGACGGTTGGACCGGTTGGACCGGCCGGTCCGGTCCGGTCCAAACAACACTGCTTCTACCCATACTTAATGATTTAAGAAAAATAAGTTGATCATATTTAAATGAGCAAAGAAATGATTATTTTTAACAATTAAAATTAAAATTTAGAAAGAATTATTCATCATGATTGCCCTTTGAATGTCATTTATTCCGTTTTTTAAATTAAATAGTTGTTCCTCACAATTAATTTTGGGATTTGATTGATGATTGTGTTTTGAGTTGAATTTTTCTTTAATGTTTATTACACATGATTGCCATTGAATGCATTTTATTTTGTTTTTTTATAAATTAAACACTTGTTCCCCACAATTAATTTTGGGATTTGAATGACGATTGTATTTTGGGATTAAATTTCTCTTTAATCTCTATTAGGCATGATTGCTCTTGAATGTCTTTTATTTTGTTTCTTAAAAATTAAAAATGTGTCCACACAATTAATTTTGGGATTGTTCATATTTCCAATTTTAATTAATAATGTGTTTTTCAATTTCAACATTTTTTAGTTAACTCCTACTAATTTGTTGAAATCACAAAAGCAAAAGGAAGTGGTTGTCTGAGGAGTAACATCTTCTAGAATTGATTTTATTGTCATAAATGAATAAAAGTAGCAGCATATCCCTATTAATAATATTTTTTTGCAACAATATTATTCTTCTACCCATACTTAATGGTTTAAGAAAAATAAGTTGACACTCATCAAATAAAATAAATACGGGTTTAATCATTTAGTACGACAACTTTGAAAATAAAATTTTAATAGATAAAAATAAAATTTTAGTAATAAATGACAATTGAAATAGGAAAGTTGTAATTATATAGTTCAATTTTTTTCAAAATAATGGAAGCCTTAATTATTTAGTATTAAAACTCCTAAAATATTTTAAATATAATAATAGAAATGAATGAACAATATTAACATATGGAAATGAGAACATTATAATTAATATTTTAGTTTTTTTTAAATTAAAGGAGACGTACTAATTTGCATGTAGCGATTATATATATTATTTTTCAGCTTGAATAGCATTATCGATCTCACCAATAAGCACCACATTAAATGACAATATATGTTTCTATTCCCTTATATCACTTTTATTTCTTTCATAATGGTCGGCGATATTTATTCAAATTAATTATTAATTATTAGTTTGTAAATTATAAATGTATAAAAAAAATTATTGTCATTATTCACCTTTGCAATTTCTATTCCCTTATGAATTTTCTTTTATTGTCATTCTAATGAAGACAAAAACACATCAATAAAATATCATAAGTTGTGAATATGATTATCATGTCAACAGTGAGAATATGATAATGAATATTAATATGTGAAAAATAAATTTCACATTAAAAGTTATGACAACGTAAAAGTAAATCAAAGTTGTGATTTTTATAAAATCTTAATTAGATCTACACCTAAAGAATTGATTTTTATAACATTACAAAAAAATCACGACAATGAAATTTCATTATAGACCATAGTTGGTAAAGAAAAATATAAAAAAAATGATGAATACAAAGAAAAAAATGATGAATATATTTACATTGAAGAAGATGATAAGTTAGATCTACACTTAATACTTGAATTTCAAGTGGAAATCATAGTTAGTAAAGAAAAATATAAAAAAAAAATGATGAATACAAAGAAAAATATAAAGGAAAAATGATGAATATGTTTAACTTGAAGAAGATGATAACTCAGATCTACACTTAATACATGAAGTTCAAATGGAGTTCATAGTTAGTAAAGAAAAATATAAAAAAAATGATGAATAGAAAAAAAAATATAAATGAAAATGATGAATATGTTTAACTTGAAGAAGATGATAAGTCAAATATAAAAAAATGATGAATACAAAGAAAAATATAAAGGAAAAATGATGATCTTAAGATTTGAACAAAGTAGAGAAAGAGAAAAGAGAAAAAAGAGAATATGATATAAAGAGGAATGATGAAGAAGAATAAAGAAAAACCTTCTTTCGATAATAAACCCAAGTTTGTATTTTGAAATCGGGAAATAATGAAGTGTTGGAGAAATTAGGCATGATGAAGATTTTGGTGAGATGAAGGAAAATGAAGAGTATGAAGTATTGGGGTGAGAAAAGTCAGGTGAAGTTTGAAGAATTGGGGATGAGGAAGTCAGATGAAATGAAATTAGGGTAAATTAAGAATTTGAGGATAATGAAAAAGTTGAAGAATTATGGATGAAAGATACATGGATGAGCAGAGATCAACGGTTAAGATGTGGGTGTATGTTTAGGCGGGAAAAAAATGCATGGGGAGGTGACACGTGGACAGGGAATAGTGCCTTGAAACATCTTTTTCTTATATATATATATATATATATAGTAATAATTTGTTTTGCATTTGTGAGTACCGAATTTTGTCCGGCCCAAAATACCTTCTCAAATAAATAAACAACAATATCAATGTATTACTACCTCAACTACACAAGTTTAAAATTTGGCTTTGATACTACTTTTGTCATATGCTAGAATCAAGAACATGAATCAATTGTATAACATTTGGTAATAAATTACATTCGAATTTACAGCATGCAATACAATAACTCAAGCCGTTGGCCATATGCTTAATTCAAGCGGTGATTGAGATTTGAATAACACTGCAATAATGCAAATCAATACAATTAAGGCAGTAGCAACATTACAATAATGCAAATCAATACAATTAAAGCAGTAATAACACTAATCAATACAATTAAGGCAGTAATAACACTGCAATAATGCAAATCAATGTCGTAATAACACCACAATATGCCTCATTCCAACCAGAACTTTCTATGTGCTACAATTATGCTTCATTTGGCCTTGAAAGAGACCGCATTCAACTTTTAAAAAAGGAAAAAAGAAACATCTCTCATTTTCTTCAGTCAATACTTTAATAGGATGATTCTCTCATTATGGTGCATAAAGAGCCACATTTGTAGCATATATGGGGCATGGTCTTCTTCATAGAAAATATGGCTTTTCTAAGCACACTCTCTCACGTGCACAACCAAATGGGAGATTCCAAGGATTCTTATTCTCTTTCATCACATGGTGGAATGGTAAGCTTGTCGTATATAACATCAATGCTCTTAGAAATGCCTCTTATCCTATTTATTTTAAGAATTCATTGTACATTCACAACAAGATGATGACACTAGTATCTCATAAAACTATTCATGTGTTTTTCCACTAAACAAAATTTATGCACTACATTTCCTCTCATCGTCACCATCCTTCTCACTCACTCCAAATCCTTCTCTTTCATCCTTGTTTTTCCATGTTTTTCATAATTTATTTTCATTTGTTATTTGTCTCTATTAATATATGATTTGATAACCACTATTCCAAATAAAGTATATACGAGTTGAAAATGAAGGAATCCAATGGATATGTAGAATTTCCAGTTTGTGATTGAGTCAAATGAGCTAAACCAATCACATAAGATGAGATACATCCTCCTGCCTCAGCCCCAACTGAAGACCTGTTTGAGAACTTCTTCTCACTTAAAGATTCCAGTCAAAGTCCAACACTCTCGTATTCATCAATATTTCTTGAGTAAATATTTATTCGTGCATATTTTTTTTAACTCGTATATACTAATGCATTGACCATGAAAATTTATCCATCTCATACCTTACCTTACCAACCATATTAACCCCCACTAACCATAATTACCCAAAAACAAAATAAAATAATTAATGCATCAATATGGGATATTTGATGAAAATTAAAATGGAGGATGATGCAAATAAAAAAATAAAAAAATGATGTATATTTTTGGGCAACTTTATCTCATGACACAAGGAATTTTTTGTAATTCCCAAACACTAAGGAGATATCTCTAGTCACATTATTTGAGCCTAGACATCATGAAATGAGATAATTTTTGAATAACCCACAATATGTCAACAATCTGGAAAGGGTAGTTTTTCAACCGTTTTCCTTGCCATTCAATTATTCAATAAAAAAAAATACAATATCTCACAATCATCTTGTGACCAAGTGATAAAAGAGTATAAAGAACGTTCATAGCTTAAAGAAAAATAAAAAATTATACCAAAGGCCTATTGAGAATCTATAATTCATATCTCAAGCAAAAATTAGGGCAAAAGAAAAATGCAAAATAAATAACAAAATGAACCTTTCTTCGAAATACTCTTGCCTAAAATTTTAGGCTATTCTTATCACGATCTTTCACTTGATAGTTGAATGTCATGCTAGGAAAACTGTTGAAAATAGGATACGGAAGAAATGCGAAAGGTGGGTATGGGAAACACATGTTTTGAGCCTTATATCCTTTTCTTGAAAACCCTTAGTCAAACCAAGATACAAGCTTAAAAAGATCTTGTTGAAGATTTATTTGCCTAAGATGTGCATCATGTCAAAAAACAAACAAACGCTGACTCCACAAAAGAAATAATATTTTTTATGAAATATCCCATATTTAGTGCATATGATTAAAATTTATTATCACCATCGCCACTTCAATCCCAACACACAAAATATCATTAACCACACTCAAAGCCCAAATACAAGCTTAACAATCTATTCTTCATTAGCCAAACCCAAACTAAATTCTATCATCACCACCACCCTACCAAATTCAATTTTACCATCTCTACCACATCGCTACTCATAGCCCAAACACGTGTCAAAGTTTGCATGATCATTGTCTTAGTATCTCTTTTTAAAAAGTTGTACATGAAATAAAGAGGAAAGTGGAAGTCTCCCAAATTGGGGAACATTTTTGGGTGATTGTTGGTCTAAGTCTTTCTAGTCCAAGTCTAACAAATCCATGTGAATAGAAGGATGATTATTATCTCACACTGGGGCAGTTTTTGGGTTGATCACGCTTTCTAGTGAAAAATCATAAGAAACCCAAATTGGAGCAATTTTTGGGTTGATGTGAATTTTTTTGTGAAAATTATAATAAATCCCAAAACTGTGGCATTAAAGAAGTGACTTTTCATGAATTTGAGGTGATTCAGTCAAAGTAAGAAGAGGTATGGTCTTAAGTTATAATCTTCAAGAACACTTTCAACAACAACTCATACAAGTCCTCTGTTTTGTATCAATTCAAGTCGCCACATCTGGGGTGTTCACAAAAAAATGAAAAAACAAAAACAAAACAAAAGCAAAAAAGAGTGTTAGGTTGAAAACTCACCTGAGCAACCTAGGAAAAGGAGAATGGTTCTAAGTCAAAAAACCACAAAGGCAACTTAGAATCATAATAAAATGAGAGAATTCCCGACAGATGCCTACAAAAGGTATTAGGGGCAAAAATTTGGGAAAATCAAATGAACACCCTCAAGGTTAAGCTACTACTCCACATCTTCAATCGCCCAAATTGGGACACCTTATGAACAAATAACCATCTTGATGAAAACAAGAGTTCAGAATAGGTATGATAGGGGAACTTCGTTGTCACAAAAAACATCAACACTTTGGAAACAATTTCCGAGACATCCTACACTGGAGGAAAAATAGTTGAGTTAATTCATTATCCTCAAGATTACATTGGGGCAGTTATGGACCACCTTAAGAGAAAAGCTTCTTCAAGTAAACTAGGCTACGGTTTGATGGATGAAAAGCTATACCACCAATCAAACAACAAAAGACGCTTCAGTCGAGACCATAAAAGTTGATGAATTTCATCCAAGAAATAAACCATGAGTGATGCATTAGAACATTTGCATTTCATTCAAACAAAACACTCATACCATACATGACATACTTACATAAAAAGATATTCATATTCAGATCAATGCATATTCACATTAGTCATAATATCACCCATTTGAGTTACATGCATAATAAAGATCACCCTACACCACCATAAAAATCAATGCATAATAACATTCATGCATCAATCATTATAACTATAATCAATATGACCATTCATAATATAGCATTCATAAGCATTCAGACAACGGAATCCTTAAACTATAAATTTCTTACATAAAAAACCAACAACATCATTATGCATACTCATACACTCAACGCATAGTCGAATTCGTACAATTCAATCATCAACATGAACTTCATGAACCACATATCCCATTACATCATTCACCAGAAAAGTTTTAAATTTTAAGATTCGAGGACCCCGTGCTTGACGACCTCGAAGTCATTATTTCCAGGCCCAGTGCCTGGCTATTTTATAAAATCTATAATTTTGAGGACCCCGTGCTTGACGCCCTCAAAAATTATAAGATTGAGGACCCCCGTGCTTGACGACCTCAATCTATGCCTTCGAGGGCCCCGTGCTTGACGACCTCGAAGTCATTATTTTCAGGCCCAATGCTTGACTATTTTATAAAATCTATAATTTTGAGGACCCCGTGCTTGACGACCTCAAAATGATAAGATTGAGGACCCCGTGCTTGACGACCTCAATCAATGCCTTCGAGGGCCCCGTGCTTAACGACCTCGAAGTCATTATTTCCAGGCCCAGTGCCTGACTATTTTATAAAATCTATAATTTTGAGGACCCCCGTGCTTGACGACCTCAAAATTATAAGATTGAGGACCCCCGTGCTTGACGACCTCAATCTATGGCTTTGAGGGCCCGTGCTTGACGACCTTGAAGTCATTATTTCCAGGCCCAGTGCCTGGCTATTTTATAAAATCTATAATTTTGAGGACCCCCGTGCTTGACGACCACAAAATTATAAGATTGAGGACCCCCGTGCTTGACGACCTCAATCTATGCCTTCGAGGGCCCCGTGCTTGACGACCTCGAAGTCATTATTTTCAGGCCCAATGCTTGACTATTTTATAAAATCTATAATTTTGAGGACCCCGTGCTTGACGACCTCAAAATGATAAGATTGAGGACCCCGTGCTTGACGACCTCAATCAATGCCTTCGAGGGCCCCGTGCTTGACGACCTCGAAGTCATTATTTCCAGGCCCAGTGCCTGACTATTTTATAAAATCTATAATTTTGAGGACCCCCGTGCTTGACGACCTCAAAATTATAAGATTGAGGACCCCCGTGCTTGACGACCTCAATCTATGGCTTTGAGGGCCCGTGCTTGACGACCTTGAAGTCATTATTTCCAGGCACAGTGCCTGGCTATTTTATAAAATCTATAATTTTGAGGACCCCCGTGCTTGACGACCTCAAAATTATAAGATTGAGGACCCCCGTGCTTGACGACCTCAATCTATGCCTTCGAGGGCCCCGTGCTTGACGACCTCGAAGTCATTATTTCTAGGCCCGATGCCTGGATATTTTATAAAATCTATAATTTTGAGGACCCCGTGCTTGACGACCTCAAAATTATAAGATTGAGGACCCCCGTGCTTGACGACCTCAATCTATGCCTTCGAGGGCCCCGTGCTTGACGACCTCGAAGTCATTATTTCCAGGCCCAGTGCCTACCTATTTTATAAAATCTATAATTTTGAGGACCTCTGTGCTTGACGACCTCAAAATTATAAGATTGAGGACTCCAGTGCTTGACGACCTCAATCTATGCCTTCGAGGGCCCCGTGCTTAACGACCTCGAAGTCATTATTTCCAGGCCCAGTGCTTGGCTATTTTATAAAATCTATAATTTTGAGGACCCCCGTGCTTGACGACCTCAAAATTATAAGATTGAGGACCCCCGTGCTTGACGACCTCAATCTATGCCTTCGAGGGCCCTGTGCTTGACGACCTCGAAGTCATTTATTTTCAGGCCCAGTGTCTGGCTATTTTATAAAATCTATTATTTTGAGAACCCCCGTGCTTGACGACCTTAAAATTATAAGACTAAGGACCCTCATGTTTGACGACCTCAGTCTTTGCCTTCTAGGATCTCGTGCTTGACATTTTTTTTTTCATTTTTTTTTATTTATTAAAAGCCCCACGTGTTGAGCACCCTCAAACAAAAAGGTTGTTGTACCTCAAACCGCTTTGTCAACACAAAAGTTTTTTCATGCCCCGTCCAAAATTAACACTCATTTCTTTACTAGTTGTTTAACGCGACAACACCCAAACAAGAGTTTATGGTGCTGTCACATAAACAACAAGTAAAGAGGGGCAGCTGTGAGTACCCAATTTTGTTCGGCCCAAAATACCTTCTCAAATAAATAAACAACAATATCAATGTATTACTACCTCAACTACACAAGTTTAAAATTTGGCTTTGATACTACTTTTGTCATATGCTAGAATCAAGAACATGAATCAATTGTATAACATTTGGTAATAAATTACATTCGAATTTACAGCATGCAATACAATAACTCAAGCCGTTGGCCATATGCTTAATTCAAGCGGTGATTGAGATTTGAATAACACTGCAATAATGCAAATCAATACAATTAAGGCAGTAGCAACATTACAATAATGCAAATCAATACAATTAAAGCAGTAATAACACTAATCAATACAATTAAGGCAGTAATAACACTGCAATAATGCAAATCAATGTCGTAATAACACCACAATATGCCTCATTCCAACCAGAACTTTCTATGTGCTACAATTATGCTTCATTTGGCCTTGAAAGAGACCGCATTCAACTTTTAAAAAAGGAAAAAAGAAACATCTCTCATTTTCTTCAGTCAATACTTTAATAGGATGATTCTCTCATTATGGTGCATAAAGAGCCACATTTGTAGCATATATGGGGCATGGTCTTCTTCATAGAAAATATGGCTTTTCTAAGCACACTCTCTCACGTGCACAACCAAATGGGAGATTCCAAGGATTCTTATTCTCTTTCATCACATGGTGGAATGGTAAGCTTGTCGTATATAACATCAATGCTCTTAGAAATGCCTCTTATCCTATTTATTTTAAGAATTCATTGTACATTCACAACAAGATGATGACACTAGTATCTCATAAAACTATTCATGTGTTTTTCCACTAAACAAAATTTATGCACTACATTTCCTCTCATCGTCACCATCCTTCTCACTCACTCCAAATCCTTCTCTTTCATCCTTGTTTTTCCATGTTTTTCATAATTTATTTTCATTTGTTATTTGTCTCTATTAATATATGATTTGATAACCACTATTCCAAATAAAGTAGTCTATTCTGTTGGTTGTTGCAATTGAGTATTCATTATATTTTATCATTTTATTAATTTTATTTGATCATTATATCATAAAAAGTAAAATTTATTGAATGTACCGTATATATTTTAACTATTTAATTAAGAATTGAGGTATTACTTTCATATTAATCATTACGTATTTACGCCCATAAGCATCAAGTAACTAAAGTTTTTTTCTTATAATATAATAAAATAATTTGACTCTTTAATTCAAAGATATCTTTATTTTGGAAAACTTCTTTATGATTCGATGCGGTGCGGACCTTAGCTTCTACTGCTTCGTCTATCTTAAAGATGATGAAATTTTAACTATATTTCAAATATGTTCTAATTATTTTAAAACCTCTTTAAGTTTTGATGCGGTGCGGACATTAGCTTTTGCTGCTTCATCTTTTCTTAAAGTGGATAATATCCCTTTTTTAATCAAATAAACAAATCCCAACCGATTTTCAAACTAGAACTACGTAGTCTTGATTTCCCTATTGCATCTGGGGATACGTAGGAGCAAGATAATATCTTGTCAGACACAAAAATAAAAAATAAAATAATTTGTTTCAATCATTGAATTTTAAATAATTTTTAAGGGTATAAAAAGTTCATGTTATTAGCGAGGGTACCGTTTTAGTACGGGCGGACGGGGTGCTAATACCTTCCCCAATCCGTAATCGACTCCCGAATCCATATCTCTGAGTAAAAAGACCATTTTTATCCAATTTGGGCTCAAATTGAGTTTTCCATGTTTTAACCGCAAAAAACATGGTGGCGACTCCGAAAGAGGTCGCGTGGCCGAAAATCTGGGTACGACAGCATTGTAGCTCTAACTCTATGATGTCTTCATTATTATAGGACTTCAAATTGGAAAATTTTATCGTGTCCGGAGTGAAGATAGTTCTGATCCATCAATTAGATCATCAAAAAGATTGAATCCTTCTCGAAGTTCCAACGCAAATCTAAGTCCTGAAATATGTCTAGTTAACCAACCAGGGACAAATATTAGTACTTCTTATCAAAAGAATAGTGATATTGCAAACCATTCTAGCCCTAAGCAAAGTTCACAAAAAATGGGTGTTTCTAATGGAGACTCAGTTTCAAAATCTAATATTCATGTTGATGGAAATTCTGACCCCAATTTCCTTAGTCCTGAAATGAGAAAAAGACATTTGGGTCGGGTATGCTCAATATTTACCTTTACAATTAAATCACTTTTGAATTTATTGTAAATTGTCACGTTTGATGTTTTCATATTTGTTCTTGAGTGCTAGATTCACTCTTTGATGGTACAACTAAGCGCTGGTGGTGCTAAGCAATTTGAGGTAGATTTTAATTGAATTATAAATGCTTCTTCTTGTTATCCATGGCTATATATATATATATATATATTTGATTGCACATATAGGCAACCTTAAACAAATATTGTGTATCTTGTTTATAGTGTATTGGTAAGTTAAAAGCATAGGACTCTAACCCATATGATGTTACACTGAATAGGGCATCTTTTCAAAGCTAGAATTACTATTTAGTGAAGGAAAAAATTAGGTACAATGTTTTGGATGCTTAAGATGTTTTGTTTAATAGAAATTGTTACAAATGTTATGTTTTTATTGATATATTGTTACACATATTTCAATATCTTGAGTATGTAAAGAGTTATATTTCAGTACGTTTTATCCTTGAATTAATTTGGTTTGCTCTCAACGTAATAAAATTCTGTTTACTTTAGTTTTCAACCTTTATTCATTTTTAGTTTACAAATTAATTTGTCTCGTAGGAACAGACAATGAATGGAACTTCGTCAATTCTATCCGATTTATTTGAGGAGGCAAATATCCTACTGAATGATGACAACATTAATCAAGATGAGGTTAAGTTATATATTTAATGAGTGTAATATTTATGTACAGTCGGTGTAAAGTTTTATACATAAGCATTATATCATTTATCATCACTTACCAAAAAAAAATATTATTTATCATTCATTTGTATTAATTTGATATTGCTTGAAAATAACAATTGAAATTTGTAGAGGTTCTATGTTGAAGAAGATCAAAATAAGAGGAATAATGTGGATATGGACATGGGACTGAATGAGAAAGAGATAATGAGTTGTATTAAGGATGAAACTTTTGAGTCTTACTAATGAGGAGTGTAAATAAAATAAAGAAGCATGCAACATGTGCCAGGTTAGATTTGCATCATTTTGATTCATTTGAGACTAACTAAAAATAAATATTATGAAGTTAGTTTAACATGAAAGTTCTTTTTTACAATTGTTTTGAAAGTTAGTTTCATTTTTATTCTCATTTCTACTCTTTTTCCAACAACTTTAGACATTTCTCATATCTAAATGAAATATTCACATACATGGATCCAAAGCATTTAATTATACGCCTCTATTTATTGCACCCTCCTTAAAAAAATATTTGATATAATACTTTTTAGAATAAATCATCAAATTAGCTCTCCAAAATGTCATGGATATTAAATTAGTTCTTCATAGAAAATGTCCACTAAATAGATTATGAAATTTGAAATGATTACCACTTTGATACTTTTAGAAAATTAATTGGTGGCCACTTTGTATTTTCCAGGGATTTAATTTTATATATACTATGTGGTGGGAATTTTAAAATTTAAATGACTTATTTGATTGCTATTTTCAATGATCTTGGTTGTTATTGTTGGTTGGTAGCCATCCAATATTTTGAATACATACAAGACGTTTTACTTTAGTGGTGTCAATATAAAACTTTAAATAACTTAATTAATTGATCATACAAAATTTAATATAAATGTCTACCTATGTTTTGATACATTCTCCGCTTTCATTTTCTCTAATATGGCCATAATGATTTTGCACACTCCTTATCCCTAATTCGTTATAGGTTATTTTAGGGAGCATGTGCTTATTCTCATTTTAATGATACATGTTATCAATTTTTTACAATTTTAAAAGAATTTGAGAGTGAAATGAAAGAGGAGATCTTGAAGTGAATAACACTTCTTGATTGAACACAAAGAAGAGATGTAATGCAAAAGCAATAAAAATGAATAACCTGTTCTTTTATTTATGTGTATATGAATTTATGACTACAAAGATCTTTTAAGCCCTCTATTTATACAAAGAAAAGAGCTTAACAAACTCACAATCCTAACAAACTAAAGAAACAAGAAGATAAAGAAGACTAATAGAGCTTGCTTGAGACCCAAGTAACTATTTGCTTGAGGCCAAGGTAACTTATCCAGCCCTGGTTTGTAGTGCCTTGGGCCTGCTGTTGAAGTGAGTGATGATCTCTTGCTTGGTTGGCTTGATGTATGTGGAATGAGCCTTGATTGCATTGGTTGGCCTTGTTGTTGGTGTAAGCACCCAAATTCTACCCTTGAAAATTTTTCTCATTTTAATTCAATTCCATTCAATCACTCATAACTCACATTACCATTTTAATATCCTTACTTCAAAATCTTATTTCCCCCCCTCACACTCAATCCATGAATCAATAACCACATACATAATCATTTTACCTAGAACTTCTCATGAATCATTCCTGGAACTAATCTTATAACCTATTATATTATCATACAATTAATCTTGTAGAAAAACATAATTCATTCATATCATTCCCTATGAGTACTAAGACCTCAAAGGTTCTGATCCTCCAAAATAACATTACGCATGGTTACAAATATCCAAATAATGGTTAGTCATGATTACAATCATTTAAATCCGCAGGTAATCATTTAGAATACGAAAAACATAAATAGTGAATCCAAAGTCTAAAGCTCCTAAAGCTCCCGACCTGGCATACTTCATTCGTCTATTTACCTGCAATGGGATTATCAATGACAAAAGTACAAAACACACAAAGGAGTAAGTCATTAATTCAATAAACGTCATTATAAGATAATCCACATTAGAAAAAGGAGTTAATAAACCATTTGTTTTAAAAATTCATTTTGTGCTACATTACTTGAGCCAAAGTTTTGCTACATAGCTTGAGCCAAAGCGTTGCTACATAACTTGAGCCAAAGCATTGCTACATAACTTAAGCCAAAGTGTTGCTACATAGCTTGAGCCAAAGCATTGCTACATAACTTGAGCCAAAGTATTGCTACATAGCTTGAGCCAAAGCATTGCTACATAACTTGAGCCAAAGTATTGCTTCATAACTTGAGCCAAAGTGTTGCTACATAGCTTGAGCCAAAGCATTGCTACATAACTTGGGCCAAAGCATTGCTTCATAACTTGAGCCAAAGTGTTGCTACATAACTTGAGCCAAAGTGTTGCTACATAGCTTGAGCCAAAGCATTGCTACATAACTTGAGCCAAAGTATTGCTTCATAACTTGAGCCAAAGTGTTGCTACATAGCTTGAGCCAAAGCATTGCTACATAACTTGAGCCAAAGTATTGCTTCATAACTTGAGCCAAAGTGTTGCTACATAACTTGAACCAAAGTATTGCTTCATAACTTGAGCCAAAGTATTGCTTCATAACTTGAGCCAAAGTATTGCTTCATAACTTGAGCCAAAGTGTTGCTTCATAACTTGAGCCAAAGTGTTGCTACATAACTTGAGCCAAAGTGTTGCTACATAGCTTGAGCCAAAGCATTGCTACATAACTTGAGCCAAAGTGTTGCTACATAACTTGAGCCAAAGTATTGCTTCATAACTTGAGCCAAAGTATTGCTTCATAACTTGAGCCAAAGTATTGCTTCATAACTTGAGCCAAAGTGTTGCTACATAACTTGAGCCAAAGTGTTGCTACATAGCTTGAGCCAAAGCATTGCTACATAACTTGAGCCAAAGTGTTGCTACATAACTTGAGCCAAAGTCGCTAACCATTTATGGTCGGCTAAAAATACGTTTCCTTTTCATTGATTTCACTATCAACCATTTCCTGTAAATCTACGTCATCTTTAGTATAAACACACCCATATATGTTTATATTAAACACGTGATTCACAATATAATTATTGCATGATCAGAAATACACACGTTTTCCATCTTCCGTAAATCTACGCCTACTTTAGTATAAACACACCCATATATGTTTATACTAAATGCGTAATTCACAACTCAATCATTGCATAACCAGAAAATACTTACATTTTCTATTCCAAATGCACAATTAAAGACTTATCCTTACCTTGGTGAGTATTGGGGTTCGGTTCTTGGCAACTTCTCGAATTCTACCGACACCACCTCCAACCTTAGGATCTCTCTTCTCATCCCACCACATAACACAATGTTAGTTATTTATTCCAAATATTACATAAACAACTTATTTTGCATCATTTAATCATAAAAATATTCATCATCAATATTCAACTATCTAAAACATGCATAACATCTCATATTTCAATATTTGGGGTAGACTCATCTTCTACCTCTAACATTTTATTCATTCTCTCCTTTTACCATATTTTCACTTTTAGGTTTTTTTTTGGGTTTTCATGAATCAACCCACAACCCTTTCCATTCTTAAGATACTATTTCTAAACCAAGAGTTTACAAGATAAAAACAACATAAAACGAACCATAACTCTGAAGGATGAGTTTCCATGGTTTCTCATGTTTTGAAAATAAATCCAACATACCCAAAACAAGTTAGAGAGGAAGAAGAAGAGTTAGGAACAAGAGGTTTACCTCTTCTCAAGCTCTAAGATGAGTCCTAAGGCTCCTTGCTCTTGAAAAGCTCTCCTCTCTCTCTTCTCTTCGAAGTTCTCCCCCTAAAATGTGTTTGGGTTTCTGTTTTAAAGAGGTGTCGTCGGGTTGTAATCGATTACCAACATGGTGTAATCGATTACAACATGAAAAATGCGCATATCTGATGCTTTTAATACGATGTAATCGATTACCAGGAGTGTGTAATCGATTACACTGTGTCAGATGCACATATCTGATGCTTTTAATACGATGTAATCGATTACCAGGAGTGTGTAATCGATTACCATGAGTGTGTAATCGATTACCAGGAGTGTGTAATCGATTACCAGGAGTGTGTAATCGATTACACTGTGTCAGATGCACAGGCCTGATTAGTTTATCTGCATGTAATCGATTACCATGAGTGTGTAATCGATTACACTGTGTCAACAGCCCAAAATTGCCATTTATCGCCCAGGCGAGACAACTCTCGCTCAAGCGAGGCTTCCAAGACTGTTACTATAATTTTAAAGACTTACAATTTGGGGTGTTACAGTTGGCCTTACTGTCTTGGTTGGCTCGGTCAGCTGGTGCGTGGCTGATTAGGTCAGATGCACCAGTGTCTCGGTCATCTGGTGCGTGTTTGACTAGGTCAGCTGCTCCATTGTCTCGGTCACCTGGTGCGTGCCTGACTAGGTCAGCTGCGCCACTATCTCGGTCATTTGGTGCGTGGCTGACTAGGTTAGATGTCCCACTGTCTCGGTCAGACATGTCAGGCTATGGCTCAGCTTCCTCAGTCATTCTGGTGCGCCTGTCTAGGTCAAATGTCCATGTCTTTGGCTCAGCTTCCTCGGTCACGATCATTTCCTCTGACTCAGCTTCCTCGGTCATCCTACTTGACATTGGCTTGGCATCCTCGGTCAGAATGCCTGGTCCTGACTTAGCTTCCTCGGTCAGAATGGTGGATAGACATATTGGCTTGGACATTTGTCTTCGCTTGACTTGGCTTTGTGTGAGCAAGTTGTTGGCTTTGGATCCTTGGTCTAATTCGTTATCCCTAATTCGTTATAGGTTATTTTAGGGAGCATATGCTTATTTCATTTTAATGATACATGTTATCAATTTTTTACAATTTTAAAAGAATTTGAGAGTGAAATGAAAGAGGAGATCTTGAAGTGAATAACACTTCTTGATTGAACACAAAGAAGAGATGTAATGCAAAAGCAATAAAAATGAATAACCTCTTCTTTTATTTATGTGTATATGAATTTATGACTACAAAGATCTTTAAGCCCTCTATTTATACAAAGAAAAGAGCTTAACAAACTCACAATCCTAACGAACTAAAGAAACAAGAAGATAAAGAAGACTAATAGAGCGTGCTTGAGACCCAAGTAACTATTTGTTTGAGGCCAAAGTAACTTATCCAGCCCTGGTTTGTAGTGCCTTGGGCCTGTTGTTGAAGTGAGAGATGATTTCTTGCTTGGTTGGCTTGATGTATGTGGAATGAGCCTTGATTACATTGGTTGGCCTTGTTGTTGGCCTTACTGTCTTGGTTGGCTCGGTCAGCTGGTGCGTGGCTGATTAGGTCAAATGCACCAGTGTCTCGGTCATCTGATGCGTGTCTGACTAGGTCAGCTGCTCCATTGTCTCGGTCACCTGGTGCGTGCCTGACTAGGTCAGCTGCGCCACTATCTCGGTCATTTGGTGCGTGGCTGACTAGGTTAGATGTCCCACTGTCTCGGTCAGACATGTCAGGCCATGGCCCAGCTTCCTCGGTCATTCTGGTGCGCCTGTCTAGGTCAGATGTCCATGTCTTTGGCTCAGCTTCCTCGGTCACGATCATTTCCTCTGACTCAGCTTCCTCGGTCATCCTACTTGACATTGGCTTGGCATCCTCGGTCAGAATGCCTGGTCCTGACTTAGCTTCCTCGGTCAGAATGGTGGATAGACATATTGGCTTGGACATTTGTCTTCGCTTGACTTGGCTTCGTGTGAGCAAGTTGTTGGCTTTGGATCCTTGGTCTAATAAATTTTACTTCTTATTTTATGTGATTTTCATGAATGGGGAAAACTTGGAACGTTGATTGCTTACACAAATTTCATATGGAATGCATCAAAGATTGGCTTTCTAAGAAGAACAAATGCCCCATGTGCAAATGAAGGGCATTAATATCTATTGATGATGTTGAAAATGATAATGATCTTGATGATGATGGTAATAGTGCTATTGATCTTGATGATGGTTATGATTGTGATGATGATGATAGTGATATTGAAAATGAGTAGAATGTCTCAAATTGTGAATAAATGTTTTTTTATTTGTTTAAATTCAAATATATACTTTCTTATTTGATTATGTAGTAGATAATTGTTATTGTTCCTTGTTGAAAAGTACATATATATAATTACTATTTCCAAAATTATTTTGCTATATATAGCCATGTCTTTATGAGGAAATAATCTATCCCTAGCTATTTCTCGGTGGTAATGAGACGGTGGTAATGAGATGATGAGTTTTGTCATAATATCCTACCAATGATATACCTATATGATACACCATACTGTGACTGGGGAAGCTCCAACCATTAGAGAATTTCATTGTTACTGGGACACATGGGAATAGTGGAAAGCTATAAGTGAGATTTCACACTTGAATATACCCAACAATCTCTATCTCAGATCAAGTGTGGGTACCCCAAACTTTTCGGTCCGCTCCACTCTCTATTACGTCCATCATGTTTCAGCCGAACCATCGGATCTGATAACACTTGTTAGACTAGACTGTGGTCGTGCAGCATCCAACAACTGGGGAGTTTCATTGTTATCGGGGCATGAGAAAAGTGGAAAGTTATAAGTGAGACACCATGTCTTTAACCAAAACCTCAAGACATTATTTTTATGGGTCTTTTCTACTTATAAACTTTTTTAGTCCTCCCCTCATATCCAATGTGGACTTCACGCTTAAATAAACCGAACAATATAAACATTAGTTCAAAAATTAAGTGAATAAATAAAGAGAATGTAAGGTTTTCACATCTTTAAGGGGTTTGAAAATCAATTAGTATTTGATGAAAATCAATACTTCAATTCATTCATAAATCAATCCCAACGTTATATCAAATGAATATTACAATCAAGCCGAGCAAGAGAGTAATCCTAACTAAGCATTTGCTTATTACCAATTCTTGCTTGTTTTTCCCTTTTAATATTATGAAATATCATAGAAACTCAATTTAAAGGATTAGTGCAATTATTCATCAAAAATTCCAATTATGAATGCATAAGGTAAGTATTTATAATTAAAAAGTATAAAATTAGCCTTATGAGTTAAAGTAATTTTCACACCTAACAAGGGCCGGTTGCTAGGGATAGACATTCATCAAGTCGAAGAATGGTCCGGCGCTCTTTTGTCTGTGTCAGTCGTCCTTCAAGCAGTGGAAACATGGCTTCTTGTGGGGGAGGGGGGGAGGGGGGGGGGGGGGGGAGGGGGAAAGGGGGGGCATTTATTGGGCGTTCGACACAATGGGAAACCCTTAATTGTGTTTGTCGGGATTTCTAGTGTGAGTTATAATATTTAACATTTAAATTAATGTACATAGTGATTGGTATATGCAGCAAAATATCACTCATGCTAAGTAGAATTATCATTTGTCTTCTTTAAGAACAACATTTTGATAACAAATACTACTAACAATTGTGATGGTTTTTGCAATAGTGGATGTGGAAATGTTGGTGATGTAGCAACTAAGATAAAGGATAAGAGTGAGTTTACAGTCATTTTATATTGTATTATCATCAGCAAAATTCTTTGCTATGATCTAGTCAAAAAATGGAATTTTGCGCTATTTGTTATTATTTTTTGTCTTTTATTTAACCTACTATAAAATTCAAATAATGGACAACTTTTCTCTCTCTTAAATACCTTGTTTTATAGCAAATTAAATACACTCTGTCACTATTAATTACTGTCTATATATAAAGAACATAAAAAGTGAGATATAAAAGTATATGTTTAAAATATCAAATATGATGATCAATTAACAAATTAAACTCTGCATCTCAAAAATCTCATATAGAAATCGAAGATGAATAAGTTAAAATTGTCATAATGTTACTGTCAAAATAATACCATTGATAAAAAAAACCTTATCTCCAACATTTCCTTTAATTTCTGCATGACATAGAACCACCGACCAGAACCCAATTACCCCATTCCTCTATTTCATTCATGCACATTTCAGGTAAATGAAGCAAAAAAAAAAAAAAAAAAAAAAAAAAACCTTGAACCTTTCCCTTATACGGTCCATTACCAAATTAACTTGGTAACTAAATACCAATTTATTCGATGCAATGCACTGATACCCTTGATTAATTGATTTTTTGATCTTGTTTACTGGTAAGTGCACTTATCCTTAAGCGAAATGGCCACTCCCATCTTTTTCGGATCCATAACCACAGTGCAAATTGTCTTCTTGTAAAACTTGGGTTTCACCAATGTGCCCAAAACAAAAGCCCTTGACCGAATCATGAAGCTTAATTTCATGGTCACTGTATCAACCGGTGCACCATTTATACTGCTCAGGCTAGCTCCCCCTCCGTACAATGGTATATGACTACCCTTCACAATTACTTTCATAGATCTCTGACTTTTTCTTGATTGATAAAATTTAGGTATCTGCATATCAAAATCTCATATATCACATAACAAATATATATTTAAAGAGTAATATCTATGCACCCTATGAGAATGTAAGATTTATACATAGATACCTAATATTTATATATAATTATGTATCTATTCCAATAGATCTCTAGATTTTTCTTGATTGATATATATTTAGTGTAAGATTTATACACACTAATTATATAATTGATCATTTATTTAAATTACTTTTTTATAAGAGTTAATGATAATTAAAAATGAATGATAGATGATATAGTAACAGTATATAGAACTCATACATTGTGGTCGTAAATTGTTTTCTCATATATTAAAGAAGAGAAGTAGTTAATTTACTCACTCATCTTAGTCATCAATTACAGGAAATTTAATGGTTTAGATCTACTAATTAATTCAAACCATTAGATTTCCCAAAATTGATGGCTAAAAATTTAGAATAAAAAGTTTAAAAAACTTAGTCTTTGAGTAAGTGAATCATCTCCCATTAAACAATGTAAAATATTATTGATCAGGTTTAATGTTTTTGTTTTTTGGATTTGATACTTACAATTCCGGTGGCTAGAGTAAGGTGATAATAAGTGAGATCTAGGGGTGTTGAGGTAACATGGACCCCAAAAAAAGTGGCCGTGTTGCGAAATGTCAATTTAACAGAGGAATTCATTGATACCAAGCTTGTTGCAACTCCTGACATGTCTGTACCAGCTTGAATCACAAACTTATCAAATACTATGCTCTGTCAAACCACATAGGCAAAAATTAAAAACAAAGTAACATTAGTTATTTTCATAACATTTGCTTCAAGTTTGGAACTACAATCATAGTATCAGGTTAAGTTGGAGTAGAGATCCTCTCCATTAATGGATAGATAAGTAAGGTTATTATAGTTGATTTTAAGGGGGGAAAGTCATTACAAGTATAATAGAATGATTGAATTGTCTTTCCATTAATAGATAGACAACTGAGGTTATTATACTTGATTTTAAGGATAAAAAAGTCATTACAAGTATAATAGAATGATTGAATTGTCTTTTTCATTTTACATTGTTTTACACCTCTCCATTAATGGAAATGATCCCTACTCGTTAAGTTCAAGTTTTGGAACGAAAAAAATTGTATTTATGGATATATTGGTTGTAGTCACCTCTGTAGTGTACTATGTTTACCCTCTCAAATATAGTACCTACTTATTTTATATATATATACTCAACCATTAACTATTAGTTATAAATCAATAAAATAATATATTTTAAAAAAAATCAATTTCTTTGATCTAATTCAATAATGTTGATCAGATTTCTATAACTTCCTACAATCATTTATACTACTATTTGAATCAACTCTCCTCACATGATATAAGAGTTTATTGCAACTCATTCATATAAGCTAGTCACTACTCATATCACCAATTACTTTTCTTCCTTTATTTGTTATTTCTTTAACAAAAGTTATTTGTTCCTGAACAAAAGAATCATGAAATGGTACATAATAACTAATTTTTGGCCTTTACTATAGTGAGGCTGCATTTCCAGTTTAGCAATATATTTTTTTTGGTATTAGACTAATTGTCTTTCATTCCAAAAAATTGTATCATTTATTTTTTGTTTTTTTAGATTTAGCGGGCTTTACATAACTAAACAATCCGGTTTTGGAATATCAGGTGCTGGGATTTTACATCGACAATTTTTTTTATAGGCTTACTATTTCTATCGTGGATGAGATTTAAACTCTAAACTTACTCATCTTTCAACTTTACCACTTAAACACGTTATGAATCCCGGCACAATTTAAAACCATCATTAATATAATAAAAGAGATGCATATGTAAGGTAATACCTTGATTGTAATGGCGGGTTTCTGTGGGCGACTTGCACCCCAAAGAATGAGAGAGAAAACAGAGAAGAGGACAAAAAAGACCACAACAAATGCAAGAAAATAACAGCAACGTTGAAAGCGACGTGGATCATGATTACCATCAAGAAGTTCTTCTTCTTCAATGGTCTGAAACTGATCCTTCCAAGGCCTCCATCCCTTACGGTTAGATCCATTGCTCTTACGGACACCAGAGAATCGCGTAGAGGAAGATTCACGAGACTGCGGGCCTAAGGAAGAGTTTGAGTGAGAGTGAGGAGGAGAGCCCAATGGGCTTTGAAACGGGCTTGAGTTGAATGAATTCGTTGTCTTCTCGCCGTCGTTGGATGAATCACGTGACGGGCTTTGGACGAAGTAAACGGGCCGCCGTGGGGATCGAGACGTCGACGATTGGCTCAGGCTGCTTACCTCGGAATCAGACTTAGCCAACATTGATGACATGGTTGTGTCTGTGTTCTTGATCTTAATTGTTTTGACAAGTTTTTGTGTGTAAGAGAAATAATAGAGAGTGTGGAGTGAGTCGTGTTACTTTGAAAGCATCGGTTAGCATGGGCTAGGTTGAGACTCATTAATTCTTACTCGACCCTACATGTTGGTTGAGTATTTTTGTGATCTCGGATTCATTCAGTTCTAAATCCGAAGTTAATCTGATCTTAAATATTCACATAGTCAGTCTTTAAACCCGAACATGATCTCAGACCCAATTAAATATAATATATATACATTTTTTTTATAAAGTATTCCAAATAGTATTTAGTATTCTGAATATGTAATTTGACTTAAAATAAAATATGTATATATATGTTTGGTCCTTATTCAAACCTAAATATTGACTTAGTCTAATTTTTGAACTCAACCAAGACCCAATGAGACTCTACCCTATTCAGATCCATTAATAATTGAACTATACTGAATGTGCGAATTGAGTCGGGTCTTCTTCACCCTACTTTGAAGCATGGATGCAGAATGTCCATTGCGTAAATTTTGGGCAATAGTTGATTATTTAAGATTTATTTACCTGTTTACGATGCTTTTTTCGCTCGTGGCACGTAATGAATTAAGGAGGAGGGTGGACTTTGTCAGCTACAATGGATTGCCACTCGTTTCCTTCACTGCAATTTAATAAAATTTGAAAGAAAAATGATATATTCTCCTATTAATAATTTATTTATTAGTGATTGATTTATAAGTGACAATATGTCACTTTCTTATAAGTATAAGAATTAGTACGAGGATAAATGAAAATATGTTTGGGATTCTGATACCATGAAATTAATACAGCAATGCGAGACTTATATTTTTAGCTCATTCACTACTGACATATTCACTATACTAAATTAACTGAATGCAAGTATCACAATAAGAGGCCCTAAAAAAGATCAATTGACATGAGGAACAAATATAATAAATAAAGAACGTAATTTCTATGAATAAAAATTTATTTACAATTAATATATCATTTATTTATATTACTTTTTATGGAGAGTCAATAATAATTAAACATGAATTGTGGATGATACGGTAATTGTATATAAAACTCAATAGCGGTATATACAGTTTTTTTTCCATAAAATTGTATAAAATGTCTAAAGTATTTTTTCTATTATAGAGTAATGTTTACTCTCTCCATTTTATGTCTTATTATTTAGACGTATTATTTTCTTTCAAAAGTTATTGTTATTTTAAAATTTCAAGCATTTGCTAAATCATTTTTGCCTATTCTATTATCATTTAATAAATGTACTTACAAAATTTATTAAGTAATTAATTTTATTTTTATGTCATACAAAATAAATATTAACATTTTAATCAAAATAAAATATTTATCAATATTTTTTTCTTTAGCTTACATTAACCAAAATACAAAAATGGAATAGAAGGGGATTATAATTATTATGAAAGTTGAAAGGAATATAAATTGAAAAAAAAATATTCACTAATAATATATAGTTGGATATATTGTCAGTGTGTTATTTACAATTTATTTTTAATTATTATTGATTATTTAAAAAAGGTAATACAAATTAATAATTAATAATATACTAAATTTTTATACTGATGACAGTGTCTAAATATTATAATATTATAAATTAGCATGACACATGAAGTTTCCTAGGGAACAAAATTTGTCCTTTCTTTTTCAGTAACACAAAGGAATGAAGGCCTTTTATTGCTTTTGCTTGAGGCCAAGGCCTCAACAAATTTAAATTTTGGGATGTTCTTTTAACACGTGATTAAACATTTTAACAAACCTAGATACTTATGAGTTTGTTTGTAAGAAATGTGTGACTTTACAATAAAGGATTTAAATGTCATATGTATGTTGTAAAACACGTGTATCCCTTAAGCTACCGGTGCATGGTCTATCCCAAAAAAATGACTACTTATATATAATTGGTCATAAAAATATTTAATTGTTAAATTTTTAATTTAATTATATTTTTTTTTAACCAATTATAAACAATAGCACATAGAGTGATATATTTTTGTGGTACATTTGAGTCCATTTTTTATCTTTCTATAGTAGCGTGTAATTTTTTTATGAGTGATCAGTTTAGAGGATTTGCTCCCATTTTGGCTTTGTATTTTAAGCCCCTTATATAATGAAGAGTATTGTCCTCAAACAAAAAATGGAGTGATATGTGTAAGAATGATTTAAACATTTTTTTTAGTGTAAGAATGATTTAAACATTCTCCTTATAATTATTGATATAATTTGTAATGAACCAAAAATAATGAATAGACATTAACTTTTATACTATTTGAACTTGTATTTACAATATATAGTATTTTGTTTGACTTAATTACATTCGTTACCATTTTTAAAAAAAAATTACATTTATCTCTCTTGCACAGATAATAAATATAATGTATGTATATAATTAGGGATAATTATGTATATTTTAAAGATGGATGAGTGATTTATATAATATCACTAAAACTTATAAGATATTAGTCTAATTTACTCACTTTTTTTTATCAGCACTATCAATAACATAAGAAGCCTTCAAGTAATCACGTCTAAGTGTTGAGAATCCTCTTGCATTTGACATAATATGTCAAGCCATCAAAGCCATTATGGATATTTACAAAGTTAATAATGTTCAAACTTAAATATAAGTTAGTTTAAACAACTTATCATATAGACAAAAATCGTTATAAATTATAAGATAATAACGTCTCAAATAATAAGGTAAATATAAACTATAGATAAATTCAAATAAAATGAAACTAAGTCATATATAAGATAGTGTTATATCAACCCAAATATCATCTAACATGTCACCTCAAACTAAAACTTAGTAAGTTTTATACTTGTTACAAATAATTCCCTTAAAAATGAAAATAATTATATGGGCTCCACAAAAATTGTTTAAATATTTTGTGAGCAACAAAATATGCATATACAATCAGTATATTATACACAATTCATTTATGTGATTTTTTTGAAAAATCTATAATAATAAAACATGAATGATAGATAATAAAATGCATACATTTTTTAATTATGCACGTATGTATATATTGTGTGCATAAATTATGCATATATTGTGCATTAATAATATTATTTTATGTTACCATGGGTGCTGAAGAATGACTTTTTGGTCTAACTTAAGTATTTGATTTTAATAAAGGGAGAATTTTATTTGGGTTGAGAACATTTACTAGTGGGACAAACTTTTTCCTTATTATTTTTCATATGGAAGACTCACTTGAATTAAAATAAAAATGTAGGATTTGAACACACCATTCATTCATGCCAATCAGAATGGTTTGCTTGCCTACTTCCATCTATTATCCTAGTGATAGGAATCATTGTAAACGATGAAATAATTGTAGGGAGGAGATCCACTTACTCCAAGAGCTTTATATCTTAGCCATCAATTTTAGAGAAATCTAATAGTTTAAATTAGTGAGTAGATCTAAACCATTGGATTTTCCTATAATTAATAGTTAAGATGTGTAATAAGTTTACAAAATGTATTCTTAGAGTAAATAGATCAATCCTCGTAATCTTAATTACTCTAGTGATAAGAAATGATGGTAGATAACATAATTGTAGTTACATCATGACCTCAATCTTGAGGCATCCAAAGTTTTCACTTTTATTTTATACCCTTTAGAGTCTATTAATCTAAGCTTAAAGAATTTGTCATAATCAACACTTTATAGTATTCCATTCTTGAAAACAAGGGTTGCTGCATTGGAAATGAAATTTAATAAAATTATGATGATAATATAAAGATTTATACACAATTAATATATATTTTAATGTTGATGGTAACCCACTGTAAAATTGCAAAATCTCCATACGTATCAATCTAAGTGCCCCTTTCAAAGAAGCCAAAGCCTATGAGTTATGACCCCTCCACCTCGCGTAGTTGCCACTGAGTTGTAGACACCAGCACATACACACTTTCCGAATTCATTGATCCCATCATGCCAACTGCCACTACCTCCATCACTTTCTCTCAATATTTTTCTTCTTTTTGCTGCGTCTCTTTTATTAGCTGATAAAAATTGAGACTAATTCATTTGTTAATATATGAGTAACGTTTTTTTAGGAGAGAGAGTTATATATATGAAAAGAAATTATCTCTTTATATACATAATGAAGAGATACTATTCGTTATACTAAAACATCACCAAACTTATAGAGTAAATGTTTTAATTCAAGACGGATAAAGATAGAAATATTGTTTTTTAAAATAGTAAATTACAGAAAAATAGATGAGATTATTTGTTTATATTATGATTATTTTTTACATTATTTTTAAATATACATTTTGTAATGTTTACCGTAAGATATATTTTTAATATATTTTTTTAATTTTTAATATTGCATAACAAAATTAAAAAGAAATATTAAAAAAATACAATATTAAAAACAACATGACACAAATAAAAGTTGCTAAACTTGAATTACACAATTTACAAAATAAATAATACATAAATGTCAAATTTTATACAAAAGTTTTAATAATCTTACAAAAGAGTAAAATGAGAAGTGAAAATTTTGAAAAAAAGAAGCTAACAAAAAATAAACCAACCGATAATTGTAGAACTTCTACGTTTGACTTATTTAAAAAAAATTGAGTTTATAATTTCATACTGTTGCTAAATATACATAATTTAGATTTTAAACTTATTTTTGAGAAAATAATCGAAACCTCAAAATTATAATTCATACGAAAGTGCATTATTTCATTTATAAATACTAGCGTGTTGACATACACCTCCATTCCCGTCAACCCATTTTCATATTGTTTGTAACATTCATTCTACATGTAATAAATGAATTGTGTTATATATTATAATTTGCAGTTGAATATATTCGATTGATTAATTGTTCAATTTTAATGAGTGAATTAATTGTGAAGAATATGATGAGAAAAAGGATTAGAGAGAATACGAGAGAAACAGTTTAAGAGTTTTAGATATAGGTTACCAAGCTAAATTGAAATTAGAAAATTATACAATTGAGTTATATGATTTTTTTGGTAGAAATTAGAAGATAATAATTATAAAATAGGAAAACATTAAATATAGTATTGTGGGATAATTATTTTAGGTTTTGGCTTTATTAATAGAAAAGAAGAATAAATATTAGAATTCTATACCATGTTTAATAAAAAACTATATTAATGAAAATATATCCACTTTAATAATCTATTGGCCTCATAAATATATGTGGATGGATTAAATAAACAAACCTTAATGAATATAAAAAGAAGCTACACTCTAAAATCTCACTCTCACACGTACACACTAAGAAGCTACACTGTATCATGTCATCTAATTTCTACTTCCATTTTCACCATTCCAAACATTAGTGTTCCTTCTTCAAATATTTAATTTCATTTATATATTTATTTATGAAATAAAGTTTTTCATTTCTACAATGCCCAATAACCCAACAACAAACATGAACGACCAGTTATCAAAACAGACATCAATTTTCGGCCTCCGGTTATGGGTTGTTGTCGGCGTTTGTGTCGGCGCCACCATCGTCCTCCTCCTTGTCCTTATCTCTCTCTGGCTCACTTCAAAATTCTCCAAATCCAAAACTAAAACCAAACACAACACTGGTCCCACCACAATCCCTGATATCTCTAAAGAGATCCAAGAAATCACAATAGACCCTGTAACCCGACCCGACCCGTTTCATGAACCCGACCCGGTTACTGGAATCGAACGACAAGCCTTACTAACACTTCAACAACCAGAACAAAACAGCGACCACAACAACAGTAACAGTAGCGGTAACGGTAGTAACACGGCGTTGTTGGGGTTCAATAGAATTCAGTTTGAGATTGGGAAGAATCATAGAATCTCTTACCCAGAACGTGTTTTTGTGAGATCTTCTTCGCAATCTCAACATGGTGGTGGAGAAGGTAGACAATTGGATCAGGTTGCTACTGTGATTCCTGAAGTTTCGCATTTGGGTTGGGGTCATTGGTACACTCTCAGGGAGCTTGAGGATTCGACCGATGAATTCGCGGTTGAGAATGTTATCGGTGAAGGTGGATATGGAATTGTTTACCACGGTGTTTTGAAGGATAATACTCATGTTGCTATTAAAAATTTGCTCAATAATAAGTATGTGTATGTGTATGTGTGTGTGTGTTTCTATTTTTGTATGAAATGGTTCTTTAATTGTTTATGTGATTGATATGTTAAATGGTGTGTTGATATTTGGGTTATTGATAATTTTAGGGGACAAGCTGAGAGAGAGTTTAAGGTTGAAGTTGAAGCTATAGGAAGAGTTCGGCATAAGAATCTAGTGAGGTTGCTTGGCTATTGTGCTGAAGGGGCTCATAGGTAGGTGCTTTTAAATTGCGGTTCGGAAGTGGAATTGAGGTTGTGATATTGCTGATTGATAGTTTCGGCAGCTATATCGTGATTGGAATTGTGGCCATATCGGCTGCATTATCTTGCAATTATCTATAGTTATTTTTAATGCAATGTATCTTCGGCCGCAAATGCAATTTAAAACCATTCTACAACTGCTTTCATATTTTGAAGTATTCTTTATTAGTATCTTCATATGTGTAGGGTATGAATTGACCATTAGGTGTTTTTTTCTCGCACAGAATGCTTGTATATGAGTACGTTGACAATGGCAATTTAGAGCAGTGGCTACATGGGGATGTTGGGGCTTCCAGTCCTCTAACTTGGGAAATTCGAATGAACATTATTCTAGGAACGGCCAAAGGGTAAACATCAAGCTTAAGTTATATGTTGATGGTCATTCTCAATTTATTGTTTGTTCGTTTGTTCTATCTGCAAAATAAATTTGATTGCTCGTAACTGTTACAATTCAACAGGTTAACTTATCTTCATGAGGGGCTGGAACCAAAGGTTGTACATCGCGATATAAAGTCGGGCAACATTTTGATTGATAGGCAGTGGAATTCGAAGGTTTCAGACTTCGGTCTTGCAAAACTTCTTGATTCTGATAGCAGCTATATCACAACCCGTGTAATGGGTACATTTGGGTTTGTAAATCTTCTCCCTTATTCCTTTCCACTTGTTCCCTTGCAAACAATTAGCTTTAATGTATTCTCCCTTCGGCAGATATGTTGCTCCTGAATATGCAAGTACTGGCATGTTGAATGAACGAAGTGATGTGTATAGTTTTGGAATTCTCATTATGGAAGTAATTACTGGCAGGAATCCAGTTGATTATGGTCGTCCTCCAGAAGAGGTTTGTTGTATTTCATTATTGCAAACTTGCTGCTAAAATTTTAGTCATTTAAATGTGTTATTACCTTATAAACTTGTAACTGAATATCTTATATTTTCAGGTTAATTTGGTTGAGTGGCTCAAGAAGATGGTTAGTAACAGAAATGCAGAGGGAGTGTTGGATCCCAAACTCCCTGATAAACCAACTTCAAGGGCACTAAAGCGTATCCTTCTTGTAGCATTACGCTGCACAGACCCTAATGCACAAAAGCGGCCCAAAATGGGGCATGTCATACACATGCTTGAAGCTGAAGATTCCCCTTACAAAGAGGTGAGTGCATTTCTGCTCATGTTAATTCAACCTCCACATCGTAATTGTTGATGAATAAGGAAGTGTTGCATGTGGTATGGTTTTTCTTTGACTGTGACGATAAATTTAGATGTTACTCAAAGTGGTGATATTTTAAATTTGGATAAAGAATATATACAAGTGGTCACTTGTTCAATTAAAATTTAATACCAACTTACGAAATTTCTATTCAAAGCCTACTATGGAGTCTGGGTATAAGTTTTATTTCTACTTTTGCATTTCAGTTAAGTTGGTTGTGTGTAGAATAATTTATGCAGGAATTCTTATTATGAATGTGCCACCAGAGAATGATAAAATATAGCTATAATTTATTAATATTTCAACTGCTAAAGATATATTTATATTCATTTTGTAGTACAATACTATATCTTGTCTACTAGTTTCTTGTGTCTGATCTAGTTTAATGAATTAATCTTCTTTTACCTCCATACTAAATGGACACTACCGAAGTTTAACAAATGAAGCATGTAAAAGAGTGCCACTTTGTGTATGATAAATGAGAGCTATTACTTTGCTTCCATGATATTTGATGTTTAAACCATGAAGCTGTTTTGTTTTCAGTCAATGATATAAGTGTCATTTTTGTTTCAGGATCGTCGAGCCAGGAGGGATCCAGAACATTCACCGATCAATAAAGTAGGTGATGGATTGAAAGACGTAGCAACTATTTCCGGTGATGAATGTAGTATTGAAACCAGTATGCAAGTTAATGAGACAAGATGAAACCATCAAGAAGAAAGAAAAGCAATAAAGTTTGCTTTCATGTCTCTTAATGACCAAAAAGCATACGGTACAGCAACCTCACCCCCTTTATAGCCTGTCATATGCAAATTCGAAAACAATTTGCATCCATGGGACTTTTATATATGTTGCTCTGGATTCTTTGTGGCCTCTACTCAGCCTCTACTCACACAATACCCTCACAAAGAGATTTGCTTTGTGTTGTCCCATGGATTTTCTTAGGCATGCTTGTAGTTTGAGGTTGATAATGTAAATTTTAGCTATATTTTTGCTCAATTCATCCAATAAAAGTTATGCGTTTTATGTTTTGAGCTGCTTAAACACTATTTGATTGAATGTTTGAAACATATTGCATTGTCAACATTGCTTTTACTGCAGGTAACAGCACCCTGAAAGTCACTTTGAGCTGTAAATACTGCTGCATACTGAGACATAGCATAAGTTTTTACCATTTAATATGTATACACTAACTGTTAACTGTTTTTATATTGTCGACACATCATTCACCATTCATATGTTAATCATCATTGATTCTGAAACAAAAGTAATACAAATCAATTGTGGATGATATGCTGTGAGTATAAAACACTTTACACTAATAATGCATAGATATTAAGCTCTAAATCATAAACTATTTTCCCTTTAATGCTGTAGTCCTTTAGCCCAATTTTTCATTCAGTATGCTGTGATTTAAGAGATTCTGATAGCTGGGTAATGACTCCATTACTGAATTCATTGGAACCCCTCCCCCTTTATGATGAATCGATCCCGGGAAAGGAGGAGGCTAGGTTAGCGGAAAGATGATTATGGTCCCCATTTCTGTTTTGATAATCTTTCACATGATGTTGAACTTTTTGACCATAAAAATATTAATGTCATGAATTGCTTAAAATTTTCAAACATAATGATCATAGAAAATAAATTAAATAATATTTTTTCTTGGTAAATAAATTAAAACATCCTTAAATCTTACCTGGGAAAGAAAAAAGTAGAAACAAATGAATATATAAAAGAGAGTAAAGAGGGATGTGTTTAAAATGCATTTTTTTTATCTATATAAAAAGGAACAATGCAAGAAAGATAAAGAAGATTGAGAATTTATTTCTGCTGCTTAGAAAGGTCTTCTCTATTGTGGTCCCTGGATTCAATAACAGAAACTATAATTGAAAAGCGGGTAAGAACACTGCATATGGAATAATCCTAAGTTGGGAAAGGTATTGTATGATTGGGTGATAGTAGGGATGGCAAAAATATCCAGACCTGTGGGTACCCATGAAAATATCCGCAACGGGTACCCACAAAAATAGCTCATGGGTGGGAACGAGTATCATGATACCTGCCTCAAGGGTTCCCGCGCATATATTTTAATTAAATATTTTATATTTATTTATTATTAATTTAACATTATATTTGTTTATTTTATTATTACTTCATAATAAAATTTAGTAATGAGACTATAATCATAAAAATATCATATACATGTCATATTATTTAAGTAAAAATTATTTTTATAAATTAATTATTGTAAAATATATAAAAATATAATTAGAATGGGAAACCCGTTGGGTACCCGCGGGTACCCACTACCCGCATGGGTACCCGTAAATAGTGCGGGTACGGGTACGTGTATGCACTACCCGTACCCGCCTGTGCCCGTTGCCATCCCTAGGTGAGGAGTACGTGAGAGGGAAGCATCTAAAAAACAAAAAGGAAAAATAAGTTTTTTTTGTCTATAGGATTGTGATTTTACTACAAAATACATGTCTTTAAGTGACTTTTATTTAGTTGGAACATCTTAATCATTGTATGGTATAAATACAATAAAATATTGTTCATTAAATTCTATTTCCATTAATATTACAAAAATGGGTTTGGGTGTAATGAAGATGAACTGAAAAGATAGGGTTATAATTGTAATTTCAGATAGGAAATGAAGTGAAGGGACAAGGTCTCTCTCAAAGACCTTGCATGTGGAACACGTGGCTTCTCACTTTCAAATGGACGATAGATGAAGGCTAAGTCCTTTCGTATCTCAATCTTTACTTCGTCTTCTCTCTCATTCTTCATTTCACATTCTCTCAATTTTCTTCTCACAAAATCTTCATTTCATTTTAAGGTAATAGTATTGTTCCCTAACAATCTTCCGTTTCTCTTTGTCTTTCATCCATTTCGTCTTCATTTTTTAAAGAAAATAACATTTTTGGGGATTCGAAGTTTTTTTGTTCATCGCATTATCTTTCTCTTTAATAGTTTCACATTTTTGTTCCATTTCCATAAAAAATGACATTCTTCTGAGTTTTATTTTAGAGATTACCGCATTACTTTTGTCTTTCATTGGGTTTCAATTATTTTCCATTTCTATGTTAAATTTAGGTATTTGAAATTCACTTTTTCTCCCATGAGTTTTTTAAGATGTATGTTTTTTAAATATTTTACTATTGTCTCTTAACTTTTGATCATTTAATATTATGACCACAAATCTTCACATTTTTATGTGATCAATGATCTTTTTAATATCTTGTTTGAATCACTCATGACTTCTTTTCTTGACCATTTAATATTTTGGTTTATAATTTTATTTACTTTTTGTCTCTTATTTTTTGATCATTTAATATTATGACAACAAATTTTCAATCTTTTGTATGTTATCATTGTTCTGTAAAATGTATATTTTAGATATGTTGGTTATTGACTTTATTTAACATGTGACCTTCTATTTTTTCATTTAATATTTTGACAACATATCTTCAATCTTTTGGATGTGATCACTAGTGTGTAAAATATATATTTTAGAGATTTTGGTTATGAGCTTTATCTAACTCGTAACCTTCTATTTGTTCATTTGAATCATTTGTAAACTTAGCAAATATGAACTTTCCATGCATGTGCTTTGTGGCCTTTAATCTGATACTTTGTTATTTATGAGTTTTAATCTCTACATGTTATTTACATTCATTCGATTGTTAATATTAACCTACATCTGTCACATGGTCTGCTACATTATATGTTTATCTACAGTTTTTGAGCTTTACTCTCTAATGTATTATTTACATTCACTCGATTGGTAATATCCCATTACCATTTTACTGAAATAAATGTGGTATTTGCTTGTATGGTTACCATTTGTTCTCACCTTGTTAATATTCATATGACAATTGTCTTTCATATGATTTTTTTTATGAAATCAGAGGATTATATATATATATATATATATATATATATATATATATATATATATATATATATATATATATATATAAGTACAATGTCAATATCTTGTCTGTTCGACATGATCAAGGATTTGAACGACTCCAAACATCTTTGGAAGATTGTAGTTAGGATTACACAACTTTGGTATGTGCAAATACCATCCAAACCCAAACATCTAGAAGTGATCTTGATGGATTCCAAGGTAACAAATGTTTCTTATTTAAAATGTTACATTTTTTATGTTGATGTTTTTTGAATAAATTTTTTCTACATTGTACGAGGACAAAATACAAGTCTCCGTGAAAAAAGGATGAGTTTAATGAATAAAAAATATTTGTTGGAGAATAACACCTATGTGATGCATTATTTCAATGTCATGAGAAATGATCTCCAATTTAAGGCATGTGATCATTTTACAGAATGCAGTTCACTATCGGTACCACCATGAAATAGAGAGAATTTCATGATATTCCCGAATTGGAATACCATTTCAAAAAAATTAGTGGCATCCTATCTGGGAACTTTCAATCAGATTTGCTAATAAGTTAGATCAAAGTCCTTATCTCCTCTTATTTTGAATTCTAATTTTTTCTGTTATAACACATTTCTTTATTTTTGACCTAGAGGTCGTTGGTGCTTTTGATAAGCTAATCTTCTCTCATACACAATCAAATTTGAAGAAAGTTATTTTTAGTATGAATGATTTTTGGTATTTTCTGTCTTTTTAGTCTTATTTTTAACTTTTCTTACTGCCAACGCAATTCATTATTTTTGGGTTATTTATTTTGTTTAATTTTTTGAATGGTGTAATTCTTTCTCCGTTCTCATCAATGGTGTTGTTATTACATGCACTCTATGGGAAGCCCATGCAATGAATTTTTTTAACTACTACAACAACCAACCTATTAGTGAACATAAGGTTATTCTCTTAACTAATGTTAGAGTAAAAGAAGGAGAAGGTGATGACGTCAATACAAATTTAAATGTTTTTTAAGAAAGTTATGTTCAAATTCATTTAGATTTATGATATATCCATGAGTTTTGCTAGGTAACTATCCACCCACTCTTTCTAACTCATGGTGCAGATTAAAGATTTTGAGTGATGAAGAAATAACTAATATTCAGAAGTACAAAGAGATGTATGCTAACATTGCTTTATGTAACACTATTTACTTTGCCACATAGTTAATTATAAATATTGATTTCCTATGTCTGTACTCACTTTGAACAGTTTTTCAACTATGTCTCTATCTCATGACACAATAAGTCAGAACAATAGTCAATTGTCACAATATTCTAATTTATCTAATGATGATCGATTTATGTTAAAGCAAAGATCAAAATTATCACTGAAATTTCGGCCGTTTCATTAACTGAGGGAAACATGTCAGACCGCCTATCAGGGACCTAGTACCTAACCTATAACAAGTTAGGCCAAACTAGACATTTTTAGTAAACAGGCCAGACTAATGTTTCTCTAATTATCTATTTAACCTAAATAGGTCAGACTCATGTCTATTAAAAGCCAATTAAGCCTAACAGGCCGACCTATGTAACATTATTATATTTATAAATTATTTTGTATAATATGTACAAAAAAACTAAATAATAAAAAATCTATGTAAATCCACTAGGACTTAGAGATTATGCTATTTAATAATTGAACATTTAGTTGTTGAGACTTGAGCTTAAGTACATAACTCAACCCATGTAAATATGTAATTTTAGTTGTTAAGAGTGCATCAAATTTAGTACTATTTAAATGTTATTTAGAAATTTAATATTGCCTTTTAAATGTTTTTCGGACAACAATATCATATTTGACAATTAAGTTTTTAATCGTGTTAAACATTACAACAATATCATATTTAACTGATATTGAAAGACATTGTTTTGTATCTTCTAACCTTATGGACACCACAAATCCTTCGAATATATTACACAACATTGGAAGGTGATTGAAATAATTGTGATAACAATGTAAAAAATTTCACACAAATTGCTATAGTTATAATAATTTTTCATAGTTTATACATAATGGGTTGAGTTCCTTACCTTAACAGGCCTTTAAACAGGCTAGACCGAACTTTTAAATAGGTCAGACCCAGACTTTGAATTTTTTTTAAACAGAGTAGCAGACCAGACCAGGATCCTATATGCTATATAGTGTTGGTATGTTTAAGGAAAAACCTGACATGTTTCCATTCTTAACCACAATAATGTTTGTTGTTGGCAAGCAATGATGATACTATGATGGTTGTACTAAGTGCAGAAGAAGGTTAATGTTAAAGATGATCCTTTCACCTGCAAGTGTGACACCTATAATCAGAAGTCTACCCTAAGGTAACATTGTTTCTTATTATAAAATACTTTTCATATATATGCTGCATGTTGTGATTGTGAGCAACTCCATTATAATGATTCATTTGTTATGTGAGGTACAAACTAGACATCAACTCCATTATAATGATTCATTTGTTATGTGAGGTACAAACTAGACATCAAGGTTAATCACCAATGTGGCACTGGAAGGTTTGTGTTATGGGATCACCAATGTGCTGATATCATTGACATATCTGCATTTGACCTTAAAAATCTAATATTGGCATTAAGTTACTAAATCACCTCTCCCTTTACGTTTTCTTTCAATTTTATTTTAATTTTTCTCTTCATTTATAACTAAAAGCAAATAATTGTTGATAAAAAATATAACTAATAGTAATTTATATTAAATAAAATGTATAAAACATTGCATTAATACAATTACTAAGGTCACGTCTAACATGCGTCCTAGTTTTTAGTTCGCATGGATGCGAACCATCTTCATTGCCGTTGATGCATCTTAGTCGTAGATTTTGTGACTTTCTGTTTTGTAGAACAGAAGTCGGTATGGACCAGTGAGCTTCTAAATGGGCTTGCTGGACAGTCCACGTATAGGCTTTTTGAAGTTTTTTTAAAAAATATATTGAGAACTCGGTTTGGGTATGTGCAACATCTAAGTGGCCCAAACCGACTTCTCCAGTTCTAGGCCCAACAATGTAAAGATAAATAATAATTAGATAATATACATTTTGAGTTAATATTCTCTCCATTTGTAGCATTGTTTTTTAAAATAGTTTGAGAAATCGGTTTGGGTATGTACAACATGTAAGTGGCCCAAACAGACTTCTCCCGTGTACCAGGACTATTTCCTAAATTAGTGTAACATCTACTTATCGAAAATAAATTAAATGAAGGTATAAATAATTAATAAATAAAGCAATTAAAGCGATGTATAAATAAATAATTACCTAAATGATATAAGTAAGCAATTAAAGCAATGTATAAAATGATATAAGCAATATATAAATAATTTGACATGTAAGTTTTAATATTTTGCAGGTTTGGCAGGTGTACTTTTTAAATTGTTGTTCAAAAGTCAGTTTGGCTAATTGGAACTTTTGAGTGCGCCAAACCGACTTCATAAATGTAGACGACTTTGGCAGGTTTCACGTGAATTTTTGCAGAATAGGTCAAGAAGTCGGGTTGGGTTAATGCTATATGTTTATTGGGCTGAAACCGACTTATGGAGCTTGTGATATTTAGAAGATTTTTCGGATACCGTAAAATATTTTTGCAGAATTTACATAGATGTCGGTTTTGGGTATTGTAACATAATATTCATAATGGGACTCTTAGCTCATAATTAACTTCACATTACATTGATACAAATTTACATTGTTAAATTAACTTCACATTACAAAGTCGGTGGGAACTTCACAGAAGTTACCTACGGTAAAACCGACTTCGGAAGAAGTCGGTATGCCTAACAGCAACATCATGAAGTAGGCGGTCCAGCAAAAACCGACTTCTATGAAGAAGTCGGTTTACTCCAAAGCGACTTCATTTCTGAAGTTCCACCTCCCCAAACCGACTTCATGCAGGTCATTCCCGGTAACAAGTCAACCCAAGTTTTCATCCAACGGCCAAAATATAGTTCGTATCAATGTGAACTAACTATCAGTTCGCAACATAGAACTAACCAATTACTAATTGAGTAAAAAATTAATGGGAGGGAGAGAGCATTCTGGTCCTTTCAGCCGTTTGAACACATACTTTTTAACACCAAAACCTTTCCTCCAACACCTTTCTCATGAATCTATATATAATAAATACACGTTCCGAAAAATCCCATTTGTTTCCTTTTTTAACCATAATGGTTGAACTTTTGGAATTAAATTTGGATAAAAATTTAGTTGAAAACAAACCCAACACATCATATTTAAAAAGACCCAATTAATAATTGACAAATTATTAAATTGTGAGTTTCACTCCACCAATTTAGATTTTTTCTTCCCTTTACTCTCTTCCCTTTTCTCTCATTTCTTTGATGCATGATGAACTTTCTATATGATTTACGTGAATGATACACGTTTTGAAAAGATGTAAATGATAAAGTAAGTTTAATGCACCTCAAAATCATGTTATCATATGTAAAGGCATGAGCATATTAATCATGTATGAATATATGCAAGTGTCATTTGAAGTTAATTCATTTTTAAGTTTTTGAGACTTATATTCAAGGTTCACCTAGTCTAGACTCTACCAAATCAATCATCTTAAGACTTTTAGAAATATTAAAATTTAACCTATGTATTCTTGATTGAACTTGAGCTTTGACTTTGTTGTTCGTTGAGTTGGTATTGTCTACAAACTTGCCTATTATCTTTGTCTTTATCAAAACAATGTGATGATGCATACTTGCAATCTCACTTAGAACATCTAAGTTCAAGTCACTATTTGATAGCATTTTGCCAAGTGCAATCAAGTGGTTTGTAAGGTGAGTAAACCTCTTTTTGGAGATCAAGTACCTTTTCTCCTGGTTTCATGCAGATATCTCATACTCTTGGGAGAGAGTATTGATTCTAGACCGCTTGACTTCTTCAGTCCCCTCATATGTTTTCTATAGAGTGTCCCATATCTCCTTTGCATATTTGCAATTTGACACTCTAAAGGATTCACCTATTCCTAGGACTGAAGTGAGGATATTTTTGGCTTTAAGGTCATTCTGAACTTTTTTCTTATCCTCATCATTCCAGGTGGATTTTGGTTTAACCTCCCTTACACCATTGATTATGGTAAAAGGGTTCATAGGATCGTTCCTCATTCGCATTCCAAATGTCAAGGTCTTGAGATTCTATGAAGATTCTCATTCTTATTTTCCAAAAGTCATAACATTCTCCAAGAAAACTTAGAGGGCGATCGATGTTGGAATCGTCTCCCAAAAAGGATCTAGAGGCCATCTAAAAAGTTTCAAATCTTTGGGAGTAACTTTCCCAAACTTAGATCTCGTGCCAATTGTAAGTATTAGGTGGCAACTAAGAGCGGGGGTGAATTAGTTGACTGGTTTATATGTTTGATTTTTCTGCTATAATATCAGAATTTGTTGCGACGAAAATTTTGTAGAAAAAAGTAACCAAACAAAATAGTAAAAGTAAAAGATTAAAGATAAGAAAGAAAGTACACATATGTTTTTATACTGGTTCACCTTCTTGTCCACTGAAGACTATATCTAGTGCCGTTGCTGCACAAAAGATTTCTTTACTAGATATTATGAGTAGCAATTACAAATTCTCTCCCTGAATCTTTCCAAGTACTTTTTTCCCATTCTCACCACACCCTTGTGATGAAAGGTTTACAACAATGATTGAAGAAAACTTTTCTAGGGCAAGGGTTACCTTACAAGATATGAAATTTCCATAAATTGCAATCCTTTTGCTCTCAATACATTTAGTATACAATGCTCTTAAATGTGTTAAAGTTTGGAAAAACTTTAGAACATGCACCCAATGCAACTCCAGAAAACTTTGAAAGTTTGGAACAAAAGTTGAATAAGAAATGTAGAAAATTGTATAACAAAGTTGTGAAAGTTTTTGAATTGATTAAGTGTTTGATTGGTGTAATGAAATGGATGTTTGAAGGCCTTTAAATAGGCTTCCAACCAGCCATTATACCCTTACACAAAGGTAGGACACGACTGAAATGAAACTCATTCACTTTGGATGAAAAGTTGTTGAGTTTGAAATTGAAAACTGATTTTAATAGCTCTTTGTAATTGGTTACTGTATAATGTAATCTATTACCCAAAATTTCTGTCCCATAAATAATTGGTTATTGTTTTACAGTAATCGGTTACTCTGTGTTAATTTTGCTGAATAACTTGTTACTCAGTCAGACAACTTATTATGTAGTCCCAATAACCTGTTACGCACTGTTACACACTCCAAGTAACCTGTTATGTAGGTTAGTAACCTATTACTCAAGTGAAGTTTTTTTTTATCGGCAAATGTTAGTTGTTAGTATGTTATGTTAGTATTTGTTGTGGACGAGACTCGAACCCCCAACTTCCTTCACTTCACTCATCCTCTTTAAGAATCAACCCACCTTATAACTCATTTTTTTGAAAATTTGCTATGGGTGAGACTCGAACCCACAACCTCCTTCACCCTATTCCTTAAGTCTTTCACCTGTTACTTAGCATTTTGAAAATTCTTTTAATTTGTCTAAGAGTTTTTCCAAATTTCAGAATAGTTTTTCCATATTTTGAGATTGCTACTAAACTTACTTAGAGTTTTAAGGATGAAAGTACCTATTAAAGACTTAGGTTCCATTTTGACTTGAAGCTTGATCTTCTTTGTCTTCAAAATCTTCTTCTTTTTTCTTCTTTTGTATGATCTTGATGTTTTTTTCAAAACCGTATCAAAGTCAGGAGCACGATCTTCTTCACATAGTCATTACTATAGTTGAAGGAGGAGTTGTTCCAGATTTGGTTGTCTCATCTTCTCTTTTTCTATTATGGCTATATCATGAGGTTTATGTTATTATTATTGTTTTATTTTAATTGTCTAGCTAAATCCATTAGCTAGATTCTCGGGTTAATCTTGAATGTTTATAGTGACACATGGATTATTAACTATATATTTTATTTCTCTTGATTGATTTTATTCTAGTGAGACTCAAGTTAAGATAATATTATTCTTATTAATTACTTACATTAACGGTATCATAACTAGTAATTATTTGAATTAATGTTAGTGAGTACTTCTAGCCAATTAAAGTTTTTGCATATTGATGATGACAACGTTCTTGTATTTGTGTGTATTCTATAATAACGATGAAGGAGAATGTACCTACTTTATTAACAACTACATTATAATAAACATGTTAGCTATCTACACTCACTCTCATGCTAAACATTCATTCAATATAATCCTTGTGGCCTCAAACCTTCTTTATTCTTCACTCAACTATTTGCTTGTGTATTTTTTTGGTACATCGGAAATGAAGAAAACAAACTACATTAATGGAGAAAGATTCATCTCTAAAACATGATTTACTTTTGGAACAAGGATCACCCGTCCCAAGAAATTGATGTTTCCATGTTCCAAGCCAATCACAATGCACCAAGTAATGTAAAAAAAGTTGTTTTCTGTTTTTTTATTTTCTTTTTAATTAGGTGACAGTTTTTAATTAGGTTAGGACACATTTGAGACACCAAAAGTGAGACATGTGATCTCCATTCCTACCCTTATGTAGGTGTTGTGTCCAAGACTTGAGCAAACCATGATTACTTATTTTAAGCAAGTTATGAATGTTGTGTATAACCTTTTGAAGATCATGAATACAGATATGCAAAACCTGAGATAAATGAAGATCGCCTCCACACAATAAGTTTGCAATATCAATCTCCATGCCAACTTTAGAACATATTCCATTCCCATAAATTCAGCAAGAATAGGAGACCCAACACTAAAGCTAACTGACAAACCAAAAATCCAATGTCCATCATGATTGTGAATCACACTACCACCCCTAATCAAATTTTAGAATGTGAGTCTCTTGTGGAAAAACAATCCCGCGGCGACATATTTAACAACATAGCCCAAATCCCAAGAACATCCCTAAAATGGATTTATTCCTCCACCTCGTGGCCCACCAGATACCTTCTAGAAATAGGTTCCCTCATGGGTATAGAGTGTTCCATAAATCAGGAGATGACCGAGCTATTCTCCTAGAAGCTCTGATGTTTAGAACCCAACCAATGCAAAAGTAGAGTACATTCCTCATAATCACAAACTTAGATTATAAGCTCTGATGTTCCATAAAACAGAATCATGAGCTGAAAGCCAGGAAACAAACTTAACTTTTTCTGAAATCTGAAGCTTCAACAGTCTTCATTATCATTTGTGAGTGTCGATACAGAAATATTAGCAACACTTAGATTATAACTCTATATGTCTATTTGCTAAATTGTAGTTTTCGTATAACTTTATATGTCTATTTACTAAATTATAGTTTTTATAAAGTGAATGACTTTCATGGAAGAATCTTAACATCATGAATGACTATACTAATTCCAAATGAAACTTGAAACACTAGCACACTTATCATTCATATATAATCTTTTAATTCGGTATTTGTTTTTTCTGAAGCTTCTTCAAGACTTAAAAATTGACAAATTGTTTTGATTTGTTTCCTAAAATATTGTTCCCTTAAAATAATAGTAGATTTAGATATTTGTTTCTTTCCGGTGGGATCAATGTTCAAAGTTTAACATTTCATATTACTTGCACAAGTGTAATTGCCTTAATTGCGTATATACCAACACCACATTATCCATTTACATACATGACATAGATCATTTTTCCAAAAAAAACTGTATCTCTTCCTGTCCAATAAAGTTATACCAAGTAATATAAATTTGTTTTTATAATTTTTATATTTAATTGAACGATACAATTTAATTGGTACGGGACACAGATAAGGACATAGACCGGGACAAGAGATCTCCATCCCTACATATAAGGTCTTCTAACTACTTACAAATGTAAGATATCAACAAATTCACACTTCCACTCAATAAGCTCAAGTATATATGATCAAACTGTGCAATGTCTTCACAGGAAAAGATGGATTAAATACCAATAATCCTAATGGCTCCTCCAACTTAGATATACAGAATGATATAATTTGAAAACAGTCAAAACGCATTGCCAATTCAAATATACAGAATGATATAATTTGGTAACAGTCAAAACACATTGAATAATCATGTATATACCCCTGTCACATCATCCATGTACTTATAAGATTTTCAAATTACAAATTATTAACCAAAGTGAACTTTAACATATTCACACTTGCACTCCACCAAGTTCTTCGACTATATAAAATCAAACATTGCATAGGAATGTTTCCAAAGGCAAAGATTTATTTATTACACAATCCTTGAAAGAGTAATGGCTCCTCCAACTCAAATATATAGAATCCATATAATTTAAAATAGTAAAGACACATTGAATACATGTATACTATAAGAAGGAAAATCATATTGAAATCTTTACTGAAGTTCCCCAACAGGTGCCTCATTGAGCCACAAGAAATGGATGAAGTCATATAATTTTGCACTTACACTAACCTGCATAAAATTTGAAGTAAAACGTTCAAAATCATTTGAGATATAAATAATAGCATAATTTAGAGCATGGTAAAACTTCCCGACCTTATACGGAGTTGGGTTAAGTCTCCTCATGTGATCAGGTCGCATCAGCTCAAGTTGCTTGATGCATCGCTCTCTAATAGCCTTTAGAGGTGGTAGAGTTTCTCTAGTTTTATCTTCAAAGAAGAATAAGCAAGTTACTACCGAAAAATAAAAGTTTACTATAATAAGCTGCATTCACTGGATATGAGTTACAGATAATTTCTAGATAACCAACTATGTCTAATTTGGTGTTTAAAGTAACTTTGGCTATCTAATGAGATCACCTTCATTCATTTCACACAGTTCAGGAACTTGTAAAGTGATACATTAATCATAGCATTAACAGGTAGAATAATATCTGTTTTCTTAGTTTAAAGAGGTATAGTGTTGCAGGTTCAAAAGTTGCAATAATATTATAGTAGATGGTTGATAATAAATCAGGGGATGTTCTTAAAAATGATGTAGCAATTTCCTCTTCCGTAAGCAAAAAAATGTATAGGTTAAAGTTCTATCCATAAGCTGCTATTATTGATCTCCATCACCTGTCTAGGTAGCTAGTTCTCACCTGAAATCCCGGGCCAATAACACCTTAGAAGCTCCTCAACACGTTGTGGTACAACATATGCTCTTTTGGATTCTTGGAAGGGATGACGGCACAGGATTCTTTCTCCCACCTATGAATAAAAGATGATAAAATAATGTTTATACCTACATATGTAAACGACATGTGAGGCAACATTGACGTGCCGAGAGGTTGGAAATTTGAGATAGTAAGTGCAACAAGCTGACACAATGATGCAAGACTACCTATTCATTATTAGGATTTGGATTATGGGACAGAATAAGGAAATAGCAGTTGGATATAACTTCATTTTTTTAGAACAGAAAATACTGGGATTTTATCCATAACTGCATATATCATTTGATACATGCAGCAGAAGATGTTTTCTCTTGCACTTTCCGCTTTTATCTAATAATCTTTCCTTTTATATATAACATATATAAATAAGTTATTCAGTACATGTAGGATTCTATCAATAACTCTCCTCAGTGAGCCTGGGAATAATTACTTCACTGTTCAGTCAATACAAATAAACAATTACATGTTTTAACCAATCACGAGACTTATTTCTATGTAGCAGGCCTCCAAAATTCCATCAGTTTGAATTCCAAACTTGGCATGCTAGTGATAATATACACAATACCACTAACCAATAACCCGAACCCCCATGCAGGAGAGTGGTTGCGAACAGTATTTTAAATTGGAGTAACGATTGCGGCTGCTGCGATTGCGGTCGTTGCGGTATGAATTATTTTGTTATTGAAACAATATTTTTGAACCTGATGCGGTCCAAATGCGGTCCGATGTGGTTGCGTTGCGGCCTGATGCGACCGAATCATTGTGATTCGGAGTCACATCGCAATTGCGGTGTGATGCGATTGTGGCGGTCACCACAACCGCAATATTGCAGCCACATCAGATGATGCGGTCCGCCCGCAATTTAAATCACTGGTTGCGATAATTAAAAAGAGATGAACCTAAAGTGTTAGACACATTAAGTCAAGATAATACCTTAGGAGAGGGTTCATTTTCCCCAGTCATTATGTCTACCAGGGGATAACCTTCTTTCCCATACAGTCTATAGCATCTCTTCTTACATGGAATAGAGACCTAAAACAGAGAGAGAAAAGGATAATAATTAAAACCAAAAGAATATTACAAAAACATGTCCTGCTTAAGAATTCAAACCTTCGACACATCTTCAGAAAGCTTGATTCGAGGCTGATTATTTATTTCAACCAACTTGAACACACCACCTAAAGCAGCTTGAGCATAACATGTAACCAGGTAGGTTCCAATTCCAAAGGCATCAACCTCGTGACCCTATAGAGTATACAAAGTTGAATGAGAATTTATATGCCTTCTTTAATTTTTCTTTTTTGTCAAAATCGATATAAAAACATGTTTTCATTTCAACCTCTATACACACACATACAGTTTGTGCGGTAGGGATTCCAGCATTATATGAATATGTTCCAAGACAAAGAAAATTTCAAAGAATTCTACAAGTATTTTCTGTCCAAAAAGTTAGAAGTACCACATTAAAGAAAAATGTAGACCTTTTGATTTGGACAGTCACTTAATATGCCAGTAAGTTCCCCAGAAAAGAAAAGTATAGACCTTTTGATTTGGACTTGAGGCTAAGGTCCATACTGGTTACACTCATCATGAAACAATTTAATCATTTACAGACAAAAGGCTGGTTTGGTAGCCAAACTGCCAATAATACCACATCGTAGGAGGCGCAATGGTGATAACCAACAAGGCTCCTAAGCTCTGCCAGTAGTCAAACCATTCCCTCATGGATAACCTTGGAGCTAGAGCCTCTTACACCCCAGACTCCTCCTCCTCCTCCTCCTCCTCAAACATTTTTATTCTAAAATATTGTAGAATATTAAATCAATTATAAATTACTTGCGGGCAATCTCAGTGACAGCTACCACTTCAATAAGGTCCAATTATGAATTATTTGTATTTTCAGGAAATCTCAATAGAACTACCCCTTCAGTAATCAGTTGTGAGGTTTTATGATTAAATAGCTTGGTGTTATTTTAACTGGCCTGTATTAATAGACTTTCTTTCCGTTACTTAGGTATAGAATGTCCTTGGAACTTAAAATTGTGAACTTCACACAGGTAAATGTGCTATTTTTCCATTTTCAGCGTCAAAACTCCTTAAATGTTGAACGTTATCAGAATCATGGAAGGAAACCATGTTATGTGTACATGTAAAACGGCATTCTTTACAGTATCCACCAGCCAGGAGTAATATGACACCCATATATCCCAGAAAAAAAAATAAGGGAAGCAATACCTACTAAAGATATGACATATTTCAGTGGTACACAAATCTGTGACACTAGCATAAGCATCCTTATAGTTTTGCATTACTATATTTCATGCACTAAGCACTATCGATTTAATAAAATTTTATTTTCATTTTAGAAAATAAATAACTAACCTTTGTGCAATTTTGTTTATCTAATTTTTATTTAGATAAAATATCTAACGAACAAACTTTAATGTATTTAAAGATAAAAATTATGTACAGAGGGATCAAAGACAAGGTAAGTTTTGAAATTATGTATTAGTAGTATATAGCAAATGAACACGCAAGAAATCAACAATTAAAATTTGTATAGACCAAAAACAATTGTGTAATAATTTCTACATTTTTAATATAAGAATTCTTAGGTGATATTCAAATTTCACAATGTGTACACATACAAATTCAAAAACAGACGTAGGTAACATTTTGGCTGAATGTAAACCAATAAAAAGTTACATGATCAATATTGTGATGACTAATTACCTGCTTGTTTAAAGCATCTAAAGTTTCCTCATTCAGGTCATTACTTGCAGTTATAATCATCTTTCCAAAATCAGGGACTCCAAATTCCTTCTCGATGGAGCAAAAGAACTTCCTGGCCTCGCAAGACAAATAGGCAAGGTCACCAGAGTCCAATCTAATGCCACCTGCTTTGTACCTGCGAAGGACATCAGGTAACTCAACAATTAATGGCAATTGCGTGATTCTGTGAAAAAGATTGTTTTTAGGGGAGGAATAAGGGGTGCTCTAAGAGACTAGTTGAAGCCAAAACTCATTATAAGTTAACAATAAACTACAAGTAATTGCAACTTGTGAATTAGCCACTCAAAGCACCATAGAAAACACATATCAGACATGGTCACATGGATAAAGGCTTCCCACAGTATAAGAAAAACTTGAAAAAAATACAGGCAGACCACAAAAATAGAACTAGTGAAATGCCAAAAAACAATATTTTAGCAAATAACCGAGGAAGCAATTTACAGAAACAACCCCATAAAAACATTTCCCGGATTTGTTTTTGCAGAAACAACCCCATAAAATACAGGATTTGCTTTACATAAACAACCCCATAAAAACATATCACCAGCACAGCATATCACTTTTTATTCATCAAAAAAAGCGTATGAAATTTTATACCCCTATCATCTAAAATTCAACAGAGAAAAGTAATACAACTAAAAATCCTATACATTTGAAAGAAGTCTAATGATCAAGCAAGAATGACGAACATCAAAATCTTCATGACATACCCTAAATCATTGAGAGCTAATGCAACAGCACAGAAGTTAGGAACTCCGCTTCTCATGACCTGACAACATATAGAAATGTCGTCATCTGAAGGAATTGCTAAATTAAAGTAGAAAATAAGGAATGAACCAACAAATTTATGAAACTCTAGAACTCACTATCAAACAAATTATGCATGACTAATATCAAATTGACAGATAATATAATAACTGAAAATAACAATAACAGTTTGTGCAATTGCAAAATTAACATATTTTCAAGTCAGATATAAGAAGAATAAAATAAAAGGCATTAGTTGGAGTTCATACGCATTACAACATTAAATAGTAAAATAGGTATCACAACCCCAGCCATTCTGAATCCGTGACTTTGTATCACTGCTGTATGAATAACCCATCCAATTGAGTACCAACAATGCGTTGGTCTAGTGGTGTAAGGCCCCACTAGGTCTCCAAGATGACTAAAAGATCAAGGGCTCGATTCCTGGGAACAACACGTGTTGGGAGGGGCAGTCACGCACCCCTAAAGGGGTTAGTTCCTTACCCATAGGGTGAGGGGATACCCTTGGTAGTACCCAAAAAAACCTATTCAATTTATACTCACTAATTTTATTTGAAATTGAGGGAACAAATTTGTGATCATTCTCTCTGAGTTTTAACCATCACAAATCTGTTATGAACATAAGAAGTCTAAATCATAATATATAAAGAGGTGATTCGCACATAAATTCTTACTGAGCTAATGAGTGAATTGAGAGGATAAGTGAATGACATGTGTGCATATGCATTTGAGTAATTTGCAATTCATGCATAATTTTGAGGAAAGTAGTGAGGCCTACCCATACCTAAACACAGATGTGTATGCAATGCATACATACTAATTCACTCATCTTCTCAGTGATGGAATGCAACCATGTTAATGGCTCAAGGCCGTAATACTCTACAAGAATTGATTCTCATCTCACCAAACCAGTAATGCACCATTCCTATTTTCTTATAGTTCCCATTTGTATTGTTTATGGTTGTAGTCAAAATCATGTTAGGGAAACATAAGCATAGCACACCAGGAAATCAAACTTGTCCACAAAAGACAAAGCAGAGATGAGCAGGACTTATCCTGATCCCAATCATTGGATTGGATTTCAAACCAAAACAATATCATCGGATTGATGATCAAAATGATGCTAACAGTATACGTGTGTGACTGTAAGAAATACAGTCATTTGAAAATACTTACATCATATGTATCTACAAGGGCAAGAAAGTTATTGGGGAATGCCAATGCATATGATGTGAATGCTGCCAGCTCGCTTTGATTGGTTTCACCGAAAATGCCACCTAGTGATTTTGACCACTGCCAAGTGGGAGCACATATTAGTAATATACACTGATATATCCATCTTTGATTTTGTAAGCATGCAGAGGATAAATGTATGCTAGAATGATGATAATAATTTACAACATAGGCATGAAATGGTTATTCAACTTTTTCAGAAAGAGAGGAAATAATTAGCACACATGATACAACCATATTCTGAATACAACCTACCCATGAAATGGCTTTAATTTAATTACGTGAACTCAATCTAGAATTTAACTGTTGTCTTATTTTCCCCAGTTTTTTATCTCATCTTTTCTGTCATAAATTGCCATGTATACATGCTACCTTCTAGATGTATTCTTCCATATTTCATTTTCCTTGTAGTGAAGTCTTCTATTCTATATATTAAAAAAGAAAAAAAACTGAGGCCTCCAGCAATGATAACATAGCAATTTAAATAGGTAGACCAACTTGCTCAGATAACACTGGGATATGTGATGGTATTCCTGAATCCTGACCATCCAAATGCTGAGTGCAAACATTGAAGTTTCCATCACAGGCACAGATATAAACAGGTAGTATGCATTAATTTTATATTTATATTAGGCTTCATCTTTTAATATGGCCACTTTTGTCTCAAGAAATATATAAGTGGAAAAGTCTACTTTGGGCCTTTGCAAAAATCCGGGAAAAAATAATGATTAGAAAAGTCTACTAATCATGTAAATGCTTATATTTTACACCTGAATTTTGCTCAGCCATGTTTGGACCAAACTAACAAAGTCTTCGCATGTACTTGAACCATCTTTTCTACGCAGTGATTTGTCTATAATCTCATCAAGGCTCTGCACATAACAGTTAGACAAGGTAAACAAAAACATAAGCAGAGGAAACATAACAGGGAGTGCCTCAAATCATGATAAAGTATAGTAATACTAATAACAGAGCAATAAAAGCCATTTCCCACTAGATGGGATCAGCTACATGGAACAATTGACACTGTTGTAATGTTGTGTTATGATGAAATCGTTATAAAATACTGGATTATAATGACTTATAACAGAAATCACATAAAAAGGCAGCTAGAAATTAAATTTCAGCTTTTCTGATAAGCATGTGTCAAAATACTATGGATAAAAAGAAACTACAGTATTATTAAATGGGTGGGGATCCACTTACTTCAAGAGTAAGTTTTTTAAACTCGCTCCATATCTTAGCCATCAATTATAGGGAAATCCAATAGTTTAGATCTACCCACTAATTCAAACCATTGGATTTCCCTAGAATTGATGGCTAAGATGTGGAGTAAGTTTAAAAAACTTACTTTTGGAGTCAATGGATCCCTCCCCTTATTAAATAAGGTTTCTACCTCATAGTTCCAAAGTTTCATTTGCTATAACTTCAAACTTATGGGGCCTGACTAGAAAGTACTATAAAGATGAATTGGGGCAAAAGTTTCATCTGTACCCTCTGAATCCTACAACAGCAATAGTCACTCACCAATCTTGATCTATGATGTTAAGTACAAATCAGCTCTCTCATAGACATAAAATTTCAGTATTAGAATCTAATAAGGGGTTAATAAATGTCATGATTAATTGTGCTGGTTTTAGTTATTAATCCTTATACAACATTTATAAAATCATTTTCGTACAGACAACGTACGGTCAAATGTAATTTTGAGCCTCCTGCCATATTGAAAGGATAAATTTTATCAGAAAATTTGCCCTTTCAAGTTTCACGTACCATATATGAGCTAACAAAGGCATGAGAATGAGTTCCACGGAGGGGAATCCCAAATAACTTTCCTGCTGCAACATTGCTATTGGCACACATGAAAGAGACAAGTTATACCAAAGCAAAAGAAAGAAACTGAAATTTCACTACCCCAAAACATCCCCCTAATGTACCACCATTCAAATATAAACTTAATTATAATGTAAAAGCTCAAAGTGTGATTTTCAAGTGCCTAACATCTCATACATTAGCATGACGAGCAAATAAAGAATGAGTACATAGGGATAGCATATCAATAGTTCCATGTGAATGAGTGCATATTGTTTTTCAAGGGGACGGGGGAGAGCGCAACTCCCGGGGTTTGAATCCAAATTCTTACACGAAATGTCTCATAGCTTACTGAGTGCACATTTGATACCATAAGTAAAGAATGGGTGCATAGGGAACTTAATTTCCCCTTTTCCCTATAATGTCATTTTTTGTTTGTTCACTTCATGCACTGGTATTTAGTTGAGTACTGCAACATTATTTTACTACATTACTATTTTAGGGGACAAAGAATAATACACCAATGAAATAGGGAAAAAGAGCTCAATTAAAAAATATAAGGGAAGAGATTGAAATTGCAATGACAAGAGATTGACAATAGAAGTGCAAATGACTCAGAAAGGAATAACAAACAACAGTTCACATCAGTGTATCAAATTGTGGACCACATCACCTGATGTGACCACAATATAGCGGTGACCTCTGGAATCACACCACTTAGCAATTTCAGTGCGACACTAAATCACAATGATGTGGTCGCATCGTATGCAACACAAACACACTCAGGCCGCATGAGACCACATTTTTGAATCACAAAAATTTCATGCGGTCATAACCGCGATTTGCATAGCAATGACCGCAATCGTAGTAATTGCAACTGCAATTTAAAACATCGGTTTCCATCTAAAACAATCATATAGAAAAGCATGTATATATATGTGCATGCACCACATCATGATGGGTAATTCAAGGCTTTATCTCATCCAAACCAAGGAATTCCATCATGATAACTACTACACAGAAATGCCAAGCATGTCAAGGCACCAGAATAATTTGAACCATACCCAAAAAAAAGTAAGGTGTCTCGAGGCACTTTTCCCAATGTCAATTACAAATTACAATGTAGGCAAAATTAGTTTGTTCTCCTCTTATGTTAATTTTTTTCAATTGACCAACAAGACGTTGGTCTAGTGGTGTAAGGCCCCATTAGATCCCCAGCAAGACCAAAAGGTCAAGGGTTCGATTCCTGTGAGCGATACTTGTTGGGAGGGGCAGTCACACACCCCGAAAGGGATTAATTCCTTATCCATAGGGTGAGGGGATACCATTGGTAGTACTAAAAAAATTCAATTGGTCCCATAACTTTTATTTGCATCAAATTAGTCCCTTGAGTTGAAAACCCGGTAGCAACATTAGTCCCTTGAGTTGAAAACCGGGTAGCAACATTAGTCCCTTGAGTTGAAAACCCGGTAGCAACATTAGTCCAAACATTAGTTTTCCTCTAAAGTCGTCAGAAAATTCTGTTAAACTGAATAAAATATTATTACGTTTCTTTGTTCTTCTCCAGTGAGACTTTCCTGTGGAAACCTCCATTTCCAGCAACAAAGTAAAGCTCAATGCTACAAAGAAACAAGCCTATTCAGTGGTTAAACCTCCAAATTCTACAATTTTATTATCTATATTTGGTGCTTATATCTGCATAAAGCAATCTCTCACTCTCACTCCTTCTCTAATCCAGTTCATACCGATTTCCACTTAAGAGAATCCACCAATTTGCAGTAAACAAATGCAACATTAAAAAATATTATTTAATGTCCACCCACAACCCCCACTCACCACCTAAAATGTCTTCAGGACTTCTTAACTTGCCACAAGAAAAATCTAATTTTGATTGTGTAGTAATAGAGCAAACAATATACAGCTGAGGGGATGTGATTTTATAACCACTTTGGATTGGTTACGTTATGGGCAAGAACAAGGAGGTAGGGGTTTGAGTGTTCACGCATAAGAGGGGAACTGGGAGGAGAGTTGGTGCGTGTTTGGTGCCTTTGCTTTTATGCATTACTAAAAATTCTCAATAATAATTGTAGTTAATTTAATAAATAACAAAGATAACACTCTGGACTACATTAGTAGTGTAGAGATTTTAGTCCGTAAATCGTAAAGCATGATAACAGCTACAAATGCACACTGTAATGAACATTTCACCTAAATTGTCCAGTAGCAGACATGCTAGTATAGAATTATTTAATTAACAATACCTTGTTGCATCAAAGCCTCCAACATAGCAGTACTTCGATGCACCTACTCCACCATCAGGTCCCTGGTTTCAGAATAAGAGTTCTGTTTATGACTATTGAAGGACAGTTTTTCCATGGATACCCATGAAAAGATATTTTGAATAAGAGATTGTAACCTGAGCTCTTCGTAGTCCAAACTCAAGTAGAGTTTTGGATTTTCCAGCAACATTACGATGTCTTGCCGCATTAGTAGAAACTAAGGATGCATAATTAATAAGATTCAGAAAAGGTGTTTCCAGCAATTGTACAACCTGAATAGTATAAAAGTCAATTTCATGTATGAAATAGGCCGTCTTTAGTTTTAAAAAGTGCATTAGAAGAGGGTAGCTAATGTTAGCAAGTACTCACAGCAATTGGACCTTCAATTCTCAACAAGGGTATCTTAGGAAAAACAACAGTTCCCTCAGGAATGGAATACACCTCCACATCAGAGCAGTCAATTCCTCTAAGATAGTCAAAGAATCCATCCTACGATTTAATTGATAATTATCAATAATTAAAAACTTATTTTGAAGGGAGAATCTACCAAAAGAATCACGGAAAAGTAATCATCAGCCATATTATTTCAGATTGATATTTGTTCCACTGCTACTTATAAGTAACATGTAATAAAATTATGAAACACAAATACCCCTCAACCATCTGAGTTCCTTCATTCTTTATATCGATCATTAAGATTTGCCAAATTTAGTTTCCGGGATAACTGGTTAAAAGTACCGATACAGTTCACATTATATTTATTCAATGACAATAAAGAAATTACACTATTAATATGTGCATGTATCTTAGCAAAATGCTCAATGCCCAGAAAATTGTAATCTACCTACCACTAGTCCTTATTGGCTATGGCCTAATTGGATGCTACCTTCTAACTTCTTTTATCTTTATAGAATTATAGCAGAATCATTTCCTATTATTGAAATACTTCTGTGTAACACCTGAATTCATGATAGAAAGAAAATATTATTCTTAGCTTAAGTTTAAACCTGCCTACCCACCACTGTAAAGAAAACTTCTTATAGCTGCAGTGATAATCACAAGTCGGCTTACCTCACAGGAAGCAGATAAACATTCCCTAATGAAAGCAATCTCCTCCTCAGTAAGTCTGAAATTAGCAATGAACCTTATAACTTCTTCCAAACCCGCAAACACAGTATACTCCCCGCCAAAGGGATTCTTCCGGAAATACAGATCAAACCTGAAAGCAAATCACAAGCCAATCTTCTCACTCACACATATCAACAAGTATATGAGCATTCAAAGAATAAGTGTGTTTGGATTAGCTTATTCCTTATTTTATGCTTATGTTCAAAACAACCTACATTCAAAACCAATTTTTCTCCCAAATTAATCAAAACCAAACAAACAAAGTTGTTTCCAGGATTTAAGCTCATGACTCAGGTCACAAGTCAAGCAATCTTGTCAAGGCTCGCCCTATAAATTAATCAAAACAAAGCATGCAATAAATGTTCTGTAGTCCCTCCTCAACATATAATATTTGTTTTATATATGTGTGTAATACTTTTTATTAATTTATTTTGCTTATATATAATTTTTAAATATTTGATCCTCTATTAATGTTGCCTAGATTCATTTCCACGCTCACAGAATAAAACACTCCCCCTAACAGAATCAAAAGTAAACAGAAACACTGAGAAAAGATTCAATTAAGCAAAACACAAAACAATAACTTTCAGTTTCAGTTCCAGTTCCACAATATTCAAAGTCTGAAGCATCAAGCAATAAATTCAAAACTGAAAAGTACGATTGATTACTAACACAGCACGTTCTTGATGCTTCCCAGCTTTCCAGTAAGCATAAGCCATGGTAAATTGGTACAGATCTGTGAGCAGAGGCGTTACCATCGGATTCGTTGGTCCAGCTATGACTCCACCGTTCTCCTTCTTCGCCTCCATTGTTAACCCTAACTAAGGTTCCCTTCTCTCTCTCTCTCACTGTGTGAGTTTTCTTCTTTGATCGTTTAGTTCTGTATCGCGCGCGTACTATTTATAGTAGTGAGGTTTGATTTGAAGCAAGCGTGAACGTCCCGTTTGGTTAAGGTGGAACTGTTGTTTTCACGAGAGTGGTAGTTTCCAAGAAGAGGAATCTTAGTATAACTGTTTGATTTGAAACTGTGAATTTCGACGAGATAGGAATCAACTTTATAAAAGGTAAGTTATGTGACAAACAGAACAAGATTCCTTATATTTCTTTTTGTACCGGCATCCCTCACCTTTTGCAATTAATAGCTTTCTGTTCGGGTGGCATGAATATCTGCTCTTATAAATCGAACATTTTATTGTTCGAGAATGTTTTATTTGTTGTTGGTCATTCTATTTGGTTTATATACACAGATGACAAAAATATATGGACACCTGGCTATCATTATGATATATAGCTTATTAATGGGAACGAGTATCCTGATATCTCGCGGGTACCGTATATATATTTTAATTAAATATTTTATACTTAATTATTATTAATTTAACCTTTATATATTTTATTATTATTTTATAATAAAATTTAGTGATGAGAGTAATAATTATTTTCATATTGATTATTATAAAATATATAAAAATATAATTAAAATTTAAAACATGTTAGGTACTCGCGAATACCCACAATCTGAATGGGTATCCATAAATAGTGTGAGTATGAACATGAGTACGCACTACTTGTACCCGTCCAGCCCAAATGTCATCCCTATTTATATGTAAAGGGAATAGTTTGACATAAGAACATAATATATAGAATAAAATAAAATCAGGTAAGACAGAAAAATCATATTCACATTGTTACTATGTTTGGTAATGCCATAAGACATGTCATGTTCAACGTTCGATATTAGTTAAATAGAACAGAACACCATTAACAATTATATATCTTCAATTTCGTAGTCAAAATCTCAAATTTCATGCATCATTATCCTTAATTTATATTGTTTTGTGAATATTATAACCATATCATAATCGTCTTTGTGAATTAATATAGAATTATAGACAATGGTTTTAATATTGTTCTGCTATATAACATTAACATGGTCATGACTACATGAAATGTTTTACTATTTCAAATGATAAAACAACAGTTAGTACATGTTCTTTCTTATATTGGTTGAGTGAGCTCCTTGTTAGAAAGAATATTTTCATCCTTCTCAATTCTTGGCTATTGCTTATATTTTTCTAATCATGTTCCTTGTAGAATGGGAATAAGAAGTGTTCCCTCAATCTGTGGAAGAAGAAGAAGAAAGAATTTGATACATGAGATATATAAAGTGATGATTTATATCCAGTCTCTTGGAACCTTCCTTTTGAAATTTGGATGATGACATCTACACTTATACATATTTTTTAGCCAACTTGATTATAACTGAAAATTAGGATTATAATTTATTTTATTAAAAAATAAGTTAAAAATAGGATATTTTTATTTTTGACATATGTCATAATATGAATATGATATTAGACTCTTTAGTAATGGAGATGATTCAAATTCTATATTTTGATTCCTTATTAGTTAGTGTGGACAACTTCCTCTAGACCTAATCTTTATTTATACATGTTAGCTTTAATTTATATTTTCTCATTGACATTTAGGATTGAATATAATTATTTATGAGCATTAACTTTATATGATTAGTTAATTAACCTACACTTGTTGCCAGACATTTTGAGTTTTAAATGGTTTTATTAAAAATATAATATTGCCAATAAATTTATGGGATAAAATGTGAATTATTACTTAAATGCATATGACATGTAGGCATAAAATTAAAATCGTGGTCTAATGCTCTTGCCTATCTCAAAGCAACATTTTAAACAATTGCCTAAATCAATGAGTTATTTAAACCTTAGAATAAAATTGTGCTTGCAAAAGGGTGGCCTAAATAAATATTGGCATACAACAAGAGTTAATAAGGAAACTATGGCCTATTAAAATTGTGTTGTATTATTACAATGATTCATAGTTTCATACTCACCTATCCAACAGTTGTGAAAGAGTGGCAAATTCATGGCTTGAGCATTCTGCTACAATTTTTTCCACATACTATCACAATTTTTTGGGCAAAGGTGAAGACCTAAAACATTGAAACATTTGGTTTGGGTCAATTATAATACCTATATTCCATCTTATCTGATTGAACCTGAATCTAACTCGTTAAGGATATTAATCACATATCCGGTTACTTACTATCATCCCTAATGCAATCTGCTTGCATCTCTCGTTTTTGATGGGGTGAGATGAAGGAGAAAAACTATAAATAAATGTATAAGTATATATATATATATATATATATGATAACATTATATTTTAAAATGTTATAGAAATGGAGAAAATACTAATAAGGCTTTAGAGCTTTTGTAAGAGAATTATATTACTAAATTGTTATTTTGTATTATGAGCTGCTGGCAATTTGTATCTTGATATTTGCTCAAAATTGTATTTTTTAGACATAAAGTACATTACTTATTTAGAATTTTATCAATAAGTGGGTGAGGTTTATACATCTTGTCCTATATTATTGTTCTCGTGAGAGATCAAGTTACTCCAAGAGTAACAACTTTGAAGAGTTACACCAAATCTCCATCATTCTTCTATTATAAGAAGAAGAGAGAAAGAGTTAAATCTTTCCTTGGTTGCGCAATAGAAAATAAGAAGAGCGAAAGAGGTGAGAAAGAGAAAAAGTAGAAGTAGAGTAAATTTTTTGATGTTTGATATAAGAGAAGAATGATAGAAAACGGATAGAAAGAGATATTTTTTCTCCCACTCTTTTGTTTGGTTGGACAAAAAATGAGAAGAGACATGATGTTATGGTTAAAATGACAAAAATATCCATAAAATAAAGAAAAAGAGGAAAACAAATATTTGTTATTATTAATTAAAAATAAATGTTATGATTTTAAAATATAGATTTTATTATATATATATATATATTTTATTCTAATATCAAATAATTTTTTTATATTCAAAAAAGACTTATGTATATTAGAAGTATTTAAAATTAATAAGTATAGAAAGAAAAAAAAATTAAAGGACATTTTTGACATTTCATCCCAAATTTTCATTCTCTAATCCCTTTTCACAATCATAAAGTGTGGTGAATCAAAACATATCTTTGGAACCAACTCCCTTGTAACGGATACTATTGCGACACATATCTTTCCTGGAACCACACATTTATGAATGCAAGAATCATGCCAATCTTCTTACTGCTTGAAACACCAATAACATGGTGTCTTTGAACAAGATCTTTTCTGTGATAATCTCAATTGCTACATTCGTGCCACCCTCAACATAAAGAACTGGCTTTACTTTTAGGCATGCTCTAGAAAGCGAAAAAGTGAATATTCCAACCAAATGTTAATTTCCATATGACAAATAATTTTTTTAGAATAAACTATTATATTAAAAGGAGATGGGGTATAGTACAGTCAAGGATTTCTATAGAAAAATGAAGGGAATATGGGGTTGAGTGACATATGACATTCACATAACTTTTGAAATAAAGATTATAGACCTTTACATTATAATAGAATAAATGCACTATATAGATAACATTTTAGTTTAATATTATATGTTGGGTTGAGCCGGTTTAGTTTACAGAACATATACATAGTCTGAGTATGGAAAATATTTTTTTTCAATATTGAATATATAAGTTTTTGTTTTTATAATTGAATCGAATCGAAAGGTAAAAGTGTTACATCCAAAAGATAAAAGTGTTATATCCTTTTATTTTTTTAAATATTGTTTGTGATGTATGTATTTCTAATATTGGAAAAGATCTTAACTTATGAGTATCTTAACTTCAAATTATGATATATATAGATGTACAATTTTCCTCAGGGTAGGTGGGGGCACCTCCCCTCAAATATATGTGAAAGTTGTCATTGAGATATTATCAATTATTGAATTGTTTTTCACTTGAGTATAACGAAATTGAAAATAATTAAATATAACACATCTCAATTTTCCATAGGTACATTACCCTTTACCTAAGAAGTCATGACATGATTACTTATGATTTGTTTGTTTCTTGCATCAATTCTCATTTATTGACGTTGTCATTTCTTGTTAGTGAACTATTTTTTGATTGATTAGTTTTAGTGGGTTCATTATTGTTACTCTTAATTTTGTTTTCTCTATCATTCTATTTTTCCTCTCTATAATTTATAATTTTCTTTAAAAATAGTTTCATCAATCTCAAGGATTCTCTATTTGAGAGGATTAAAACAGACTTTATTACCAAATTTTTATTCTCCCGAAATTAAAACGCATATAATGTTTAAGAGATAAGGAACTTATTTGTACTTTAAAATATTAGGAATTTCTTCATAAATTTGTTATGTTAAATTTTCCATTATGTTTCTTGGGAAAATAATTCATTTTTACATATAAAATTTATATATTTTAATGATTTCATATATTATTAATAAATAAATTATTGTCTTGCCGGTCAAGATCCGCCACTAGGTGGGAAGAACATTACACAAACTTGTCCTTTCTCACCATTTAATTTGTCACCATATGATTCGAATCTAATTTTTTTGTGTCACTTTGAGAAATTTTAACATTGAGTGCTTTCTATATAGTCAAATTTGGTGATGTCTATTATGATACATGACCAAGACAGAATACTGATCAGAAAGCTATAATGCAAGTAATGACACTGATACAGTCCTAACTTCTTGATGGATTTTGGATATTCTTCAAAAAGAAGTTCCACATTTAGAAGTACTCTACAATGATCGAAATTTGTTCTACATTCCACTAATTAATTAGCTCAAAAAACTTCTTCATAAATCAAATTGAACTTAAATTACAAATTGAATTAAAAAAATAAAGTCACTTAATTTAATTTACAATTCGACTAATTAGGTGTAATCTATTATATATTCATAAATAAATTATTATTAAATAGGTGTATGAACTTTGTAACATCCCAAAATTTTCAATTCTTGAATATGGTGGATATCATGAGGTCTGGGAGCTACTGAGTGATTCTCGCTTGAGCGAGAGGAGCTCGCCCAAGCGAGAGACTCAGTGTTGTTCCCATACATTTTTCTGGGATTCTCGCCTGAGCGAGATGGAGCTCGCTTAAGCGAGAGGAAGATGTTGAGACTGGACGAATCTCGCCTGGGCGAGACAACGTCACCTGAGCGAGAGCATCAGTTCCTGAATGATGCGAAGAGTCGTGGGTTCTCGCCCAAGCGATCCTATTCTCGCTTGAGCGAGAGTCCGTAATCTTAAAACTTAAAATAGAAGTCCCAAGTGAGAATTGGGTTGTTATTTTTGAAAACCAAGAGAAGGGGAGCGGTTAGGAGAATTGTGCACCCTTAGAGTCAAGGAAAAGATCGGAGAAGAGGTAAATCGCTTAATTTAGCCTCTCTTATGGTTGAATGTCATGATTTTGAATCGGGTCTCTTCTCCATGTTTAGGGATAAAACCCAATAAACCCTCTCTCGGCTTTGTGGTTCGTTTTACTTTGGAAAACCTTGTAAAACTCATAGAGTATGGGTTGTTTTTCGAAATGGGTGTGTGAGAAGTTGCTTTCAAAACCGTAGAGTCATTGAAAGATTAGGGAAACCCTTTTGTTGAAAATGAAATGAATAGATGATGTTTGCTTATGAAATATGAGTATTGGTTAGTACTACTATTGTTTTGATATGCAAAATGATGTGTTGTAATTATTGTTGTGTTGGGTTGAAAGACCTTAAGGTTGGAGGAGACGGCAGAGAACGCAACTGAGCCTTAGTGTAAAGCTTTAGCGAATACTCAGGTGAGGGAGCAACATTAAACCTTGTGGTATTAGAATCATGACATTGGAAACTCCAACGACACTCACTAGTTGGAGGATTTCAATTGGCTAACACGATTAAACGGGAAATCTCATGAGTTTCCTATTTAACCGCGTTAGTCCTACTGATGTGAATGGTATGTTTGACTGTGGTATGGATTTTGACCTGCCTTCATGGTATAGATTTTGACCTGCCTTCGTGGTATGGATTTTGACCTGCCTTCGTGGTATGGATTTTGACATGCACTTGTAGTATGGATTTTTGATTTTTGGTTTGATGGCATGGAGTTGATTGCACCATGGATGTATTTGATGGTTATGAGTAATGGTTCATTAAGGATTATGGGTGTGTTTTGTGCTGGAATGATGTGTATAATTCCTCTTTCGCAATGTTCTAATGTTATTATTCTATTTAAATCCACCATGTTATATATTGCATGTATTTAATGACTGACTCTCTCTATATTGTCTTGTTTACTCGATCCGTGGTAATCGGATTGTAGGTGGAGCCAAGGAATAAGAGACATCAGAGTCTTGGAGTGAATTAGCTTGAATTGGAATTTAGCATGTGTTTTTATAATTATTCAAAAGATTGTATGTGTTGAAACTGGACCCGTTTATGGGAGTTTTTCATCTATGTTTTTTATGTTAGTTTAATAGACTAAAAGGTTTAGAAACTAGTGTTGTGGAACTACTATACGGTTTTTCTACTAACGTTATCTATGCTATTGGAGCGTTCATTGTTGAACTGAATTTTAATTTGATGATATCTATTAAGAACATTATATATTAGAAAATGATTGAATTTTCCGTGTTAGTAAAATGAGGTGTTACAATTATGGTATCAGAGCGGAGGTTAATCCTACGGCCTAGGGTATGGCTTGACGTGCTTCTTTGTGTGATTGATGTGGATCGTGTGGTATGTATGACTTGTTTAAATGATGTGAGTTGTTTGGATTGCTTGAAGTGCTTGAAATGTTTGAATGGGTGATATGTGAATAAGTGGTAAATTTGTATGTCCAAATTTCTGTATGCTGATAAGGGAGAGTGCAGGTAAGAGATGGTTGGACGCGGCAGAGGAAACGGACAGAACGAATTGTTAGCACAAATGACAGCCGTGTTACATAATATGAACGAGAATCTGCAGCACTTGAACCAGAATATCAACCATCATCCTAACCCACCGCCACTCGCGCCACAAGGACCGGCAGAGTACCGTGGATTGGATGAATTCTGCCGACGCCATCCGAGTCAGTTCCAATGAGGATTTGCTCCTAATGCCGCTAATGAATGGATCCTAGAGTTAGAGAAGATATTCCGAGCCATGGGTTGTGAGGATGGTCAGAAGGTGATCTATGTTTCCTACATGCTGACTAAGGAAGCAGAGACTTGGTGGGAATACGCCATGAGGCAAATGGAAGTTGAAGGAAGGGCAATTACATGGGAATCGTTCAAAGAGAGGTTTCTCAATAAGTACTTCCCTGCAGATCTGAAGAGAAAGAAAGAGATTGAGTTCTTGCGTCTGGAGCAAAGGAGTTTGTCCATGGGTGAATATGCAGCAAAGTTTGAAGAGCTAGCAAGGTATTTCCCTTTCTATGATATGGATGCAGATGGGAGGTCCAAGTGTGTCAAATTCGAGGTTGGTTTGAGGCCAGAGCTTAAAATGGCATTCAAACATCAAGAGATAGCGAATTTCCCTACCTTAGTCAATAAGTGTAGGATGTATGAGGACGATCGAAGGGCTAGGGATTATGTTAAGTAGAAGGTCAATCCACCCAGAAACTTTGGGCCTCAGAGGAATTTTGTGCATGGGAAAGGGAAGGGTAAAGCGTCCTTTGACAACAGACGGCCTTATACTCCACCTATTGGATATCGGGGGCCTACTATGTAAGGGTCTAAACCTTCAATTGCTAATAGTGGACAACAACCACCTATGTGCAACAAGTGTGGTAGAACTCGTTTTGGCGACATATGTCCCAGAGCGGGGAATTGGTGCTTCTTTTGTAAGGAGCCTGGACACGTGAAGATGTTCTGTCCTAAGCTGAACAGGAATGTCAACCTTCCGAATACTGAGAGACCTAAGACTAATGGCAGAGTATTCACTATGAATGGTTCTGAAGTCATTGATGCAAAAGGTCTAATTAAAGGTAGTTGTGTGGTGAATGGTACCTCTTTGTGTGTGTTGCTTGATTCGGGTGCCACACATTCTTTTATATCTTGTGAATGTGTGGAACATTTAAGCTTGAAAGTTGATGTGTTTCCTTTTGATTTGATGGTTTCTACCCCCACGAATGAACCTGTTGTAGTGTCGACTTTCTGTCATAAGTGTCCCGTGGTTGTGTATGATATGACATTCTTGATAGATTTGCCATTATCCCAGATCGATGTGATACTGAGTATGGACTGGTTATCCGAACATAGGGTTCTGCTAAACTGTTTTGATAAAACTGTAATGTTTGGAATTTCTAGTGAGATGTCTGACACCCCTAATGGTCCGAATTTATTATCGGCCCGTGAGGTTGAAACTTCCCTTAGGGAAGGAGCACTCGTTTATGTGTTGCTGGCTTCCTTGGGAGGGGAGAAGAAGTCAGGGATGAAGGACTTGCCAGTAGTGTGCAAATTTCCGGATGTGTTTCCCGCGGAAATTCCTGAGTTACCACCAGTAAGAGAAGTGGAGTTTTCGATTGAGCTAGTGCCTAGAACCGGACCTATCTCGATAGCTCCGTATAGAATGACACCTCTAGAGTTGGAGGAATTGAAGAAGCAGATAGAAGACTTATTGACTAAGAAGTTCATCCGTCCAAGTGTTTCACCTTGGGGTGCACCGGTTTTGTTGGTTAAGAAGAAAGATGGTTCCATGAGGTTGTGCACTGATTATCGACAGCTGAACAAGGTTACGATCAAGAATCGTTACCCTCTGCCTAGGATCGATGACTTGATGGACCAGTTGAAAGGAGCCGTAGTATTCTCAAAGATTGACCTCTGGTCAGGTTATCATCAATTGAGAGTACGGGTATAGGATATTCCTAAGACTGCTTTCAGGAAGAGATATGGGCACTATGAGTATCTGGTAATGCCTTTCGGTGTAACTAATGCTCCTGCGATATTTATGGAATATATGAATAGGATTTTCCATCCTTATCTAGACTCGTTTGTAGTAGTTTTCATTGACGACATCTTGATATATTCTAAAAGTTGGGAGGAACACACTGGATATTTAAGAATTGTATTGAAGGTTTTGAGAGACAACCAATTATATGCTAAGTTGTCGAAGTGTGACTTTTGGCTTGAGTCTGTGAACTTTCTTGGGCATGTGATAACCAAGGAAGGAGTTGCAGTAGATCCCTCTAAGGTTGAAGCAGTGATGAAGTGGGCAGTACCAAAGTCAGTGACAGAGATCTAGAGTTTCCTTGGACTAGTCGGATACTATCGGAAGTTTATAGAAGGATTCTCGAAACTAGCTTTGCCTTTGACTAAGCTGACCAGAAAAGAATAACCTTTTGTGTGGACAATCAGGTGTGAAGAGAGCTTGCAAGAGTTGAAGCGAAAACTAACCTCAACACTAGTGTTAAGGCTGCCTTGCTCGGAAACGAACTTCAACGTGTATTGTGATGCTTCAAAACAAGGTTTAGGATGTGTGTTAATGCAAGAAGGGTAAGTGGTTGCTTATTCTTCGAGACAATTGAGACCTCATGAACAAAATTACCCTACTCATGATTTGGAATTAGCAGCGGTAGTGTTTGCTGTAAAAATTTGGAGGCACTACCTCTATGGTGTGCGGTTTGAAGTCTTCAGTGATTACAAAAGTTTGAAGTATCTGTTTGATCAGAAGGAGTTGAATATGAGGCAAAAGAGATGGATGGAATTTTTGAAAGATTATGACTTTAGCCTACAATATCACCCTGGTAAAGCTAATGTGGTAGCGGATGCATTGAGTCGTAAATCCTTGCATATGTCTGCCCTTATTGTGCACGAGATGAAAATGATCGAGGAATTTCAGGATTTGAACTTAGCAATAGAAATGAAGCCGAAGAGTGTAGTGTTGGGAATGCTCAAGGTGACTAATGAGTTATTTGATCGAATTAAAACCATGCAGTTGCTTGATGATGAACTACATGCTAAGAGGGCCTTGATAGGTGACGACAAGGGGAAAGACCTTCGGTTGGATACTAATGGTTTGTTGAGATACAAAGGAATGGTTTGTGTGCCACACGACGCAGAGTTGAGAAAATATATTCTAGATGAGGCGCACAAGAGTAAGATGAGCATTCACTCGGGGACAACAAAGATGTATCAAGACTTGAGGAAGATGTTTTGGTGGTCTGGAATGAAAAGAGATGTAGCCCAATCGTGTCTGGTTGCTTGACTTGTCAGAAAGCTAAGATTGAGCATCAGCGGCCGGTGGGGGAACTTCAGTCATTAGAGATTCCAGTATGGAAATGGGACAATATCTCTATGGACTTTGTTTATGGTTTTCCGAGAACACAAAAGGGTTATGATTCGATTTGGGTCATTGTGGACCGATTGACTAAGTCTGCACATTTTCTATCGGTTAATGTAAGGTATTCATTGGAAAGGTTAGCAGAGTTGTACCTAAGGGAAATAGTGAGGTTGCATGGGATTCCAGCGAGTATCGTCTCAGATAGAGATCCTCGTTTTACTTCGAATTTCTGGAATGGCTTACAATCTGCCTTGGGCACTAAGTTGAAATTGAGTTTTGCTTATCACCCACAAACAGACAGTCAGTCTGAGAGAACGATTCAGTCTTCGGAAGACCTGTTAAGGGCGTGCGTGTTAGAACAACCCGAAAGTTGGGATAGCATGTTACCTCTGATTGAATTCACTTACAACAACAGCTTTCACTCGAGTATTGGAATGGCACCTTATGAAGCTCTGTATGGGAGGAAGTGTAGGACTCCGATCAGTTGGTTTGAGACTGGAGAGAATTTGGTATTGGGACCTGATGTAGTCCAAGAGACGACAGAGAAGATTAAGAGAATCAGGGAGAATATGAAGGCAGCGCAGAGTAGACAAAAGAGATACTATGATAGTCGAAAGAAGCCGATTGAATTTCAAGAAGGTGATCATGTTTTTATGAGGGTGGTCTCGACCACAGGAATTGGTCGGATACTGAAAACCTGAAAGCTTACTCCGAGGTTCATTAGACCGTATCAGATTTTGAAGAGGATTGGTCCCGTTGCTTATTAGATTGCCTTGCCACCGTTGTTGTCTAATATTCATAATGTATTTCATGTGTCTCAACTAAGGAAATACACTGGGGACCCATCCCATGTTATCGAACCGAATTGGATACAATTGAAGGAAAACTTGACCTTCAGGACCCCTCCGGTAAGGATTTTGGACAGAAGCGTCAAGAGGTTGCGTGGGAAGGAGATTTCGTTGGTTAAGGTATTATGGAGTCAAGTAGACACGGGAGATGCTACTTAGGAAGTGGAGCACGACATGAGAACGGATTATCCACAATTGTTCGAAGCAGATATGTTAATTTTCGGGGACGAAAATTCTTTGAGAGGGGAAGGATTGTAACATCCCAAAATTTTCAATTCTTGAATATGGTGGATATCAGGAGGTCTGGGAGCTACTGAGTGATTCTCGCTTGAGCGAGAGGAGCTCGCCCAAGCGAGGGACTCAGTGTTGTTCCCAGACATTTTTCTGGGATTCTCGCCTGAGCGAGATGGAGCTCGCTTAAGCGAGAGGAAGATGTTGAGACTGGACGAATCTCGCCTGGGCGAGACAACGTCACCTGAGCGAGAGCATCAGTTCCTGAATGATGCGAAGAGTCGTGGGTTCTCGCCCAAGCGATCCTATTCTCGCTTGAGCGAGAGTCCGTAATCTTAAAACTTAAAATAGAAGTCCCAAGTGAGAATTGGGTTATTATTTTCGAAAACCAAGAGAATGGGAGCGGTTAGGAGAATTGTGCACCCTTAGAGTCAAGGAAAAGATCGGAGAAGAGGTAAATCGCTTAATTTAGCCTCTCTTATGGTTGAATGTCATGATTTTGAATCGGGTCTCTTCTCCATGTTTAGGGAATGTCATGATTAAACCCCATGGTTGAATGTCATGATTTTCAATTGGCTAACACGATTAAATGGGAAATCTCATGAGTTTCCTATTTAACCGCGTTAGTCCTACTGATGTGAATGGTATGTTTGACTGTGGTATGGATTTTGACCTGCCTTCGTGGTATATATTTTGACCTGCCTTCGTGGTATGAATTTTGACTTGCCTTCGTGGTATGGATTTTGACCTGCCTTCGTGGTATGGATTTTGACCTGCCTTCGTGGTATGGATTTTGACCTGCCTTCGTGGTATATATTTTGACCTGCCTTCGTGGTATGAATTTTGACCTGCCTTCGTTGTATGGATTTTGACCTGCCTTCGTTGTATGGATTTTGACCTGCCTTCGTGGTATGGATTTTGACCTGCCTTCGTGGTATGGATTTTGACCTGCCTTCGTGGTATAGATTTTGACCTGCCTTCATGGTATAGATTTTGACCTGCATTCGTGGTATGGATTTTGACCTGCCTTCGTGGTATGGATTTTGACCTGTCTTCGTGGTATGGATTTTGACCTGCCTTCGTGGTATGGAATTTGACCTGCCTTCGTGGTATGGATTTTGACCTGCCTTCGTGGTATGGATTTTGACCTGCCTTCGTGGTATGGATTTTGACATGCACTTGTAGTATGGATTTTTGATTTTTGGTTTGATGGCATGGAGTTGATTGCACCATGGATGTATTTGATGGTTATGAGTAATGGTTCATTAAGGATTATGAGTGTGTTTGTGCTGGAATGATGTGTATAATTCCTCTTTCGCAATGTTCTAATGTTATTATTCTATTTAATCTACCATGTTATATATTACATGTATTTAATGACTGACTCTCTCTATATTGTCTTGTTTACTCGATCCGTGGTAATCGGATTGTAGGTGGAGCCAAGGAATTAGAGACATCCGAGTCTTGGAGTGAATTAGCTTGAATTGGAATTTAGCATGTGTTTTTATAATTATTCAAAAGATTGTATGTGTTGATACTGGACCCGTTTATGAGAGTTTTTCATCTATGTTTTTGATGTTAGTTTAATAGACTAAAAGGTGCAGAAACTAGTGTTGTGGAACTACTATACGGTTTTTCTACTAACGTTATCTATGCTATTGGAGCGTTCATTATTGAACTGAATTTTAATTTGATGATATCTATTAAGAACATTATATATTAGAAAATGATTGAATTTTCCGTGTTAGTAAAATGAGGTGTTACAAACTTATTAATATTTGAATATATTAAAATTAGAAACCTATATATAAATAAAGCAATTTAAAAGTTTGTTGTATATATATTTGGATCTGTATAAATTTAAGATCGCCATCATACTCGAAAGTACATGAATTTTAACCGAATCGAGTTTGAGAAAAAATATTTCACTAGGTTTTTTTATAGGACTCTTTTAAGTTGTTTCTTGAAAATTAAAGAGAGAAGTTAATATGATTATTTTAATTTAATATAAAAAATTAGGTGTATTTTTTAAATTCATAATTATATAGTTTGTAAATTGAGCTAAGCAATGGAATTTACCCTCATAGTGGTAGGTTGAAATTTAGTTCATTTTAGAACTATTCACATATGACCCCCACAATATAGGTGATCACTATGATGCTCTTAAGACAAAATCATCATGAGAGATTTTATAGTCATGTTACTAGCAATTGATAAGTATAGAATTCACACATTTTTCAATATCATTTAGCATTTTTCAATTCTAATTAATTGCATTCGTAGATGTAAGGATGAATTAAACTTTTAATACAATCCATACTCCAATGTGAGTGGAGTACCTAGACTACATGAGTATTCTTGATAGACTTACCTATGTGAATGTGAAAGTTGGGGCCGCTTCCTATGAAATTTAGGGGCATGAATTTCTATAGTGTTCAATATATTGTGATAGATGTGCATGACCTTTAACCCATGGACTTTACTGAATAAATTTTTGAAAAGGTTGTGTGTGGTTTGATATCGAAGATAGAGTTCAAGACTACGAGTCACTATAGTAAAATATGGGTCTTATTCACTATGTAAAGGTTAGAGTCGATTGACACTTTTGTTAACGCACAATCTTATTCACACCATAGAAATTCTCAGAAATCATTATTTTAATTTCAAGTGGAGATTGTTGGAAATTGCATGATTTTAGTGCATATTAATGAGGCCATTAATGAGGACTTTTGGGGTGAGAAATGGAGAAACTCTGAAGTCACACATTGGTTGGAGGAAGGAGTTTGAAAGGCTTTATAAGCCTTAGGTTCCTCTTTTGGGGTGTGCCCTATAAGGTACAATGGGTTTTTGTGGGTGAGTGAGAACTCACACAAATAAAACCCCTGAACACACGTGCGTACGCCCACCACCACCTCCTTTGTCGCTGCCTTCCGGCCAGCTCGATTCGGACTCGGGCTTGGGCCTAACATTCTTTTTAAATAAAATTATTTTCTTTTTTATTTTTATTTTTCTTTTGGACGTGTAGCTGACCAAGACAATGCACGTGTGACATGTGTGTGACTAAGTTAGCACATAATTGGATGAGTTTTGGGAGTGGGGGAGATAAACTCGATCAAGGGAGGAGAATCCAATCAATAGGAAGAATATCCGAGTGGGACTCCTTCATGACCGTAGGATGATATGGTCATTTGGGACACATCTTGTAAGAACCCAAATTCTACCCTTGAAATTTTTTTCTTATTTTAATTCAATTCCATGCATTTACTCATAAATCACATTACCAATTTAATAACCTTACTTCAAAATCTCACTTCCCTCCCCACACTCAATCCATGAATCAATAATGACATACATAATCATTTGACTGAAAAATATAATTCGTATTAATGTAGATTAGTAACTACCGCATACAACTAATTATGGGTTTCCAGAATACCCATAGCTACACATATCCAGAGTTACAACCTCATGTTAGCTAATATATATCCGTAGTTACACAATGTTTTGAACTATCAAAGATGCACTCATGTACAAAATAGTGCAATTATATAAATCCAAAATATAAAGCTCCCTAAGCTCCCCAAAAATGAGTCCCCCTCATGTCACCTGTTTATCTGCAATGGGATTATCAATGACAAGTGCGCAAACACACAAAGGAGTAAGTCGTTAATTCAATAAACATCATTATAAGATAATCCACATTAGAAAAGGGTTAGTAAACCATTTTTGAAATTCATTTTGCTTTGCTGCATAACTTGAGCCAAAGTCGCTACACCCCTTAGGGTTAGCTAAAAGCAGATTCTCATTTCTCTTAAAAGAAAACGTGCTACATATATTGGAGCCGGAGTTTTGCTTATATACTCAAGCTAGAGTTTTGCTTATATACTCAAGTCAGAGTGTTGCTTATATACTCAAGCCAGAGTTTTGCTTATATACTCAAGCTAGAGTTTCGCTTATATACTCAAGCCAGAGTTTTGCTTATATACTCAAGCCAGAGTCGCTAATCATTCATGGTCGGCTAAAAATATATTTCCTTTTCATTGATTTCACCATAAATCATTTCCCGTAAATCCACGCCCACATTAGTATAAACACACCCATATATGTTTATACTAAATACGTGATTCACAACTCAATCATTGCATAACCAGAAAATACACACATTTTCCATTTCAAATGCACAAATAAAGACTTATCCTTACCTCGGTGAGTGTTGGGTTTGGTTCATGGTAACTTCACAAGTTCCACCGACACCGCCGCCAACTTTAGGATCTTTCCTCATCCCACCATATAACACAACGTTAGTCATTTATTCCAAATATCACATAAACAACTTATATTGCATTATTTAACCATACAAGATATTCATCATATTTTCAATGTTGCTAAACAACTTTCATCATAAGTTTACAACTATCCAAAACATACATAATCATCTCATATTTCAACGTTAGAAAGTAAACTCATCTTTTACCTCTAACATTTTACCCATTTCCATCTTAACTCCATTTTCACTTTAGGGTTTTGGGGTTTTCATGAACCAACCCACAAACTCTTTCCATTTTCGAAATACTAACTCTAAACCAAGAGTTTACAAGAGAAAAACCACATAAAACGAACCATAACTCGAAAGAGTGAGTTTCCATGGTTTCTCATACTTTGAGAAGAGATCCAACATACCCAAAATAGGTTTCAAAGAGAAGAAGAGAGTTAGAATCAAGAGTTTTACCTCTTCTCAAGCTCTTAGATGAGTATCCAAGCTTCTTGTCCTTGAAAAATCTCTCTTCTCTCACCCTTCTTCTTTTCTAAACCCTAGGTTGTGTTTGGGGGTTTCTCATTTAATACAACTCGTCGGGTTCTCGCTTAAGCGAGCTCTTTCTCGCTCAAGCGAGAAAATCCCGCCTATTTTAAAAAACTCAGATCTGACCCTCTCGCTCAAGCGAGAATCTCACAGTCTCAACAGTCCCAAAATGCCATTTCTCGCCCAGGCGAGAATCCTCCAGTATAGCCCAGGATTTCACCCTCCCAGGTGAGCCTTTCTCGCCCAGGCGAGAATACCTCGCTCAAGCGAGCATCCCAGGACTGATACTATAATTTTAAACACTTAAAGTTAGGGTGTTACACATCTCCCATCTGAGCCATCGAATGAAGGTGTCATTGGAGTCTTCAAGCTATAAATAGAGGCCTCCTCCCTTCATTATTCATTGTCCCAAGTTGAGTACTTTCTTACTCGACTTCTTCTTTCTCCCTAAAAATCTTTTTCGATACATTTTCGACCTACTTCTATATCTTTCTTCCTATGACAGTAAAATTGGCACAAACAACCAAATTGTGGGAATTTTGAGAACTAACACTGATATTGAGATTGTGAGAAATAGAATTGACACAAGTAGTCATACTATGGGTATTTCGAGAATTAGTACTAGTAGCCATATTGTGGGTGTACTATCACTACGCCAGATAACGTCTTTAAAAGCGGTTTTTCAACCGCACATCCTAGAAAAATGATGTTAAACAAAAGGCGGAGGAAAATTATTAGGCGCATCTTTAAGAATTCGCTGTTAAATTTGATAAGCGGATATAATGTCAACAACACAACAGAAAATATGCGCGATTGAACAAGTACTTGTTTTAATTCGTAATCTTTAATGTAAAAACCGAAATTCTACCATTGAATTTTTTTTTTCTTTATTTCAATTCTTTTATACATACGTTCCACATCTTACTCTAATTTTTCCCATAATCACTTCGTAAAACTACCTTTATATTGCATTATGTTAACATATATCTCATGTTGCGGAAAACATAATTCATATATAACTTTTATCGGTAATTACCGCATATGTTTAACTATGGGTTTCCAAAACACCCATAGTTACTAATATCCAGCATTACACAAAAATGTAGTAAGATGAATGATTACGAATACAATCATCCAAATAGCAAGTTTACAACACAAAAAGAAAAAATGGAAGATCCAAGTCCTAAGTTCCTAAAGCCTCAAACCAAGCACCTTCAACTACCCTGTTTATCTGCAATGGGATTATCAATGACAAGAACACAACACACAAAGGAATAAGTCGTTAATTAAATAAAAGTCATTTTAGATAATCCACATTAGGAAAAAGGGGTTAGTAAACCATTTTCGAAATTCATTTTGTGTCGTGCTGCATAACTTGAGCCAAAGTCGCTACACCCCTTGGGGTTAGCTAAAAACAGATTCCCATTTTTTTAACAACAAATCACGCTTATATACTCAAGCCAGAGTGTGTGCTTCTATACCCAAGCCAAAGTGTTTGCTTCTATACTCAAGCCAGAGTATTTGCTTCTATACTCAAGTCAGAGTATTTGCTTCTATACTCAAGCCAGAGTGTGTGCTTCTATACTCAAGCCAGAGTGTTTGCTTCTATCCTCAAGCCAAAGTGTGTGCTTCTATACTCAAGCTAGAGTGTTTGCTTCTATACTCAAGCCAGAGTGTGTGCTTCTATACTCAAGCCAGAGTCGCTAACCATTCATGGTCGGCTAAAAATATATTTCCTTTTCATTCGTTTCACCATAAATCAATTTCGGTAAATCCACACCCACATTAGTATAAACACACCCATATATGTTTATACTAAATACGTGATTCCCACTCGATCATCGCATAACCCGAAAGTACCACATACTGTCTTTTCCGTAAATCTACGCCTACTTTAATATAAACACACCCATGTATGTTTATATTAAATGCGTACTTTACATATCACTCATTGCATAATCAGAAAACACACATTTTCGATTCCAATGCACAATTAAAGACTTATCCTTACCTTGGTGAGAGTTGGTTTTGGTCTTTGGCAACTTCTCAAGTTCTACCAACACCACCTCCAACTTTAGGATCTTTCCTCATCCCACCACATAACACAATGTTAGTCATTTATTCCAAATATCACATAAACAACTTATATTGCATCATTCAATCATACAAAATATTCATCATAAATATTTAACCATCTAAAACATGCATAACATCTCATATTCTCATATTTAGAGGTAAACTCATCTTCTACCTCTAGCATTTCACTCATTCTCTCCTTTTACCACATTTTCACTTTTAGGGTTTTTGGGGTTTTCATGAATCAACCCACAACCCTTTCCATTCTTGAGTTACTATCTCTAAACCAAGAGTTTACAAGGTAATAATGACATAAAATGGACCATTACTCAAAAGGATGAGTTCCATGGTTTTCTTCACTTTTGAGAAGAGATCCAACATACCCCAAAGTGAGTTTAAGAGAGAAAAAGAGAGTTAGAATCTAGAGTTTTACCTCTTCTCAAGCTCTTAGATGAATATTCAAGCTTCTTGCCCTTGAAAAACTCTCTTCTCTCACTCTTTTCCTTTTCTAAAACCCTAGATTGTGTTTAGGGGTTTCTCATTAAATAGGCAAGAATCTGACAGTGATAAGTGTAATCGATTACCATATGGTGTAATCGATTACATTAGTTAAAAATTTAAAATACAAACTCAACGACTTGATGTAATCGATTACCAAACATGTTGTAATCGATTACAATGTGAAAAATGCACATATCTGATGCTTTTAATATGTTGTAATCGATTACGAGTATAGTGTAATCGATTACATCATGTAAAATATACAGGTCTGATTAGTTTATCAGCATGTAATCGATTACCAGGAATGTGGGAGACTTGAAGCAAATGTGGGAGACAGGTATAGATGTATATGATGCGTATAGGAAAGAAAGGTTCAACTTGAGGGCTTTGTTGGTCGGCACAATTAGTGATTTCCCTGCATATGGTAATCTTTTAGGATATACTACAAAAGGGAATCTTACATGTCTTGTATGTGAAGACAATACTCATTCAACGAGGTTGCCACACTATAAGAAGAATGTCTACCTTGTTCACCGTAGATTTTTTGCATGCAGATCATCAATATCGCCGATGTAGAAAAGCATTCGATGGGAATAATGAATAATACAACAATTATACTGGTCATGCAATTATATCGGTCAAAACCGGTCATACCGACCAATTTTCAATTGAACCTTACCCGTCATACTGGTCGACTTCTATTTAAAATTATTTTTTTAATAAAAATAAAAATAATTATTGTTTTTATATTGATTTTTCAACATTAATGTTAATATATTATATATGTATATCTAACTTCACCGGTATGCGGTTTAATTAGTGAACCATCGGTTAAACCTCTATACCAATATACCAGTATCCCAACCGATTTAATGACTGATACAATATTAATAACATTGCCTCAAAGTGGTAGGTTGAAATTTAGTTCATTTTAGAACTATTCACATATGACCCCCACAATATAGGTGATTACTATGATGCTCTTAAGCCGAAATCATCATGAGAGATTTTATAGTCATGTTACAAAGCAATTGATAAGTATAGAATTCACACATTTTCATATCATTTAGCACTTTTAAATTCTAATTAATTACATTTGTAGTTAATTGATTTAATTTGAGTATAATTTGTTTATGCATGCAATTACCAATGTGTCACACTTAGTAATTTAATTTTAAGTACATTTTGGAAGGAAAAACAAATATTCAAACCAGAGCAGTCTGAGCAAAATTGAGATGGTGCATTTTCATCGTTGGATCGAGACGAGTTTTGGACATGAAGTTCTTAACACATTAAATTGCAATATGAATACAATTGGCAATTTCGGCAAAACTTATGGGGACCGCCCACACTTATTCAGCAGGAAGGGCATAAAAAATATATTCATCCACTCTAAAATGTCCGCCCAACATGCCCTACTCGCCCACATGCATTTCAAGCGGGCAAAACGGGCGGCCCACAGACATTATTAGATAAAGAATTGAACATCAAATATACAAATGTATAAGTATTTTAAAAAATGTGAGAAGGTGTATTCCATTTGTTATATATGCATTTGTATTTTGTATATTATATATATGCATATGCGCTATTCTCTTTGTATTTTGTATGTAAATTATGTACTATACATATTTTGTACTATATATATGCATTTATATTTGGGGAGAGATTCACTTACTCCAAGAGTTAGTGGAAAAGATCTACTCCATATCATGATCATTCATTCTTGGGAAATCTATTGGTTTGAATTGGTGAGTACATCTACATCATTAGATTTTCAAAGATTGGATGATTAAGATGAGGAATATCCCCTCCTTTATATTTTGTATGTATTGTTCCATTTGTATGATTGTTTACGATGATAAACACATTTGTACATTTGTATGAAAATTATATATTGTTTATTTTATATGAAGTGTATATAAGTTTATATATATATTTTTAATTTTGTTTAGGGAGGCCCAAAAGCTCGTCTTACCCATGTTTAGAGCCGGCAAAACATAATATTTTATGCCCAATTTAAAAATGAGTGTACTCTTGTCCGCCCTAATTTAGGCGGGCATTGCATGAGCATGGTAGACAGGGAAAATGTTGACTTTTATAGAGTTGCTCTCTAAACGAGCTATTAGAGTGGATCATGTATGCACTGAGAATAACTTAAAAGATCATTTGACAAAAAGATTAACTAGAGTGGAAGTCCATAATACTTCTAAAAGTATGGGACTATTGCCCTTAGAACGAAGATCACTCATGATGGTAACCCAACCTAACTGACTAGAGATCCCAAGAAATAGGTTCAGTGGGTAATAACAAGTTGTGAAGTAATATGAGAATGAACATGCAATAAAATTATGAGAAGCATGACTCATGTAGTAGATGTAAGGATGAGTTAAACTTTTAATGAGATCTATACTCTAATTGGAGTGGAGTACCTAGACTACATGAGTATTCTTGATAGACTTACCTATGTGAATGTGGAAGTGGGGGCCGCTTCCTATGAAATTTAGGGGCATGAATTTCTATAGCGTTCATTATATTGGGATAGACGTGCATGACCTTTAATGCATGGACTTTACTGAATACATTTTTGAAAATGTTGTGTGTTGTTTGATGTCGAAGATAGATTTCAAGACTAAGAGTCACTATAGTAAAATATGGGTCTTATTTACTATGTAAAAGTTCAAGTCGATTGACACTTTTGTTAACGCACAATCTTATTCAGACCATAGAAATTCTCGGAAATCATTTTTTAATTTCAAGTGGAGATTGTTGGAAATTGCATGGTTTTAATGCATATTGATGAGGCCATTAATGGAGACTTTTGGGGTGAGAAATTGAGAAACTCTGAAGTCCCACATTGGTTGGAGGAAGGAGTTTGAAAGGCTTTATAAGCCTTAGGTTCCTCCTTTGAGGTGTGCCCTAGGAGGTACAATGGGTTTTTGTGGGTGAGTGAGGACTCACAAATAAAACCCTTGAACACACGTGCGTATGCCCACCACTGCTTCCTTTGTCGCTGCGTCCGACCAGCTTGGTTCGGACTCGGACTCAGGCTTGGGCCTAACATTCTTTTTAAATAAAATTATTTTCTTTTTTATTTTTATTTTTATTTTGGACATGTAGCTGATCAAGACAATGCACGTGTGACATGTGAGTGACTAAGTTAGCACATAGTTGGATGAGTTATGGGAGTGGGGGAGATAAACTCGATCAAGGGAGGAAAATCCAATCAATAGGAAGAAGATCCGAGTGGGACTCCTTCATGACCGTAGGATGATATGATCGTTTGGGACACATCTCCCATCTGGGTCATCGAATGAAGGTGTCATTGGAGGCCTCAAGCTATAAATAGAGACATCCTCCCTTCATTATTCCTTATCCCAAGTTGAGTACTCTCTTACTCGACTTCTTCTTTCTCCCTCAAAATCTTTGTCGATACATTTTCGACCTATTTCTTTCTTTCTTCAATGGCACTAAAATTGGCACAAACAACCAAATTGTGGGAATTTTGAGAACTAACACTGATACTCATATTTTGAGAAATAGAATTGGCACAGGTTTTCATACTATGAGTATTTCGAGAATTGACACTGGTAGCCATATTGTGGGTGTATTCGAGACCGATTCTTATAATGCGGTAAGAACTCGAAAATAGAAAATTTGACTACTTTATCTTGGGGATGACATGGTTGATAGTTTGCTTGCATATTTTGGGCAGTACCACGAAACATCTTAAAGAGAGCGACCTGCTCATAACTTAACCAATAATTATTATTTCGTCTTACTTAGAAATTGTTGCAACTTACATAAACAAAAGAAAATCTAATTGATTGAGAGAATAAGTGTTCTAACTAAGTCTTGAATCTTATTACGGAACCCACCAATTACAAGAATGGATGGAAGAGGCAAATACAAATGACCGTTAATACAATTCAATTTGTCCTCTAACTAACTTTCACATATAGCAAACTAACTAAATAGATAAAAACAACATTCTAATAAATAAAGCAAACATATTGCATCATTTTTCATCATGGTGGTCCATATGCACTTCATTACCAAGAGGTACATTGCAACTATTTTTGGGCGTTTAGTCTAAACAATGAAGATTTCACACAATGTATTCACATACGAAGATGAAGACATATAGGCATACCAAAGTTCCATTTCCTATAACTAGATAACATTTACTTCTAAAATAATATATTCTAACTAAAAATAGCAATAGTATTTTTTGGTACAAAAAATTGTTATGTGCAATCATATAAAAATGACCAGACATGTGAAATCATGATATTACATCCTTCCGTATTTAATATGTTTCATTGCAAAAAACATTTGCAGTAAAATATGTAATGACTGTCTTGATTTACCCTACTTTTGTTGTATTTTTTTCTTAATATATCATTTATTTTTATGCTGTTATTACTTTTTTCAACTACTCACATAAATCAATAAAGCAAATATCAACCACAAAAAATCTTCATAATGGATAATAGGAAAGAATGTATCAGTAAAGGAACATATACATTTATTCTATTGAACTCTATCCATGTATCAGACATTGATGTAATTATATAAAGTTTCATTTGGATCTTCAGATATCGTATTATGTCAAAACTCTATGTGTATCGCTAGGAGATTGTAAGTGATGTAAATAACCTTTTTATGGCTCAAAGAAATGAATAGGGATCACATACTCCATTCCTGTTCCAATTTCCTGTACTCGTCCAATGAAAAAGTGACAATTCATCAAAAAGAAAAATACTAAAATTGCAAAGTACTATTTCTATATTATTTTGAGAAAGCTGATTGACTTAGTATATGGAGACATATTCATTTTGGGACAGCTGATCCCCACTACAAAAGAAATGAACTTACCATTCAAAAAACTAGACATAGTTAACTAATAGTAACTCTCTCAGTGGAAAATTGGGTCATGATGCACAGTTGCACACTTTAGACAAGAGCATCCCACCAAAATTAAGGTCAAACAATGTCCTAAGGTGGTGGTCTAATTGGTTCGCACGTCGTAAAAGTCGAATATGTTAGGTGAATTATTAGAAAAAATAATTTTCTTATAGCCAACCTATGACTAAAACGTGCTGACTTGTCAAACACCTTTTAAGATATTTAATCATATTAAAGCCATTTTTCCTTCAATTTTTGTCCCTATAAATTGGACAGTGTTTAGGGTATTTTATCTCATTCAAGAAAACTTTACCAAAGAAAATTAAGAAAGATACCAAATACAGAAATGGCTGCAAATAATAATCAGGAACAACAGAACCAACTGGTTGGCCACAAAGAACTAGCTCATAAGAGTCTCCTTGAGAGTGATGCACTCTACCAGGTCCATTCAACTTTACTTTGAATTTTATCACAACTCAAAACAATTGTTTTTTTTAGAATTTTCTCTAACATATGCTTATACACATGTACTGATGCAGTATATATTAGAAACTAGTGTGTTTCCAAGAGAGCATGAAAGCTTGAAAGAACTCCGCCAGATGACAGAAAAGCACCCTTGGTACCATTTTCTTAGGCAATATTAAAGTTGTTGCTTAATGACTATAAAGTTACAAGTTTAAACAATTTTCTCATTGTCGTTTAAAGCTGCTTACATATACACCCACAAACCTCATTAAGTGGAACCTCGAGCATTAGATCCCATTTTACACATATAGTAATCTAAAGAAATGTACCAAAATACATAGGAGCCATTTTTTATTATACATAAAAGTTGTACATAAATACATTCAATTATGATTTATGACAAAGAGATTCCCTATTTAATTCAAAAATTTAATAAGTAATATTTTTTTATAGCTTCAAATAACACCTAGAAACATTCTGTGCCAATTTATAGGAATGGTTCATTAATTTACACAATTTTGTAAAACAGGAACCTTATGGCCACACCAGCTGATGAAGGACAATTTCTAATGATGTTACTTAAGCTCATCAATGCCAAGAACACAATAGAAATTGGTGTCTTCACTGGTTACTCTCTGCTTTCTACTGCTCTAGCTCTTCCAACTGATGGAAAGGTTCTTATTTCACTGCAAATTTAAATCAAAATGATTTCTTTATAGATTAATGTATAATAACTCATAAAGTTAATTTAATTAATTAGATCTTGGCTTTGGATGTGAACCGAGAATATTATGATCTGGGTTTGCCTATAATTCAAAAAGCTGGAGTGGAACACAAAATTGACTTCAAAGAAGGACCTGCTCTTCCTCTTCTAGATGAATTGGTTAAACATGTACGTGCATTATATATATCATAATCCTAATTGTTTTACATGCTTTACTAATAAGGAGAACAAAAAAATAATTATATAGTACTCACTTCAATTATATTTGCTATCTTTTCATATTTTTCTTATTAAGTTTTAGTTAAATTTATTGAATTTATATGCTATTTAATAATTTCTTAAACTAGGAATAACCTTAAAAATCAAAAGTTATTAAACATATTACTATTTTCGTCTTTATAGTTTTATACGTAGTTTAAAAAATTTAATCGAAATTTAAGTTTTTTTTGTTATAAGGAAATTTGTTAAAGAAACACAAGGGTGTTTAGTTCCAACCATAAATTCCAAACTTTATTATTTCTTTTCTATAGATTATGGTGATAACATTAGTTAAAATTATAAATACTCAAAAAACACTCACAACAGAAAGACAAACTTTGATCCAAATTTGCATCTTTTAATTTTTTACATAGGTCTTCATATTTGAAATAAGTACTATTGGATCAGCATTAATCATTAAATTTCATATATAATTATCTAAGTAAAGGATCTATTAGAAGATGATTAGAACTATATAAACTTCTTTAACTTTTATAAATTATAAAGACCTATTAATTTTTTAATAAAACTATAAAATTATTTAACTTTTATATACACTATTGTCATATTCAGCCTCTCCATTCTCTCATTTTTATGAAAATGTAATTTTATTTTTATATTATAAGAATTAATGTAGGTTGATAAGACATTCACATGCTCTGCTTAAAAAACTTATTCCACATCTTATTCATAAATTCTAGAAAAATCTAATGATTTGAATTAGTGAGTAGATCTAAACTATGATGAGAGATCCATTGACACAAAGAGTAAGTTTTTTAAACTTACTCCACATCTTAATCATTCAAACAATTGGATTTCCCTAGAATTGAGGACTAAGATGTGAAGTAAATTTAAAAAACTTACTTTTTGAGTAAGTAGATCTTACCCCTAAACTATTAGATTTTCCTAAAATTGATGACTAATATATAGTAGAGTAGAAGAATCCATGTATCTTTCCGATTCATTGAAACTTAGAATTTTGCAGGAAAAGAATAAAGGAGCATATGATTTTGTGTTTGTGGATGCTGACAAGGACAATTACTTAAACTACCACAAGAGAGTGATAGAACTTGTGAAGGTTGGGGGATTAATCGGCTACGACAACACCCTATGGGGTGGATCTGTGGTGGCCCCACCTGATGCACCTTTAAAGGATTATGTAAAGCATTTTCGCGGTCATGTTTTGGAACTCAACAAATATCTTGCTAATGACTCTCGAATTGAAATTTGCCAGCTCCCCGTTGGTGATGGCATTACCCTGTGCCGCCGCATCATCTGATTATTACTCCTTCACGTTTCCATTTACTTTTGCTTTTTCTTTTAAGCGGCGTTTCAATTTTCATTCACATTGTGTATTTCGAATTGAATAAAAGTCAATTGATCTCATGTATGATTTTTTTTTACTTTTTCTCTTGTAACTTATGCATATTAAATTTTTAGTGTTTTTTTTTATATGCAACTCACTATTTATTGTCTTTCATTTTTTATATCTGTTGTTGCCAAAGCTCTAGAGTGTGTGTTTTTGTATTCATCTCTCACAATTCACAAACATGCAATCTCTTTTCATACCACACCATCACTTAAGAATGAAGAAGAGTGAGAGAAGGAGGATGGTGAAGAGGAATATACATAAGAGTGACATAATCGTTATTTTTAGACTAATGTACCTTTTTTCCCCTCAATTGGATCTCTTCTAAAATGTTATATTTTACTTTGGTTGATGAATTTAATTAATATTGGTCATTGGAGTTGAATAGTTTTATTGATGAAAATGTAAACATTTTATAAAATTGTACTTCAATTAGTAATACGGGTAACATGAGTGTTCTTAACAATGCGAATGTACGGACAACATGTGTGTTTCAACTATGTGAATGTTATGTAACATGTATCTTCTTAGCAATGCGAATATACGAGTAATATATGTGTTTTTAACCATTAAAATGTATGAGTCACGTGTTTGTTCTTAACAATATGAACGTACATGTTATATGTGTATTTTTAACCATGCAAATGTATGAGTAACATGTGTGTTCTTAACCATATGAATGCATATGTAATATATGTTATTAATCATGCGGTAAAAATATCACCCGTGCATATTTACGGGTAACTTGCTAGTTTGATTTTAAAAAGAATGTGACATCCACACTTTTTTTAATACTTTGTCCACATTTTATTTTAGAATTATAATGATATCCCCTGATAGTGAAATTATACAAAACATCAATTCCTTTTTAATACATACAACAACCTCCTAATTTTTATACATGCATTACACTAACTAACCATGCATGAGAAATAAGTGTGATTTTCTAAATAAAAAAATGATGAGTGTAATTAAGTTAAAGATAATATGATATATTATGGAGATAAATCCAAATAATATATGAATCAATACATTTTCATTATTTTTTATTTATTACAAAAATGCATTGATAATTCTAAAGATATATAATTTAAATAACTCTTACACTATATTATAACGAACAAAAAATAATGAAAATGTATTTCCTTGTATACTATTGGACTTGTTTCTACAATATACCATGTTTTTTAACTTAATTATATTTATTACTTTCTTTTGTTCAAAAAATTACATTTGTTTCTCATGTAGAGGTGGTTAGTGTAATGTATGTTTATAAATTAGGGGTTTTTGTAGGTGTAAAAAATAGATGGGTGATTTGTGTAATTTCACTAAAACTCAGGGGGTGTTAGTGTAATTTACTCTTTATTTTATTATTAGCTACAACTAGAGCTGTCAAAATGGGCGGGGTCGTGCGAGCAGACCCACCACAACCCGAAATTTGTAGGGCTTGTGTATTATATTTGATATTTTTTAGTGAAACTAAGTTTTTTAGCCCGGACCGTCCGGGCTATATTAAACCAGGCGAGTTCGGGCTACCCATTTTTCCTTATTTGAAAACCTTTTTTGGGACCTTTAGCTTGGTAATAAGCTTAAGATGAAAATTATTTTACAAAATAACTTATAATAAAAAATAGATAATAGATGATAAATATTGTGTTATGAATTTTGAATAAAAATATAGTAATGTCTATAACATAAACATTTATAAATTACAATAATGTTATTAAGTTAAGCATTATATTATTTTTCCTATTTTGTTTAATATCTTTTTAAGCACATTAGCAAAATAATGTATCAAATTAAATGAGAACATTAAACCATATAGATTCCATTTTTATTTTCTTAATTGTATATTTAATTAGATTTAATTTCTACAACACAAACATAATAAAGAAAATAACTTTTACAACGAACTGAAAGACAACTTAATTGTTTACCATAGAGAACTCCACACAACCAAATTTAACATAACAGTTCACAATGTAAGTGTTGGTAAAGAGCATACAAAAGATATTCATACATAAAGTAAAGAAATATTATGAAGGTGGTTATACTTCGACAGGTTGAATTCATTCTGAATTTGAGTCTATACTACCATTACTATAAATCAAAGTGATATTATTTTTTTACTCTATCCATTTATTATATTGAAATGAAGTTACAAATTATATTGTGTTAGAGATTGAGAGTCTAATAGAAATAAGATATTTAATAAATGAGTTATGTTATAAATCATATACGTAGACTTGACATCATGTCTTAACTCAAACATAGAACATTATATATATAAGTTTGGTTGTATTGGTATAACAATTGTGTTAAAAAATCTATGCATTAATATAAGATGATATATATATTAAATATGTTAAAATTTAAATAATTTTTTTAATATTATGCGAGCCGACCCGCTACAACCCGCAACCCGCTTAGGTCGGGTTTGGGCTAAATTTTGAGATGCATAAATTGTATCTGAGCTTTTTAGTCCGGTCCGGTTTAGCCCGAACTTGTCCGGGTAACCCATTTTGACACCTCTAACTGCAACTAACTTGCTCACCACAAGTTAGTTCACTTTGATGCGAACTGGTTTATTGACCAATGGATTGTATTGCGTTTAATGTGAGACATTGAATTGGTAACCGAGAACTTGCTATGAGTAGAAATCGGTTTGGGCTGGGCCGATGTTAAGTCGGTATGGGTCGTGGTGACTTCTTTATAGAAGTCGTTTTGAACCAATGTAACATCTTCCCATTGAGAAGTCGATATGAGTCCAACCAACTTTTATGAATGTTGAAGTTGGGTTGGCTCAAACCGACTTCTTATTGTATTTTTGTGATGTTTGATTGACCCAAACCGACTTTAGGGTAATGGGATTAAGTATTTAAATGGTTAGTGATGCATTTATTGTTGTTGATAGGGGATAGCTACTGGATTTTTACAAGACCGGTGGTACAAGTGCAACATAGTGATGCATATTTGTAGCAATTGGATTTTGTTTGTGTATAATGACCAGTGGTACAAGTGCAGCATAGTGATGCATATTTGTAGCAATTGGATTTTGTTTGTGTATAATGTTAGTTAATATTATTGATTCAATGTGTAATTATTTGATTTATTATAATTTATAATTATACAATATTCTTGTAAACTCGTTTAAATTAATACATGGTTCATTAGAGTTTATCATTTATTGTTTATATAATTTTTACCTATTTCATTACAACAAACTGTTCTTTAATTCTCACTCTTTCACCCCCAGCTAATCCCCCACCCTCCATAAATACACTGCCCCCCTCTCCCAACTAACATTTTTCTCTCATTGATGATATACACAACACACTACACACTATTGAAGGAGCATTGATTCTAATGGTGGAAACCTTAGAGAAGAAAACAATAGTGTAAAATTATCTTCTTAATGTTATTGTTATAATGTATTTATTCTCGTAATATATACTAAAAAAAATCTTAAAATTTGCACTAAATTAACTAATTACTCTTTTTATTTAAATAATGTTATTTGTGGAAGTAAACTTATTACATCATTTCGTTTTGTTTCTGTTTATTATATCATTAGTGAAGTTTATTGGTTTACATCATTTATTGTATTTTGCACGTATGGTAGGTGGATTCATTTATTGTATTGTGCATGTATGGTAGGTAGTGGATTCATTTATTGTATTTTGCATGTATGGTAGGTAGTGGATTCAATTATTGTATTTTGCATGTATGGTAGGTAGTGGATTCATTTATTGTATCTTGATGTATGAAATTTTTATTGTATCGTATGTAGCTGGATTCATTTTTTAAGTAAAAACTTTGATAGTGAGATTCAAACCCTCTCCACTACACTTAACAGATGTGTATTAACCAAATGAGCTGGATTAATTTTCTATTTGTTAACCCCTGTTTCTAGTATAAATAAACATGTCATGCATTGATTAAACTGGTTAAGTAAAAACGTGGATAGTGTAATATTGACCATATATAAACTGATTAAACAAGTCCAAATCTGTTTAATACAGCTTTTGATTCAACGTGTGGAAATTTTGGAGCAAGAGTTTGAAAAAATTAAGAAAGAAGTGTTAGACCTTACAACGGCAAATCTCCAAATTACAAAAATGAATTTAACACCTCCTCATAATATTATTACTATCTCCAATGATGATAATATGGAATACAAGATTACTAGTAATTCAAAAAGTCCATATCAAAGAAGGAGTGAAAATATAATATTTATTTAAAATAATTATAACAAAGTAATAGTTAATAATTATTTAATCATTAATTATTTATTCATGAATGGTAAATTTGTTATCGATGAGGGAAATGAATTACCGTAGATTGGGAAAAGATTATTTAATACAACATCCTTAGCAGAAAAACCAATTAAAAAGGGTAGGAGTTCAACTTCTATTTCTCTCACTGTGAAAATATATTGTAAAAAAATTATGACTTAAGCATGTAAACCAAGAGATCATACTATCCCGAAGGTATGAAGTCATTTTCATTCATCAATAAAATTTGTGGAGGGATCCACTTACTCTTGGAGTAAGTGGAAAATGACTTACTCCACATCTTAACCATCCAATCTTGGAAAATCTAATGGTTCCAATGGTTTGAATTAGTAAGTACATCTAAACCATTGGATTTTCCAATATTGGATGGTTAAGATGTGGAGTAAGTCATTTTCCACTTACTCTTGGAGTAAGTGGGTCCCTCCCCATAAAATTTATCTAAACTTTTATTAAATTTGTGATTTTTATCATTTTTGTCATAGGAAGTGAAATCTTGTTTTAGGCCTTCTCCAACTATAGATCTCACGGGAGGAATCTCGTCTATATGCTTATATTTTCAACGACCAATTAGACCTGAAGTATGAAATTATTTAATTTTTTTTTAATTTTATGTTTAATGTTTTCAACTTACATGTTTTTTGTTGTTATTATTGCACTAGCGCTGACTTATTTATGATTGGGGAAGAAACTGATACTCGCCGTGAATTCATATCTCTTGCTACCGGAAGAGATATTGATGACAAAGTAAATTTCAAACTTTTAAAAATAATTTACAAGTTATCAACTTATAAATAGGCCTGAACCCGAAATCCAAAACCCGAACCCAAACTCGAATTAAGCGGGGTTGGAACTAATGATACCATCCCCGAACCCGTCGGGTTTCGGGTAACCCGAGCCCGAAAAACCCCCGAAAAACATATATTTTTAGATATATAACTTATATATATATTAATAGCTTATATATATATATATATATATATATATATATATATATATATATATATATATATGGCTTATCTATATTTCTATACTATTAATAAAGCCAAAACTTAAAATAACTATCCATCATGGTGTAATTATTGATTTCCTATTTTGGCCATACTATATTCTAATTTCTACCAAAAAATATATAACACAATACAAATTATAATATATTCAACTGCAATTATAATATATATAACACAATTCATTTATTTCATATAAAACACACGTTACAAACGATAGGAAAGCGGGTTGACGGGCACGGCAGTGCTTGTCAACACGCTAGTATATATATATGTGAAATTTATTTATATATATATATATATATATATATATATATATATAGCTTTTATATATGTATTTATGTGTAATTTTATAATTTAACATATATTAATCGGGTTCGGGGCGGGTTCGGGTAGGGTATTAACAATACCAAACCCGAACTTGGAATTTGAACTCGGGTAAAACCCGAACCTAATCAAATCGGGTTTTCCCCGTTAAATTCGGGTTGGGTTCGGGCGGGTACCCGCGGGTTCGGTTTTCATTGTCATCCCTACTTATAAACTTATAAATTTACTACTTAACAAATTTTCATCCTCCTAGCCAAATTATGAACACATATAGAAAAACATGGTGATTCTCCAATCACAACTTGGTACTTACCCCGTCATTTTCGGTAAGTAAAATTGAATAAATAATAAAAATGTATAATTTTGAACACTATATTGATTAAAACTTATGTTTAGGTTGAAGTCCTTCTTGGAAAATATGAACAAGACATCATTACAAGTTATATGAATTTGTGGATGCCACCCTCTTCTAACCTAAAATATGTAATAATTTAATCATATTTATTTTATGTTTTCATTTCATTAAGATATATGTGCTTATCATTAAAAGCTATAATTTCTAATTTTTTATATTTTAAAAGATCTATGTACCGATCGTTGAAGACAATGACCACTGATATTTAATGATAGTTGACATTGATGACAATGACATTTACAAACTTGACACCTGAGTAGGAATGGCAACGGGGCGGGTCGGGGTCGGTTTTGTGCTTACCCAACCCCGAACCCGATCCCGAATTAAGCGGGGTTGGAAATAATGATACCAAACCCGAACCCGTCGGGTTTTGGGTAACCCGAACCCGAAAAAACCCCGAAAAAACATATATTTATATATATATAACTTATACATATATATTAAATATATATATATATATATAGCTTTTATATATATACATGTGACATATATAGCTTATATATATGAGTGTGAAATTTATATATGTATAGCTTTTATATATGTATTTATAGTTTAACATATATTAATCGGGTTCGGGGCGGGTTCGGGGTAGGGTATTAACATAACAAACCCGAACTCGAACCTGAAATTTGTACTCGGGTAAAACCCGAACCCAATCACATCGGGTTTTCTCCGTTAATTTCGGGTTGAGTTCGGGTGGGTACCCGCGAGTTCGGTTTTCGTTGCCATCGCTACACCTGAGACATAAAATATTATAGACAAATACGTCATTCGAATATCACAAAGCTGGTTTGAAATATTTTACATTATTTTATCATTTAATAATTTTTTTGGTACTTTGTAAATATTATTTACCATTTATTCACATTTTAGGCCTCCATCTTGGGTAAAGTTCTTGACCAACCACATTATGATACACAATGACATATTTCCCAAAGAAATTGTCAACTTGGGAAATTAAAAATGGAGAAGGTCAGCCTAATCTATCGAATAAGTATGGATTTTTAGAAATATTTCATTTTTATCGTTTAACCTATAGAATAGGTATATGAGAATTTTAAAATTATCCTAGTCGGAATTCTGCAATATGGGTTATGTAATGGCTGGAGATGGAATATTCAATCATGTCTACTGTCATTGGGGAGGTAAAACTAATTGAATAATTATAATTTAATTTTATTACTTAACGTTGAATCTAATGATTTTTTTTGTAGTTACATGATAAAACTGTAAGAATGAAGACTACTCTAAAACTAGTTATGCACGATATGAACAAAATGAAGAAGGAATTGAAGACCAAAGCCACATTGATGTGGTCCAAATTACCCTTCATTTGAAGACAATATACATTATTTTTGCTTTTTGGGGAAACATATTATGTAATTAACTTGTTCAAAATGATGGGACATTTTTATGAATGACTTGTATGACGTGTGCAACATTTTGGGACATTTTTTTGCTTTTTGGGGAAACAGGTTATGTAATCATTGACTTGTAATATTTTTTTGTAAAGTCATTCATAATTTTAAATATTTTGATAAACATGTTATGTTTTTGTGGTATCACTATGTTGTTAACTTATTCTAATAAGTATAAAATTATAAACGACAATGAATTTCAAAAAGTAGCATAGTTGATTCGTTATCACAAATTATCAATATTCCTCGAAATCATTTTCAAAATTATGACTACAACTATCAACAACATTTAGACAACTTGCCCTATCGTGCCCAATTTCTCAACATATACCACATTGATTACCTCGTTTGGCTCTTGAGCTCATCCCAGGTACTAGCCTTTTAGCACACACTTGAATTGGGTCTCTTACTTGCTCTTTGTAACATCTCAGTCCTGACATGGACCTCTCCCTCTCCTGGGCCCAAGAATACATTGAACGTGTTATCCAACAACTTAAATACTCACTGCAATATTTTATTCCCCACAAAGTGGAGCCTCCCGTGACTCGAACCCGTGACCTCAGGGACAAATAGTCACTATTACCATGAGTCGCTACCATTAAGCTATGAGGGCAGCATACTTTGTGATATTTCTTGATTTATCTTGAGTATGCTCCCCTATTTTGTATGTTCCCCTTTCATTTAGAGTTATGTGCCTGAAAGATTTTTCTACCCCTTTTGACTTTATTAAAAAGAAGAAAAGCCAAGAGTCCAGCACAATATACATATATATAGCATACAATATGTTCATAGCATTCATGAAGTGAATCATAAAATTAACTTTGCATAATAAAGCAGTAAATGATGTTCATACATATTTAAACGATGCAGAAAAAACAGAAATTGTTCACAACCAAGCAACAATACAAACATAAATCCTTGACAAAAGATAATCTAAGACTCAGGCTCGGAGTTGTCTTCATCCATGTCCAAGCTACTCAGCTTAGAAGAGAGACGATGAAGGTCATATTGGATTTGTTGATTTTGAGCATCAAAAGCATCCATACGGTTAGTGATGTAGCCTCGAAGTGAAAACAACTCATCCATTATCATTTAATTAGAAGGCATGGCAGCAAATGAGGAAGATTGAGCATGAAACTCAGAAGGTTTAGGATTGGTAGGTTATGGTTGATCAGCAGTAGTAGGAGCAGTCGGTCTATCAGTTCTATGTTTATAGGTGCTGCAGTCAATAGGATCTATGGAGAAACCCATTTTGTGGACAACTTCCACATCAATCTTGCTTTCGAGAAGATTAAGAGCGACCTTGGTTTCACCATTAGTAGAAACACCGAAATGCTCGAGAATTTTGGTTATGAAGATTGCATAGGGCAAAGGACTTTGAGACCCTCTAACATTCCACATTTGTCGCATTATCATCAGAGTCCAATTGATTTTGATGTTAAACTTCATAGCATACATCAATTGGAATTCTATGTCATTAATTTGAGAATGGTTTGAAAATTTTGGTAAAATGACATATCTCAGAATGTAACGCCTAATTCAATAACACGGAAAAATTTCAATCCTTTTCTAACATATATTGTTCTTAGTAGATATAATCCATTAAAATCCAATTCAACCAAATCCACTCCAATAGTATAGATAAATAGGTAAAACAGTACAGTAATTCCACAATACTAGTTTCTACACTTATTAGTCCATTAAACTAACATTAAGACGTAGATGAAAACTCCCATAAATGGGTCCAATATCAACAATTAAAATTGTTTAGAATAACTAGAAAACACACACTAAATCCAATGCAAGCAAAATTACTCCAAGACTCTGAGGTCTCTTATTCCTTGGCTCCACCTACAATCCGATTATCACATATTGAGTAAACAAGACAATATAGAGAGAGTCAATCATTAAATTCATGCAATATATAACATAGTGGATTTAAATAGAATAATAACATTAGAAAGTTGCAAAAGAGAGTTTATGTAATCATTCCAGTACAAACACACTCATAATCTGTTAATAACTCATTACTCATAAGCCTCAATAAAACATCATTCATAACCATTAGTAAATCCATGGCGCAATCAACTCCATGCCATCAAAACCAAATCGAAAATCCATACCACGAGGGAAGGTCAAACCCTATACCACGAAGGCATGCCAAAATATCCATACCACGAAGGTAGGTCAAACTCCATACCACGAAGGCAGGTCAAAATATCCGTACCACGAAGGTAGATCAAAATATCCATACCACAAGGGCAGGTCAAATATCCATACCACGAAGGTAGGTCAAGATATCCATACCATAAAGGCAGGTCAAATATCCGTACCACGAAGGTAGGTCAAGATATTCATACCACAAGGGCAGGTCAAATATTCATACCATGAAGGTAGGTCAAGATATCCATCATAGTTAAACATACCATTCACATCAGTAAGACTAACGCGGTTAAATAGGAACTCATGAGATTTCCCGTTTAATCGTGTTAGCCAATTAAAATCCTCCAACTAGTGAGTGTCGTTGGAGTTTCCAATGTCACGATTCTAATACCACAAGGTTTAATGCTCCTCCCTCACCTGAGTATTTCGCTAAAGCTTTACACTAAGTGGCTCAGTTGCATCCTTCGCCGTTTCCTCCAACCTTAGGGTCTTTCAACCCAACAACAACAATCGCAACACATCATTTTGCATATCAAAACAATAATAGTACTAAACAATACTCACAATCCATAAGAAAAGCAAGTTTGCATCATCTATTCACTTTCAACAAAAGGGTTTCCCTAATATTTCAAATGACTCTACGGTTTTGAAGACAACTTCCCACACACCCATTTCGAAAACAACTCCTACACTATGAGTTTTACAAGGTTTTCCAAGACAAAATGAACCACAATGCCAAGAGAGGGTTTATGGGGTTTTATCCCCAATCATGGAGAAGAGACCCAATCCAAAAATCATGACTTTCAACCATAAGGGAGGCTAAGTTAAGTGATTTACCTCTTCTCCGATATTTTCTTTGACTCTAAGGGTGGACAATTCTCCTAACCGCTCCTCTTCCCTTGGTTTTCGAAAATAATAACCCAATTCTCACTTGGGACTTCTATTTTAGGTTTTAGGATTTCGGACTCTCACTCAAGCGAGAATAGGCTCGCTTGGGCGAGAACCCACGACTCTTTGCATCACTCAGGAACTGATGCTCTCGCTCAGGCGATGTTATCTCGCCGAGGCGAGATTCGTCTAGCCTCAACACCCTTTCTCTCGCTTAAGCGAGTCTCCTTTCGCTCGGGCGAGAATCCCAAAAAATGCCTGAGGGCTACTCTGAGTCCCTCGCTTGGGCGAGCTGATTCTCGCTCAAGCGAGAATCACCTAGTAGCTCTCAGACTTCCTGATATCCACAATACTCAAGAAATGAAATTTTTGGGATGTTACACATAAAATAATGGAGCAAACGATCTCCGAGTTTGAGATATCTAGCAGATAAGATATCTCTGTTCTTAACAGTCTCGCCAAAGCCCTATTGCTTACGCTGTTATATTTCCTCTTTAGAAACTCTACACAGAGAATAGTAGAATTCCTTTCAATTATAATTATCTCATTCACAAACAAGGCCGAAACCCATTGTGCTACCTTGATTGGATGCCACATAACAATGAACTAAAAGTTTTTGCATCCAAAATAATATCATTTCCTTTCACATAGGAAATAACTTAATTTTTCCGGAAGTTCATCTTGCAGTAAAATACTCGAACAAGTTCGGGATAAATATCATTCGATTCACAGCAAAAATAAAAAATGTTTTGTAGCCGTAACAGATAAGGAAAAAGAAAATCTTCAAACTCAAAATTTCCTACATTACCGAATTTAGGTGTGAAGATTGTGCGTCCATGGAAGTGCTCCTCGAAAACTTTCCATTGTTCATTGTTAGCAAGAAGTCTTGTCAAATTCAGAGGGTTAGACTACAAAGATGAAGTTCCTTACTTCGATTGAGACACATTAAAACGTTATTTCTTTGTTCTAGAAGAGGAAGCCAATGATTGAGTTTTTGAAGATTTTAGGTTTTTGGGTTTGGGATATTTGGGGGCTTTGATTGAAGTCGTGTAGAAGTGTTTAGAATCAACAATGTGATATGAATATACACAAAAATCACCCAAAACAGATCAAAAGTGAGGTTTTTAGAGAGTGAGAGAGGAGAGAACACGAGTTACTGAAGAATGAGGAAAAAGATAAGTTAAAACAGTGCAGAAATCCTTAAATACATGCACAGAGTAATCAATTACACTCTTTTTATTAATCGATTACACAGTTTGAAAATTTGAAAATTTTCAAACATCAATGTTGAGTAATCGATTACACATAGTCAATAATCGATTATTGAGTTTCACTGTCTCCCTACTAACATTGAAAAAGAGTTTTTGACCCAAAAATTGAAAATTTTAAACATAAATAAACACATTTAAGTACAAGTAGGCATTAGATTAATATAATGAAGCACACATATAATCATATAAATATGTTAAGATAGGTAAGCTTCATCAAGAATGCCTAATTCACGTCTAATTTTATAAAAAGGTTCTTTAGCCAATGGTTTAGTAAAAATGTCTGCTAATTGGTTATGAGTATCAATAAATTCTACTGTCACAACTTTCTTTTGGACATGGTCCCTAAGGAAGTGATGCCTTATATCAATGTGTTTGGTTCTAGGATGCATAATATGATTCTTTGTGAGATTTATAGCATTAGTATTGTCATATTTCAAAGGAGTGCAACCTAAGTCTAAGCCATAATCTCGTAATTGTTGTTTAAGCCATAATACTTGGGCATAACAACTACCTGCTACTATATATTCAGCTTCAACAGTGCTTAGGGCAACACATGCTTGTTTCTTGCAAGACCAAGAAACTAGAGCATTTCCTAAAATATGACAAGTACCACTTGTACTTCTCCTCTCAGATTTGCATCCAGCAAAATCTGAATCTAAAAAACCAACCAAATCACATATACTTCCTTTTGGATACCACAATCCAATGTTAGTTGTGCCTTTAAGATATTTCATGATTCTCTTAACAACAACTAAGTGTGACTCTTTAGGTTTAGATTGATAGCGTGCACACAGACATTCACTAAACATGATATCAGGTCTACTGACAGTTAAATATAAAAGAGATTCGATCATACCTCGATACTTTGATATTTCAATGCATTTTCCAGCTTCATCCATATCGATGTAAGTACTAGATCCCATAGGAGTAGCTAATGGCTTGTAGTCATCCATATCAAATCTTTTCAACAAATCTCTGCAATACGTGGATTGACTTACAAAAATGCCATTGTCAAATTGTTTGATTTGTAGTCCAAGGAAGTAATTCAACTTCCCCATCATGGACATTTCAAACTCTCATTGCATCATTTTCCCAAACTCACTACACAAATTCTCATTAGTAGAACCAAAAATAATATCATCAACATAAATTTGAACTAAAAGAGTATGATGATTTATTTTCTTTATAAAAAGTGTAGTGTCAACCTTTTCCTTTGGTAAATCATTTTCTATTAGAAAATTTGTTAGACGGTCATACCAGGAACGTGGAGCTTGCTTTAAGCCATAGAGAGCTTTCTTCAATTTGTAAACATGAGAATGATGTTTGTAATCTTCAAAACCAGGAGGTTGTTCTACAAACACTTCTTCTTGAATATATCCATTGAGAAAAGCGCTCTTTACGTCCATTTGATATAGCTGGAAATTCAAAGAACATGCATATGCAAGTAATAGCCTAATAACTTCAATTCTAGCAACCAAAGCGAAGGTTTCATGAAAATATATACCTTCTTCCTGGTTGTATCCTTGGGCTACTAGTCTAGCCTTATTTCGAACAATAATACTATTTTCATCAGATTTATTGCGAAATACCCGAGTTCCTATAACATGCCTATTTTTAGGTCTAGGAACAAGTTCCCAAACTTCATTTCTCTCAAACTGGTTTAATTCTTCTTGCATTGCAAGAATTCAGTGTTCATCATCGATTGCATCACCAATCTTGGAGGATTCTAATTGAGAAACGAATGCAATGTTTAGACAAGCATCTTCTAGCATTAAGCGGGTAGTGATACCCTTATTTATATCACCAATAATGTTGTCAATAGGATGGTCTCGATGAGTTCTCCACTCTTTTGGTAAATCAGAGTGAATATGCTCTTCTTGTGAGGATAGATTATCATTCATTTCCAAATGCTCAGAATTAGTTGTAGAATCAATAAAAGATTTTTCATTTGAAAGAGAAATTGGCAAGTCTTCTTCATCAAGAGTTAACCCATCCTTTATCAAAGGATTGGTTTCATCAAAAGATACATGAACAAATTCTTCCATGGCTAGAGTTCTTTTATTAAAAACTCTACAAGCTTGAGTCATAAGAGAGTAGCCTAGGAAGATACCTTCATCGGCTTTTGCTTCAAACTTGCCTAAGTTATCTTTACCATTGTTTAAAACAAAGCATTTACAACCAAAAACATGCAAATGAGAAATGTTTGGTTTTCTACCTTTAAAGAGTTCATAGGGGGTTTTCTTAAGAATTGGTCTTATAAGAACTCAATTTGAAACATAACATGCAGTACTTACCGCATCAGCCCATAAATACTTTGGGAGGTTAGTTTCATTTAACATTGTATGAGCAAGTTCTTCTAAGGACCGATTCTTTCTCTCTACAACACCATTTTGTTGTGGTGTTCTAGGAGCATAAAAAATTGTGATTAATCCCAAGATCATCACAGAATTCTTCAAAAGAAGCGTTTTGAAATCCCCCCCCCCTCCATGATCACTTCTTATAGCAGCGATTTCTAATGATTTTTCATTTTGAACTCTTTTAGCATTAGTTCTAAAGGCTTTGAATGCCTTATTCTTATGAACTAAGAATAGAGTCCAAGTATACCTTGAAAAAATCGTCTACTATAACAAGAGCATAGTAGTTACCAACATAACTTTTTGTCCTTGAGGGGCCAAACAAGTCCATGTGTAGTAACTGCACTAGTCTATCGGAAGATACTATATGCTTAGGTTTAAAAGAAGTCTTTGTTTGTTTACCCATTTGACATGCATTACATAGTTTGTCTTTAACAAACTTCATTTTGGGTAAACCAACAACTAAATCTTTCTTTATGAGTTTATTCAAATGGTCCATATGAATATGAGCAATTCTCATATGCCAAAGCCATGCATCATGATTATCATTAGTAACTAAACATGTTATTCATAAAGATGAATCTATGTCAATCATATATATGTTATTTATCCTCTTACCAATAAGTTTAGATTTTTGAGAATCCTTAATTTCGATGATGCATTTGTCCGGGTAGAACGCCACATGGAATCCTTTGTCACATAATTGACTTATGCTTAGTAGGTTGTGCTTGAGTCCTTCAACATACAGTACACCTTCTATAGTTGTTGACGGTGGCTTGTCAATTCTACCAACTCCAAGTATTTTCCCTTGTTGTCACCATATGTGACATAGCCTTTGTCCCTTGGAGTAAGGACTGATAACTTACTTCTATCGACCGTCATGTGTTTTAAGTAGCCGCTATCCAAATACCATAAGTTGAAGGCGACTCTCAAATTTTCCTGCAAAACAGGTTAAGTTATATTATGTACCCAATTTTCCTTTGGTCCTACATGGTTAGTCCCTTTCTCAATCCATCTATAATAACCTAGAGGTACACCATATTTTCTATTCAAGCAAGTATTTGGTGTATGCCCATGACATTTACAATATGTACATGTGGGTTGATGCTTATGTATCCTAGTTTTATCATTACTATGTTTAAATGCATGGATACTTGGTTTTTGAAAGTTTATCTTAGTTGAGACACTTTTCTTCTTAGGAACATGGATTTTGGAATAGCCAAGACCTCTTCGGTCTGTTGAGTGTCTTTGATCATTAATGATCTTACTCAGACTTTTACTACTCTTGTTCATCTTATTAAGTTCAAGACTTAACGTTGAAACTTTATCTTCAAGAGTAATACATTTTTGACATGAAGATGATAAGGGTTTGTTTCAAAAAACATCTAACTCAGATTTTTGTTTAAGAAACATTTTTGTTAATTTCACATATTCATCATGCAAATCATTAAAAGCAGTTTGTAGTTCAAGAGAAGAAAACAGGTTAGATTCATTTACCTCTTCATCATTAGAGTGATGAGATGCCATTAATGAGAGATGTGCTTGTTCTTCACATTCTGGTTCAGAGGCAGAACTTGTCTCATTGTCTTCCCAAGCAATGTAGGCTCTCCGTCTAGTCTTCATTTCATTATTTTTTTTGAAAGAATTCTTTTTAAGATTTGGACAGTCCATCTTCATATGGCCAGGCTTGCCACATTCAAAGCATGTGAAGTTTTGACTTGAAGTGAAGGCATCATTGTTCTTGATGAATTTCCTCATTTGTCCTGTCTTAGCGCATTTGTTCCTTCTAAGGAACTTGCTGAACTTTTTAACAAAAAGACACATGTCTTCCATCTCTTCTTTTTCTTCTTCATATTTTGATGATTCATATTTGTCTATTTTTGCCTTGAGAGAGATATTCTTCTTTTTCTTCTCTTGCTCTTCATGGTGGTCAAGTTGGCTGAGTTCTAGTTCATGTTCTTGCAATTTGCCAAACTAAGCAGTCAAAGACATTTTTGATAAACTTTTCTTTTTAGAAATGACTGTTACCTTTGGTTGCCATATTCTGGTGAGTGATCTTAGAACTTTTAAGTTCAAGTCACTATTTGACAGCACTTTACCAAGTGTAATAAGATGGTTTGTAAGGTGAGTAAATCTCTTTTGAAGATCTAGATTTTTCACTCCAGGCTTCATACGAAACATCTCGTATTCCTGAGAAAGAGTATTTAGTCTCGACCTTTTTACCTCATCGGTGCCTTCGTGTGTGGTCTCTAGAGTATCCCACATTTCTTTTGCATATTTTAAGTTTGATACTCTAAAGAACTCGTCAATGCCAAGTGTTGATGTGAGGATGTTCTTTGCTTTGAGAAGGGAAATAGAGTACACAGATGTTTTATACTGGTTCACCTTCTTGTCCACCGAAGGCTACGTCCAGTACTCTTGACGCGCAAGAGATTCCTTTATTAAATATAATGAGTTGCAATTACAATTATCTCACCCCGAGATCTCATTGTACCTTACACACTCACTTATATCTAATCCCCTTGGAAAACTCTATTCCAAGTAACACCCTTGGTAAACACTATACCAAGTTACACCCTTAGTAAACACTATACCAAGTTACACCCTTGGTAAACACTATACCAAGTCACTCACCCTTTCTCTTCACACCCTTGTGAAAGAAAGTAAACTTTGCAAAAGTGAAGAATGTACAGTTTGGCTTGGATTGCCTTACAAGTGTATATGAAAATTTCTAGAACTTGCAATCCAATAACAACTATTATACTTGAGATAATAATGTTCTTTTTGAAAGTATGAGATACACTTAGAATCAACTTCAAAATAACTTTGAAAGTTTAAGAGTAGGTTGCTTGAAGTGTAAGAAAAATCAGAAAGTGTGAGAGCTTTTGAGAGTTTCAAATAAATGTTTGTAACCTGAGTTGTATATGTTGTTGTATTGTTTTTTAGAGTGTTTCAATGCCTTTATATAGGTTTCCAATCAACCATAATACCTTAGGCATAAGTAGGTTTCGTTTGAAATGAAAAGCAATCAGTTTGGAGTGAAACCCTTTCACTTGAAATCTGAAAACTGATGCAATAGCTCTCAGTAATCGATTACTGCAAATGGGTAATCGATTACCCAACAATCCTTTTAACAACTTTTTTAAAATTCACACAGTGTAATCGATTACTGGATTTGAGTAATCGATTACTCAACAACACTTTTTGACAACTTTGTGAATTTGCCTTAGAGTAATCGATTACACTACTTTGAGTAATCGATTACACTACTTTGAGTAATCGATTACCCTATTTTCTAAAAATGGTAATCTGTTACTCCAAAGTCTGTAATAGATTACTCATAGTTGTTAGAGGTTTTGAAAACTCTTTTCTCACTCATGTAACTTGTTACTCAAGTATGGTAACCCGTTACATGTTGTTTTTGAAAATTATTTTTAATCACACTTAGATTTTTCTAATTTTCATGAAAACAATTTTGAGCACTATTAACTAAGTAAATAAATGAGTTGTAAGGATAGAAGTGCCTAAAGACTTAGACCCTAAATCTTGAAGCTTTGTCTTTGATAGTCATTGTAGGTCTTCTTCCTTTCTTCTTTTTGTGATATTGGTGTCTTCATCAAAACCGTGTCAAGGTCAGGAGCAAGATCTTCTTCACACCTTCTTTTTATCTTCATCATTCCATGAAGATTTGGGCTTTACTTCCCTTGTGTTGTTGACTACGGTGAAGGGTTCATATGGTCCTTATTCAATTGCATTCCATATGTTCAAGTCTTGAGATTCAATAAAGATTCTTATTCTGATTTTCCAAAAGTCATAGCACTCTCCAACAAAGCTTGGAGGTCGGTTGATGTTGGAACCTTCTCCTAGGAATGATCTTGAGGTCATCTTTGATGTAGGATCAGATTTGAGAATAACTTACTCAAAAATAGCTCTGGTGTCAATTGTAAGAATGAGATTGCAACTAAGAGGGAGGTGATTTAGTTGACAATAAATTACGGCCATTTTTTTCTGCAAAATTGAGAGTTTAAGTGCAGCAGAAATATTATGCATAAAAATAACAACCGGAAATGAAAAGATAAAGGAGAAGAGAGTACACAGATGTTTTTATACTGGTTCACCTTCTTGTCCACCGAAGGCTACGTTCAGTACTCTTGCAGCACAAGATATTTCTTCACTAAATATTATGAGTTGTAATTACAATATCTCACCACGAGATCTCTATGTACCTTACACACTCACTAATACTTAATCACCCTTGAAAAACACATTTCCAAGTAACTATATCCTCTTTCTATTCACACCCTTGTGAAAGAAAGAATTCTTGCAAAATGAAGAATGTACAATAATGGCAGGATTGCCTTTACGAGTTTGATATAACAATATAACTTGCAATCCAACAACTCTTGTATACTAAGTAATAATGTTCTTTTGAAGTTTGGAAAACTTAGAAACACTCTTAAGCAACACGGAAAAATTTACTTTGAAAGTTTGAGTGCAAGTTGCTAAAAGTGCAGAAAAATATTTAGAAAATGTGTATGAGCTTTTTGAAATTGTATGAAAGTTGTTATGTGAGTTGTTGTATGAGTTATGTGTTCTAATGCCATTATATAGGCTTTCCAACCAACCACAACACCTCTAGGGAAGTGTAGGATTCGTTTGGAATGAAACAATTTCGTTTGGGTGAAAAAATTTCACTTTGAAATCTGAAAACTGGTTTAACAGCTCTTAGTAATCGATTACAGGAAGTGAGTAATCAATTACCCAAACATCCTTTCCAACTGTATTTTCAAAATTCACACAGTGTAATCGATTACACACTTTAAGTACTCGATTACCCAAATGTTCTGTCCAACTAATTTTGAAAAGTTACTTAGTGTAATCGATTACATACTTTGAGTAATCGATTACCCAACTTTACTGAAAATGGTAATCTGTTACTCAAAGACAGTAGTGGATTACTCTGAGTAGTTGGGTGTTGGATAACTCATTTCTCACACATGTAACGTGTTACTTAAATACAGTGTCGCGACCCAATTTTCGGTTGGAAGACCGGCCTGCGACTTAGGGAGAGGCGAACTCGATTTCTACCTCTTCCATTTGTTTTGGAGTCACCACTATGTTTTTTGCGGATAAAACGTAGAAAACTCTAAATATGCCCAATTAGGATAATTTGGTCTTTGAAAAGAGATTCTGAGCTCGGGAGTCGATTACGGATCGGGGAAGGTATTAGCACCCCGTCCGCCCGTATTAAAACGGTACCCTCGTTAATAACATGGACTTTTATACCCTTAACAATTATTTATTAAAATTCAATAATTAAAGCAAAATGTTTTATTTTTTTATTGTTGTGCCTGACAAGAGTTCATCTTGCTCCTACGTATCCTTAGGTGCAATAGGGAAATCAAGGCTACGTAGTTCTGGTTTGAAAAGTAATTAAGTTGGTTTGAGTAGTTTTAAAATATGTTGAAGTAGTTAAGTCATACAATATGACTAGAACCATAACCTTACTATAAAAATTCCGTTAAAATTCGTTTAAGTAATAAGGTAGTTTTTATTTAAAACATTTTTGGCATAGAATTAATAGTTTAGAGTCGGTGTTGGTCGCTCACCTTCTTCCCATTTTCGGAGAAGTCAGAGTCAACTCGAACCGTAACCTTACTATAAAAATTCCATTAAAATTCATTTAAGTAATAAGGTAATTTTTATTTAAAACATTTTTGGCATGAAATTAATAGTTTAGAGTCGGTGTTGGTCGCTCACCTTCTTCCCATTTTCGGAGAAGTCAGAGTCAACTCGAACCATAACCTTACTATAAAAATTCCATTAAAATCGTTGAGTAATAAGATAATTTTTATTTAAAACATTTTTGATATGTGGAATTAATAGTTTAGAGACGATGTTGGTCGCTCACCTTAATCCAATTTTCGGGGAAGTCAGAGTCGACTCGAACCATAACCTTGCTATAAAAATTCCATTTAAAAATCGTTTGAATAATAAGATAATTTTTATTTAAAACATTTCGGTAAAACGAATAAAGATAGTGCATTACTTGAAACATGTATCACTAGGAAATTTTAATTTTATTTTTTATTTTAGCCAAATATTAGTATCCATCTCTATGGAGTCAATTGATTGAGACATAATCGTTTCTAAACAACTCAGTAAAAACACATATACATGTGCTAAGCATATAAAATTGGAACAATAGTTGAAAATCAAATAAGTATGCGTAATTCCATTGAATATGTGAGACTGTTTGGTATTCAGGATGCACAAAAATGCATTGTTATTTAATGGTTTGAACAAATGACTTACTTGAGTATGCTTTTACCTTTTGCCTTGTTTTCAGAGATGCTAGAATTACTGAATTTGGATTATTCTGCTTGTTGTGATGACTGAGTCATTTCCCTTTTCTGATTCCTCTATTGGGTGTATGTAGGATTTTTTGTATTATTCGATCCCTGACTGATGTATGATATATCTTCTAGTGTACTCTGGTTACTTGTGAAAAAGTGTATGTTCTCTATGGCAATCGAATATGCTTATGTAGGAATGTAGGCGTTGTGTATTTGGGATTGCCTTATTTGGAGATTCAAGAACGTGGGTGTGGCGAATGGTAAAAGTAAGAAGCTTTTCTGGAATGGGGTTATGTCGGTCTATGGTATGTATGTGTGTATAGGTATAGAGATGATGAGAGGGATTAGAGATGGAAGAGATAGATAGGTGTAGTGTGTTTATTGATTGCCAAAAACTTTGTCTAATGTGGTGTGGGTATTTGGATTAGGGTGATAAATGAGTGTGGGTATTTTTTTTATGTGTCTCCCCTTTTTGAAATAGCTTACTTCCTTTTGTAATGATTGAGATTATGAGAACCACTTCAATTTCTAATCTGTATCCAATCACTCATTGCCTATCTACTTATTCTCTTTTTTATATTGATATATACCTATTTCCAATCATGGTTTTAATGCTCCTTATCGCCTTAGTTTTCTCTCTCAATCTCTAGTTTCCTTATTGAAACCACTATTTGATGTTCTAATTATAATTGTTGATTATCACCTTAATGCTAATCATTATTGCTACATAATTATGCTTTATTTACCATGATCCTTAATCTGCATATCCCTAGTGTCATCCTTTTGGGATTATGTTGATTAATAAGTGTTGATTCATTGTATTAAATATATTTATTTAGTGCTATGTTTTGGAATCCTGTTTGATTGCCTTTATTGAATTGATGATGATTTGATTTCTTTTCCTTTTGAGAGATTGAGTGTTGATTTGTTTAAGCTATAAGAGATGGTGAATGAATAATTTGGGAGAATCTTCTCATTAAGGCACCTGAAGAAATTGGGGGTGGGTGGGGTTTAGTCAATTTTGAATTTCTTTGCCATTTATTATCAGTTTTTTTATGTATTTGGGCCGGACAAAATTGAGTGTTCACAGCTGCCCCTCTTTACTTGTTGCTTACATGAAAGCAAGTAAACTGAAGTTTGTATGCTATCATAGTAAGTAACTAGTAAAGAAATGAACATGAATTTTGTCGAGGCCTAGACAATGGACCTAATGCAACAATTAGAACAAGAATGTATTAATACATGTCTCAGTCTAGACAATAAATATGCGAGCACTTAGTGGCTCGAGAGCACTTTGTGGCTCAAGACAATAAAGTAAATATGCGAGCAATCAGTGGCTTGATACAATAAAGTAAATATGCGAGCACTCAGTGGCTCGATACAATAAAGTAAATATGCGAGCACTCAGTGGCTCGAGAGCACTCAGTGGCTCAAGACAATAAAATAAATATGCCAGCACTCGATGGCTCGAGAGCACTCAGTGGCTCAAGACAATAAAGTAAATATGCGAGCACTCAGTGGCTCGAGAGCACTCAGTGGCTCAAGACAATAAAATAAATATGCGAGCACTCAGTGACTCAAGACAATAAAATAAATATGCGAGCACTCAGTGGCTCGAGAGCACTCAGTGGCTCAAGACAATAAAGTAAATATGCGAGCACTCAGTGGCTCGAGAGCACTCAGTGGCTCGAGAGCACTCAGTGGCTCAAGACAATAAAATAAATATGCGAGCACTCAGTGGCTCGAGAGCACTCATTGGCTCAAGACAATAAAATAAATATGCGAGCACTCAGTGACTCGAGAGCACTCAGTGGCTCGAGACAATAAAATAAATATGCGAGCACTCAGTGGCTCGAGAGCACTCAGTGGCTCAAGACAATAAAGTAAATATGCGAGCGCTCAGTGGCTCGAGAGCACTCAGTGGCTCGAGACAATAAAGTAAATAGGTGAGCACTAAGTGGCTCGAGACAATAAAGTAAATATGATGTTTGTTTAAAGACGTTCTGGCGTCTGAGTCCAGCAACGTCAAAACATTTCGGCGTCTGGGTCCGACAATGTTTTTTTCTTTAAGAACATTCTAGCGTCTAAGTCTAGCAACGTCAAAACATTTCGGTGTCTGAGTCCGACAATGTTTTTTTTTTTATTGACAACCTTTGAAGGTGAGTATATGATGCATGGTTTGTATATATGATTATGCGAGAGTATGATATTTAATGCATGAAACTCCTATATGCATGGGTATTCATTGATTTTGAATTGGTGATATGTATGTATGTCATGTATGATGCATGATGATTGAAATTATAGCATGTTTGTCAGATGAAGTGGTTTAAGAACCACGATCATTTGATGAAATTGTAAAAATGGCATTTAGCTTTTGAAAATTGGATTTGAAATTTTTTCTTCAAAATTGTTCTTCAACACCCTCTCAACTTTTTGATTTCAATATATTTTTTGTCTTTGGTTGGAAGAGCTGTTGTTGAGTGGACTGCTTTCTGATATCACATTGGTCCTTCGAGGAACTGCCCCAGTTTGCAGTAGGTGAATCAGTTAAACGCCCTAGTGTCTTGTTAAGAATTTATTGAAAGATTTGGATATCTAGTAAATTGCCTCAGTGTCTTTAAGAATTTATTGCAATAGTAGGATCCCCACTTAATTGCCCCAGTATTTTTATCATAGACTTGTGCGGAATCCTTTCAAACATAGGTTGTGACTCTACTTTGAAAAAGTTGTCCCCGTTTGCATGGTTGAGGATAAGCAATAATGAGTTTTCACTTGAGGGTGTTCACTTATTTTCCCTAATTTTGCTCAAAGTACCTATTGTAGGCATCTATCGGGAATTCTCTCCTTTTATTATGATACTAAGTCGCCATTGAAGGTTTCCGACTTAGCACCACTATCCTTTTCTTAGGTTGCCATTGTGGATTTTCAACCTAGCACTCTTTTCTTTTTTGTTTTCGTTTTTTTTTCTTCATTTTTTATTTTGTTTTACTTGACTATTTTGACTTTGAACACCCTCGAGTGTGGCAATCTTCAAGAAAGCATTAGTCACGCTTGAATTCTAAAGGGGGGAGCATAAGATCTTGCGTCAACTTAGTTGAGGGACTTGGATTCATCCATGATAAGCAACTTCACCCTTGCCACAATTTGATGTGTTGGATGTCACCACACTATCCATATTGTCCATTGTCGGCTTAACCAAGAGGGTCTTGGACGAAATCTTTTCAAAATTGCCCAAGTTTGGATTGTTTGTCATCATTTTCTTGACTTATTGCACCCTCCTTTAGTTTCCACTTGTCGTGTGTTCTCATGCAGAACTCTTTAAAAAGAAATACTAAAAACACTGATCATGTAAAAAAATAAGATCTTTATTTTTTTGGGTTTGATTGTTCATATTGTGGTTATGTTGATGAAATGTTGGGATTTAATCTGATGCATTAAAAGTGAGATATTCTTATCAAAACTTAATGAGATTTATTGGAGTCAGCGTTTCTCTGTCCAGTGCATGCCTTAGGCAAATTGATTCCTCCTCGATGTCTTTTAAGCTTGTATCTTGGTCTGGCTAAGGGTTACCAAGAAAAAGGATATGGGCTCAAATAAGTGTTTCCCAAACCCCTTTTTCTTTCTCCTATCTTCATTGTCCTATTCTCAACAATTTTCTAATCATGACATTCAATTGCTAAAATTTTGTTGGATTTCTGTAAGAGGCGAAAGCCTAATGTTTAGGTGAAGATCTTCCCGAGAGGAATTTGAATTTTCCTTTTGGCGGTCGTTGATAGTGCATCTTGTTTGCCCTAAATTTTGCCTGAGATTTTTATTTTGAAATCCCAACGGGCCCTTTTTTGCATTTCGCTTTTGGTTTTTTTTTTTGCACTTTGACCGATGAACATTTTATTTGGATTTCCACCCCTCTGGTTAGATATGGAAAATAATGTAGGTAGAGTGTATTTATTTTTATTTAATAATTGAATGTCAAGGAAAATAGTTGAGTAATTACCTGGCCCCGGGTTATTGATATTTTGTGGGTCATTTAGAAGAAATTTCCTTTCATAAAGTCTAAGGCTCGAATTGGGTGACTAGGATATCTTCTTTGTGTTTGATTTTTTAAGGATGCCTTGGGTTATTTAGAAAATATTTGCTTAAGGACTTGCACTATTATGGGTCTTACATTTGCATCATCCTCCATTTCATACAAATTATTGAAGCAACTATCTCATACTAATGCATAAATCGATTTGGTTTGATTTGGTTCTTTTTTTTATAGATGAGATTTGTGGAATGGAGTACGAGATGATAATTTACATGATCAATGCAATAGTATGTAATCTTTAAAAAGATATGAAATGAAAATATGATACTTCATTATTTGATGACCTTTAGCATTGAGGAAAGTAGTATGAGTTCCAAAATATGACTTGATTCACCAGTTCCTTGAGGACTTCCAACTATGACTTGATTATCTTGATTTGATTGAAAACAATTGTTGTAAGGGTGCTTCTGAGCAATATTGATGCAATATTTTTTGTTTTTTTTGTTTTTTTTTGTTGGGATATTTGGAATACGAATTTTAGAAAAAGTAATTCCTTTTCATCAAGAGATGTGGTATAATTAGACATTTCACTCCGCAATTGATTACTATGAGGCGTACCACAATAGCTTCTCCTACATTGATGCTAATATAAGACGAAACACAAGGCCTCGGACCATGATTGCATCTAAATCGTTTCTAGGCATTACCCAACAAACATCTTGTCCTGCATTTGTTGTCTAGGGAGCGTATCCCACAAGGTCACCTGCAGTTGATGACAATTTTAGAGGAAACTCGAGGTTTCATACCTGGATTGCATCTATTAAATACGAGATGTTCTTACTTTTTTATGTTAGTTTGGATAAAATGATATTGCCATAATGCTAAGAACTGATGTATAGGTCTATACCAAATCTCTTTTAGAAAAGGAACTTGATCACTGAATATTTTGTTTATGGATGAATGATATGCATGTTGTAAGAGGTACGACTTTTTGTACCAGCAATGCATGAAAAATGCCAAAATATCTTTATCTTTTTTAATGCATATAAAGCACATGAATTGATTTTTTTTGTCTTTTAGGTAATGTATGAAATGCATGGCATACTATTACATGAAATGCAATGTTTGTTTTTTATGTAATATGCAGATGAATGCATGATGATATATATTATTTTTGTATGGATAGATGAAGGTGTTATTGATGGATTTTTTTCACTTTTTGAATGCATGTATGAAAGTGTGAATGCTATTTTTGAATTTTGATTATATATGATTTTGTATGAATGTTATGATGGTGATTTTTTTTTTCCATGAATGATTGAATGAGTTGTACTGATGAATGTATGAATGGTATGCATGTACATGATGCACTAAATGTATTTTGTATGCTCATAGGGCATGATAGACCCTTATTAGGGGAATGTGGCCTTAATTTACAATATAGTATATTGTCATGGTGGATTTGACATCTATTATATAGTTAAGGCTTGCTCAGAGTTAAACGGTAAAACCCGAATTTATTGAGATATCAGAAAATTGATCCCTAGGGCGCTTAGCTCATGGTATGGAATAGAAATTATCCCTAGGGCACATAGCCCATGTTAGGGATTAGAATTGCCCCTTGGGCGCATAGCCCATGGTTAGAATTGTCCCTAAGGCGCTTAGCCCATAGTAGGGAATCATATGATTTAGCTGTCCTTGTGACATAAGGACATCTAAGTGCAATGACATCCTTACAATACTCAGGCATGAACATTTTTATGTGGGACATAAGTCCCAAATTATGATGGATAAAATTTAGGTTATGCTTCCTGTGTCCTAAAAAAAGGCACACTTACAAGGTTTTGGATAGTCTAAAGGTCACAACACTACGACGAGGGAATATATTTCATCTAAAGTGGACTCGACAAAAGCCTTAGACTTTCTAGGTCACTAGATCGCATCCATTCCCGAAAGAAAGGAAACCAAATATCATGGGCTAGAAACGAGAAGGATCGAGCCCTCCAAGCCGATAGCTCATGAAATCGGAAATGATCTGGGTGGTCCATTCCGCCAATACCAGATGTGACTCGAGGCCACTTACCAGCAAAGCAGATGTCCCTTCTATCTCAAATCCTAATCACTAATACCCGGGTTTATGGTATATGTCTGTGCAACTTGAGTGTATAGTGTTAGTGTGTGGGGAAGCTTATGAACCTTATCACGATTTCCCACCCCCCAAAATGATGCAAAAATAATCACAAGAATTTAAAGATAATAAAACAATAAAGTATAGCATTTAATATTTCACTCTAAAAATAAAAAACAAACAAAACAAAAATGGGTATTTAAGTCCATGTAATTAACGGCTCTGGGTTTGACTCTCTTACGGGTTGTCCCCGGTGGAGTCGCCAGCTGTCGCGACCCGATTTTCGGTTGGAAGACCGGCCCTGCGACTTAGGGAGAGACGAACTCGATTTCTACCTCTTCCATTTGTTTTGGAGTCGCCACTACGTTTTTTGCGGATAAAACGTAGAAAACTCTAAATATGCCCAATTAGGATAATTTGGTCTTTGAAAAGAGATTCTGAGCTCGGGAGTCGATTACGGATCGGGGAAGGTATTAGCACCCCGTCCGCCCATATTAAAACGATACCCTCGCTAATAACATGGACTTTTATACCCTTAACAATTATTTATTAAAATTCAATAATTAAAGCAAAATGTTTTATTTTTTATTATTGTGTCTGACAAGAGTTCATCTTGCTCCTACGTATCCCTAGGTGCAATAGGAAAATCAAGGCTACGTAGTTCTGGTTTGAAAAGTAATTTAGTTGGTTTGAGTAGTTTTAAAATATGTTGAAGTAGTTAAGTCATACAATATGATTTTTTTCTAAAATACTTTTGATAGGGAATTAATAGTTTAGAGACAGTGTTGGTCGCTCAACTTCTTCACATTTTCGAAGAAGTCAGAGTGAACTCGAACCATAACCTTACTATAAAAATTCCGTTAAAATTCGTTTAAGTAATAAGGTAGTTTTTATTTAAAACATTTTTGGCATGAAATTAATAGTTTAGAGTCGGTGTTGGTCGCTCACCTTCTTCCCATTTTCGAAGAAGTCAGAGTCAACCATAACCTTACTATAAAAATTTCGCTAAAATTCGTTTAAGTAATAAGGTAGTTTTTATTTAAAACATTTTTGGCATGAAATTAATAGTTTAGAGTCGGTGTTGGTCGCTCACCTTCTTCCCATTTTCGAAGAAGTCAGAGTCAACTCGAACCATAACCTTACCATAAAAATTCCATTAAAATTCATTTAAGTAATAAGGTAATTTTTATTTAAAACATTTTTGGCATGAAATTAATAGTTTAGAGTAGGTGTTGGTCGCTCACCTTCTTCCCATTTTCGGAGAAGTCAGAGTCAACTCGAACCGTAACCTTACTATAAAAATTCCATTAAAATCGTTGAGTAATAAGATAATTTTTATTTAAAACATTTTTGATATATGGAATTAATAGTTTAGAGACGATGCTGGTCGCTCATCTTCTTCCCATTTTTGGGGAAGTCAGAGTCGACTCGAACCATAACCTTGCTATAAAAAGACAAGTCAAAATAGTATATGAGTCATTACATTTTCATTATTTTTGGTTCATTACAAAATGCATCAATAATTATAAGGATATATTATTTAAATCACTCTTATACTATATTATATCGAATAAAAAATAATGAAAATATGTTGACTCGTATACTATTTTGACTTGTCTCTACAATATATCATATTTTGTTTAACTTCATTACACTTATCATCATTTTTATGTAAAAAATCACACTTATTTCACATGCAGGGGTAGTCTGTGTAATGTATGTACAAAAATCATGGGGTTTTTTGTATGGGTGAAAAATAGAGGGGTGATATGTGTAATTTCAGTAAAACTCAAGGGGTGTCAGTGTAATTTGTAACACCCTAAATTTAAGTCTTTAAAATTATATTATCAGTCCTGGGATTCTCGCTTGAGCGAGGGATTCTCGCCTGGGCGAGAAAGGCTCACCTGGGAGGTGAAATCCTGGGCTATACTGAAGGATTCTCGCCTAAGCGAGGGTTGTCTCGCTTGAGAGAGGGTGTCTCGCCTGAGCGAGAGTTAGCTCGCCTGGGCGAGAAATGCTCAAATGGAAGGGTGAAATCCTGGGCTATACGGAAAGATTCTTACCTGAGCGAGAGTTGGCTCGCTTGAGCGAGGGTGGTCTCGCCTAAGCGAGGGTTGGCTCGCCTGGGCGAGAAAAGTGACATTTTGGACCTGTCGAGGCTGTAAGATCCTCGCTTTAGCGAGAGGATCCTCGCTTGAGCGAGAGATGCCTCGCCTGGGCGAGAGTTCCCTCGCTTGGGCGAGAGGGTCAGACCTGAGTTTTTAAAATGGGCGGGATTTTCTCGCTTGAGCGAGAATGAGCTAGCTTAAGCGAGAGCCCGACGAGACAACATTAAATGAGAAACCCCAAACACATTTTAGGGTTTAGAATTAAATTAAAGAGAGGTGAGAGAAGAAAGCTCAGGTCTAAAGCTCCTAAAGCTCCCAACCAAGCATCCTCAATTTATTTGTTTACCTGCAATGAGATTATCAATGACAAATACACAAAACACGCAAAGGAGTAAGTCGTTAATTGAATAAATATCATTATAAGATAATCCACACTCTTAAATATAAATAAGCATTGAAGTGAAACATGTCTCATAATTACATAAATATAAACGTTCATATCTTATGTCTTACAATTCCATATTATCCATAATCGACCTATAGTATATATATCCCATAATATATATTCTATAGCATGCATATTCTTTTATTTCAAATACTTTTATTTCATCAATTACCATCGACATCAAGCTTACACTTTACCAACTCTAGTCGTTTACACTGCACAGATATTCCGCTATCACTACGGGTAAGCCATCAACTCACAATGATCCACTACCACTTCGGATAGGTAATTTTTCCAATGATCCACTACCACTTCGGGTAGGTAATTTCCCCAATGATCCACTACCACTCGGGTAGGTAATTTTCCCAATGATCCACTACCACTTCGGGTAGGTAATTTCCCCAATGATCTACTACCACTCGGGTAGGTAATTTCCCCAATGATCCACTACCACTCCGGGTAGGTAATTTCCCCAATGATCCACTACCACTCGGGTAGGTAATTTCCCCAATGATCCACTACCACTCCGGCTAGGTAATTTCCCCAATGATCCATTACCACTTCGGGTAGGTAATTTCCCCAATGATCCACTACCACTCGGGTAGGTAATTTCCTCAATGATCCACTACCACTTCGGGTAGGTAATTTCCCCAAAGATCCACTACCACTTCGGGTAGGTAATTTCCCCAATGATCCACTACCACTTCGGGTAGGTAATTTCCCCAATGATCTACTACCACTCGGGTAGGTAATTTCCCCAATGATCCACATCCACTTCGGGTAGGTAATTTCCCCAATGATCTACTACCACTTCGGGTAGGTAATTTCCCCATACATCCACATTCTTTAGGAGTTAGTAAACCATTGTAAATTCGTTACCGCTACATAACTTGAGCTAAAGTCGTTAACCATTCATGGTCGGCTAAAAATGTATTTTATTCTCATTGATACACAATCAATTTATAATTTGCAATTCCACGCGTCCTTGATTACAAACATACCCATATATGTCTATAATAAATAAGCGGCTTACATCTTAATCACTTTCTCAACCAGAAAATCCATGCATTTTCCATTACAATGTACAATTAAAGACTTTTCATTACCTTGGTGAGAGTTGGGTCTGGTTCTTGGTAACTTTGCAAGTTCCTCGGAAACCGCCTCCAACCTTAGGATCTTTCCTCATCCCCACCAATAACAACAATGTTAGTCATTTATTCAAAATAACACATAACAACCCATATTTCATCTTTAAACACACAAGAGTTCCATACATCTTCAATGCTTCCAAAACTACTTCACTAAGAGTTTCCAAACATTCAAAACATACACATTCATCTTATATACAACATTAGAACACATATTCATCTTCTACCTCTACCATTTCATCTATTTCCCTTTTTACTCATATTCTCATTTTGGGGGTTTTTGGGTTTTCATAAACCAACCCACCAAACCTTTTCATTTATCCAATACTAACTCTAAACTGAGAGTTTTCAAGAGAAAAACAACATAAAACGAACCATAACCCTAAAGGATGAGTTTCCATGGTTTCCCACATTTTGAGAAGAGATCCAACATTAACAAAACGAGTTTGAAAGGGAGAAAGAGAGTTAGAATCAATAGATTTACCTCTTCTCAAGCTTCTAGATGATTCCCACGAGTTCTCTCGCTTTTGGCATAGCGGGCCCCGGCGGGAGGCCCGCACGACGGGCTATTAGCTCAGTGGTAGAGCGCGCCCCTGATAATTGCATCGTTGTGCCTAGACTTTGAGGGCTCTCAGCCACATGGATAGTTCAATGTGCTCATCGGCGCCTGACCCTGAGATGTGGATCATCCAAGGCACATTAGCATGGCGTACTTCTCCTATTCGAACTGGGGTTTGAAACCAAACTTCTCCTCAGGAGGATAGATGGGGCAAAACCAAAAGCTTTGCCCCCCTCTCCATCTATCCAAGGGATGGAAGGGCATAGGTCTTTGGTGTCCCCTCCAGTCAAGAATTAGGGCCTCACAATGAATAGCCAATATGCTTTTTTTATCTCATGCCTTTATTCGTTCATGGTTCGGCTTGAGCCCATTCTCGCTCAAGCGAGAAAATCCCTCCTTTTTAAAATTTCAGATCTGACGCTCTCGCTCAAGCGAGGGATTTCTCGCTCAAGCGAGACCACTCTCGCTCAAGCGAGCCTATTCTTGCTCAAGCGAGAATCTTACAGCCTTGACAGCCCCAGAATACCACTTCTCGCTCAAGCGAGGCAACTCTCGCTCAAGTGAGAACACTCTCGCTCAAGCGAGGATCCTCTCGCTCAAGCGAGAATCCTTCAGTATAGCCCAGTATTTCACTCACCCAGGTGAGCCATTCTCGCTCAGGCGACACCTTTCTCGCTCAAGCGAGATTCTCAGGACTGATACTATAATTTAATGACTTTAATTCTAGGGTGTCACACAAAATATATGTTGGTCATTGATTAAAGCAAAATGTTTCTTTAAAAAAAGGTACTACAACATAGACACTTTCACATTTAATAACTATGCTGAAGACAATATGTTACCGTAGAGCCTATCTTACTAATTAATAATAGTGGGTTAGCAACTTAGCATTGCAATTGGCAGTTGAAACTAACATGCAGTTCCAAAACTCTTTAATGGGTAGGACACAAAATTAATGGCATGACAAACACGTTTTTTTAACTTTTTTCTTAAAACCTGCTCTCTCTCTCTCTCTCACACACACACACACACACACACACATATATATATATATATATATATATATTTATTTATTTACACTGCTACATATAATTACACTGCTATATTTATGGTACATGAATTATGGGTATCTTCATATACTTTTTCTATCCATCATTTATTTTTTAAATTAAACAATAAATATATTTTACTTTTATTTACATTCCTTTCCATTAAAATATGTCACCTCTCTTCTTTATTTTGGCGAATTGTAAATATAATATATGTTCTAACATTACATATTAATAGAAAATAAGTAATGTTCTTAAATTCAATGAATAACTTTATAATGATGGTCCTTATTTTTAATTAAGTAATGTTCTTAAATTCAACTTTTAGGAATGTATTTCTATAATAGTGTCAAAGTGACCAAGACTCAAATATCCAAATATTTGTAAAGGTTATATAAGGAATATGCATGTAAATGTGCTATAAGGTGTTATATATGGTTTTTTGGTAAAATTTATAAAGTAATGAGGGCAAGATAGACAACCACAAATTACACCATGGTGGATGGTTAATTTGTGTTTTGCCTTTAATAATAGTATAGAAGTATAGATATATGGTTTTTTGATAAAATTTATAAAGTAATGAGGGCAATATAGGCAACCACAAATTACACCATGGTGGGTGGTTAATTTGTGTTTTTCCTATATTAGTAGTATAGATATAGATTAGTAGTATAGATATTAGTAGTATAGAAGTATAGATGGTTAATTAGGAAACTATGAACTAAGAACATTAGGAACTACGAATATGCACTATAGAATGCTTTAATAGTGCATATGAGGAACCAACCAATGTAACACCCCAAATTTTAAGTCTTTAAAATTATAGTATCAGTCCTCGGATCCTCGCTTGAGCGAGAAAGGATCACCTGGGAGGGTGAAATCCTGGGTTATACTGGAAGATTCTCGCCTGAGCGAGAGTTGCCTCGCCTGGGCGAGAAATGGCAAACTGGGGCTGTTGACACTGTGAGATTCTCGCCTGAGCAAGAATCCCTCGCTTGAGCGAGAGGAAGCCTGTTGGGACTGTGAGATTCTCGCTTGAGCGAGAGGGTCAGATCTGAGTTTTTAAAATAGGCGGGATTTTATCGCCTGAGCAAGAATCCCTCGCTTAAGCGAGAACCCGACGCTATTACATTAAATAGGGGACCCCAAACACATTTATTAGGGTTAACCTAAAGAGAAGTGAGAGGAGAGAGTATTTTCAGGAGCAAGGAGGCTTTTGAGTCATTAGAAGCTTGAGAAGAGGTAGATCTCTTAATTCTAACACTCTTTTTCCCTTTGAAACTTGTTTTGAGGTATGTTGGATCTCTTCTCAACATGAGAGAAACCATGGAAACTCACCCTTTTGAGTTATGGTTCGTTTTAGATGATTTTATCTTGTAAACTCTTGATATAGAGTTAGTATTCCAAGAAATGAGAGGGTTTGTGGGTTCATACATGAAAACCCCAAAACCCTAGAAATAAAAATGGGTAAAATGCTAGAGGTAGAAGATGAGTTTACTTTCTAATGATGAAATATGAGGTGAATATGTATGTTTGAAATGTTGTAAACTTATGATGAAAGTAGTTTAGCAACATTGAAAATATGAGGAATATTTTGTATGGTTAAATAATGCAATCTAAGTTGTTTATGAAATATTTGGGATAAATGACTAACATTGTGTTGTATGGTGGGAATGAGGAAAGATCCTAGAGTTGGCGGCGGTGTCAGTGGAACTAGTGCAGTTACCAAGAACTCAACCCAACACTCACCAAGGTAAGGAGAAGTTATTAATGGTATATGATAATAGAAAATGTGTGAATCTTCTGATTATGTATATGATCGGTGTATGACTTGCCCTATGTGGTATTGTGTATGACTTGCCCTATGTGGTATTGTGTATGACTTGCCCTATGTGGTACTGTGTATGACTTGCCCTATGTGGTACTGTGTATGACTTGCCCTATGTGGTACTGTGTATGACTTGCCCTATGTGGTACTGTGTATGACTTGCCCTATGTGGTACTGTGTATGACTTGCCATATGTGGTATTGTGTATGACTTGCCCTATGTGGTATTGTGTATGACTTGCCCTATGTGGTATTGTGTATGACTTGCCCTATGTGGTATTGTGTATGACTTGCCCTATGTGGTATTGTATATGACCTGACCCAAGTGGTGATGAAAAAGTAAACGTGCATTTGGAAAATAATGATCTGAAATGGTATTGATGAAGGAGGTGACAAGGTATGACAAAGATGAATAAGTGAAACCAAAAGGGTGGATGTAATAACTGGAGAGGGATAAACAGGAGATGTAGATTTTATCAGTTTATGACTTCTTGTATTATAAAACTTAAAATGTGGATTATCGTTTACTGATATTTATTGAGTTGATAACTTACTCCTTTGTTGTTGTTGTGTATATCTGTTATGATAATCCCATTGCAGGTAAACGAGGAAATTGAGGATACCCGGTTCGAGGCATGAGGAGCTTAGAACTCGAAGTCTTATTCTTTTTGTTTGATTGATGTAAACTGTTAATTGGATAATTGTAAATCCTAACTGGACTAGTACTACATTTTTGTAAATCTGGATATTAATAGCTATGGGTATTTTGGAATCCCATAGCTAGTCATATGCGGTATTTACCAAGAAGGGAATATATGAATTATGTTTTTCTGCTCCATGAGAAGAAGGGTTCTATTTTATTGTGATAACTAACTTTAGAGTATTGAATGTTGTTTAATTGAAGAGAAATAGAGACGATATGAAATATCTATATTAAAATGAGAAGAATTTTAAAGGGTAGAATTTTGGTCCTTACAACCAACCCATGTGTTTTGCCTTTATTAGTAGTATAGATGGTTAATTAGGTTTGTGGTAAAATTTATTAATGACTATTAACTTTTTTCCTAAGTTACATAAACACTTTCACATTTAATTTAGTTAATTGGTCCTAATTAACTAAATTAAAATACAGATAAAGTGGAAGGTTGATACATAGATGGTTCCTAATATTTCACCTAACATTTAACATCTTAATTGTAGTTCTTATTTGTTTTTGTGGTTATCTCACTCTATAAATGACATTATGTTATATTTGCCTATGATATCTGATGTCCATATTTATTTTTATAGGTCTTACGACACAGATTGCTTTTTTTGTATTTAAGTCTTCTGTTACTATTTTCCTGTTTACATTTTCTACTTAACTCAAAAGAACTTTGTTTAATTTTTTTCTATGAACAATCTTGCTCTTTTGCAATCGATGATGTAAGTTTATGTCCTATTATCTGATTATATGTGATTATTATCTATACTACTTAATAAAGGGAAACACAAATTAACTACCCATGATGTAATTTGTGTACCTATTTTACCCTTCTTAATTTAGAATTTAATGTTTATAAATAAACTTTGAGCATACCATTAATAAACTTTCATATTTACATTAATAAATTTCCATAAACTCACATGTAATTATGTATATACATCATGTTATTTATGCAAAATGAATAGGAGAGAAGTATTCAATGTAAATATTATGATATCCATAATATTATCTAATCTACTATATAAATTGGGCATAAAAATTGGCACTCTAGAGTGAACACTATACCATTTAATAATATTACAATATTGAGTATTATAATATTATTTCAATCTCTGTTTATTTTTTAGCGGGTTGACAGACACGACTCTGTCAACCCGTTTTCTTATCGTTTGTAATGTGTAATCTACATGCAATAAATATTTATTATAGTAAACTGTGTTATATATTATAATTTGTAGTTGAATATATTCAATTGAGGTAATTTACTCAATGTTAATGAATGAATGATGTCTTGCACTCCAATTCTTTACTACTTAACAATGAACGATTACCCAAATGTTGTTATAAATTGAAAGCACGAAATGTATAGATACCACATCCAGTTGCGGCTAAGTTGTTATCAAGATGAACATGTTCTATGTTGATGTGTTGATTCAATTAATTTTGTGTTATATGTTCTATTTTATATTGAAGAACAAAATATTGAGTTGATAGATTAAATATTTGACCTTAATTTTCTTTTTCTTTTTCTAATAAAATATATATTGACTTAGCTTGATGAATCAAATATTTGACATTTCCTATTTCTAATAAAAGATATTTATGCATTAATTATATTTTGTCTTCTCATTGAAAACAAAAAACCAATAAACCTAAGTTATGAACTATATATCAAATCTTTGTTGATATATCTATAATTTACTACATATGAATATATCATATAATTAATTTATTAAATGACACACTAAATATGTTTCTTTTTAACATGATGTAATTTTTAACACAAATTATTATATTTGGAATTTATATAATTTAGACTACACGTTACATATGATAGGAAAGTGGGTTGACAGACCCGACATGGCATGTCAACACGCTAGTTCTTAAAAAGAAAGTAAATGATGGAGAAATAAGAATCAAAGTTTAAGCTAATTAGAACTTTTATTTTTTTTTTCTGAATTTTAACAAAATTAATTAGGTAAATAATTATTATGAGATCGGTTCAATAATAAAAACAAGTAAATAAATTCTAAAAAGAGTTATTATTATTTATTTATTTGCTTTATTATTGAATGTAGTAAATAAATTCTAAATTTATTGAAATTGTATTAATATTTAAATTAATCATTTTCCTAATATTACTATTCTAATTTTAGGTGTAATCATATCAAATCATTCATTACCTAAAAATTGCAACCGATCACTTTCAGAATTGGTAGGGGAAATTTAAAACCACACACATATATTAAAATTTATAAATTGTGTTGGTTATGATTTCAATGTTAATAATATTTTCTTTACTTTTTAATAAAAACTGTAATAAAATTTTCTTTACTTTTTAATAAAATTTTTGGAATTACCATAAAAATATAAAATGTCAACAATAACTACATACTTAATTGAGCTTTGAAAATACTTTGAAGTATAAATTGATCGGTTACAAAATGTGAATAACTACATACTTAATTGTGTCATCTTATACAAAATCTATATATATATAAGAATAGAAATGCTTAATTTGAATCTATTATAAAAATATTGGATTTTTCATGGTCAAATCATCTTTATGTTATATTGAATCTTTTTCTGTTTTTTGAGATGAAGAATGTGTGTTAAATGGTGTTTCGGATTGAGAGAGATGTTTGCTAAAAATGATGGATTTCTTACCTATTTCTCTGTTGTTTATTGAAATTGTATTAATATTTGAATTAATCAGTTTCCTAATATTACTATTCTAATTTTAGGTGTAATCATATCAAATCATTCATTACCTAAAAATTGCAACTGATCACTTTTAGAATTGGTAGGAGAAATTTAAAATCACATACATATATTAAAAGATTTAAATTGTGTTGGTTATAATTTCAAGGTTAATAATATTTTCTTTACTTTTTAATAAAAACTGTAATAATATTTTATTTACTTTTTAATAAAAAAATTGAAATTACCATAAAAATATAAAATGTCAACAATAACTACATACTTAATTGAGCTTTGAAAATACTTTAAAGTCTAAATTAACCGGTTACAAAATGTGAATAACTACATACTTAATTATGTCATCTTATACAAAATGTGAAAATAAAAAAATACATTTTCTTTACTTTTTAATAAAAAATTGAAAATACTATTCAAATATAAAATTTTGAATATTTTTTTCCTTCTTATTGTTACTATTTTCACACTGCAATATTATGTACTACATATAATTCTTTACTTTTATTTGAAATTATTAATTCTTTACTTTTCTTGAAATTACTAATTCTTTACTTTTATTGAAGAGTGATGTGAATTTTTTAAATGACATGACACAATGTTATTAGCTGGGACAATGTTGCAGACAAAATTTTGGGTATCCAAAATTTATAACATATACTTTATAACTTTTCTTATAGTGTAATCTACAATTTTGTTCTTACTAACTTTTTTTATTGATATGAAATTATCTACGATATCCTATTTGTCAATATCTCTAATTTACAAATGATACATAAAAAATTAAAAATAACTTCAAATGACTTAATAATTACCATGTTTCTCATTTAATATTTACTTCTCTTTTTTTAAATAAATCATTCGAAAAACACTATCATCTGTGCGCATGCACGGGTATCCTACTAGTACGGTAGGAAAACGGATTATCAGGTGTAACACCCTAGATTTTAAGTCATAAAATTATAGTATCAGTCCTAGGAGTCTCGCTTAAGCGAGAGAATCGTCGCCTGGGCGAGAGAGGCTCACTTGGGAGGGTGAAATCTTGGGCTATACTGAAGAATTCTCGCTTGAGCGAGAATTGCCTCGCTTAAGCGAGAGTGGTCTTGCCTGAGCGAGAGTGGTCTCGCCTGAGCGATAGTGGTCTCGCCTGAGCAAGAGTTGTCTCCCCTGGGCGAGAAAAGTGGCATTCAGGACCTGTCGAGGCTGTAAGATCCTCGCTCGAGCGAGAGGATCCTTGCTTGAGCGAGAGCTGCCTTGCCTGAGCGAGAAATCCCTCGCTTGAGCGAGAGCGTCAGATCTGAAATTTTAAAAAGGCGGGATTTCCTCGCCTGAGCGAGAATGGGCTCGCTTAAGCGAAAACCCGACGATTTCACTTTAAAATAGAAACCCCAAACACATTTTAGGGTTAGAACTTTGAAGAGAAGAGGGAGAAGAGAGCTTTTCAAGAGCAAGAGCCTTAGGAATCCATCTTCTTCCTCTCTAACTTGTTTTGGGTGTATGGATCTCTTCTCAAAAATATGAGAAACCATGGAAACTCTTCCTTTGAGTTATGGTTCGTTTTATTTAGTTTCTCTCTTGTAAACTCTTGGTTTAGAGTTAATATTCAAAGAATGGAAAGGGTTTATGGGTTGATTTATGAAAACCCCAAAACCCCCCCAAAAGGAAAATGTGGTCATAGGTGTGAATGTATTAAATGTTATATGATGAATAATATGAGTTGGTGATTTGTTATAAGAGGTGAATGGTTATTACAATAAACATGTATGGGAATGTTTGTAACAATGGTTGAGTGATAAGTGTTTAATGGTAACAAATGGGCGAGATTATGTGATATGAGAATGATTGTGTTATGAGTATGTGTTATAATGTTGAATACAAGGTGAATATGTATGTTTAGAATGGTTGGAAACTCATGATGAAAGTAGTTTAGAAACATTGAACATGTATAAAACTCTTGTGTGTTTGACAATGAAATATGAGTCGTTTATGTGTTATTTTGAATAAATAACTGACATTGTTGTTATTAGTGGGAATGAGGAAAGATCCTAAGGTTGGAGGAGATCGTGGAGGAAACTGGTAAAGTTACCCACAAACCGAACCCCGACACTCACCGAGGTAAGGATAAGTCTTTACTTGTGCATTTGAAATAGAAAATGTGTGTATTTTCTGGTTGTGCCATAATTATATTGTGAATTACGTATTTAGTATAAACATATATGGGTGTGTTTATACTAAAGATGGCGTGGATTTACGGGAAATGATTGATGGTGAAATCAATGAAAAGAAAATATATTATTAGTCGACCATGAATGGTTAGTGACTCTGGCTTGAGTATATAAGCGAAACTCTGGCTTGAGTATATAAGCGAAACTCTGAGTATATAAGCGAAACTCTAGCTTGAGTATATAAGCGAAACTCTGGCTTGAGTATATAAGCGAAACTTTGGCTTGAGTATATAAGCGAAACTTTGGCTCAAGTTATGCAGCGATACTTTGACTCAAGTTATGCAGCGATACTTTGGCTCAAGTTATGCAGCAAAGAAAATGAATTTCAAAATGGTTTACTAACCCTTTTCTAATGTGGATTATCTTACAATGATGTTTATTGAATTAACGATTTACTCCTTTGTGTGTTTTGTACTTTTGTCATTGATAATCCCATTGCAGGTGAATAGATGAATGAAGTATGCTAGGTTGGGAGCTTTAGGAGCTTTATACTTTGGATTCACTATTTATGTTTTTGTACTCTAAATGACTACTTGCGGATTTAAATGATTGTAATCATGGCTAACCATTAGTTGGATATTCGTAACCATGCGCAATATTATTTTTGGAGGATCATAACCTTTGAGGTCTTAGCACTAATGGGGAATGATATGTATGAATTATGTTTTTCTGTCATATGAGGAGTGTTATAGAATGACATCTTAAAAGAGTTTTAAGTGATAATTAATGAGAGATAAAAAGGATGGTGATGAATGTATGTATAACTTGGGTCTTTACATCAGGCCCGACAGAGCATGTCAACATGCTAGTTCTTATAGAGAAAGTAAATGATGGAGAAATAAGAATCAAATTTTAAGCTTAGAACTTCTATTTTTTTCTGAATTTTAACAAAATTAATTAGGTAAATAATTATTGTGAGATCGGGTTCAATAATAAAAACAAGTAAATAAATTCTAAAAAGAGTTATTATTATTTATTTATTTGCTTTATTATTGAATGTAGTCTTCCATCTCAAAATAATTAATTTTGAAAAGAGTTATCATGAAAAGAGTAACGATATATTCTCCAACTAAATTTTCATATCAATTATCATACCCATAAGAAAGTGAGACATATTACTTGTAAATCAATTATTAATAAATAGAGTATAATTTTGTAATATATATTACTTTCTTGTGAAAAGTCATAATATCATATTTAAAATATTTAAATCTTGAAAGGAAGAGCTTGTTTGTAAAGTTTTCAATATGTTTTATTATAAATAGAAGTTATTAGACCACTACCAACTTACATAAAAATTAGGTTTGAAGATGATATTATAAAAAATACAATAAATATTCATATAAATCAACACAATTGTTACAATTTTTAAAGCTTGTATATTTCGTAATTAAACAAATAAATAAGAACGAAAACAATAGGTAAATAAATTTAGATGGTTTAAGTGTATATACCAAATGGATTTGCATGATATTAATTATAGTTTTAGAGATGCAATTACACCCTATATTCTCTAATATTTGTTCCTTTGAAAAAATTATTTTTATTTACCTAATGTTTATACAGAGAAAGCTTTACAAAAAAACATGACTTTCATATATATATATATATATATATATATTGAAGTAAGATGTAGTATATGAAATATAAGTTTAGCAAGAGGTACAAAATCTTACTATAGATATAAAGATTAGAGTTTATATCATATCACAAGTTGCTAGATTTAAATATCTTTCGTCAATCATACCATGTTGTGGAAAAATTGAAGGATACATAAACAATAAGATTCAAGCGGACGGATTGTGTGGTATCATATGTGATATTAATATTATAAACAAGTTTAAGGGAAAATTTATTGGAAAACTGTAATACTTACATGTTATATGGGACCGAGTGTTGGACGGTTCAATGTCAACAAGAGGAAAAACTCAATGTAGCGGTGCTAAAAATGTTGAGTTGAATGAATAAACACACTAGACAAGATACAACTATGAACGAATGCATTAAGAAAAAAGTTAGGGTAACTCCTATTTTAAAAAATTGTACCTTAGGCATTTTATGCATGTGTGGATGAGACTATTAGAAACTCAAGTAAGAATAGTCGATCAGTAGAGGTTAGTCGAATTTCTAAGGCAAAATGATCCCAAAAAAACTATAAGTGAAACAATTAATAAAAATTTAGAGATAATATTTTATTAATAAACATATGACATATATCCATATATCTACCTCCACATATACTTCAAATATTTAACATATCGAAGGACTAGATTTTGTGAGAAGGTTATAAAATATTGCTTTAAGCAAAACAATCCAAAGAAATATTTCTCACACTAGACAAGAAATATTTGAGTGCTTTGACTATTATGGTAGCAATATATTATTTAGGAGAGAAGGTTATAAAATATTGATTTAACCAAAACAATCCAAACAAATATTTCTCACATGACACAAGAAATATTTGAGTGCTTTGACTATTATGGTAGCAATAATACTAAATGAGTTGAGTCAAATTTAACTTAACCTAAATTAATTTATTAATGATTAGCTCTAGTTTAATTAAAGTCACAAACTTTTAAGAATATTAACAAGATCAAGCTAATGTCTCTCATCACCTCACTTGGATTATATATATATATATATATATATATATATATATATATAATATTTTAAATCAATTTATTTGAAAATTCAATTTTAATATATATAATATATACTATACTCATATATTAATATAAAAAGTAAATTTCTATAATAATTATAAAATATTTTTGTTAAGATATGTGTATATTATGTATATATGATTATATACTTAATATGTAAAAAATTTAAAAAATCAAAAAGCCTTAATAATTTCCATTGGTCCAAATTTGTTATACTTCCTGATTCTCCAAAATAGGTGTAAAAGAAGCATTTACATAGAAACAAAAAAATAAAAGGAAAAGCAAAAGGTTGTATATTAACAATTTGATGCACAGTTTTGGTGGGATTCACCTACTCCACATCTTAATCATCTAATCTTGAAAAATTTAATGGGTTAGATATACTCACCAATTCAAACAATTAGATTTCTTAAGAATGAATGATCATGACGTTTGAGTAGGTTTTTTCCACTTACTCTTGGAATAAGTAGATCTCTCCCCTTATTTTTATATAGAATCACGAAAACATATTGATCCCTTCAATCTAAATATTTATTTAACAGTTTATCAGGTTTGAAAATAAGTTTAAAGTATCAAACCCAAAATTGCAGTCATCATAAAAACTGATACACACTTTCATTTGTACAGCATTATAAGCAACTCTTCCACTAAGCTTCAAAATCAATCAGATGATTATGAATTCCTTGGAATTTAGGCTAGGAATTCTTAAACATATCAAACATTTAAATTCAATAAATTGAACACCTAATCAGAGCTTTGTCATAAGCTCCATAATGGATGCATACACTAATACCTATTATAATCAGTATCTGGAGCTACTTAAGTGCTTATAGCTCCAGATAAATTCTTGGTCTCTCTTGATTATTATCTACCTCAGATAACTCCACAAGTGCTTGAATATAGCCTCATAAAAAAACAAAATTGCTTTATCTAATTTTCTGACTTAGCAATAGTTTCATAACATTTCACAGATTGAAGGAATGTTGCAGAGTACATGCTAAGATACTAAGCTCTTCTGGAAAGACTTGCTTACATATCATATATGATAATACTTAGCTATCATTTTAGTAAGAAGGCCATAATAAGTAGTAAATAACAAGACAATAATGAAGCCATTTGGAGAATGGAATGGTGAAGCTGATTTAGAGAATTGAACAGACCCAGTAAAGCTTCCAGCAGGGTAATTGATTGGTGGAATTGTACTAGGTGCAGAAATATTCTTGCATGAGCCAAAGGGTGCTCCCACCTGAAAAATTGCATTATGTCATTCTCTTTGATAGAATTTCTTTCCAAACATTGAACAATGACTATCGGATATGGCTTCCGAACATCAAGAACTCTAAGAATGTGATATTACACAACACAACCAAATAAGAGATGAATATGTCATCCAAACAATGACTATCGGGATTTTAATCGACTTTTTCCTGAATATACACGCTACATGAGTTCATGTAGATTAATATAAAGTGGAAAACATGCAGTTGGGAATAAGTGGAAAACATGTCTATTTATTTCAACTTTATACTGACTTTTATAAACCTATAACTTATTCATTTGTTTAACAAATATTTGAGTTAGAAAAATATAATTTTGGAAATGTTGGGAAAGAAAGTGAAAACGGAAAGCTCCCTCCCTTCACTTAAATAGTGAATATACATAAAAGACTCCAAGACCTAAAATGAAATTTTGAGACTGGGCCTGATGCGACTAAGCCTTTCTTTCCATTGTTCCATGTTAACATCAACTTATCTTTCAAATTATTTTTGGTTTCAGAAAATACAGAACACTCATAACCAATTTTCTGACTCGGCACTAAAAAAGACAATCTAAATGAATCTGATATACTGTCCAACAGATACATGGTCAGGTTTCATACTACGAAGAATACCCTCTTGAAATTATTTCGGGAATGTTTCTACTCGGTATAAAACTTAGTCAATTAAGTTTCCTGGCACTAGTTTGAGAAAAGAGGACAGCCAAAAATAAAAACATATCAGAATAAAAGAAGGTTTACATACAAATGGGAAGACAGTGCATATCCGGACAAGAAAAGCAGACAAACCTGGCAGGCTGTGACTGTAGTACATCCACACAATGAGTGGCCATTCATTTTATCCACGATATCAAAAACACCACCTCCATCACTCCTCTGCATGAATTTCATTCAAAATTTTAGTGGATTCACAAGGTATGTGATGTATAACAATCAACAAATTCCAATTAACAACTCTGCACAATGAGTAATACCATGTAAAAATTAACAGCTATGAAGTTGGGAAGCATATTCCCAGCAGCTTTGTAACATGTATTCACCATCTCAGCAAGTGGAGCTGAATGCTCTTTACACGAGTCCGCTTCAACTGGATAGGTTGGAAAGTAATTCATCAAGAAAAGTGATGAACCTTTAGAATTTAAGGCCTTCGATTCTTTTCGGTGAGGGCAAGAGCTCTTTTGGACTCCTGGATCTCCAGCTGAAAGTACGAAAATTGTCATGTTATGACTACAGATTATGAATATAAAATATACATGTTAAAATTGATAGTGTCCTTACACTCATTTTCGACCATGTGCCTCCACTGATATGCTATTCCTTCTTCAGCTTCCTTTGAAGCATCAGAAGTGAAAACAAGAAGTCGATGATTTGCTTGAACCATGTCTGTTACTGTGGGCCAATCAATCCCCCTTTTCGGCATCTTAGACAAAGGAAACCAATATTTATCCAGTCCAGCATTTCTGAACAGATTAGTCAACCCCTTTGGGGTATGCACATAGTCTTCAATTATGATCGTGACAATCTCAGTTGGATTTTCTGTCAAGAATGCTTCCACTTCTTTCAAAGTATTTATTGCAGGTTGCTGAGAAAATTTCAACGGACATATTAGACAAGGTGCTACAAAAGAATACAACCGTAAAATCACACCTTGAAAATTCAACAACAAAGAGGGAATGATTACAAAAGCAGTGAAGTTGAAGCATTGTCCTTGAAACGAATGACAGAGCCAGATATCATTCTGGTAGTCGTACATATCCAACATCAGCCCCCTCACTCCATTCTAAACAACACTCAAAAAACAAATGTATAAGAAATAGTAGAAATGCAATTAAATATAAAAGAAGCCTTTATTCTGAAGCCCAATTATGATCAGTGCACAAGACTCCGACTTAGTAAGATTTGGGGAACCTCGTGCATTGGGCAGCCCAGAAAGGAAATGGAATTAAAATTAAAATGAAGAAGAAAAGCAAGCAATTAGACATACTCTCAACTGATTAGTGACAGTATCTTCTTGATTGTAAAATGTGAGTCTCTGAACGCCCGACAAAGGCGGTGCATCGACAATGCTGAAGGAATTGTGGGTCACTATCCATGAGTACTTGTTGAATGGCAACCCATTCACCTGCATATTCAAAAAGGTAAAGTTGCAAAATCAAAACGGTCAAATAGCACGGAATTCGCATATTCATCCTTGTAAGGTGAAACATCTTTTACACCAGTCCTTTTGATCTGTCAAATTGAAATACTTTTTTACACTTTGTGAACTAAAATTAGGCATTGATTTTGTTTCGGATTGTTGTCAAGGTCACCTCATCTTTCATAAAACTAAAGTGAAGATTTTCTTTGGTTTATCAAAGTATACTCTAACTCTGTAAACGAGGCACTAATCACCTCCCTGGACTTCTATTATATGCCGAAGTGAAGAAACTCCAAAAGGAATGTTTCTTCCTATACATACATAAATCCGGATACTACATTAACAACAGCCAAGCCTTATCCCACTAGGTGAGATCGGCTACATGGATCGAACAATGTAATGTTATATCATAAATCATCTCTAAGTCTTTCTTAATCCTTCCGCCTATGGTTTTTTCTTTGTCTCACTATTCCTCTAGGAATTGGACTAGCTTCCATTTGATCTACTCTCCTTACGAGACTTCTATCAGTCTCCTCCACACATGTTCAAACCAGCTAAGCAACTATGGTTTTTCTCTCTCTTCTTCTAGGAATTGGACTAGCTTCCATTTCATTCACTCTCCTTATGATGCTTCTACTAGTCTCATCCACACATGTCCAAACCACATGAGACACGACTTTACCATCTTTTCTACAACAGGAGTTACACGACCCAAGCCCCTTCCACTTAGACCATAATACACATTTTGCTTAGACAAAAGGTGAGGGTTTACATCCCTTTCTAGTTTCTAGTCATCTTTAGATGCATTAAAGAAATGAAAGAAGGAAGTTGTTACTGTTGAAGTAGGAAGTGTGGGTTGGCCTCTTATACACATGGGTTGGTTCAAACCCAAAGCAGGACAATTGCCACAATACAGACCTGGCCCACAATCAGTAGCAGCTGAACAAGCTTCTAGAACCTGTTTCCAAATTTAGTTAGTTAGTTAATTAATTAAAAAGATGAGGGATTCACTTACTCCGAGAGTAAGTGGAAAAAACCTACTTCATATCTTAACCCTCCATCATTGAAAAATCCAATGGTTTTCAAAACATTGGATTTTTCAAGAATAAATGATTATGACGTGGAGTATGTTTTTTTCACTTAATCTTGGAGTAAGTGAATCCCTTATAATTAAAAATCTGAGAGAACTAAAAGCTGTTTTCTATAGATCTCTGTAGAAAGAGTGGAGAAAAAATAAAGAACCTGGCAGTTGCTGTTAGAGCAAGAGGTGGAAGAAGTTAAGAGGGAAGAGAAGAGTGTTAATAAGAAGTAGAGAGTGAGAAAGGTGCATTTGGAAGGGTAACACATTGCAGGAAACTTAGTGAGATCAGTGCTGAATCTAGAAGAAAGGGAGAAGGGGAAGATATTACAATGTTGAAAGGTGAAAGCAGATGGAAAATGATAATTTCATTATGTAATGATCAAAGTTTTGTGTTTAAAAAGGGAATCAATGCTTTTGTTGTGTAGTTGTTATTAACTTCCATGAGTGCCCTTAAATGATGGATTAATTAAACAAACGTTTGAAATGAAAACATGTCACATATCATGCTTAACCGGTTAAATCAATGAATTTTAATATAATTAATATATATATATATATATAAATTCAAAATTTTGTATAATTAAATAATTATATATAATTATATTGAAGTAATATTTTTCTATCTTTTTTCGAAACGAAGTAAAATAAAATATTATAGTTGTGTTCTACTTTTTTTTTTAAATTAAATGAATCATTCGGTTCACTTGTTGGGTTATTCCAATTTAACCGGTTTAATATGGTCGGACCGAAATTTCTCCGGTTTAAAGGATTCAACTCCTCATTTGATTAAGATCACAAACCAAAGTTGTTTTCAAGTGCGGTCAATGATCGGGTAAGTCAAATTGTTTAGTCTAATCCTCACAACATTATTAAAGACAGTCTCCTTAAGGAATGTATTAACCAATCGGGTTCAACAATCAAGCACAAACCTTTTGATTGGACCGACCTCAAACTAGACTTGAAAATGATTCTGGTTTGTAGTTTTAACCGAATAAGTGGTTATACCTTTTTGAATCGCAGAAATTCTGATTCAACCATGTTAAACCCGGTTAAATTGGAATAACACGGAAAGTAAACCAAATGGTTCACTTAAAATTTAAAAAAATGTGGACACTACTCTAATGTGTTATTTTACTTTGATCCAAAAAATGGATAAATATTACTTTAATATAATTATACATGTGGTCTGAGTGGGCGATATAACTGTTTAAGTCAATTAAAACATACTAGATTGCTTCGAATTTGATGTTCGGTTCAGGTTTTAGAATATTGGTTTATATTAATTTAGTAACATGAAATTTGATGAAGTTATTCATATTTGTATTATATATACAAAACGTGTTGTTTATCATATTATTAAAAGGGAAAAGTACATAAATCACATCTAAATTTTATCTTAACATAATTTTTTTCTTCATAATTATTTCTTAAACTTTATCAGTTTGTGAAATTGGTTAGTCATACTCACAATAGTAGTAATGCAACATAATAGGTTAGTCAACTTTGATCTAGAGGAAATCACCGTCAAAATACAAAATTGATTTAGAAGAATATGAAAGTAAATTTAAGAGTTAAGAGTGTCATATCTATATATTGTCACTATAAATATTAATACACAGCTAAGACATCATTCACTATTCATTTATATTACTTTTTTTAAAGATTTAATAATAATTAAACATAAACAGTAGATAACACACAATAAAAATGTATAAAACTCATAGTGTTAATGTTTACATTTTTTCTAATCATTTAAAGGTATTTAATCAAACAATATTATTGAAATAATAAAATATATATATTATAATCGAGGTTAAAAATGCACGAATTAGAATTTTTCATCGCTATTAATTTAATATTATTTTTATTTATAGCCAAATTTCACCAATGATTAATGTTTAATGAGTAATTAAGAAGAAAAGTTGATAACTATTTGGAAAGGTCATAAAGTTTATATTATTTTTATAGACTTTTTCATTATTAAAAGGTAAGCTTAGTAGGGATTATATTTAGAAATAAGTTTTTAGTCAAATAAAACTTTGTTACTAATTTTGGTACTTAAATATTTACAAACTTTATTTGATCTCAATCTCTATCATTTCTTAAGTGACCGTATATTAACGCTACCGTTAGCCACATCTTAATATATCAATAATGTGTTGGTTTAGTGACATATGATCTTACTAGATTTTTAGAATAACTAAAAGTTTAAGAGTTCGATTCCTGATAGCCATACTTATTTGGAGGAATAATCATGCATCTCGAGAGAGATTAATTACTTACCCATAGAATAAGAGATACCCTTAATATTACAAAAAATCAACTAGTTAAGATACAATAGGATAAAAATCAAACTTTTGTAACATTTAAAGATCAAAACCAATTAAAAATAGCTTTTAGTGATAAAAGCCAAAACCCTTTTAACTTTAAAAGATAGAGATATATGTATGTTTAACAAAAGAGTAAGGCATCAATTTAGTTTTTGAAATTATCATGCTCAATCATATTAGTCCACCCCTTTACATAAAGAAAAATTAGTTTCTCACTTTAAAAACTTAGAATAATTTGGCCTTTAAAATCAGTTTACGTTAGTTACTAATTAATAGAGTGCACATGTGACATATCATTTTATGTTAGTCAATTTAGGATATGTATACAAGTTAGAGTTTTATAGGGGGAAAAAGTGAAATCACAAATATACCTCAAGACTCTGAAGATTTTTTTTTCATTCATTTTTCTTCAAACCTGAGCTCGCAAGCAGATTGTTAACCGTTAGTCACACTTAAATAGATAACTTGTGTTCTGGCCAAAAACCTTGGTTGGATTCCTTTACAAATAAGGGACGTCCTAAGCAAGATAACCTAGAGAGGATTTCTTGCTAGGAATGTTAATCTCACATTTATTATACAACTTAAAAGTATAGATGGGGATTTATGATGAATTCACCAAACACTAGAGTGGTTGGAACTCTAGGTTGTGTGTACATTGATACTTTATACTATTGATATATTATATAGTGACCAAATCCCCGGTGTAGCTAGGCTTTATATTATCCCATTAGTTAGGACCTTGAGAATGTATTTTCACAACACACAAGTATCCAATCTTTTCACAAATCCACATGGCTCTCCTAACTCCTCTTGAACTGAACCATCCAATACCGAAATGTGAGGGAGGTTATAAAGTTTTATATTTTTAATTTATTTAATTAGAAAATAATAAATTTGGACCCTTAATTGTTTTAATGTTACATGTCAAAATTTGAGTTAGTATTGAACTCTTTAATATTGAAGAAGATCAGAGCCCTGTACTGTAATGCATTGTTTAGCATTACAATGTCCTTCAAGTATATTTCAACTATCAATTGTTCTGTTGCCAGAGTAGCCATAGAAAGAGGAACATGCAGCTACCAATTTATCTGAGGCTAGTGTCAAGCAGTATAAACTTTAGCAAAGCCGAATAGAAATTACATGTTCCATCGTGTCCCAACCAATCAAACAATGCCAACTAATTAAAAAAAAATCATAAATACATAAAATAATAGCTTTTCACAAACTAAGTGAACCTGTCCATTTAAATATAAGATTAAAAATCATATTGAAAACATGGAATCATGAAAAATGTTTGCACCTAACGAATTGAGTATTGACACAACTTTTAAATAAAAAGCAGCGCAGCCAATGAATCCTTAGAATTAGAATGATTGTCAATTAATATTAAAATTGAATGTGACAAACAAAGCACTCTTAAGATCACCCAGTGACAAGAACTTCAAATATTGTTAATTGAAGTTTGAAGTTGATTGTTTGAAACTTAGGTCTATGGCAACAACAATAACCAGAACTTCAAATATTTCTATCCCTTATTGATGAGATAAGTTTCTCCTGTTCATCAAGAAATAGCAAAAGGAATGATTCTTCAATTTGAAATAAAACCTCTCCATTAAGCACTTTTCTTCGCACGACCTGCACGACCACTTGAAGAAGCACCATTCTCTTTTTTTGATCCAGATGCCTCAAGCTTTCGAACCCAGTCTGGAGTGCACTCCGGTGCAAATCGATAATTATAAAATATTTCCTCCCCGGCGCCAATCCGATCCGTAGCAAAAATGCCTACCCTATGGTCTCCAGCAACCATAACAACCTGAAAAGGTTTAAGCACATAGCATTAGTGAGGTTCATACCAATAATTTGCCATGCATTATGAATTATAGGCACGATGATGTAAGCATATGAAAAAGAGTCACAACTGAATACCTTTGCATGGCAATTTGGATGAGGAGAATGATTAGCAAACTTTAATTTGTTACCCTTCCGGTGAGCATCGACAACAAACTGCATTCAACAATCTCATCACTCGTCGTTCATCCTTGCATTTTATATACAACAAAAAGATCTTATGCTCCACAATAAATCAAAAGTACTATGAGCTTACCTGATCATTCAAATTAAAGAGAAATGTCGAATTTTCACGGTCATATATCTTTCCTCTCTTATCTGCTTCCCGGTGTGAAATTAACTCTCCAGTATACTCTCCAAGGAATTCATTCTTCTCAACTGTATCCTGGAGGGTAAACAGAGTACATCAATCAAAGGAAAAACCAAACACAGACCAATATAGCATAATCAATTTGGTATTTACCTTTAAGAAGGCTCCCCAACCATGTACATCAGACTTTGCAAGAAGAATCTATAAGCATATTAAATGGTCACTGTTTTTATTAGAAAAATAACAACAGAATGAAACATCTCAAGGCTACAACAAAAAAGAGGTTGCAAAAAATGGTGAATAAAGATTGTAAGGGATAGACTGAAGTACATGCAAACAAAAATCTACATACAGATTACCCAAAATTTGATGGAGACAGGATGTGGTTACTCAACAGGAATGGTGGTCAAATCTTATCCCTAATAGGCAGAAATAATGGACCTACTCTACATCTGATACGCAAGATATAGTATCAGATGTCTCTTAAACTAGGTGCCAAATTAGAGGTGGGAGGTTCGATAGAACTAGTAATTTCAAATTGTAGCAAAGGAGGAGAAAAAATGTGTTGGTTCAGCAAGGTCTATCGAAGAGGCTGCGCGTGAATAAATCAGCAGACATGGATCAACTGGATTGAGATGAGATGAAGGACAAAATTGTGGGAATCATATGACTCTATCATAAGATAAGGTAATGTACCACATCATGGATCTAACGTCTCCACCAGAGGTATGACATACATTAGAGAAGCAGTTTATGTCCAACTTTCTACTGTACCATGTTATATTCTAAGCAAAGACTCTATGATTTGAAGATGCAAAAGGGTTCTAATTTGTAAGAATCATACTTGGGAACTTGTCTCATTCCCCCGAATAAGCATATATTGGATGCAAGTGGATGTATAAGCAAAAACAAACAGTATAAGAAGCAGAAAATGACAAGGTTCATCTTGTTGAAAAAGGGTATTCACAGTAGTAGGGATTGTCTACAATCAGATTTTCTCCCTACTCGTTTGACACACTTCTATCAAGGCAATGTTAGCCCTGGTAGCAAGTCAGGACATGCATTTAGAATAGATGGGCATGGATATTGCTTTCCTCCATGGTGAACTAATGGAGAAAGTTTACAAGAAACATCTAGAAGGGTGTAGTGAAGTTGGACAAAGTCACCTAGTTTTCAGATTGAAGAACTTTCTACAAGTGTCTTGATTCTTATATGCTGAAATTTGACTACAAGTATTGCGAGTATGATTGTAGTGTGTAACTGTGTAAGTTACAAGCATTGTGAGTATGCTGAAAATATTATTGAGCAAGAAGTTTGACATGAAAGATTTATGGCCTACTAAGAAGATCATCGGGGTGGAAGTTCACAAGGACATGGGAGGTAGGAAATTATGGCTCTACCAACAAATTTATATTGAGAGGATCCTAGACAGGTTTGACATGAACAATACTAAGGTGGTGAGTATTCTATTGACAAATTACTTCAAGCTTTCTCTAAGTAATGAACAAGGACAGATGCAAAAAAATAAATATCAAAGGCATCGCCTAAGCTTGTTGAATATTCACGAATGCTAGACTTCGGAACAACTCCAACCCAACCATAATAGGTGAAGACAGTTGACATTCGCCAAGGTGGAGATTATTGTGCATGACTCATGATCATGGAAGAGGAAAATGACATGACTTTGTGGGGAGGCAGACCATGAGCTCTTTGAGATGCACAATTACAGAGTGGTCCACAGCCTGTGCATAGTGGCAACCACTACCGTAGACCCAAGGCATGGTGGGAACCACAGGCGTCCAAGGACTAGGCACTGATGGAAACAACAATCCATAACCTAGTTGTGTGTAAGACTAGATTCTGCATATTCCAGCAATCTAGTCCAGGAATGTTTAGTTTATATAATGAGTTGGGCTAGTATGCTATAAATATGTATTATGTATACTTAATGTATCAATCCTAATGTCTAATAATATATTGGTAGCCACTCAACATTTTTTAGAATGTAGGTATACTTGGCTGAACCTCGTTAAAAAATCTGTGTTTTTTTGTCTCCCTTCTCTATTCTCTCTTTCTTTAGGTTACTAGACAACAACAATACCAAAACTAAATTTTTCATAAAGTATATCCAATCACTCCCACCAGTATTTTTGCTGTCTTTGACCACAACCAACAGTTTATTGCACAATCAAAACTTGCAAAACTCTAGATTGAGAAATGCCTTTCAGTGTTACCCCTGATTGTGTCCAAATGCAACAGATAGTGGCACACCTAATGGCAATTATCATGTTGCTCACTGTCAAAAACCAACTATATCTAATGATTAAGCTGTTGAGTGAAGGCACACGATAATTTTATATGTCTAAACATAAAATTAAATAGGTTTAACTATGCGCATAATTTTTATAAATAAAAAGTTATATTGAACAGAATGCAAATAGGTTTCGATCTCCATGGAAGCTTTTGACAGAAGGAACAATAGAAAAATGTAGTCAATAGAAAATTACCCTTCGCTGCTGTCTGAGAAGAAACTGCATATTTCGACACTCATTATCACCTCTTTGGCCAGGAATTCCAAGAGTACCATCACCACAACTGCAAGAATAATTTGACTCAAACATCAGAAAGTAACAAATATACTAAATAGAGGGAGACTAGTCAATACCAAAAGAACAATATATCATTTAACGTAGTAAATCCAAATTTCCTCAGAACCTCAAAGGTTATCTAGATCCCATCAATATTATTAGGAGAAAGTAAGAAAATAGGAACAAATATTTGGTTGAACATAATGGCTGGGCATAATTAAATACTTAAACTTAGGAAGTAAAATGCTAAAATAGATAACACAGGAAGGCACGGCTGAGAAAGTTTTAGCATGTATAAGGAATAATATTATGCAACAAATATGACAATTAATTGTAGGAATCTGAAAGCAAAACATATGAGGCTTATAATTCAAAGTTAAATGCTATACATATAAACATAAAACAAACAAGTAAAAACTCACCCAACCCAACAATTCCTACAAACATCGGGATCACATTCCCTTTGTGCAGCAAAGCAAGGGCATTGTCGACTTTGGCACTGACTCTTAGCACAACGACATCCACGAAATCGAAACTTGCAACTATCAGGACATCTTCAAATAAAAACATTGCCACACAAATGAATGGATATTAGATGCAAACAATAGAAAATTGGTAGAGGTGTGATACATAAAGTGTCACTATCTGTGTTTCAATCCGGATAGTGCAGTCTACCCCCCTTAGAAAAAACAGCATAAAAACTACCCTACCATGTGGACTATCAGCCAAACACTAAAATTCCACTCTCCTCTCCTTTAAATTTTAGTTCTATTTGAATAGGTCAAAAAGCTTACCCACAATACTTCTCACAATAGGTTCCATTTTCACGACAAGGACACTGCTTTACACAAGCTGATTGGCAACTACATGGATTATACTGCTTGTAGAGTTGATCTTTTCTCTCTGTAATCCTTTTCCTATTTGTACGATAAGCAGTAGATTTCCAGGTATATCTTAAGCGACCAACTCTTCCTCTTCTACGTAAAAATTTTGATCTCCGCTTTACTTTTTTATTGCCCTTGCATTCATTTTGACATAACTTGTTAGGATTAGCACTTTATGAAAGCTATATAGAACACACTAAATATATTTGCATTGAGACCTACCTTTAAATAGACTTCCAAAGGAGAACTTGGAGCATCACCATTAGGAACTGACATCTTCCCCTCTTTGTAATCTATGTATTGGTAAACCTCCCAACATGTCTTTAGACCATTTAACAGATTCCTGGCTATTAAGCAGCTGCCATAAAATATGGACGTTTATGGAAGTTTCATGTCTAAAAGAGATTGGTTTTGAGAATAAGATTAGAGTGTAATATATATCCATTGTCAGTGTAAAGATTTATACACAGTCAGTACATTATCCACCATTCATTTGTATTACTTTTTTTGAAGAGTCAATGATGATAAAACATGAATGATTGATCATGCAATAATGATAGTGTATAAATAAAAAAACACCACCTTAATAACCAATCCAATGTCTCTGATTTTGAACCAAGCAACTATAAACAAGGTTGAACTAAATACTTCCAAATTGTAATCGTCCATCCCCAATGAAATATGTGATAGATTTATAGTTAACATGTGAACAATAGGAGTAAAGAAGGGCACCTAGTGGGAGCATTAACTCTTAGTGGGAACTGGAAACTAGTGGAGTGATAAAATAAAGAGGCCAGGAATTACAACTAGTTGACAATAAACACAATTAGCAGACAGTGGTTAATTATAATGGGAGGGGCTGAAGGAAGGAAGTAGGTAAATGAATAGGTAGTGGTGGGAAATAAATAGGGAAGTGAGGGAGCTGATAAATAGAGGATTCTGGATCTTGGAGATTTAGTTTTTGTTTTCTATCATTGAGTTTGAAGCTTGGCTCCTTCGCTTGCCAGCTATAAATATGATTTCCTATCAAAACCCAAGCTTATCTTCATAATCAGATAACTACATGCATCAGAGGTAATACTCATGCATGTTTATATCTCATATAGGCATTACCTACAATCTTCATGTTATATATAGTGACAAAAATACAACTATCTTAGCCAAAACAAGTGGCTACCTGTTTCTACCAAAAATCTGCATTCCTTTATCTAGAAGCCCTTTTTCAAGAGGTTTCCAAGATTCATCATCAGTTAATTCCAGTTGACAATCGTTCTCAAGTACAAACTCTTTCCTCATGTCCACACTGCTAACGATGGGAGAGTTCTTATCCATCTTGCTTGTTGAACGATCAAGACCTTCACCCTACGCACAATATTGAGATTCTCATCAAATAAACACTTCCAATCAAATCTTCCTATGTCACGAAATTTGACATTTATGGGATAAACTACTTGTTTTTTTCATATAAAAAATAATTGAGGCTTAACACAAATTATTTGAAAAAAGCAGAGCACTGACGGTGGAATTAGAATTAGATGTCACCGCTTTTTTTTGCTGCTTCTGCATGGAAACAAGAACAGATTCCACCATACGCTTACTGTTTGTCTTACCAATTCCACCTTTCTTCATAGGTCTAATTTTAGGTGATATGGAGTGGGAAGATGAAGCATTGTCTTGTATAGGACCATTTCCTGAGCCACTACTCTCATATATGTTCTTTGCATTAGATGAAGCACTTTCACTTTTGCTCCATTTTTTCTGCCTTTTAGGAGATACACCACTAAACTTTTTAGACAACGTTTGCTCCCCAACATCACCAGAGCGATTCTCTATGACATCAGCTTGGGTAGAAGAAGTCGCTCTGGCAAATATTTCTGACTTAAGTACCTAAAATAATTAAATTTAAAGCAACTTTAGTAAATTCTTCAAGAAGCTCCACAGATGGATTACTAAATATTTAGCATACCAATCGAAAACAGTTTGGCCCACATGGTGCATTTGTGCTATCTGGAGGACTCCACGGAGTTTGCTTATCAGCCTGTGTATTGTTGTTAGAAGATATATGACAGACATCATGATAAATAACATATAAATTCAACTTACAGGGAATACAAGATCCTGCGAACATCCATGTAATCTACAAACGAAATCCTGCAATGTGAAATTAAGAGAACAAATAAGCTAATCTAATCAGTGGTGAAATGTAAAAAATACTGCACGATATTTGGTTCACAGCATAAGAAAAACTTACATGACATCGTCGGCAAAATAGGTTGTCAAAAGTGACAAGAACTTCTCCCAAATCTTTTTCCAAAAATAAATTTTCACTTTGGAAATTCCCTTCAATATCTCTTGTCTTAGAACCACCAGCTGCGTTGTCTTTACTACTAAGAGTCTCATACCTTTCCTGTACAACATGTTTGATTGTGTTTATCATTTCTGTAAAGCCAGCACAAATAAACGAGAAACAGCTGGACGAAAGTTGAAGGTAGGGACAATGTTCCTCCAAATAATTGAAAAAAGGTTAAGATGAACGCTGAAAGTAAATTTAGAATTAGTGAAAAGTGTGAATAAAACATACCTTGACTCCAGTGGCGTCTCTAGAAAAACATTGACCCAGTGACTCCAGAACAATATCAGATAAACCAAGTTCTTTGATAGTCATGCTGTAAAACCAAAGTAGACATCATGGCATCCAAAATAGTCTCCCATGCAGCAAAAGAATAACACAATGCAATATCGTGCAATACAGTAGTTAAATATATTAACATGAAATACATTTCAAATCAAACAAATTGAAGGCTTTTAGAGCTTAAATAATTTATGCAATAACTAAAGAAATCATATTAAGGATGAATTCAATATTTTCCAGCTCTAAAACTTAATATCATTAACATAATATATAATAGTCCAAAAAACATATTAAAATTTACATCTAAACGTGAACAATGAAGATCCAAACGGGAAAAACAAAAAACAAAAATGAAAGCTCACTCTAATACTTTTTGCTAAGCAATACCAACCATAGTATAAAATCTTCTGATTTATTGAAGTCTCTTTTTTCCTCTTCTTCATTTGGCATATCCTCCTCACTATCACTGCAAATAAGGGTTTCTCCACAATTGCGATCATAATATATTTGCCTTCGACCTTCCACACTCTCTGTCATTAGTTCATTTCTGCATCAAATTTGACACAAGTGAGTAACAAGTATCTTCTGAAGATAAAACATCTGTACATCAAAATATAAAACAAAAACTAGAAGAAAAATATAGAATTGAGTAGAGGAAGAGGTTAGAGTGCCTCAGACAGAAAAAAAAAAAGTGAAATCAATTAATAGAATAAAGATTATTGAAATGTTTTCTCTGCCTTTAATTTCTTTTATTTATATGCATAATGGATCAACCTGAGACCTTGGCAAGGTTGAAAAAGAAATGAACAAGTTACAATTTAGTGTAGTACACAGTTAACCATTCAAAGTAAAGCAAAAAAAGAACTGAAGCCTTGCACATGGAAATAAAAACATAGAGTAGGTCAACAAACCTGTCCAGAAAAAGCCATGTAGTGTAAGTAGGTATTCTCTCAATTTGAGGTAACATAATAGTCACAATAGAATTCGGGTCAGGAGCATCATAACTTACAAGAATTGCTTTACAACCAAGGCTATCTTCATGATAACCACTGCTCTCCTTACCTCCATTACTTCTATGAAAGCCATTGTGCGCATCAATTGCATCATTTTGCCTCTTTGTCAGTAAGTCCAGACTTCTATGCGTATTACTAAAGCTACATGTGCTTCTTATTTCCTTTGATTTTTTAAAAAGATGGTCTGTGAGACCAACCAACTTTTGTCGATTTTCTTCCACTCTTTTCTGATAGTCAAATGCAAGTGCATGTAATATGTTACAGAATATAAGAAGCAAACAAATAGTCCAATCATAACCAATGACAAATTACAATCATAGGTAAGACATCACACCTTTATGGAAGTCAACCGATCGGCAGCAACTTGCTTTTTTAAAGAATCAATAACGAATAATACATCTTCAAGTGTAGGAATTGTGGTCTGCGCTATCTTTGTCTGCAAATCAATAATAAAATCATATTAAAACCAAATTATGTGTTTATGTTCCATTATGTGAGATCTATTGTGACTTTTTTTATCCGATCTTATACCAAATTAAAACCATGGCTCACTCATGCTCATTGTTTAGAACAGTCTCAACGACGCAAGTGATGGGATATGACCAAAGCAACAATTTGCATAAACTTCACAACGAAAAGAATAGGTACAATTCGCCGCAATACACAAAGAGTTGCTACAAATTAATTTTCATTTTCAAATACCAATCATTCAATCTCAATTGAGCAGAGAAATGCACAAATTGCTACAATTACAAAAGTACCATAAGTTCAACAACAACAACAAAAGCAACAAAGTATTATTCCCACTAAGTGAGATTGGCTACGTGGATTAAACGAAACCATAATGTTCAAAGTACCATAAGTTTAATAGAATATAAAATTAGAAAGAATACATACTGAGGGGCCCTCAAGAGGAGACTCTGATCCACCTGTAGAGGTTGGCGACGCCATTGAGGGCAGCAATGCTCACGAAGCTTCTACGGATCGATTCGGCTACGAGGAACTGGATTGTGCAGAATGGTAGTGAAACCCTAGTCACGTCTTAAATAGTTGAATTCTGAAAAAGGTGGCGGGATACAATTAATTCTGTGTTAATTTTTTCGTATGTAATTCATTTTTTGAGTTACCTACAGGGACATAACTGCAATTATGGGAACACGATTTTAAAAACTACTTTCAATTGGCACAAACTTGTGCACCTAAGGAGGTATAGATTACAAATGCAACTAATAATCATATATACTATTAATAATCTAGTACTCCTATATATTAATTATGGGAGTTAATGAGTTAAAAGCAACAATTAGCATAAATTTCAAAGCCAAAACAACAAGCACAATTCACCACAATACATAAAGAATTTCAACAAATTATCATTTTAAAAAGACCAGTCATTCAATTTCAACTGAGCAGAGAAATGCACAAAACGGTACAACTACAAAATATAAATGAATTGTACCATAAGCTCAATATAATAAATAGAATAGTGATGATAGCAAGCACACATAGAGAACCAAAGATGCTCTGATCCATCAGCGAATTCTATAAACGCCATCGAGCCCAACGATGCTCGCGAAGCTTCTACGAACTCAATTCAGCTCTGAGCTACCAATATGGATCATGAAGAATGGATAGTAAAACCATAGTCATATCTAAAATGAAGAGATATCTGTTTTCCAAGGTCTTGTCATATATGTTGTCTCGCACCAATGAATCAATTGTGGACCCTATTCCCTGACGTGGCCGTAATATTGCGGTTGCAGTGACCACCGCAACTGCATCACACCGCAATTGTAGTGTGACTCTGAATCTCAATGATGTGCCTGCATCGTGCCGCAACGCAACCGCATCAGACCGCATTTGGACTGCATCAGACCGCATCGGATTCAAAAATATTGTTTTAACCGCAAAATAATTCACACTGCAATGCCACAATCCGCATAGCAAAGGCTGCAATGACTACAATCGCATTAACTGCAACCTTACAAAACTGTCCCGCACCAATACAAACGTAACAATAGAAATTTAAAACTTCTATTACTAAGTATAAAACAGAGCATGGGGGCACACACATTTTTCAGAGTTCGTTATGATTTTGAATTATTTATGAATTTTTGGAACTAAAAAGAATAAAAGATAATCCTTGTTAATGATGAAGTTTTTCCATTTGATTCTCTCCAAACATAATAATAAGACATGATTATCTAATATAGATTGCAAATAAATGTTACATGTTACTCAAAAACAAAATGCAGTTATATATAAAATACTTTTGTTGTGGAGTCATTATTATTATAGCAAAGCGTGAAGTCTTATTTTGTTAACCGGAACCAATTCGGATGTTGTGGCGGTGGTTGTGTGGCGAATGAAGGTGGCGAACTGGGTGTTGGGGGTAGGAGGTGGTGAAGGTTGTTTCTGATAGTGATGCGATTTCACCAAAATGGAGATGAGTACAAAATGTTCACTAGGAATCTCTAATGATGGTCGTGCAAGAATAATGAAATAATAAAGGCAATCCAATCTTATATCCTCATTTAATCTTTCGATCCAATTTAAAAATGACAACTAATTAATTTTTTTATAAGAATAGAATAAAATATTTTATATTATTTACTAAAATATAATTGATTTGTAATATAAGATGAAAATATTTTGGGATATGTCCTTCTTCCGGTGCATCAATCAATTCATTTGCATACTAATAAAGTAATGAATAATAATATAATGACAATTTAAAATATTATCGCTTCTTTTTCTCTTAATAAATGAAATTTTTGGTTATATCTTTCAATTATAGGTTTTTCTTTTTCTTTTACTCATCTTAGCCAATGTATCTGATTACGACAAATAACACTTTTCATTCATGTAGGAAAGAATGAAGTAGAAAGTTAGGAACTAAAAAAAAGTTATAGAGAGGAATTTTAGATTAATCTATATTTATTGGGACAAAAATATAATTATCCATTAAATTTTACAATATGATATACTTAGATTTTGATTGGCAAATATAAACAACATTTTATGATGTTTTACATTTGACAACTTCTTCGTATCATAAATTAAATTATCTTTGTTTCTTAAATAATTTATATTTTCTCTATACATATTTTTAAAAATCAAACAACATTTAATAATTATCACATATTGATTGTTAAAATAATATTATTTTTTATAATATAAAAGTAAGTTTAATATTTATGCAATGCAAATATAAAGTTTTACAAGGTAAAATATCATCTATCATTCTTGTATATTTTTATTTAAGAATAATAATATTTAATACATGAATAATAATAATATAGTAATGTTATAAAAACTCTTGTACTAAAAATATATCATGATTTTCTATATAAAAATTAAAGCTATCCAAAGACAACTCCAATGAATTGAATTATTAGTTCTTAACAACAACAATTAATAAAAATAAATAAGGTAGGTGAGAGTTTCTGTTTTTGGGGTGTTGTATTTCGAAATTCCTATGTTATGTCAAACCAAATCTGAAAAATTCATTTATGCTCAAACTCCTTTATAAGTTATAACGAACATATGTGGTGGAAACCTCAATTGGAACTCACCCTGTTATGTAAACATCCTCAGTATTGCAAAACATGCACTACTCAGTACAAGGAAGAGATCTATTAATTTTAAGAGTAAATTTTTTAAACTTATTTCATATCTTAGTCATCAATTCTAGGGAAACCCAATGATTTAGATCTACTCAATAAATTATATACAAATATTGTCAATTCACTAAATTATATATTGCTAGCTTCTGAAAGTCTCTAAGTACATGATTATTATTTTTTATATTTATCCTATGTATGGTGTATTGAATTTATTGTATTTCATATCACATAACACATTCATCATAAAAAGATTTGTAATAATGTTAAGTGCGAAAATTACCTAAGATAATGAGAATAATTAAACACTTTTTGACACTAAATTTAAACTATATATAAAGTCAAAATATGAAATAACTGTCATCATGATGTCATTTTTATTTTTCCTATTTTGTCCTTATATTTTTTAATTTCTACAAAAAAAATCATATAATCATAAGTAATTATCATTAGCACATTAACCACATATATCACCTTAAATTGAATTATAATAAATACATTTTTTAATATAAAGTACTCTTAATACAAAAACATTCTAATTGTATAAAATAAAATATATAAAAATTGAATACTTAATAAAATAAAATATGAATGCGGGTCGGCAAACACGAAATAACTATCGACACGCTAGTATTTACATGAATGTAATTCATAATGTGCATGTGCATTGGGTTAAATGGTGATCAAATCATATGATATCATTTTAATGTCATTCCATATATTAAGCGGGAAAAGGATTGGACAACAGGAGCATGCCCTCTACGCAAAGCTTGCACCAAGCGCAAGGAGACAAATCGGCCAAGTGTAGAAACTAGGCTAAGCGATAATTTAATGAATAAATTACACTCACACCCCCTGAGTTTTAGTGAAATTATACAAACTACCCCTCACTTTTTTGTCCTTACACGAACCACTCCTAATTTTGTACATATGTTACACTGACTACCCCTGCATAATATAAAAGTGTAATGTTTTAAACAAAAAAACGTATGATGTGTGTAATTAATTAAACAAAATATTGTATATTATGTAGAAAAATTCAAATAATATAAGAGTCAATGCATCTTCATTATTTGGCTCGTTATAAAATAATAATAGAGTTATTTAAACATTTATTTGAAATTATTAATGTATTTTTTAATGACACAAAAATAATAAACAAACATTCATTTTTGTACTATTTGAAGTGTTACACAATATACAATATTTTGTTTAACTTAATTACATTCATCACACGTTTTTTCTTTAAAATATTACACTTCTATAACAAACAGGGGTAGTCTTTGTAATGTATGTATAAATCTAGGGGTGATTTGTGTAGGAGGGAGGGGTGATTTGTGTAATGACAAAGAAGGGAATGATGAAAACTCAGGGGATGTGAGTGTAATTTACTCTAATTTAATTTAGCGAGAAGCTCAAGTCCAACAAATTCACCTAATTTTAGATAAATCTAATTCGAATCTTTAGAGATAAGCTCACTGAAAATATGATAAATAGGGGACCTGAAGGTTGTAATCTGTATGGAAAAGATGATTGCAAATGACGAACAACCTTCTAGATATTGCAGAGAAGAGAGAAGAATGTCCAACACATTAAAGGTGTTGATTTCCATAGGAGTGACAAGGTAAATCCATTCTTTATGGAATTAGATGTAATTATTTAAACTCAATATATCGAATATGACTATATGTTTTGCTTGTAATGTAAGAAATTTTGGGTCACACATGTAATGTTTAGATGTGTTTAGGGTTATTATTATAAGTAGCCAAATTAAAGTAATCTACTTTAAGTAAGGTTCATGACTATAGACATAATTATCATGAAAATTATTGTGTTGATACCTAAAGTCTTATTTCTATTGCAAAATCGGAAATAAGAAAATCAAGTGGCATCACCCTTCATAGAAGGGTATGCACTTCTTATAAATAGGGGTTATGGTCCCCAATTGTAGACCACACCATGACACAAGAAAAGACACCAAATCATTATTCTCTTCATCCCATTAGAGGAGAAACTATGACTAAGGTTATCTACAATTGGAAGACCAACACACCTACATGTTCTACTATGAACATGCATTTGCATACAAAGATAAAGGAGAGCATTAGGATACAAGGATTTGAAGTTGATATTAAGGTACTATAAAGAATGATATAAGATTTATTCGCCATATTCAATATGAATATATTAAGGTATGTTTCCGCTAAGTTCTAGTTTCTATATACATTTATTCTTGATGATATGACATGAAATATTTTGACTATGTATTATGCATCTTTAGTATAAATAAAAGTGTCCCACCATATTATAAAGTCTATTGGAAATTTTATTTTTCCAACATGTAATACTATTCTATTGTTTTTCATGTCTACTTTTTCATCTAAAGTTTGTTTGGCTTCATTAACCAAATTATAATTTAAAGTTTGAATGTTTAACGAGAATTTTATGTTTGAACTGGATCTAGAGTAAGTCATCATCAAGTAAGATGTTAATTCTAGAAATGAAATTAATTGAACTAGTCATTAAACACTCAATTGTATTACGATTGATTGATTGTTCAAGTGATTGAGAATTAGTTATTTCAATTGTTTATCTATTTAGTGAGAGGTTGATAAATAGGTATGAACTGGTGTTGAGAAATTCATATGAATAATTATATTTTAATGTCATAAAAATTGGATATTTAGATAATGAATAATGAAGTCTAATCTAAATTATTCGCATTCAATTCATATATGTGAACTCTTTACTTTAATTTAATTTTCATTAAACAATTCTATAAGCAACCTTCTTATCATCTAATATAATTGAGTTAGCCAACCAATTTAATATCAATCAAGTTTTTATGGATACAATACTTTTTATATTTCTTCTGTGACAACTCAGTTTAATTATTTCATAAACTAAGTTGTCGGTTAGCAAAATGGCACCATTGTCGGGGACTTGCGTCCAAATATTAAATTTTTAGCAAATTTTGTTTTATTGAGTATCTTCAATTCCTTGTCTATTTATCTAATTTGGTTCTCTTGACCAACTAATATGTTTTCTGTAGTGCTAATTTTTTTTGAGGTAAAGTGCTAGAGGACCAGCTAGTGTTTGCTCTAGAAATTGAGAGAATTTCTAGAAGGAACAACAACCAAACCAAGAAGAAACAACTAGCTAAAAAGAGTCGATAAGAAGAAGACCCTACAACTTGAAATTTTCTCTATCTAAGAGGAAAATACAGTGGAAGGAACTGAAACTAAAATGTGTGAAGAAGATTTTGCTCCTGACCTTGACACTGTTTTGATGAAAACACTAAAATCACAAAAAAAAAGAAAAATGAAGAAAACACGGTTTTGAAGACATATAAATAATGTCGCGACCCGATTTTCGGTTGGAAGACCGGTCCTGCGACTTGGGGAGAGGCGAACGAAATTTCTACCTCTTCCAATTGATTTGGAGTCGCCACTACGTTTTTTGCGGTTAAAACGTAGTTTTTTGCGGTTAAAACGTAGAAAACTCTAAATTTTCCCAATTAGGATAATTTGGTCTTTAGTCAGAGATTTTGAGCTCGGAAGTCGATTACGGATCGGGGAAGGTATTAACACCCCGTCCGCCCGTATTAAAAATGGTATCATCGCTAATAACATAAACTTTTATACCCTTATAATTATTTAATGAAATTCAGTAATAAAAACAAAATGTTTTATTTTTTATCGTTAGACTTGACAAGAGTTTATCTTGCTCCTACGTATCCCTAGGTGCAATAGGGAAATCAAGGCTACGTAGTTCTGGTTTGAAAATTAATTGGTCGGTTTCGTTGATTTGTAGGGTATCGATTTGGTTGACTAATAAGGTAATTTTTATCGAAAACATTTTAGCATGAAATTAATAGTTTAAAGTCGGTATTGGTCGCTCACCTTCTTTCCATTTTCAGAGAAGTCAGAGGCAACTCGAACCATAACATTACTATATAAATTCCATTAAAATTCGTTTAAATAATAATTTTTTTATTTAAAACATTTTAGCATGAAATTAATAGTTTAGAGTCGGTATTGGTCACTAACCTTCTTCCCATTTTCAGAGAAGTCAGAGTTAACTCGAACCATAACCTTACTATAAAAATTCCATTAAAATTCGGTTAATCTTTAGATATAATTTGCATAAACACAATTGTCATTTAGGATAGGAAATGGCGTTAAAGTATATTTGATACTGGTTTATAATAAGTAGCATGAAAAATAAATAAAGCAATAAAACACAAAATAGATAAAAATAAAACCAAAAGGGGTTTTGCCCCCATAAACGTGAAGCAGGGAAATTAGAAAGTGAAGAAATCCCTAACCTCATTCCATTTTCTTCATCTTCAACCTTGCGGTAGTTTCTCCTTCTCCTTCGTTCCGGCAACGACGTGGGCTCTCATCGACGGAGACAGCGGTGGTGGGTTCTAGCCGACGAGAGGTGGTGATGGCCGAATTCTCTTCTCCTCCACTCATTCATTCTCGGTCCCATTCATTTCATCTATAGGACGGCGTGATGCTTCTGTGGTGAGGCTATGGTTCATCCTCAAGCCATGTAGGTAAGATTTCCTACTACCCCTTTTATCTCTTCTATGAATAAGCGCCATTCTCGGCAAGCTTCAAGATCCATTACCGCGATGGCTTATGAGGGTCACTGAAGATTAGGGAAAGGTTATCCCTCTTCGGTCTTAGTGTTGGCTTATGGTTTAACAACGATTCAGTTCGGTTTACTGTTTGGGACTAGTGTGTAGGGGGACAGTGGGGGTTGTATGAGTGTGTGTATTACTCGTGTGATATGTGGTCTGTGTTTTACGTTCTGATATTTTCTGCTTGTTGGTGTATATGTGTGACTTTTCTGAGTGTATGGGTTCTGCTTATGGGATGATGGATGTACTTGATGCTGTTTTTTGGTTGGATTGGTGGTGTATGGAAGGTATTGCGAATGGTTGATGGTTGTGCGGTGTAGGGATGGGTAGTTTATATCTCTTGTTTGCCGTGTTTTAGTCTGGAAGTGAAAAAGGAATCAGTGATAGGAAAGATGGGTTAGTGTGTGTGTTTATGGACTGCGAAAACTCTGTATGAGGTGGTGGGTATCTGAATTGAGGGTGAAAAAAATATGAGTGTAGGTATCAATAGTGCTCCCTCTCTTTTATAATGATTTGAAGTTATAGGGGGTGGTCATTTTGAGAGTCAGGAACATACCTGACTCTTTGCTTTCTGATTTATCTCCCTCTTTAAGAAAGTTAATGATTGTAATTCATGCTATATGTGTAACCGATGGGAAGGCTGTTAGTGACCATCATTCAATGCTTAATTGCCTTTTATGTCCATTTATCTGAATATATTCTTGACTGGATCATATTCTGCCTTTAGATTGTAACTGCTGGAATGCTTATTACCCCCATCAATTTTGGCAATTAAACATTTTTAGCAGCCTTCCAGCAATCAAATTATGTTTTGCAAGTAGCCATAACATTCCCAGGATTTGGGCCAAGGAATCAAATAATACAACCCCTCTGCCTCTTCTTGTAGCTATCCCCCTTTAATGCAATTTATGCAATTGATAGAATTCATTCTCTGCAACTTAATATGCCATCCTCTACTTGTGTCTTTTTCTTATTGTTGAATCATTGGTTCTGGCGTGTTGATGTTCTGAATTATATCCCCTTTTTAAGGACTGGTTCACAGGGGTTCGTCGATGGGACCATTGCCACCTTTCTACTATGATGATAACTCATAATAACTGGTAGTGTGGATTGGAAATTATGGTTGCTGCCAAGACCTTTTATTCATTTGTTTGATTTCATTGATTGAAGGTTCTTTTTGTATTGATCTTTTTGAGATAAACCAATCATATTTTGATGCTGAAATTTTATGGTTGAAAGGTTGAATGGTTGATGTATGCCAAATATTTTATTTTGATTATGCACCTACTGAAGTAACTAAAACTCTTCCCTTGTTTTCCACAGAATGGGAGCATCAATGGACATCACAAGAATGTCTTATCTTCCGGGCCACAAACGCTGCACTTATCCCGCCCCTTTTGCATGTTCCTTTGGGTTCTTCTGGTCCAAGCAATGTATTATTGATGTATCTAGAATTTCTTGATAATGAATTTGTAACATGGTACTGTATGAGCACTCCAGTATATAGAATTGGTTAGGCTAATTTGTTGATCTGTTTGTAGCTCTGAACCTACACGTTTGTGTGTATGCCTTTTTTTATGGACAAACATCCATGCAAATGGCTAGTTTTAAAGTGGTTGGTATTTGATGAACCCAGAATTTCGTGGGTTATAAGACAAGAAATATTATTTTTTCAAATTTTTTGAAAAAATAGGCCGGACAAAATTAGGTGTTCATAAGTAAAAGTTTCAAAGGATTAATATTGTATAAGTCTTCTAAGTTAGGCACTTATATCCTTAATCATCTTTCATGTATACTTAGTTGCAATGCTCAAAGTGAAAACCTTTTTGAAACCAAGTGAAAACTTAGAGCCAAAAGAAATCAATTTCCAAAATGATAAGTAATGGGTTACTTGACGTGAGTAACCATGTTACTGGACCTGAGTAACAAGTTATTTGATCTGTGTAACACTAAGTAATAGGTCACTGAGACTGAGTAACTGGTTACCCAACAAAAACAACACAGAGTATCCGATTACTCAATTGAGCACTGAGTTTCGGTAGTCGGTTACTGCTTGATGTAATCAGCTATGAACAGTTTTTATCTAAAATGAATGAGTTTTATTTCAAATGTCTTGTATCTTTATCTTGTGGTATAGTGATTGGTTGGAAGCATATTTAAAGGCCATGGAACACCCAACTCGTAACACACAATTTTCAGAACTTTTAAAAACAACTTTCAACAATCTTTCTAAAAAAGTTATGCAGTTTGTTCTTGCAAGTTAAGTTTTTAACTTTCAGAATTGTATGAAGTTGCACCTAAGTGTTTTTGTTTTGAGTTTTCATAACTAAAACACTAAGAGCATTGTGTACTTCTTATATAGAAAGATTCAAAGGATTGCAAGTTATAGAATAATTATATATTATAAGACAATCCTTGCCCTATTCATTTTTTCATTCATTTGCTGTAAACTTTCCACCATAGGGTGTGGTGGAAAGGGAAGACTATTGCTTAGAAGATGAGTTATTCTAAGTGAGTGAGACATTGGTGAATCTGTAATGTACTCGTAATCTCGGGGTGAGATTTGTAATTGCAACTCAAAATATCATTGAAAATCTCTTGTGTTGCAAGAGGATTGGACGTACTGGATGTAACCTTCAGTTGACAAGAAGTTGAACCAATATAAAATTATTGGTGTATCTATACTCTTCTCCCTACTTCTTTACATTTTCATATTCTGTACTTGGTTAAATTTCTACAACATTTTCGCTGCTACATACTCTACCGTTTTTACTACATAAAGTTCGACCTTGAGCAGAAAACTAATTCACACCCTCTTAATTAGTCATCTTAATATTACAATTGGCACTAGAGCTTAGGTTGGGTAATTTATTCCCAATATCCTAACACTTTAGATGGCTTCTAAGTCTTTTCTAGGAGAATGTTTTGATATTAATAGACTTCCAAGTTTCATTCAAGAACATTATGCATTCTGGAAAATCTAAATGAGAATCTTCATATAATCCCTAGACTTATATATATATATATGGGACTCAATAGAAGAAGATCCATTTATACCCAGGATGGTTGCTAATGGATTTAAACAACCTAAACCAAAATGTGCATGGACCAATGAAGAAAAAAGAGAGTCTAATATGACCTTAAAGCCGAAGCTATTTTAACCTTAGGTTTAGAAGTAAAATAATTTGTTTAGAGTGTCAAGTTGCAAATCTTCTAAAGAAATATGGGACACACTAGAAATAATACATGGCATCGAATAAGTTAAAAGGTCCACAACAAATAGTGAAGCATCAGCATCAAGGCAAAACTCCTCTGTATGCAGAAAATTAGATCATCTTAAAGGTGATTGTGCAGCCTTACAAAGACAACATACTTTCAAAAGAAGAAGAACAAGAAGCGCAGAAGAATGTTAAGTGCCATGTTGTGAAGAAATTTTATATAATTTTGGGCACTTATTGTGGAATTATGATAAAAAATTGTGTACAAACTCTAAAGAATCTAATGTAATTAGTCTTTCTTATGAAACTTACACATTTTGTGTCAATTGCAGGATAATGAGGATTGAAAAAGATGGAAAATGAAGGAATTTGTGGAAAAGAAGCTCTAGATCTCTCGCCCAAGCGAGAGGGTCACCCAAGCCAAAGTTTGCATCTCTCCTAAGCGAGAGGCTTGCGCTCAAGCGACAAATCCAAGGTCGAAGGCCAAACTCTCAATGGGTTTCTCGCCCGTGTGGCACTTGTCGCCCAAGCGAGACACATCTATTCAACATAATTGCCTCTTTCACTTAAGCGAGAATCTCTAGCTTGAGTGAGAGACCAAAATGTTGGATTAGATATAAGCGGTTACATGAACAAGATGGAGTTACCCCATCAGTTTGAGCAACTTTTCTTAATTTTTCTAGAGAGAGAAACACGAAGGAGAAGGAGAAAAGTCGTGGGAACGACTCTAAATCTGGATTCTTTTGTATTCTACATCATTCAATCGTTGTAATGTGTAGGATGAATGGCTAAATCTCTCAGACTTGGGTTTGAATGTTGTAACCCCCTAAAAGTTTGATAATTGGAACATGGTGAAATTCAGTCAGTCTAGGAGCTACTGACTGATTCTCGCTTGAGCGAGAATCTCTCGCTTGGGCGAGAGCACTAGTATTCCTCCCAGAATTTTACCTGGGAGCCTCGCTTGGGCGAGATGGCTCGCCTGGGCAAGAGGGAGTGTGTTGATACTGTGAGATTCTGTTTTAAAAAAAACAGTGTAATCGATTACACAATCCTAGTAATCGATTACATGCTGATAAACTAATCAGACCTGTGTATTTTACATGATGTAATCGATTACACTATACTCGTAATCGATTACAACATATTAAAAGCATCAGATATGTGCATTTTTCACATTGTAATCGATTACACCATATGGTAATCGATTACACTTATTCGCTTGAGCGAGAATCTAAAATCCTGAAACCTAAAATAGAGCCCCAAACACGAAAATGGGGGGAGTTTTGAGAGAAAGGAGAAGAGGAAGCGATTTTCTTGGCTAGAGCTCGCATAAAGGCTACGTGAAGCTAGAGAAGAGGTAAACCTCTTGATTTTAACACTTCTCCTTACTTAGGAACTCATTAAGATTATTGGGGTCTCTTCTCTTTGAGTTGGAAAACGACTCAACTCTCTCCATTGATGTAGTAGTTCGTTTTAGTTAACTTCTTTCTCGAAACCTCATATTATAGAGTGTCTATTTGAAGATGGTAGTTGAAAAATATTGATATTAAGAAACCCCAAAACCTAGAAACGAAATGGTGAAGAAAAAGGGGTTGGAAAATGGTAAGTTGAGTTGTGGTTTATGATTGGTGATGAGGAAGGAGGGATTAAATGTTTATGAATGCAGATGGGAGTCTCAATAGAGATAGTTTCGAGAGTTATCGGAGTATGAATTAATTTGTGGTAGAAACATGTTAAATGAGTTATAATGTGATGTTACGAATATATTATTGATGTTGTTTTTGTGTGTGTATGAATGGGTAAAGACTCTAAGGTTGGAGGAAGCGGAGTAGATTCAAACAAGCCGTCAAACGCCAACACACGCCAAGGTAAGGGAGCTGTGTTTCCATAGTTAATGATTTGATGGAAAAGGTAAATGTAATGCCATTATTGTTACGATAATAGAGTAAAGTGGTTATTGTTTAGTATGTGGTATTGAATAGCCTTCGTGGCGTTGACTTGCCCTATGTGGTTTTGAATAGCCTTCGTGGCGTTGACTTGCCCTATGTGGTATTGAATAGCCTTCGTGGCGTTGACTTGCCCTATATGGTATTGAATAACCTTCGTGGCATTGACTTGCCCTATGTGGTATTGAATAGCCTTCGTCGCGTTGACTTGCCCTATGTGGTATTGAATAGCCTTCGTGGCGTTGACTTGCCCTATGTGGTATTGAATAGCCTTCGTGGCGTTGACTTGCCCTATGTGGTATTGAATAGTGTAACGACCCGATTTTCTACCCTTGAAATTTTTTCTCATTTTAATTCAATTCCATTCAATCACTCATAACTCACATTACCATTTTAATATCCTTACTTCAAAATCTTATTTCCCCTCCTCACACTCAATCCATGAATCAATAACCACATACATAATCATTTTACCTAGAACTTCTCATGAATCATTCCTGGAACTAATCTTATAACCTATTATATTATCATACAAATTTATGTTGCGGAAAAACATAATTCATTTAGATAACATTTACCACATACATCCAGTTACGGGTTTTCCAAGGTTATAACGTCCATAAGTACATGTCACCATATTATCCTAATCATATTACATTTATCCCAAAATGCTATCGAATCAACTACAACGTCAAATAGCAATAAAGACACTCAAGTAAATAGACACAAAGACTTCCTATTTGAGCTTCATCCTCAAAATCATTCATTTACCTACAATGAGATTATCATAAACAACACGCAAAACAAAAGGGAGTAAGTCATTAGTTCAAACTAACATCACATGATAATCCACATTCAAATACAATCAAGCTTTGATGTAATTCATAAACACACATACGAAATTATAAACATTCAAATCATCTTCCTTTAATTTTCACTTTACTCATATTCATCCTATAGTATATATATCCCATAATATATATTCTATAGTATGCATATTACGTTCGTTCGAAACATCATCGGTCTCGTTCTTCATATCCACCCTATAATATATATATCCCATAATATATATCATATAGCATGTATATTACTTTCTTTCTCAACATCTTCCTTTTTATCGCTCATATTCACCCTATAGAATATATATCTCACACTATATATCCTATAACATGCATACAACATTCATGTGACATTCACATTTCTCGTCATTCCTATTCACACTATAGAATATATATCCCATACTATATACCCTATAGCATGCATATGACTTTCATGTGACATTCACGTTTCTCATCATTCATATTCATCATATAGAATATATATCCCATACTATATATCCTATAGCATGCATATGACTTTCATTTTGACATTCAGTTCTCATCCTTCATATTCACCTTATAGAATATATATCCCATACTATATATCCTATAACATGCATATGACTTTTATTATTCCGAGTCATCTTTTCATTGGGCCTCCCCCAACAATGTTACTTTCATCGGAGTCATCTTTTCATTGGGCCTCCCCCAACAATGTTACTTTCATTTGAGTCTTATTTCCTTTGGTACTCCCCCAAATAGATTGAATTCGTTTCGAGTCTTATTTCCTTTGGTACTCCCCCAAATAGATCGAATTCGTTTCGAGTCTTATTTCCTTTGGTACTCCCCCAAATAGATTGAATTCGTTTCGAGTCTTATTTCCTTTGGTACTCCCCCAAATAGATTGAATTCGTTTCGAGTCTTATTTCCTTTGGTACTCCCCCAAATATATTGAATTCGTTTCGAGTCTTATTTCCTTTGGTACTCCCCCAAATATATTGAATTCGTTTCGAGTCTTATTTCCTTTGGTACTCCCCCAAATAGATTGAAATCATTTTGAGTCTTATTTCCATTGGGACTCCCCCAAATTAGATTGAAATCATTTTGAGTCTTATTTCCATTGGGACTCCCCCAATTTAGATTGAAATCATTTTGAGTCTTATTTCCATTGGGACTCCCCCAAATTAGATTGAAATCATTTTGAGTCTTATTTCCATTGGGACTCCCCCAAATTAGATTGAAATCATTTTGAGTCTTATTTCCATTGGGACTCCCCCAAATTAGATTGAAATCATTTTGAGTCTTATTTCCATTGGGACTCCCCCAAATTAGATTGAAATCATTTTGAGTCTTATTTCCATTGGGACTCCCCCAAATTAGATTGAAATCATTTTGAGTCTTATTTCCATTGGTTCTCCCCCAATAATGTTACTTTTATTACCATAACAGAAAAGCCACGCATTTTCCAACATAATGCATAAATTACAAACGTATAATTTTAAACCATTACCTCTTTCCCATACCTCATTCATATCAGCAAGTATGATTTAGAGATACTTATCCCTTACCTTGGTGAGTGTTGGGGATCGGTTCCGAGTAACTTTAAAAGTCTCCTCCGCGATTTCCTCCAACCTTAGGATCTTTCATCATTTCCACCAATAACAACAATGTCAATCATTTATTCAAAGTACCACATAAATAACTCGTATTTCCTCATCAAACATACAAGATATTTACATATTTTCAAGGTTTCCAAAACTACTTCAATACGAGTTTCCAAACATCTCAAATATACATATTCATCTATTTCTCTCTTTACTCATATTCTCATTTTGGGGTTTTCATAAACAACCCACAAAACCTTTCCATTCATCAAATACCAACTCTAAACCAAGAGTTTATAAGAGAAAAACAACCTAAAACGAACCATAACTCTAACGGATGAGTTTCCATGGTTTCTCATATTTTGAAAATAGATCTAACATACCCAAAACAAGTTAGAGAGGAAGAAGAAGAGTTAGAAACAAGAGGTTTACCTCTTCGCAAGCTCTAAGATGAGTCCTAAGGCTCCTTGCTCTTGAAAAGCTCCCTTCTCTCTCTTCTCTTCAAGTTCTAACCCTAAAATGTGTTTGGGGTTTCTATTTTTAAAGAGCAGTCGTCGGGTTCTCGCTCAAGCGAGCCCATTCTCGCTCAAGCGAGCCCATTATCGCTCAAGCTAGCCCATTCTCGCTCAAGCGAGAATCTCACAGTAGCAATTTTTGCTTAACGCATAGATGTAATCGATTACATGGATTGTGTAATCGATTACATAGTGTAAAATGCACATATCTGATGCTTTTATCTGCATGTAATCGATTACATGTATTGTGTAATCGATTACATCATGTAAAATGCACATATCTGATGCTTTTATCTGCATGTAATCGATTACATCATGTAAAATGCACATATCTGATGCTTTTATCTGCATGTAATCGATTACATGGACTGTGTAATCGATTACACTGCCCAAAATTGCCATTTCTCGCCCGGGTGATACAACTCTCGCTCAGGCGAGAATCCTCCAGTATAGCCCAAGATTTCACCCTCCCAGATGCACCTCTCTCGCTCAAGCGAGAATCTCTGGATCAAGCGAGGCTTCCAGGACTGATACTCTAATTTTTAAAGACTAAAATTCGGGGTGTTACAAATAGCCTTCGTGGCGTTGACTTGCCCTATGTGGTATTGAATAGCCTTCGTGGCGTTGACTTGCCCTATGTGGTATTGAATAGCCTTCGTGGCGTTGACTTGCCCTATGTGGTATTGAATAGCTTTCGTGGCGTTGACTTGCCCTATGTGGTATTGATTAGCCTTCGTGGCATTGACTTGCCCTATGTGGTATTTGATTAGCCTTCGTGGCTTTGACTTACCCTATGTGGTAATGGATAATTACTATTAAATGCGGTTGGTAATTGGTGGAACGATAGTTTAGTATACCTTAACGGTTGCATTATGTTAGTGATAGAATCATGTAGAGATGTATATGTTTTTATTATAATTATCCTATTCCAATTATACATTATTGATTATATAACTTGATGTCTTACTCCCTTATGTTTTCTTGATGTTGTATCTTGTGATAACCGGTGTACAGGTCAAGCTAGGGATTAGCGGATTCGAATGATGCTGTAGTTTAGCTTTCTGAACATTGTTGTAATAGGAATACTAAAGTGTTGTTTTGTATTATGCACATACTTGTACCTATTGCTTGAACTAATTAACCCATGCTCTCAGTTTATTACCAATAAAAAATAAACATGAGATATAAAAAAATACTAGAGTTCAATATCACTCAATCAATGTATTAAACTTGCTTTGGAAAAAAAAAAACCTATTCTATCCTCCTTTACTGGTTCCTCAAACGTAAGCTTTGCTTCATGAAATATATGTTTATTGAGTAAAGTGCTTCATGATATATATATATTTATTGGGAAATGATATATTATCTTACTAAATCCTCATGCTAATTCTCATACCCACAAAAAGTGACATATGTCTCAAAATAATACTTTATTTATTAGTGATTGATTTATTGACTTTAGTAGAAAGATATAATATTACTCATATTTATTGAGTAAAGTGTTTTAAATTGTAATTATGATTATGAATGTACTGAATATATAACAATTGTAAAAACTATGGGAAAAGTATAATTAATGAGGCCACAATTATGATTTCAATGTTGCTTAGACTCACACAAGCATAATATTATGACTGCAATTGAAAAGTGCAAATTGAAGTACTAGTGGAGTATGTTATCTTTTTATATGTATTGGGGATCATGGCTTTGGTGATATTGATGTTGTTGCTATTATATAATTTAACCTGCCTCAAAAATTGAAAAATCCAAAATAGTTTTCAAAAATTTCAAATGTTAGTCAAATTATTCATTTTTAGCATGTTTTACAACACCTGCTAAGGATTAATTTGATCATAAAAATGACTGATTTGACCCATATTTGAAGTTTTTGGTACCATTTTGGGTTTTTTATATTTTTTAGGGACTAAACTAGTAAGATCGAAAAACATGAGGAACTGAAATAAATATTTACTCTATAATTTAAAAGAGGTAAACTTTTGCTCAAAGCATATATAATAAATATATATATATATACTTATTATTCAAACCCAAATTATGTATATTAATTGATAAATTTCTAAAAGGTTTATTATTTGTACATGATTTTCTTAAGATATATTATGAGGAAAAATCTGTTTACATGAAAGTTAATTTATATAATTTGCACTTGATTTGAATTCATCTAAATCTCACAATAATGGAATGGCCACTTAAACGAAATACAACTATTTTATATTGGGTAGGGATCCACTTACTCCAAAAGTAAGTTTTTTAAACTTACTCCACATTTTAACCATCAATTTTAGGGAAATCCAATTATTTAGATCTACCAACTAATTCAAAACATGGGATTCCCCTAGAATTGATGGCTAAGATGTAGAGTAAGTTTAAAAAACTTAGTATTAGAGTCAATGAATCTTTCCTCTTCTATATTTATTAATTAATCGTGTGACTTCACCATCGTGTTCCACATGTGTTCGACAAACCTAATAAAAAGTCATTGGATATCTATATATCTATATTATTTGAAGGGACTGGTGAATTTACCAGAATGAACATCTTATATGCTTGACACTTGGCTTATTCAAGGGTATAATTGTCATTTGCTTTATTTTTTTTAAAAAAAGAATAAAATATTTCAGACTGAAACACCCCTAGCTTTATTTTATTTCCTATTATTCAGTTGGAGTTATTTTCGTATTTTTCTTCAATTTGAATTATTAAAAGTACTAACCACATTTATTGCTGCAGTCGGACAATTACTAAATTATTCTTTTACTTTACAAAAAGTTGTCTTTCACACATGGTTAATTTCGTAAAATTCATTCTCTCACACTCTCACCTTTTCTTTTTCCTTTTCCTATCACTCTCTCAATTCTCTTACCTCTTATTCTCTCTCAAATTTCTCATCTCTTTCATCTTCACTTCATCTTCTTCTTTGTGCACAGATTTTCTCTCAAACTCTCATCATTTTCAAATCTTCATCTTCATCATCCCTCTTAACAAAGGTATACGTATTCATCATTTTTGTTTATATTTTGATTGTATTCATCATTTTATATTATCATTTTTGTTTGATGTAAAATGTATTCATCATTTTGTAGATCATATTCATCATCCCTCTTCACTTTTCTATCTTTCAACTCATTTTTTCTGTATTCGCTTCTATGTTCACCAACCTACCCAAAGGTATCATCTTTCTTTTTTCTCTATGTTCTTAGTCATTTTTTTCTAAGATAAGATTTTCGTAGTTTTGCATGTTTTATTTTGTGTGGGTCTTGCCGTTCCTTCATTCCTTTATTCACATCCACTAGCTGTCACACAAGGGTTATGTTAGGTTATCCATTTTGTGCATTTTCAAATCTCAATATGAAGAAAAAAATGTTGAAAGTGGATGATTAAGAACACAGAAAGATAACATTTTCATTTTACTTTACCTAATCTATTTATTATTTAGTTATAATTATGTATAAATTGTTTTTTCCCTTTATAACTTTACCGATTATTTCTTATTCTTCTTCGAAGGGAATGAGGAAGAAAAAAAACCCTTAAAAGGAAGAGATAAAAAATAAGTTGTGGGAGTTTGAAGAAGTATGATCTAACATTAGTGAGATATGTCATGATTCTCCTTCTCCTTTCTCTCTTTTAACATTAGTATGATCTAACATTAGTTATATGATCTAACATTAGTGAGATATATCATAATTGTAAATAGAAAACATTATGTTACCATCTTTATATTTTCACTCATTATAAAATTTAATACATATCATAAATGTAAATAGAAAACATTATCTTACCATCTTTATCCTCGATGTGTTTATGATGATTTTGTTGATTACCAATTGTCATAGCTTCTACGAACATCTTTGAAGTCCTTATGTCTGAAAATCAAAAGTCTACAACTTGGAAGCATCTCTGAGTTTTTGTCTAGAGCTCTACAATCACCATAACCTTTATCGTTAAAAGAGTGGAGAAAAGACTCTATGAATCGAAGTTTGAAACCAACACAATCGCAATGTATTACAAGAAAATTGTAATATATATATATATATATATATATATATATATATATATACCTTATAGAGTAATGGAATCTAATTATGAATGAACCTGATATGAAAGTTTATCTTTCTAACCATTTATGTTGTTTAGAATTCAATACATATCTTATATTTTTAGTCATTGTAAAATTCAATACATATTATAAATGTAAATAGAAAATATTGTGTTACCATCTTTATCATCGATGTGTTTATGATGATTTTGCTGATTACCAATTGTCATACTTCTACGAACACATTTTAAGACATTTTGCATCTTGCATTGGTGTCGTTTTATTCAATTTATTATTTTGTAAATTAATTTCATTGTGCAGGTTCAAACCGTTGTTGAGTATTTAAAGATGTGAAATGAATAGTATGTCCTTCAAATCATGTCTTTATTTTTCCATTTTTCAAAATATGAAACTCATCATTTTCTTTCTTCTACATTTTTTCATGGGTATGATTTTCTCAACAAATGGTTAGGATCTTCGGTGTTCTTCATTAAAGGTATAATATTTATTTCTTTCAATTCTAATTTCTTAATATTAGTTTACTCAACTTAAAAAATGTTATTATATATATATATATGTCCTTATTCATATTTTCAAATTGAATGTCCCTACAGTTTCATATACATTTTTTTTTCTCTTTTTCCTTTCTATCGTTCACACTAAAAAATTGTTGAGTGGGTGAATAATGCTTATCCAAAGTTTGAATTTTTATAGAAGAAAATTGAAATTTTTGATGTTATAAAAAAAGGTTGAATCTTTGTAGAAGAAAGTTTGAATCTTTACGTAATAAAGATTGAATTTTTGACTTTATAGAATAAAGTTTGAATTTTGTATGGTATAGAAGAAAGTTAAACTTTTTATATAAGAAAGTTTGAATCTTTACGGAATAAAGTTTGAATCTTTAACAAATCTTTGGGGATTTCCATATTGTTGGTGAGCCTCTCATAGTGTTTAATATATCTTAGTCTATGTAAAGAATAATGTTGTGTTAAAGGAAATTTATACATTTCATGTCAAAGAAAATTTCTATTTGTCTAGAACAAAGATGAAATGATACTTTATTTTTACCAATTTTTGTATTTCATATCACAAGTAAGCACATTCCACCATTTTAACATACTTCTGTTTAATCGTATAAATGATAACATTTTAACACATACTTTGTTATTTATAAGTAGGTTTTCTCCAACAAAGTACACAGTACTTTTGTGTTCTTTGTTTTGGTAACTTTTTGTTGTACTATTGGCCTTTATTCTGATTAATACTTTTTATCCATATGCTTTCTGTTTATCTCTATTTGGTGTACTTAATTTTTTATGAAGTTTTACTTTTTTTAACATACTTATGATTTCCTTTGTTTTTTATGATGATGAGAGGAAGGGGCTGATGTATTTACCTTTCATCCATATGCTTTCTGTTTATCTCTATTTGATGTACTCTCTTCAATCTCTCTTTCATAGACCATCTCATTTTTTTTCCATAATTTTTCATTCAATCTCTCTCTTCATTGTTTTCCAAAATGAGACTTACCATTTCTTTCTTTTATGTTTTTTTGACAGATATGATTTTTTACTCAACAAATGGTTGAGTTCTTCATTCAAATGTATAATCTTTCTTCCTTCCAATTTTAATTTCTTGATATTAACTTATTCATCCTTGGAAATGTTATTCTGTAAGTATCCTTATTCTTATTTGCAAGTTGTGTATTCTTATTTTTTGTATTTTATTCTACATCTTCTTCTTCATCATACTTTCAATCCAATATGAGAATGGGGCGACTATTCAACACCAAACTTATGAAGTCGTGCCATACAACTCCTGACATTGACACACAACATTATTGGACCACATTATTTGAAAACTGAGGTGAAAAGGTGGTAATAAAGTTGTAGCCTAATGCATGGCCTATCAATTTTATGCATAGTCAATCAATGCTTTAAAAGTAGTGTACATGTTTTGCAGTGTATTGTTTAGTTAGAATGCATAATGTAGTGTATTGTTTAGTTAGAATGCTTTAAAAGTAGTGTAAAAGCATGGCCAATATTTGTCTTCTTACTGGCTTTGTAACGTGTGACAAGAAGCTTGACTGACCATGTTGGTAGAGGAGTTAAGTTAAACTTGGGGTCTTTCTTACACATTCACATGTAGATATAAAGTTGCAAGCATGATAGCTTCGTCAATGACAAGATTATTGAACGTTTGTTAAATGTTTCATCTTGCAAAGGTAACAACAATTAAGAAACAATAAATATTTTTAGTTTTTCATTTGGATTGGATTATGAATTATTGTAAATGTGAGGTTATTATGTTTTGAAAATGTAACAACTATATTTTAGTTACACTTTACACTTTTAGGATGATTGTTTGCCTTCAATTTGTAACTATTCTCTAATTTCCAATTTAACTAAGGATATCTTCAAAGGACTTAGTAGGGACTTATGTTATCACCATTCAAATTTAAAAACAACCCCACATATGAATTGAAACTATTTTTTCACTTGCTTGAGAATAGTTAGAAAAAAATTGGAATTGTTATTGAATATAGAAGAAAGTTTAAATATTTACTGAAACTTTGGGGATTTCTGTAACACCCTAAATTTTAAGTCTTAAAATTATAGTATCAGTCCTGGGATCCTCGCTGGAGCGAGAGATTCTCGCTTGGGCGAGAGAGGTTCACTTGGGAGGGTGAAATCCTGGGCTATACTGGAGAATTCTCGCTTCAGCGAGAGTTGTCTCGCCTGGGCGAGAAATGGCATTTTGGGACTGTTGAGACTATGAGATTCTCGCTTGAGTGAGAATCCCTCGCTTGAGCGAGAGGGTCAGTTCTGAGTTTTTAAAATGGGCGGAATTTTCTCGCTTGAGCGAGAATAAGCTCGCTTAAGCGAGAACCCGACGAGAGCAATAAATGAGGGAAACCCCAAATACATTTTTAGGTTAAGAATTGAAGAGAGGTGAGAGAAGAGAGCATTCCCAAGGTCTAGGAGCTTTGATTCTTGTTCAAGAGCTTGAGAAGAGATCCTAAGGTTGGAGGCGGTGTCGGTGGAACTTGAGGAGTTGCCAAGACCCCAAACCCAACACTCACCGAGGTAAGGATAAGTCTTTAACTTATGCACTATGATAGAAAATGTGTGGATTTTATGATGTGGATGACGAAATGAAATGTAAATCACTTAGTTGTTATAAACATATATGGGTATGTTTGTAACAACGAGGAGTGGATTTACCGTATATGTATTGGTGGAGTGCCAATGGAAATAAAACTCGGAATAATAAAATGATTCGTAAATCACTTTGAAGTTATAAGCATATGTGTATATGTTTGTAAAGATGTCAGGTGTATTTACTGTTTTTGTATTGGTGGAGTGCCAATGAAAATAAAACTCGTGAAAATGTATTGGTGGAGTGCCATGGAAATAAAACTCGTTTTTAGCCGACCATGCTTGGTTAGCGACTTTGGCTCAAGTAATGTAACAAGTTTTGGCTCAAGCAATGTAGCAAGCTTTGGCTCAAGCAATGTAGCAAACTTTGGCTCAAGTAATGTAGCAAGCTTTGGCTCAAGCAATGTAGCAAACTTTGGCTCAAGTAATGTAGCAAGCTTTGGCTCAAGCAATGTAGCAAACTTTGGCTCAAGTTATGTAGCATGTTTTCAAAAGTATGAACGTTGAAATTGGCTTTTAAGCAAACTTGATTTTAAACCGTTTATTTAACCTTATCAAATGTGGATTATCTTACATTGATATTTAATGAGTTAACGACTTATTCCTTTGTGTTTTCTTGGTGTATTGTCAATGTTAATCCCATTGCAGGTAGGTGGAAGGAGTATGGGTGTTTTTGATTAGGAGCTTAGAGACTTTTATTTTGATGTCTCTTATCCATTATTTTGTAACCTTATTGGTTGTACCTGTACTAATTATTTTGTAATTATAAACCTGATTGTCGTACATGACATTAATCATGGAAACTAGTAACTCGGGATATATGTAACTATGGGTGTTTTGGAAACCCATAGCTAATTGTATGCGGTCGTTACTAGGTTATATTAATATGAATTATGTTTTTCTGCTATCGGATTTTGTATGTTACTTTTGGTTCATAGATCGGGTGTGAGGAAGAAGTGAGATCTTTTAAATAAATTTATTCACTCGGTAATTATGATTTATCGTTAAATGCATGGAATTGGATTAAATAAGGAAAAAATTTGAAGGGTAGAATTTGGATCCTTACAATATGGTATCAAAGCATAGTTAATCCTGCGACCTATGGTATGGTCTTACATGCTTCTTTAAAAACTTTAAGTGTTGAGATTGTTGACTTGTGCAAATTGTTAAGTGGTTACGATCACGGTTATTATACAAATTCGATTACTAACCAGTGAGTGAGTACAGGTACCCATGGCTGGAAGAGGAAGAGGAAGAGGGGCAAGTCAGAATGTCCCGAATGATTTACTGGCGCAAATGGTGGCGGTATTGCAACAAGTCAATGAGAACTTGCACAATCTGAACCAGAACCCGACGCCAAGTCCGAGTTCACACCCACTAGTTCCACCTGGGCCAGCAGAATACCGAGGGCTGGATGAGTTCTACAGGAGGAATCCCAGTCAGTTCTCTGGGGGGGTTTGCTCCTGAAGCTGCCATCGAGTGGATCCAAGGGGTGGAGCGGATCTTCAGAGCCATGAACTGTACGGAGGCTCAGAAGTTGGCTTATGCCACCTACATGTTAGTGACAGAGGCTGAGAATTGGTGGGAGTTCACTCGACGCCAAATGGAGGCGGAGGGACAACTGATTTCCTGGGATACCTTCAAGGTGAAATTCCTCCATAAATATTTTCCTGCGGATTTGAGGAGGCAGAAAGAGATGGAATTTCTAAGGTTGGAGCAGGGTGACCTGTCGGTGGGAGCATATGCGGCCAAGTTTGAAGAGTTGGCCTGGTTTTTCCCTTACTCAGAGTTAGAGGTGGACGGAAGGTCCAAGTGCTCGAAATTTGAATCGGGTTTGAAGCCCAAACTGAAGACGATGCTTAGGCATCAAGAGATCTCCGACTTTGCTACCTTGGTCAACAAGTGCAGAATGGTGGAGGATGACATGAGGGCGGATGAAGTGCTGACGCCAAAACTACTTCCCCCCAAACACTCTGGACCTCAAAGAAATTTCTCTCATGAGAAAGGGAAGGGCAAGATGTTCCAAGAGGCACGAAAACCTTACTCTAATCTGACGGGTAGTCGAGGTTACTCTTCATATGGGTCGAGGGTTCATGCCAATGCCGAAGGATCACGGTTGAATTCTCCTTCTATGTGCAGTAAATGTGGTCGAGCTCATGTTGGTGACTCGTGCCCTGGATTGGCACTAACCTGTTTTCATTGCAAGGAGGTAGGGCATGTCCGAAGGCAATGTCCTAAAATTACTGCAGAGTGTGAATGTAGTGAGGGCTGAACGTCCTTGATCCGCTGGCAGAGTGTTCACCATGAGTGGTGCAGAGGTATCGGGTGCAGGGCCTGATAAAAGGTAATTGCATGGTAGCAGGTATTCCCCTTTTAGTGTTGTTTGATTCGGGAGCGACACACTCCTTTGTATCTGTTGAATGCATGGATAGACTGAATTTTCAAACTGAGTTGTTGCCTTTCGACTTGGTCGTATCCACCCCAACTGATGTACTTGTGGTGGTGTCGACAGTTGTGTCTCGATGTCCGGTGGTGGTGAATGGTAGGACCTTTATCGTGGATTTAATCTGCTTACCACTATCCCAGTTAGATATAATTTTGGGGAAGGACTGGTTGTCGGCAAATCGCGTGGTGCTTAATTGTGCTGATAAGACCGTGGTATTCGGGAATCTAGATGAGATTTCTGATAAGGTTATTAACATGAAACCGTTATCGGCAAAGGAAGTCATGACTTCTTGTAAGGAGGGAGGGGCCGTGTTTATGTTGCTGGCATCCCTGGAGGGTATTGAGAAACCCAAGATAGAGGACATTCTGTTAGTTCGTGAGTTTCCTAAGGTATTTCCTGGTGATATTCCGGAGTTGCCTCTAGTGAGAGAAGTTGAATTCTCTATCGATTTGGTACTTGGAACGAGACTCATCTCTATAGCTCCTTATAGGATGGCACCGTTAGAATTGGCCGAGTTGAAGAAGTAGGTCGCGGACTTATTGACCAAGCAGTTTATTTGTCCTAGTGTCTCGCCGTGGGGTGCGCCTATTTTGCTGGTTAAGAAGAAAGATGGTAGTATGCGGTTGCGTACCGACTACAGGCAATTGAACAAGGTTACTATCAAAAATAAATATTCGACTACACGCATTCAATAGATACAAAGGAGTGTGTCGCTCCCGAATCAAACATCACTAAAAGGGGAATACCTGCCACCATGCAATTACCTTTTATTAGGCCATCTGCACCCGATACCTCTGCACCACTCATGGTGAACACTCGGTCAGTGGATCGAGGACGTTCAGTCCTCACCGCATTCACACTCTGTAGTAGATTAGGACAGTGTCTTCGGACATGCCCAACCTCCTTCCAATGAAAACAAGTTAGTGTCATTCCGGGGCACGAGTCACCAATATGAGCTCGACCACATTTACTGCACATAGAAGCAGAGTTCAATCGTGATCCTCCGGCATTGGCATGAGCCCTCGTCCCATGCGAAGAGTAACCTCGACTACCCGTCGGACGTGAGTAAGGTTTTCGTTCCTCTTGAAACACCTTGCCCTTCCCTTTCTCATGCGAGAAATTCCTTTTAGGTCCAGAGTGTTTGGGAGGAAGTGGTTTTGGCGTCATCACTTCATCCGCCTTCATGTCATCTTAAACCATTCTGCACTTGTTTACCAGGGTAACAAAGTCAGAGATCTCTTGATGCCTAAGCATCGTCTTCAGTTTGGGCTTCAAACCCGATACAAATTTCGAGCACTTGGACCTTCCGTCCACCTTCAACTCTGAGTAAGGGAAAAACCGAGCCAAATCTTCAAAATTGGCCGCATATGCTCCCACCGAAAGGTCACCTTGCTCCAATCCTTGAAACTCCATCTCTTTATGCCTCCTCAAATCAGCAGGAAAATATTTATGGAGGAATTTCATCTTAAATGTATCCCAGGAAATCAGTTGTCCCTCTGCCTCCATTTGGCGTCGAGTGAACTCCCACCAATTCTCGGCCTCTGTCACTAACATGTAGGTGGCATAAGCCAACTTCTGAGCCTCCGTACAGTTCATGGCTCTGAAGATCCGCTCCACCCCTTGAATCCACTCGATGGCAGCTTCAGGAGCAAATCCCCCAGGGAACTGACTGGGATTCCTCCTGCGGAACTCATCCAGCCCTCGGTATTCTGCTGGCCCAGGTGGAACTAGTGGGTGTGAACTAGGACTTGGCGCCGGATTCTGGTTAAGATTGGGCAAGTTTTCATTGACTTGTTGCAATGTCGCCACCATTTGCGCCAATAAATCATTCGGGACATTCTGACTTATCCCTCTTCCTCTTCCAGCCATGGGTACCTGTACTCACTCACTGGTTAGTAATCGAATTTGTATAATAACCGTGCACGTAACCACTTAACAATTTGCACAATTCAACAATCTCAACACATAAAGTTTTCAAAGAAGCATGTAAGACCATACCCGAGGTCGTAGGATTAACTATGCTCTGATACCATATTGTAAGGACCCAAATTCAACCCTTGAAATTTTTTCCTTATTTAATCTAATTTCATGCATTTAATGATAATTATAATTACCGAGTGAATGAACTTATTTAAAAGATCTCACTTCCCTCCTCAAACCCAATTTATAAACCGAAAGTAACATACCAAATCAGATAGCAGAAAAACATAATTCATATTAATGTAACTTAGTAACGGCCGCATACAATTAGCTATGGGTTTTCAAACACTCATATCTATATATATCTCGAGTTACTAGTTTTCATGATTAATGCCATGTACAACAATCAGGTTTATAATTACAAAATAATTAGTTCAAGTACAACCAATGAGGTTACAGAAGAATGGATAAGAGACATCGAAATAAAAGCTTCTACGCTCCTAATCAAAAACACCCATACATATTCCACCTACCTGCAATGGGATTAACATTGACAATACACCAAGAAACACAAAGGAGTAAGTCGTTAACCTTAACAAATATTAATGTAAGTTAATCCACATATAATAAGGTTAGATAAATGGTTTAAAATTAAGATTTCTTAAAAGCCAATTTCAACGTTCATACTTTTGAAAACCATGCTACATAACTTGAGCCAAAGTTTGCTACATTGCTTGAGCCAAAGCTTGCTACATTACTTGAGCCAAATTTTGCTACATTGCTTGAGCCAAAGCTTGCTACATTACTTGAGCCAAATTTTGCTACATTGCTTGAGCCAAAGCTTGCTACATTGCTTGAGCCAAAGCTTGCTACATTGCTTGAGCCAAAGCTTGCTACATTGTTTGAGCCAAAGCTTGCTACATTACTTGAGCCAAAATCGCTAACCAATCATGGTCGGCTAAAAACGAGTTTTATTTCCATTGGCACTCCAACAATACATTTTTCCGAGTTTTATTTTCATTGGCACTCCACCAATACAAAAACAGTAAATGCACTCAACATCATTACAAACATATACATATATGCTTATAACTACAAAATAATTTACGAATCATTTCTTTACTCCGAGTTTCATTTTCATTGGCACTCCACCAATACATAAACGGTAAATCCACTCCTCGTTGTTACAAACATACCCAAATATGTTTATAACAACTAAGTGATTTACGCTTCATTGCATTATTCCGAGTATTATTTCCATTGGTACTCCACCAATACATAAACGGTAAATCCACTCCTCGTTGTTACAAACATACCCATATATGTTTATAACAACTAAGTGATTTACGCTTCATTACGTCATCCATATCAAATAATCCACACATTTTCTATCACAGTACATAAGTTAAAGACTTATCCTTACCACAGTGAGTGTTGGGTTTGGGTGCTTGGAAACTGCTCAAGTTCCACCGACACCGCCTCCAACTTTAGGATCTTTCCTCATCCCACCATATAACACAAGGTTAGTCATTTGTACCAAATATCACATAAACAACTTATATTGCATTATTTAACCATACAATTTCAACATTAGAAAGTAAACTCATCTTCTACCTCTAGCATTTTAACCATTTTCCATTTCAACCCCATTTTCTCTTTAGGGTATTGGGGTTTTCATGACTAACCCCACACACCCTCTCCTTTCTTGAAATACTAATTTTATACCAAGAGTTTACAAGATAAAAATCACATAAAATGAACAATAACTCAAAAAGGGTGAGTTTCCATGGTTTCTCTCACTTTGAGAAGAGATCCATAATACCAAAATTGGGTTTTCAAGAGAAGAAGAGAGTTAGAATAGAGAGTTTTACCTCTTCTCAAGCTCTTGAACGAGAGTCAAAGCTCCTAGACCTTGGGAATGCTCTCTTCTCTCACCTCTCTTCAATTCTTAACCTAAAAATGTATTTGGGGTTTCTCTCATTTAATGCTCTCGTCGGGTTCTCGCCTAAGCGAGGTTATTCTCGCTCAAGCGAGAAAATCCCGCCCATTTTAAAAACTCAGATCTGACCATCTCGCTCAAGCGATGGATTCTCGTTCAAGCGAGAATCTCACAGTCAAAACAGTCCCAAAATGCCATTTCTCACCCATGCGAGACAACTCTCGCTCAGGCGAGAATCCTCCAGTATAGCCCAGGATTTCACCCTACCAGGTGAACCTCTCTCGCCCAAGCGAGAATCTCTCGCTCAAGCGAGGATCCCAGGACTGATACTATAATTTTAAAGACTTAAAATTTAGGGTGTTACAATTCTCCCCCTCTTATAAGAATTTTCGTCCCCGAAAATTAAACATACCTCGATTCAAACAAATGAGGGTAATCCTCCTTCATTTCTTGCTCAACTTCCCAAGTAGCGTCTCCTTCGTCCACTTGACTCCACAACACCTTCACCAAGGCAATATCCTTTCCTCTCAATCTCTTGACACTGGTATCCATGATCCTCACGGGCAACGTCGAAAAAGTCAAATTATCCTTCAAATCTATCTGATCCGACTCAACCACATGAGATTGATCCCCAACATATTTCCTTAATTGAGACACGTGAAATACATTATGGAGGTTCGACAATAGTGGAGGTAATGCAATCTGATATGCCACCAGCCCAATTTTCTTCAATATCTCATACGGCCTAATAAATCGAGGAATCAGCTTACGAGACTTCAACACCCTACCGATGCTGGTAGTCGGAATAACTCTAATGAAAACATGATCTCCATCGTTAAAATCAAGAGGTTTTCGCCTCTTATCATAATAGCTTTTCTGCCAACTCTGGGCGATCTTCATGTTCTCCCGGATTTTCTTGATCTTATCTATAGTCTCTTGAACCAGTTTGGGCCCCAATATCAAGTTCTCCCCTGTTTCAAACCAACTCACTAGAGTTCGGTACTTCCTACCATACAGCGCCTCATAAGGTGCCATCCCAATACTCGAATGGAAGCTATTGTTGTAGGTAAATTCGATCAACGACAACATGCCATCCCAACTCCCTGGTTGTTCTAAGACACAAGCCTCAAAAGATCCTCCAATAACTGTATTGTCCTTTCCGATTGACCGTCCGTTTGTGGATGATAAGCTGAACTCAGCTTCAACTTAGTTCCCAAAGCGGTTTTGCAAACTAGTCCAAAAGTTTGAAGTGAAACAGGGATCCCTATCCGACACAATGCTTGACGTTTTCCCATGCAAGCGAACAATTTCCTGGATATACAGTTATGCCAATCTCTCCAAAGAGTATCTCATGTTCATAGGCAGAAAGTGAGCAGATTTAGTTAACCGATCCACAATCACCCATATCGAATCATATCCTTTCTGAGTCTTCGGAAAACCAGACACAAAATCCATGGAGATACTATCCCACTTCCAAACGGGAATTTCTAGGGATTGTAATTCTCCCGCTGGTCGCTGATGCTCAACCTTGGCTTTCTGACATACCAAGCAACTCGAGACATACGAAGCCACATCTCTCTTCAATCCCGACCAACAAAATAACTTCTTCAAGTCCTGGTACATTTTCGTTGTCCCCGGGTGAAAACTCATCTTACTCTTATGGGACTCCTCCAAAATACTCTTCCGTAATTCCTCCTCACGAGGTACACACACTTTCCCCTTGTAACGCAACAATCCACTAAAGCCCGATGTGAAATCAGTCTCCCTACCACTTAGCATCAAATCTCGTTTAGCCATTAGCTCGATATCCTCCACTTGCATTACCTGGATTTGATCGAACAATTCATTTGTGACCTTAAGCATTCCTAATATCATACTTTGAGGCTTCATCTGAACTTCCAAGTTCATATCCCGGAACTCTTCAATCAGTTTCCCTTCTCGAACCATCAAGGCCGACATATGTAAATATTTTCGACTTAAAGCATCAGCCACCACATTGGCCTTTCCCGGATGGTATTGCAGCCTAAAATCATAATCCTTAAGGAATTCCATCCAACATCTCTGTCTCATATTCAATTCCTTTTGATCAAATAGGTACTTCAAATTCTTGTGGTCGCTGTATACCTCAAATCTCACGCCATAAAGGTGGTGTCTCCAGATTTTCAAGGCAAAGACCACTGCAGCTAATTCCAAGTCATGGGTAGGATAGTTTTGCTCGTGCGTCCTCAACTGTCGAGAAGCATAGGCAACAACCTTCCCTTCTTGCATCAACAAACAACCCAAACCTTGCTTGGATGCATCACAACAAACACTGAAATCCCGATCAGTATAAGGAAAAACCAAAACTGGCGCCGTAGTCAACCTTTGTTTCAACTCTTGAAAACTTTCTTCTCATCGAAGTGTCCACACATACGGTTCTCCTTTCCGAATGAGCTTAGTCAATGGTAGTGCCAACTTTGAAAATCCTTCAATGAATTTCCGATAATACCCAGCCAAACCCAGAAAGCTCCTTATCTCAGTGACTGACTTGGGCACCGCTCATTCCATAACCGCTTCAACCTTTGAAGGATCTATTGCCACTCCTTCCTTGGATATCACATGTCCAACAAAGTTTACCCATTCCAACAAGAAATTACATTTTGACAGCTTTTCATACAACCGATTCTTACTAAGAAGTTCTAGCACTACCCTCAAGTGCTCAGCATGCTCCTCTCGGCTTTTGGAGTAAACCAAAATGTCATCAATAAATACCACTACGAATGAATCCAAATACGAATGAAAAATCCGATTCATGTAGTCGGTAAATATTGCTGGGGCATTTTTTACACCAAAAGGCATGACCAAATATTCAAAATGTTCATACCTTGTCCTAAAAGCAGTTTTAGGAATGTCTTCCATCTTCACACGAAGTTGGTGGTAACCCGACCGAAGGTCAATTCTTGAAAACACAACCTTTCCCCTCAATTGATCCATCAAGTCATCAATTCGAGGTAACGGATATTTATTCTTGATAGTAACCTTGTTCAACTGTCTGCAGTCGGTACACAACCGCATACTACTATCTTTCTTCTTAACCAACAAAACAGGCGCACCCCACGGTGACACACTAGGACGAATAAACCGCTTGGCCAATAAGTCATCGACCTGCTTCTTCAACTCGGCCAATTCTAACGGTGTCATCCTATATTGAGATGGGTCCCGTTCCAGGTACCAAATCAATAGAGAATTCAACTTCTCTCTCTGGAGGCAACTCTGGAATATCACCAGGAAATACCTCAGGAAACTCACGAACTATCGGAATGTCCTCAATCTTGGGTTTCTCAGCACCCTCCAGGGATGCCAACAACATAAACACGGCCCCTCCCTCCTTACAAGAAGTCCTGACTTCCTTTGCCGATAACGGCTTCATGTTAATAATCTCATCAGAAATCTCATCTAGATTCCCGAATACCACGGTCTTATCAGCACAATTAAGCACCACGCGATTTGTCGACAACCAGTCCATCCCCAGAATTATATCTAACTGGGATAATGGTAAGCAGATTAAATCAACGGTAAAAGTCCTACCATTCACCACAACTGGACATCGAGACACAACTGTCGACACCACCACAGGCACATCAGTTGGGGTGGATACGACCAAGTCGAAAAGTAACGACTCAGTTTTCAAATTCAGTCTATCCACGCATTCAATAGATACAAAGGAGTGTGTCGCTCCCGAATCAAACAATACTAAAAGGGGAATATCTACCACCATGCAATTACCTTTTATTAGGCCATCTGCACTCGATACCTCTGCAGCCCTCACCGAATTCACACTCGGTCAGTGGATCGAGGACGTTCAGCCCTCACCGAATTCACACTCTGCAGTAGATTAGGACAGTGTCTTCGGACATGCCCAACCTCCTTGCAATGAAAACAGGTTAGTGTCATTCCGGGGCACGAATCACCAATATGAGTTCGACCACATTTACTGCACATAGAAGGAGAGTTCAATCGTGATCCTCCGGCATTGGCATGAGCCCTCGGCCCATGCGAAGAGTAACCTCGACTACCCGTCGAACGTGAGTAAGGTTTTCGTTCCTCTTGAAACACCTTGCTCTTCCCTTTCTCATGCGAGAAATTCCTTTTAGGTCCAGAGTGTTTGGGAGGAAGTGGTTTTGGCGTCATCACTTCATCCGCCTTCATGTCATCTTAAACCATTCTGCACTTATTTACTAGGGTAACAAAGTCGGAGATCTCTTGATGCCTAAGCATCGTCTTCAATTTGGGCTTCAAACCCGATACAAATTTCGAGCACTTGGACCTTCCGTCCACCTCCAACTATGAGTAAGGGAAAAATCGAGCCAATTCTTCAAATTTGGTCGCATATGCTCCAACCGACAGGTCACCTTGCTCCAATCTTAGAAACTCCATCTCTTTCTGCTTCTTCAAATCAGCAGGAAAATATTTATGGAGGAATTTCACCTTAAATGTATCCTAGGAAATCAGTTGTCCTTCTGCCTCCATTTGGCGTCGAGTGAACTCCCACCAATTCTCGGCCTCTGTCACTAACATGTAGGTGGCATAAGCCAACTTCTGAGCCTCCGTACAGTTCATGGCTCTGAAGATCCGCTCCACCCCTTGAATCCACTCGATGGCAGCATCAGGAGCAAATTCCCCAGGGAACTGACTGGGATTCCTCCTGCAGAACTCATTCAGCCCTCGGTATTCTGCTGGCCCAGGTGGAACTAGTGGGTGTGAACTCGGACTTTGCGCCGGATTCTGGTTAAGATTGTGCAAGTTTTCATTGACTTGTTGCAATGCTGCCACCATTTGCGCCAATAAATCATTCGGGACATTCTGACTTGTCCCTCTTCCTCTTCCTCTTCCAGCCATGGGTACCTGTACTCACTCACTGGTTAGTAATCGAATTTGTATAATAATCGTGCACGTAACCACTTAACAATTTGCACAATTCAACAATCTCAACACATAAAGTTTTCAAAGAAGCATGTAAGACCATACCCGAGGTCGCAGGATTAACTATGCTCTGATACCATATTGTAAGGACCCAAATTCTACCTTGAAATTTTTTCCTTATTTAATCCAATTTCATGCATTTAACGATAATTATTATTACCGAGTGAATGAACTTATTTAAAATATCTCACTTCCCTCCTCAAACCTAATTTATAAACCGAAAGTAACATACCAAATCAGATAGCAGAAAAACATAATTCATATTAATGTAACTTAGTAACGGCCTCATACAATTAGCTATGGGTTTTCAAAACACCCATAGCTATATATATCCCGAGTTACTAGTTTTCATGATTAATGCCATGTACAACAATCAGGTTTATAATTACAAAATAATTAGTTCAAGTACAACCAATGAGGTTACAAAAGAATGGATAAGAGACATCGAAATAAAAGTCTCTAAGCTCCTAATCAAAAACACCCATACTCCTTCCACCTACCTACAATGGGATTAACATTGACAATACACCAAGAAACACAAAGAAGTAAGTCGTTAACCTCAACAAATATCAATGTAAGTTAATCCATATTTAATAAGGTTAGATAAACGGTTTAAAATTAAGATTTCTTAAAAGCCAATTTCAACGTTCATACTTTTGAAAACCATGCTACATAACTTGAGCCAAAGTTTGCTACATTGCTTGAGCCAAAGCATGCTACATTACTTGAGCCAAAGTTTGCTACATTGCTTGAGCCAAAGCTTGCTACATTACTTGAGCCAAATTTTGCTACATTGCTTGAGCCAAAGCTTGCTACATTGCTTGAGCCAAAGCTTGCTACATTGCTTGAGCCAAAGCTTGCTACAGTGCTTGAGCCAAAGCTTGCTACATTACTTGAGCTAAAGTCGCTAACCAATCATGGTCGGCTAAAAACGAGTTTTATTTCCATTGGCATTCCACCAATACATTTTTCCGAGTTTTATTTTCATTGGCACTCCACCAAAACAAAAACAGTAAATGCACCCAACATCATTACAAACATATACATATATGCTTATAACTACAAAGTGATTTACGAATCTTTTCTTTACTCTGAGTTTTATTTTCGTTGGCACTCCACCAATACATAAATGGTAAATCCACTCCTCGTTGTTACAAACATACTCATATATGTTTATAACAACTAAGTGATTTACGCTTCATTGCATTATTCTGAGTATTATTTCCATTAGTACTCCACCAATACATAAACGGTAAATTCACTCCTCGTTGTTACAGACATACCCATATATGTTTATAACAACTAAGTGATTTACGCTTCATTACGTCATCCATATCAGATAATCCACACATTTTCTATCACAATACATAAGTTAAAGACTTATCCTTACCTCGGTGAGTGTTGGGTTTGGGTGCTTGGCAACTCCTCAAGTTCCACCGACACCACCTCTAACTTTAGGATCTTTCCTCATCCCACAATATAACACAAGGTTAGTCATTTATACCAAATATCACATAAACAACTTATATTGCATTATTTAACCATACAAGATATTCATTATATTTTCAACATTAGAAAGTAAACTCATCTTCTACCTCTAGCATTTTAACCATTTTCCATTTCAACCTCATTTTCTCTTTAGGGTTTTGGGGTTTTCATGACTAACCCCACACACCCTCTCCTTTCTTGAAATACTAATTTTATACCAAGAGTTTACAAGATAAAAATCACATAAAATGAACCATAACTCAAAAGGGTGAGTTTCCATGGTTTCTCTCACTTTGAGAAGAGATCCATAATACCAAAAATGGGTTTTCAAGAGAAGAAGAGAGTTAGAATAGAGAGTTTTACATCTTCTCAAGCTCTTGAACGAGAGTCAAAGCTCTTAGACCTTGGGAATGCTCTCTTCTTTCACCTCTCTTCAATTCTTAACCTAAAAATGTATTTGGGGTTTCTCTCATTTAATGCTCTCGTCGGGTTCTCGCTTAAGCGAGCTTATTCTCGCTCAAGCGATAAAATCCCGCCCATTTTAAAAACTCAGATCTGAACCTCTCGCTCAACGAGAATCTCACAGTCTCAACAGTCCCAAAATGTCATTTCTCGCCCAGGCGAGACAACTCTCGCTTAGGCGAGAATCCTCCATTATAGCCCAGGATTTCACTAATATGACACAAACATATATATAAAAAGACCATATATAGTGCACTGTGAATTTAGCACACAATGAACACATGTAACTTTAACAACAATGTTATATAATTTTCAATTATTATATATAACTTGAGGCTAAACAAATTTGCAGCCGAAAAACACAACATCAAAAAATTAATTCATATGGAATGTACAAATGGTATATATAACCAAATTCTTACATATCCTTTCATAAATTCAAAATTATTAAAATTGATACGCACAACGTAGCGGAACAAGGAGAGACATTAATTGATATGTAAAACATAACGTAATGTTATAACAGCAACAATTTCAATCCCATATGTTTTGGACAATTATAACTCAATTATGGAGTTGTTTCGGGGAAAAAATTCCAATTTGTTTAACATGATGGCGGAAGCATAAAATTCCCAAATCAAAAATTAGGGTTCATACAAAAATTGGAAAAAACACCCTTAATGGAGAATCATAAAATTCAGAACCTACGCTCTGATACCACTTGTTATAGTTCTCTACTAATGGTGAAATACCAATATAAGAATCTTGAATCTCATGATTCTCACACAATATGTAAAACAATGATACAAGTCAATGTCATACCTGAATCCATAAAATAAATAGCCGATATAATTGTATGAATATATGATGTTCACCTTAATTAGAAATTATGAATTTCTAACTCTAAGACCTATCAACAAAATGTAATGTATCACTTCTTATGGATCAACATGCTTGCATCTTGTCACAGATTTCCAAACGTGAGATAGAAGTGCTTGGAGGGAAGATATTTTATCAGTGTTAGCTTCCTCATTTGCTTTGAGTTTCAGAATTTCCTCCTTTGAGAAATGGAAGACCCTCTCTGGTAATGGACTCGAGTTTTTGGAATAACTTTCATCATGTTTTGTGAAAGTAAACCTAATGGGTTGGTCAATAGTATCAAAAAAGAAACGCTGAAATGATGGGAGTTTTGATATTTTATGATTACCACGTGAAATTTCAGCCCATGAATTGATGAAATGCCAAAACGACTTGCCATCTGCAACTACATGATTCAAAGTGCAACCAATGAAGATACTATCAATTAACTCAGTGACTTGAACTGCTAGCAATGGCTGTGATGTTGCTTCATAGTTTTTGACACCATGAGAGGGAAGAAAGAGTGAAGAATTGAAGGAACATATTTGGATACAAGGATATCAGAAACACTTGTATTTTCTGCTACAGCATGGACAAACAAAACACCTGAGTTGTTGCAAAGGATGTAAGATGTAGCATTTTTATTATCTTCATGTTCATTGAGAATAATGTCTAAACGACCAGAAAGAAGTGGAAAGAAAGAAAGAGTGGAAGATAGTGTGTTTTTGAGGTGTTGGATTTGGATTGATATGTCTTGTTGTTCTTCAATATTGTGGGGGTTGTGAAAGAGAAGTCCCTTTTGGATGGTTTCAAGTGTGAGGAAATTGAGATCCCATGGGTTTAAATGGATCTTATGTGTTGTTTTAGTATTGTTGTTGTGACTAGGTGCTTTCATTGTAGTGGTGGATATGACCCTTGTGGCTTCCATTGTGATAATGTTATGTTCAACAAGCTGAGATTTGAGTTAATATATACTTGCTAGTTTATCTTGTTATAAGGATTATGTGGCTGAGGGGATAGGTTTGAAGTGGGCCAGATTCTCTTATATCAAATCTACTAAAAGTTTGTTATTAAAGTAATAACATTCTATATAATTATGTATTCAAGGATACTCTCCATTAATGAAGATGAGAATAAAATAGTATTATTATACTTAATTTAAAGATAAAAATATTATTACAAGTGTAAATAGAGGGATATAATTGTTTTTCATTTTTCATTTTACCTTGTTTTATATATTATTTATCTCTTTATCCATGAAGAGTATATCTACTCTTCAAACAGAGTCTTATCTAAAGGAGATAGTTTGAAGAGAAATAGAAGCTTTCTCCCTTTTGGTTAGGAAGAGAGAGAGAGGGAGAAGAGAAGAAAAAATTGGTGGGACCCACCATAAATACTTTCTCTACTACTTTGGTGAGAAAGTGAAGAGAGAAGGAAAATTTGGGATGAAATGTAAAAATGTCCTTCAATTTTTTTATTTTCTTTAGTTATTGATTTTAAATACTATTAATATATATAACTTTATTTGGAATATAAAAAAATGTCAATTAAAAAGTTAATTGATATTAGAATAAAATATATATATATATATATAATAAAATATATATTTTAAAATTACAAAATTTATTTGAAATTAATAATAAAACAATATTTGCCTTTCATCTTTTTAGGGACATTTTTGTCATTTTAAACATAACATAATCTATTTTCTCTCTTTCACCAAACAAAAGAGTAAGAGAAGAAAATATTTCTTTCTATTTATTTTCTCTCATTATTCTCTTATACCAAACATTACAAAAATTTATTTTATTTCTCATCTTTCTCTTTCTCACATTTTTCTTTCTCACATATTTCTCTCTTCTTATTTTCTCTTGTACAATCAAACAAAGCGTTAATGCTTAGTGTTGAATCCTAATTTGAAATCTATGTCCGTTCAACAATTATTTAATGATTGAGATTTGGTTCAACAATTACTTAATGACAGATTCGGTGGAATCCTTAAATCTATGTTCGAAGTGTTGCAACTTTCAAGATCAACCCATTAATGTTTAGATTCATGAAAATAACTCACTCCCTCACCCCTTCTCATTTTAATTATAAGAAGAGAATTTAATATATATGTAAGTGAGAAATGACAAAACTTAGATACAATTCCTTAAGTATAAATGGTGCTTGTAGCCTATTAAAAGGTGACACATGTTCATTATCACCTATACTTTGAAGAGAGAGATTCTTAATTGCAAAAAAAAAACTTAATGATATAAATGAACACATGTCACATTTTAATAGGCTACAAGCACCATTTGTACCTAAGGAATTGTACCTAAGTTTTGTCCATAGAGAAAATAATGTGTACAGTGAAGGTAATAGTGTTTAACTCTCATTATTCACATTCAATTATTATTAACTTAATATAAATAAATGATGAATGATGTATTAACAATGTATAATTTTTACATAGATATTATATAGATTTTATCAATATTATTAAGCTAAGACCGATCAATAACTCAATTAAGGTACTCAGTTAATGAGTCACTAGTTGAACTAGTGGTTCAATAGTGGAATTGGTTAACCCAATTTACAATAAAAATTATACAAGATTCATAATAGTAACTAATGTTATTTAATAACTTTATACTCTAAGTTTAAAAAGATTACTATACTTAATTAAATAATCAATCACTATCACAAAATGTTACAAATAAGATAAAAATATTATTGATCACATAATTTCATACTTTAGTTGTAGCAAAAACTCATAGATAAGTTTAAAATTTAATTAAACAATTAATATTTTGATAGAACATAAACTAATCAATGACAAATATAACTATAAATAAGTTTAAACACTTAATTCTTTTTCCATCTTAAAACGTCGTTATTTTAATTGTTTTCTTTAAATATATTTTTTTGATTGACTTGGCTAGTCTGACCATACGAGTTACCTATTCTAGCCTTAAATTGACCATTTCGAAACAAATCATCAGAATTTTGATGCAAAATCGATCAGATGAGAAATTTGAGAGTCTAATTCACAGTATCAGTTGGACCGACCGGTCTAAGCCGAATTTTATAATCGTGGATATTACACGCATTTACATGTAGTGTAAACTTTTATATAATTCATTTATATTATTTTTGTTTTAGAATCAATAATAATTAACTCATAAATGACAGTGATGGGTTGAAATATATTATAAAATTATACCGCATAAAAATTAAACTATACAAATTATCATATCATATGAGCTAATTATTATTGAAATATATTAGAAAATTAGCTCATAAATAATAGTGATGTGTTGAAATATATTAGAAAATTATATCATGTCATATTTATTAAGAAACTTGGTTAACCTTCATTAATTTATTTAACTCATGTGCATATTACCTAAATTAGCCATCATATTTATTAGAGGGTCAACCTAATCTGGTCACTCACCAAAACTCGAAAAGTAAGAGGCTTTGCAAAAGTGGATGAGGATTAGTTATCCCAAAACCCTATCTGGTTCATATAGATATTAGCATGTATATAAAGATTTAACTATTTTTTCTAAACCACATTATTATACCCTCTTCATTACGGTTTTGCCCTTTCCCTTTCTCATTAATTACAAAATTATCGCACTCCACACTTTCATTTTATTTATCTTTATCCTTGTCTAAATTATTTTCCATGTGTCAAGATCTAAATTATTTTCCATCCTCTTTTAGGTCTCGCCACAACTCCAACAAAAAAATCTCACCATAACTTCACATGTGATCATGTAGTATTGTTTTGTTTGCCTTCAGTGTTTTTATGGGAGAATGAGCAACACTGTTCTTGTGGAAAGTTGCAGAATTAAGGGAGGAATTGGTTGATTAGGTGAATGTGTTTGTGAAGGGAGAAGGGCATTTCAGAAAATAAATAGTTTATTGAGAAATATTTCTTAGTTATGCCACATACTTATCATTGATAAAAAAAAAACTATTAATCTCCCAAGGTGATGAAGTAAATTATTGTGTTTTGGTCCATCACAAAACTTTAGAGTTGAATTAATCTCTCTTTCCCCTTAAATCCAAAATAACTATTTTATGTAACATAACAACCAACCAGGATCCTGTATCCCAAAACAATCTCGTTTTTATATCCCCTCCAATAGAATTACACCAAATAATATAAAATATTACTATGGATGTTTTTATAACTTTTTTCCCAACTAGATCATACATTTCGACTAGTCCGGGACATCATTTAGGACATCAAAAGGGACAACAGATCTACCTTCCCATTACAACTATGGATGTTTTTCATGACATGAACTTTCAGTTGTTAGTTTTCAGGGGCATATACAATAGCAAAACACCATCAACTATCTGCATTAAAAATATATAAAATAAAATAATAAAAAAGAGAAATATGATAATTTCCCTCTAGGTAAGTACTGCACAGAACAACACTACAATTTATTAAGTAAGAGCATTTCAAGTGTTAAAGGGAAGGGTTGTTTTTCTTGGAACTTTTCTTTCTCCTTAATATCTTCTTCCACAAACTTCCACTTCTGGTTTTTTTAGCAGGTAAAATGGCCAACGAATTAACAGTATCACCGTCATCGTCCCGGCCTTTAACTCCATTCAAAACTAAAATCTTTTCCAGGGGCTGTATAATGGTTGGAATGGTGGTGGCAGTGGAGTTGCAGTCGATTGCTTTGGAAACTTTGGCTTTTGTATCATCTTCAGCCAGCATCTGATCGAGTAGAGATCGGTTTTTTACCTTCATAACTTTTCCGGGTGTAACGCTTGGATCTGCATTTGTGGTGGCAGTGGTAGTGGTGGTGACTGCTATGTTGTTATCTGCATTACTTCGGCGGGCAATGACAGGGTCAAAAAAGGATGCATCTTTTGGGGCAGTCAATGCCTTCAATTGCTTCCCAAGGTTAAGGATGGTTTCTTGACACTCGGCCAACTTTTCTGAAGCTGCGGATATCTCCCAATCCTGCAGGATTGATCAAAACTTCTAAACTCGATACAAACAAATGCACCGCATAGATGATTTTGAAAAGGTGAGTAATAACTCAATTTAATTACACATCACCAGTGTTGCTACATTTATACTAAATGTCAGTCGATCATACAAGGTAGACTATTCTTGATTTTTCCTGATTTTTTATGTCCTAATGAATATCGACATGTCATCGGGTCTTTATTTTCATTTTTTGTATGTGCTTGTTTTGTATCTGTCAAATCATGGTGCAACTATTTCAATGTCACTTCATATGTTTCAGATATTAATATACAATGGTTTGAATATGTGAATAACTTGCTATAAATGAAAATTAAAATGCAATGGATGAAGCAATTTACTCGGTGCTGACCACGTTCCAGTCCGCGATCTCCAATTTTAGTTTAAAAAGCAATTTAAATAACTTCCAAATTTGTATTTAGAGAAATCATGCTTCACTCCCGAATGTGACATTAGAACAACAATCTAAGTACGAACGAGAAAAGGGAATGGAAAGAAATTAACTTACAGTTCTCAGAGGCTTATCTTTCTGGTTTACATCATGGTCTGAGCACTCCTTTGACATGCTGATAACATAAATTTGATATGTGAATCACAATCCTCAAATAAGAAATCAAAAGTAAAATGTTCGAAAAGCATATAGAATAGAAACAAATATTTAATGATGATTCATACCTTTCAAGCTGAAGCTGGAATTCAAGACATCTCGCCTCTAATTCTTCACAACAGTGGTTCTTGTTCTCCAGTTCCAATTCTAAAGCCAAAACCTTTTGATGAGCCTCTTTTAATTCAGCTTCTGTATGCTGTGCGTCAAAATCTGAATTTATCATTTTATGATTTTGTATTTGATCCTCGAGTACTCTGTTGGACTCTTTTAAGGCTTGTAACTCTAATTTCAAGCTGGCAACAATTTTCTCTGTTTCCCGAAGCCTTAATTCCAAGGCTTCCTTTTGAGATTGAGCAATGATCAACATATCTTTACTATTTTTAAATTCTTCTTTCTCATCATAATCCATCTCTCTGGTTTGGAGTTCAAGATCTTTTGAAGTAGTTACCTGATGCAAGCATGTTATCTGTTCTTTGGGAAGATGAAGCTTACCTGCCTCTGCAAAATGACTTATCATTCCAATTTCGGCTTCACTTTCACTTCGGGTTTCATCCCAATCGAATCGTTTCTTGATGGCATCCCTCATGCTAGAAACATCCTGAAGTGAGAAGCAATGATTCATAATCCAATCCAAAGCCGTTGTTAGTTCTATGGCAAACTTTTCATGGTCAGCCTTGCCATTAAGTAAATCATAACACACATGGAGAAATTGCTGCAAAATATTTCTGAGTTCAGATGTTTTCCACTGGAAAACACGGACCATGTAATCCGATGGCACTTCTGAATTCTCATATGAAACGATATTCCCATCTCTTCTGCACAAGGGATCTGAATCACTGTAATCCACAGCGGGCATGCTGATTCCTTCAACAAGTTCAATTATCTTGCCTATTGATTTACTCAAATATATCTGAGATTGTTGTTTGTTTTCCTTTAATGATGAGGTGTCAGCATTCTTTACATCAGCATTTGGATCTAAAACCGAAGAATTAAAATGGGGAGGATCAGATGCATCAATATGACCAGAGCCTTTGTTTGAATCAAAGTCACACGAATCCGGATTACTCAGATGCCTCAAAGCTACTCTAATATCTTCAAGTATATCGTCAGGGTTTTTATGAGTGACCGAGTTTTGTTCCAAAACCATTTCTACTACATCCTGTAGCCAACTGGGAATATTACCATTTAATATGTCAACAGAATAGGTTTCTTGATTAGACCTTGAGAAGTCTGATATGTGATCAGACACAGGAATGATCTCCTTACCTACTACATCCGAGGTAGTGTCGGTTGCCCCAGGCTCTGAGAAGCCATTAATTTCACTAACTGCTGTTAAAGAAGCATGAGAGATTTCCGGGGTTTTTTCAGCAGACACCACTGCTAATTTTTCCATTTCAACGAAGTCATCCATAAGATTTATGTCGGAAGCCCCAACACTTCTGCATGACAACGAATCCTTTGGTTTCCCACTTTTGAAGTGATCCAACTCAGAAATCAATGCAGACGCCCAAGATCCAGCACAGCTAACCTTGTCCTCACTGCCAATGTCAGACATTGATGCAAAAGAGAACTCATGTAATGTGAGGTTACACCCAGGCTGCTCTACAGTTACTTGGCCTTTAGACGATTCTTCAATCTGCGACTCAAGCTGCAAAATTTTGGATGCTGTGCGAGAAAGCATTACTCTTGAGAATTGGAGCTCGCTCATTTTCCTATTTAGGGATTCTTTTAAAGTCTTATTTTCTTCTTCCATGGAAAATAGCTGCTCAGTCAAATTATTTATTCGTCTAATCGTAGTCTCGGGAGAATTATCAACTGAAGATTCAACCATCAAGCCATTTGAGTTCAGCTTCTTCCTCCTCATTTCAAATGAATCTTGTCTCAACATTTCAACTTCGCTTTTCATTTTTGCAAGAGCAGCAGGACCTGGTAACCGTTTCCGCATCAGAAGGCGCAGCCTCTGACATTCTGATTCTAACTTGGCAATTTGTTTTACTTTCTCTAAGTGCTGCTTGTGAGAAGCTTCAGCTGTCCGGCGGTTAAATTCTCTCTCCTCATTTCGGATCTCAAGTTCCTTTTCAAGCACTCGAACTTCATACTTGAGAGAAGCATTATCACTCTCGGTGGACTCTAATCTAATAACCAGTGCGTTATGATTTGCCTCAGCTTGTGTCAACTGCCTCCTCAGATCTTCAATCAATTTTTCTTTTGCAAAAATTGATTTATTAAGATGTGAGTTTTCAATCTCAGCTTTTGCAAGCCTTCTATTGGTATCAGATAACTGCTCCCCTAAAACCCTTCGCTCTTTTTCAAATTCATTTGAAACCTTCATCACAGCATCATGGATTCTTTGCCCTTGATCGTCTCGAACAAAACGTAACTGCTGCATACATTCCTTGAGAGCTCCATCCAAATGGGCTACTCTTTCTTCATAAACTAACCGCTGCTGCAAAGCTTCATCGTGATCTTTCTTCATTGACAACACTTCACCATCTGCCTTCTCCCAACCTTCACAATAAGCTTTGATCAGAGACTGGTAAAGTTACACTCTGAAAATACTTCACTCGAAATCGGTTGTTGACTTAATTTTCATGTCCCAGGTTAGAAGGGGAGGGAAAATGATAAATGAACTACACAGACATGAAAGAATATTACCTGCCACCGCTTCTTGTGCAATTTTTGTTTGTTTCTTCACCAGCTCATCTTTGGCATTACACTCGGAAAGTGCCGAAGCAAGCTTATCATTTAATCGTTTCAGGTCTTTCTCCAATTCTTCCTTATCTGCTAGCAGCGCCTGTACCTAAAACAAAGAAGGTGAAACAAGACAAAATACAAGGTATCTCTATCAAGTACTGAAAAGAACACTGTATTTCTCATAATTCTGGATACATAGGTATAGTTGACAGAATTATTTTGTCCATTTAACAACGCTAATAACTCAGTACTAACAATCCATGAAAAAAAGAATAGAAACCACTAAAGAAGCAGCCAAAGGAAGACAAATAAAGAAAAGGAAGGTGAGAAGCAGCCAGCTTAAGTATGATATGAAGTTGAAAGATTCCATGACAATTGCGAAATCGAAAAAATATATAAAGTGATCAAAATACAATAATTGATGTAGATAGTAATTAAAATCACCTCTTCATTTTCTTTTGAAGCAACATTGCCATTATCAGTTGCTATAATTGTCTTTTCTGAGGATTTTTTCCTCCATAGCCATGTTTTGTTATCCATGATGGTAAGATGGCTTCAATGGGGACAATCCTGCATGGAGTCAAAACTGGGGGAAATGTAAATCCAGCTAGAACGAAAAAGATAACTAGCAGAACCGGCGCAGCTACTCCGATAATCTGGAATTACTTAAATTACTGTTTCCAGTAATTTATGATCTTCATTTAGAATCACTATATCGGTATAATTCGTCCCTCGAGAAAATAAACTAAGGTAGCGTTCGGTAGATATGTCAGAACAACAGAACAAAACTTCTACGTTTTGTTCTACGTTTGGTGTACTTTATAAATAGAACGAAACATGGTATATAAGATAGAAAATTAAAGTTTCACTGAAAGTGGTGAAACCAAAGAGAATAGAACAGGACAATCTTGTTCTATCCTTTGTGTCTTTGTGCCAAAGATTACCTAAGAATTGACCTTAGTGAGTATATTCTCTTCTTATCTCTTGGTTACTGTTGCAGAGGATGTAATTATAATCATAAGGAAATCATTAAAAAAGAACAGCATGCTGCACGAAGCTTCACGGAATCTGAGGATGGTAGATACACACAACCTTAACTTCAAGATTTTAATCACATACAGCAACCTTATAGTTGAGCCGCTTCTAGAAGGAAATATATTGGCCTAGAAAAACAAAATACCAAAATTGTCCTTTACCTACACCATTACATGAAAACAAACTTGAAACTTGCTATCAGAAAAAAAAAACAAATTCTTAGATTCCAAAAAAATCACAACTTTCCATTTATAAATGAAAAATAAAAAAGGTATTGCAAATCAGTACATGACATTTCATAACATCTAACACAAAGCGACAAAATTTAAACGTGCATGAGTCCACAAAGTTAGAAATAATTATTCACATGCAACTTAGAATAACGAGAAAAATGCTTTATATCCCCTTTTCTATTAAAAGAATAATAATAACAACAAAATCTAGTGTATAAAAAAACAGAAGAAAAAAAACATAAGTATTGTACTATATATGAGAAGAGTGTATTTGTGATTTCTACCTTTATGAATGAAGTTTGAGGAAATTACTGTGAATGAATTAATCGAAGAGGAGTGTTAATAAGAATGAGAAAAGAAGTGAAAGATGAAAATGTAGTATAATGATGTTTGATCTGTGACCGACGAAAAGTGTTGGGAAAAGAGAGTTTATAAGAAAGAGAGTGTGATTGTGTGAGGGAAATGAGAACCACATCACAGTTAAGCTTTCTTTGTAGAGTGAGAGAAAGTGTTTTTGGTGAGAGAGAAAATAAAAAGGGGAAGGAGTAAAAAAGAAGGGAAAGTGAAGAGAAAATGACAGAGTGAAAGAGATACTATTTGTGTTGTTTTAGGTGAGATGTGAGGACTGGAGAAAAAGAAAGTGGAGAGAAAAGAAAGTGCAGTGACAGAGAAATGGTAAGTGTCGGCTTGATGCTTGTTGGATCTGTAAATAAAAAATTAAAAAAGTCAGATACACGTGTTGCACCAAAAATAAAGAGAAGTTATTATGGAGTAATGTTATATTCTCCTGTTAATTTTTTAATAAATTCTTACATCATCAAAAATTAATATATGCCAATAACCAATGTTCCAATTTATGACATAGGTAGGATTTAGTAAGAAAATATATCATTTTTATTGTTATCTTCTTTCTTCGATATTAATCCAATGTGAAGGAAATATGGATTATTAAAAATTTGCACACTATAATAGAAGACCATTAGTTTAAAAATATGGATTATTAATTTTGGTATGACATACCTCTCTAACATTATATCGTTGAGGTAAAGAGGGGACGTTGAGTACCTAATTTAATGTTTTTTAAGAGTAATAACATGGTTGCTTCTTCTGGCAACAACCATCAAATGCCTAGATAAATTGTCGAAGATTTATTTTAATTTAATGATAGATCTCAAATTTGATTCTTGAGAATGCAGAACATGATTAACTTCAAGTAGTTGAAAATATATGTTCTTTAACCAAAAATCTTCATATACCAAATATTAACAATTTGAGACATTTCTTATGAAAGAAATTTTTTGAAGATAATACAAATGTTCAATCTTATTTTTTTTCTTCGAAGAAAAAATTTGTGTTTGGTGTTAATATTAAATGTACATATAACATTATTGTTTTTGAAACACTTTGGTCCATGTGAATTGATTTGTGCAATACCATATGTTCAGAGTATAAAATATTTGAACCCACATAGTACCGGTGTCAAAATGGGTTATTTGGACGGATCGGGCTAGCTCACGTCGGGTTCGGGCTAATCTGAACCGGACTAAAAAACTTGAATACAATTTATGCATATTAAGTTGTAGCCCAAATCCGCCCTAAGCGGTTTGTGGGTTATGGCTGGCCGACCCGCACAATACTAAAATATATTTATTTAAATTTAAATATATTTAATCTATTTAATATATATATAATATGATATTAATGTATAACTTTTTAACACACTTGTTATACTCAATGTAATCAAACTTATAAATCTAATGTCTTGTACTTGAGTTAAAATGTGATGTCAAGTCCACGTATATAGGGATGACAATGAAAACCGAACACACGGGCATCCGCCCGAACCTAACCCAAAATTAACGAGAAAACCCAATGTGATTGGGTTCGGGTTCAGGTTTTACCCCAGTTCAATTTTCGGGTTCGGGTTTTAACTTAATTCAATTTTCGAGTTCGGGTTCGAGTTTTACCTTAGTTCAATTTTCGGGTTCGGGTTTGGTATAGTTGATACCTTACCCTGAACCCGATTAATATATGTAAATTATAAAATTACACATAAATACATATATAAAAGCTATATATAGAGAGAGAGAAATTTGACATATATATATAACATATATATATATATATATATAAATATATGTTTCAGGCGGGTTTTCATCGGGTTCGGGTTACCTGAAACCCGACGGGTTCGACGATGGTATCTTTGTTTTCATCATCGCTTAATTCGGGTTTGGGTTTTGAATTTCGGATTTGGGGTTGGGTAAGTACAAATCTGACATCGACCCGCCCCGTTGTCATTCCTACATGTATATCAATTTTAACGTAACTCATTTATTAAATCTCTCATTTTTATTGAACTTTCACTCCCTAACACAATATAATTTGTAACTTCATTTTAATATATAAATATTGGGAAGGGATCCACTTACTCGAGTAAGTGGAAAAAAACTATTCTCCATCATGATCATTCATTCTTGGAAAATCCAATGGTTTGAATTGGTGAGTACATCTACACCATTGGATTTCCAAGATTGGATGGCTAAGATGTGAAGTAGGTTTTTCCACTTACTCATGGTATAAGTGGATCTCTCCCCATAAATATTTGGATACTATAAAAATAACATCATCTTAGTTTATAGTAATGGTAGTATTGACTCAAGTTCAGAATGAATTATATATATCAAAGTATAATCACACTCGTAATATATGATCATTATGTGTTTTATTTTTTGTTTGAAGATATTTCGTATGTTCTTTATCAACACTTTCATTGTGAACTATTATGTTAAATTTGGTTGTGTGAAATTCTCTATTATAAAACAATTATGTTGTCTTTTAGTTTGTTGTAAAAATTATTTTCTTTATTATATTTTTGTTGTAAAAGTTAAATCTAACTAAATAAACAATTAAAAAAGGAAATTGAGATTTATATGGTTTAATATTTTCTCATTTGATTTGATACACTACTTTGTTATTATGCTTAAAACGATATTATGTAAAATAGGAAAAATATGATAATGTTTAACTTTATAAAATCATTGTAATTTATAAAACAATATCTATACTTTTTTGGGCTAAAAAGCCCGATTTCGATGGAAATTATTTAATGTAATACTCAAGCCCTATAAATTTTCGGGCTTTGGTGAGCTGGCCCAATCGGACCCACCCACTTTGACACCTTTGCAACATAGGTTGGTTAGTCAATTGATTCTATTAATTATTATAGTCAATTTTGATAAAATAATATAAATTTGAAGAGTAAAATAGTAAAATATATCTAGAATTGAATTAAAGAGATTTAAAAATGTATCAAATAAGAATTTTTGTGATAGAAGTTATCAAACGACGTTAATGAATTAATGTTTATCACATTCTTCCAAGAAATTTAAGTTACAAATACAACCCAATAATTGATAACATTCTTTTGAGTAATAAAATGTGTATTCACTTGAAGGTTGCGCCTACTCTTGTGTTATAGGATTCAAGCAAATCCTTTGGCTTCATTCCAATCAGTTTGTGGTTGTCTATTGGTACCCTTCAGAATTCTCAAATTTCTCTCACGAATTATGATTCAAGTTTTCTATTAAAGGTCAGATATTCAGGTTCACTTCTTAGTCCTTCTCCACTCTATCTTAAAGATGTGATTATATGGTCAATACACTTACACGGGTTCGCCCTCTAATATCTAAACCACAACACTCAAAAGGAAGCAATAGTGAGAAAATTAACTCATCATGATTGACCGGCAAAGCCCTTACCCCAGAAACTTTGGAACTACTCACTCCTGATGATATTTTTATTGAAGAATAAAGCAGAGAATACATAAATCCTATTATCTAATCGTGAGTGTAACTTGTGTTTTGTGTTAGAAATTCATAATTTCTAATTAAGGTGAGCATCATATATTTACTACAATTATATCGACTATTTATTTTGGGTTACAAAACAAGTGATCTAATTTCTGAAAACTCATAGGACTTCTAAAACTTGTAACAAATATTTGCTTAATGAGTAGATACCCAAACGATTGGCCTATAGGGGATAATGAGAACCTATAAGTTAACCCATAAGGAACGGTTGTGGTCCCCACGACAACAAATCACAAATAGTTTTCACCTCTCCCCATAAGAGAGAAAATGAGTGTCCTAAAATGAATTTAGGATTTGGTTGAGGAAGACCATTATACCAAAAACTCTCTCCAAAGGCATACAAAGGGATAGATGCGGGAAACATGGATTCATGTATGATTTTGAATTTTTGTTTTATATTATGTGTGAGAATCATGATATTCAATATTCTATGATTATTATTTCATCAATCATAAGGATTTTCTTACATTTTGCTCACTTGTTGTGTATTTTTTCTCTCTTATTTGTGTTACCCCTATTTATTTATAGGTGATGAGAATTATGAATTTAATCTTTGCAATTGTATAATATGAGGCTTCTTATCTCTGCGAGAGAATTAAATCCAATTTTAAATCTTCGCAATATTTATCAAATCATATTAGATAGAACATAGATTCTTCTCATGTTGGTGTTGTTCCTCATTCATTCCATCAACTTTTGACTCTATTTTTAGAGAGCATATTCACTTACTCCAGGAATAAGTTAAAAAAACTTATTTCACATGTAAGTCATTCAATCTATGAAAATCTAATAATTCACATGATTTGAATTAGTTAGTAGATTTGAATCATTAGATTTTCATAGAATAAATGACTAAGATGTATAATAAGATTTTTTTAACTTACTCTTAGAGTAAGTGAATCGTCCCTCTTTTTCATTAATTATGCACAAAACAACAAATAATCCATATTTAACCCAAACAACATAAAATTATAACAAGTATAAATTAAAATCCCCTTTTGAATTAAGTGAGACAATAGGGTATCCTGTGCCCACACAGAGGCTAGGATCCGATGCAGAGTGCCACAATTAAGTGAGATCGTGTGTCGACCCATTAATGGCTGAATCTGATGGTCAACGCTTAAGCTGACCATCCAACGACCTAGAAGACGGATGAATGGTGTTTACGATGCATCTAACCGTTGCAGATCAAGTGCACATAATATTTTATTTAGAAAGTTTTTTACACTGTATTTTCTTCCTCTTGTTTTTTTCTAGGTTTTCTAGACTTTTTTGGATCTTTGCAGAGAATTTTCCTGAAAAGAGAGTCCCTATATTTTTGGGTTATTGTTGAATATTTTGGAGGATAATCTTTAGAGAAGAAAATGATTTTTGGGTTATTGTTGAATATTTTGGAGGATAATCTTTAGAGAAGAAAATGATTGGTGTGAAGAAAATCTTGTTCCTGATCTTAACACGATTTTAATGAAGACACCAAGATCAAAAAAAGAAGAAAAATGAAGAAGATTTTGAAGACAAAAAGAAGAACAAACTTCAAAATTAAAATAGAGTCGAAGTCTTTTCAAATATGTATTTTTATCCTTAAGATCTAAATCATGATTAGTAGTAACCTTCAAAATGTGGTAAAACTATTATGGAATTTATTGGAAAATTCTTAGACAAATTAATAGAATTTTCAAAATGCTAAGTAACGGATTACTTGACCTGAGTAACAGATTATTGTACCTATGTAATAAGTTACTTGGCGGTGTGACAATTAGTAACAGGTTACTAGGACTAAATAACATGTTACCTGACTGAGTAACAAGTTATCCAGCAAAATCAATACAATGTAATCGATTACTGTAAAGTAGTAATCAATTATTTACTTAATAGAGAGATTGGGTAATCGATTACATAGAGCTGTTAAAACCAGTTTTCAGTTTCAAACTCAACAGCTTTCATCCAAACAAAATGAGTTTCATTCCAAATGTGCCTTATCTTCGTGTAAGGGTATGGTGGCTGATAAGCCTATTTAAAGGCCTTTGAACATCCATTTAAACACACTTAATCAATCCAAAACTTTCACAAATTTCTAATACAATTCTCTGCACTTTTCATGCAACTTTCGTTCCAAACTTTCAGAATTTTCTGAAGTTGTTTTTGAGTGCATATTGTAAAGTTTTTCCAAACTTCAACACATATAAGAGCATTGTATACTAAGTATATTAAGAGCAAAAAGATTGCAAGTTATATAAATTTTATATCTTGTACGGTAATCCTTGTCTTAGAAAGTTTTCTTCAACTATTGTTGTAAACCTTTCATCACAAGGGTGTGGTGAGAAGGGAAAAAAATAATTGGAAAGGTTATTTTACAATGGTGAGAGATATTAGTGAATGAGTGATGTACAATGAGTCTAGGGGATTTTGTTATTTTGCTATTTTTATTTGGTGATATTTTTGCACTATTTTTGCTCCAACAAATTCTGATTTTACAAGCAGAAAAATTGCCTATAAAAACTAGTCAACTAATTCACTCTCTCTTAGTTTTCATCTAATACTTACATTTGGTTGGTAGGGTGAGGTGTGAAATGATACAATTTGCATGATCAATGCACTAGTATATACTTATTAAAAAAAATATGCATCTGAAAGTAAATTTTTAATAAGGAAACATGAGTGAGTGTAAAATTGGTTTGACCTTGATTAAGTTGTTAGAATTGCTTGAATTTATTTATGATTGGTAAACTACCAATACTATGATCTTGAATGTCACGACTCTCATACACACATATATAAAACAGAGATTTCAATGTCATACTTGAATCCATATTCTCATATATGTTCCTTGTGTATGCCTTCGTAGAGAGATTTTGGTATGATAGTCTTCCTCAACCAAATCATTGATTCCTCTTGGGACCTTCGTTTTCTCTCTGATTTGGAGAGGTGGAAACTGTGTTTGATTTGGTGTATTGGGGACCATAACCTTCATAAAGTGTTAACTTATATGGTTCTCATTATTCCCTAAGGGCTAACTACTCTGGATATCCACTTATTAAACCAATATTCATTATCAGTTTATTTTAGAAGTCACAATGGTTATAACCAAAAATAAATAGTCAATATAATTGTATAAATATTTGATGTTCACCTTAATTAGAAATTATGAATTTCTAACCGTTCCTACTTAATTAAATATAACATTTTTCTACTTAAAAATAAATTGTTTCTCAATTTGTTTTACTCTCTCTCTCCCACATTATTATTCATTAAGCTTATTTCTTATAAGATTTTTTGTTTTTCATATTTATTATTTTATCTATTCATTAAATATGATTAATAAGATTCAACTAATTATCTCTATTCATTAATGTTTTTTAACATCTAAACAGACATTTAATCTGGTTTTTGAAAAGCTTCATTTTTCTTGTAAAAAACATGTCACTCCATATATGTTTATTGAAAGAAATTATATATTTTGACATATAGCAGATCTCCTGGCTTCTTAACATTTGCTAAATGATAATGATTATCAAAATTGATTTGAAAATAAATGTTGATCGAAACAGATGCCCAATTACAACATACAAAACCCAAGTACAGGATGAAATGATATAAATTTGCTCATTGGTACAGAGCCTGGACAAAAGGATGAAAATGTGGCCATTCATTTTTAGGTAGTTTTATTGAATTGCGCCATATTTGTATATTACTAATATAAAGTTTTATACAAAATCATATATAATAAGACTAAAATATATTTTAATATTAGGAGATAAGTTATTTCATTAAACCACTAAAATCATGACACGTGTACTATTTTTTTTAGTTTTTAGAAATATATTTGTAGAAAATAATTGAATGTGATATATGTTATAATTTTAGATGTTGGATGAGATAATTTACATTATGATATGACGAGATATTATATTCTCATATATAATTCATTATTCTCTTAATAGTTAGTGATAACTATATTAATTGTTTAATAATGCATTAACGAGGTAAAACATAAATGTATTTTTTCTTTGAGTTTAATATTTATGCATCATCTGTATAAATTTTTTTACACTCATAGTACATTATCCACCATTGATTTATAAGATACAAATGATGGATAATATGTGGAGAATGTAAAAAATATTTACATTCCACTATATACATATTAAATCCATTTTCTTTTCATTGAATGCTATCTCCAACTGATTTTTGTGTAATTACTTTGAATTGCTACCTCCAACGGCTGTACATGCATTGCCATTGTTGCGTCATTAATAGCAGAAATGAATTTCTGCCATCCTCTGTTGTCTTTGCGGCAAATGAGTCAGAATGATGAGAAGCTAAATGGCCCACATTTCCTCTTAAATAATGGCTTAGAAATTCGAGCTCATGTTTTTTTTCCTACTTTTACCCATAGTTATAAAAATCGGTTTGTGTCGGTCGGTTCAACCAGTAAACCGGTGAATCGGTTTTAATATCAGTATGGTATAAAAATTATACCGGTCATGCAATTATACTGGTCAAACCGATCAAAACCAGTCCTACCAGTCAGTTTTCAATTGAACCGTAACAATCATACCGATCGATTTTTATTTAAAATTAATTTTTAATAAAAATAAAAATAATTATTTTATTTATTGATTTTTCAAAATTAATATATTATATATGTATATCTAGCTTTACCGGTAGGGGTGGAAATAGGCCAGACCAAACCAGACTTTGCCTGAAACAGGTCGTGCCTATATAACATATAGGAGTCTGGGCCTAACCTATTAGCCTATTTAAAAAAAATTCAAAGCCTAAGTCTGACCTGTTTAAAAGCATGACCTGACTTGTTAGTCTGTTTAAATGTCTCTTATGGTAAAAAATATTCTAATTATAGCAATTAGTGTGAACTTTTTTACATTGTTATCACAATTATTTCCATCATCTTCCAATGTTGTGTAATGTATTCGAAGGATTTGTGGTGCCTTTGAGGTAATAATTTACAAAACAATGTCTTTTAATATCATAGTAAAATATGATATTGTTCTAATATTTAACATGAGTTGAGTTATGTACATAAGTCCAAGTCTCAACAATTAAATATTCAATTATTAAATAGCCTAATCTCTAAGTCTTAGTTGATTTACGCAAAAAACTTATTATTTAGTTTTTTGTATGTAAGAACCCAAATTCTACCATTGAATTTTTTTCCTTATTTTAATCCATTTATTCTTATATTCTCCACTACACCTTAACTAATCAATATTCATTACTTAAATCTCAGTTATCATACCATACTACGACACTTCTTTATAAGACAAAAAAACAAAATTCATATATTTCCTTCCGAGTAATTACCGCATATGACAAACTAGGGGTTTCCAAAATACCATTAGCTATGAATATCCAACATTACAAAAATGTAGAAGGTAAATCAATTAGGATTACAATCATCCAAGTAGCAATTTACATCACAAAAAGCAAAATAAGGATTCCAAGTTCTAAGCTCCTAATGCCTCAAACTCGCATCCTCAACTATCCTGTTTACCTGCAATGAGATTATCAACGGCAAATACACACAATATACGAAAGAGTAAGTCATTAATTCAATAAATATCATTAAGCGATAATCCACATTTTAAAAGGTTTAAATAAACGAGTTGGCTTTCGAAGATAAACTCAACATATCATATTGCCCATCTCATAGCACCTCATTTATCATCTTTGGTCTATACGTTCATCCCTACCATACCTTGTCACCTCACTTATCAATACCACATCATATTGTTACCTTCCACATATACATTTACCTTTTCATTACCACATAGGGCAAAACATACAATCCAATATCACGTAGGGCAAGTCATACACAATACCACATAGGACAAGTCATTCTCATTACCACGCAGGGCAAATCATTCACAATACCACGTAGGGCAAGTCATTCACAATACCACGTAGGGCAAGTCATTCACATTACCATGTAGGGCAAGTCATTCACAATACCACATAGGGCAAGTCATTCACATTACCACGTAGGGCAAGTCATTCACATTACCACGTAGGGCAAGTCATTCACAATACCACGTAGGGCAAGTCATTCTCGTTACCACATAGGGCAAGTCATTCACCAATCTTATACATATTCATAAATTCCACACAATTTCTATCGTCATATATAATTAACAACTTCTCCTTACTTTGGTGGGTGTCGGGGTGGGTTTTGGGTAACTTTGCAAGTTCCTCCGCCAACTCCTCCAACCTTAGGATCTTTCATCATCCCCACCAATCAACAACAAAAGTCAATAATTATTCTCAACAACATATAAACACTCATATCTCATTTTGTAAATATATAGGACATTCACACATTTCCAAAACCACTTTCATTAGAAGTTTCCAACATTAAAACATACATATTTACTTTCTATTTTTGCATTAGAACACCTACTCATCTTTTCCATCTACCATTTTACCCATTTTCCCTTTTTGACACATTCTCATTTTGGGTTTTTGGGGTTTTCATGAACCAACCCACAAACTCTTTCCATTCTTGAAATACTAACTCTAAACTAAGAGTTTACAAGAGAAAAACAACATAAAACGAACCATAACTCAAAAGGGTGAGTTTCCATGGTTTCTCCCATTTTGAGAAGAGATCCAACATACCTAAAACAAGTTTTAATGGGAAAAAGAGAGTTAAAATCAAGAGTTTTACCTCTTCTCGAGCTCATAGATGAGTATCAAAGCTCATTGCCCTTGGAAAAGCTATATTCTCTCATCTCTCTTCAATTTCTAACCCTAAAATGTGTTTGGGGTTTCTCATTTAATGCAATCTCGTCGGGTTCTCGCTAAAGCGAGCCCATTCTCGCTCAAGCGAGAAAATCCCGCCCATTTTAAAAACTCAGATCTGACCCTCTCACCCATGCGAGGGAACTCTCACCCAAGCGAGGCATCTATCGCTCAAGCAAGGATTGTAAGACTGAGATTGCAACTAAGAGGGGGGGAGGGGGTGAATTAGTTGTTGCAATAAGTTTGGCCAATTTTTCTGCAATATCAAAGTTAACGTGCAGCAAAAATATTGTGTAGAAAAATATTGACTTAGGAAGGATAAATAAATAACAAAGAGAAGGGAAAGAGAGTACGCATGTGTTTTATACTGGTTCACCTTCTTGTCCACCGAAGGTTACGTCCAGTACTCTTGACTCGCAAGAGATTCCTTTATTAAATACAATGAGTTGCAATTACAAATATCTCACCCCGAGATCTCCTTGTACCTTACACACTCACTTATATTTAATCCCATTAGAAAACTCTATTCCAAGTAACACCCTTGGTAAACACTATACCAAGTTACACCATTGGTAAACACTATACCAAGTCACTCACCCTTTCTCTTCACACCCTTGTGAAAGAAAGTAAACTTTGCAAAAGTGAAGAATGTACAATTTGGCTTGGATTGCCTTACAAGTATATATGACAATTTCTATAACTTGCAATCCAATAACAACTCGTATACTTGAGATAATAATGCTCTTTTAACTTTGAAAATGTTTGGAAAGCACTTTGAAGCAACTCAGAAATACTTAGAAAGTTTGAGAGTGTGTTGCTTTGAAAAGTGCAGAAAATTCAGAAAAGTAAAAGAGCTTGTGTGATTTTAATATAAGAGTTGTTGTATGTTGTTGTATATTATGAGAGTGTTTCAATGCCGTTATATAGGCTTCCAATCAACCATAATACCCTTAGGTATGAGTAGGTTTCGTTTGGAATGAAAAGCAATCAGTTTGGAGTGAAACCTCTTCACTTGAAATCTGAAAAACTGATGCAACAGCTCTCAGTAATCGATTACTACAAAACACAAGGTATTGAAGAGGATTGAGCCGGTAGCATTTTGGATTGGGCCGTATTAGGTATTGAACCATCCATTTTCGGATTGGGTCGTATCAGGTAGCATTTCGGATTGGGCCGGTAGGTAAATTCAGTCAAAGGCAACATGCTATCCCAACTTCCTGGTTGTTCCAAAACACAAGCCCTTAAAAGATCCTCCAATGATTGTATGGTCCTTTCCAATTGACCATCCGTTTATGGGTGATAAGCCGAACTCAGTTTCAACTTAGTCCCCAAATCGGATTGCAAACTAGTCCAGAAGTTTGAAGTGAAACGAGGGTCTCTATCCGACACAATGCTCGACGGTATCCCAGGCAACCAAACGATCTCCTTGATATACAACTCAGCCAATCGTTCCAAGGAATATCTCATGTTCATCGGCAAGAAATGAGCAGACTTAGTCAACCGATCCACTATTACCCATATCGAGGCGTATCCCCTTCGAGTCTTCAGAAAACCCGATACAAAATCCATGGAGATACTATCTCACTTCCAAACGGGAATCTCTAGTGACTGTAACTCTCTCGATGGCCGCTGATGCTCAATCTTGGTTTTCTGACAAACGAGGCAACTCGAGACATATAGAGCCACATCCTTCTTCAAACTAGACCACCAAAACAGCTTTTTCAGATCTTGGTACATCTTCGTTGTTCCAGGATGGAAACTCATTTTACTCTTATGTGACTCTTCCAAAATGCCCTTTCTCAATTCCACATCATGAGGTACACACACCCTTCCCTTGTATCTCAACATTCCACTAGAGTCTGATTCAAAATTGGTTTCCTTCCCACTAGCTATCAAATCGCGTTTGACCTTCAACACACGATCCTCAACTTGCATTATTTTGATTTGGTCAAACAATTCATTAGTGACTTTAAGCATTCCCAAAATCTTGCTCTGTGGTTTCACTTGAACTGCTAAGTTCATATCTCAGAACTCATCAATTAATTTCCCTTCGTGCACCATTAAAGCCGACATATGTAAGGACTTTCGACTTAAAGCATCGGCTACCACATTGGCTTTTCCGGGATGGTACTGTAATCCAAAATCATAATCCTTGAGGAACTCCATCCACCTCCTCTGTCTCATATTCAGTTCCTTTTGATCGAAAAGATACTTTAAGCTCTTGTGGTCGCTGTATACCTCAAATCTTAGACCATAGAGATTGTGTCTCCAGATTTTCAATGCGAAGACCACGACGACTAGTTCCAAATTCTGCGTAGGGTAGTTTTTCTCATGCGTTCTCAACTGTCTAGAAGCATAGGCAACAACCTTACCATCTTGCATCAGTACGCAACCTAAGCCTTGCTTAGAAGCATCACAATACACGCTGAAATCACGATCAGTATCAGGAAGAACCAACACTGGTGCCGTAGTCAACCTCCGCTTTAACTCTTGAAAGCTCTTTTCACTACGAATCGTCCACACATACGGTTCTCCTTTCCTGGTATGCTTAGTCAGTGGCGATGCTAACTTGGAAAACCTCTCTATAAACTTTTTGTAGTAACCAGCCAAACCCAAAAAACTTCTGACCTCAATAACAGACTTGGGCACCGCCCACTCCATCACGGCCTCGACCTTGGAAGTGTCTAATGCCACTCTTTCCCGGGATATCACCTGCCCAAGGAAGTTCACTACTCCAACCAGAAATCACATTTTGACAATTTCGCATACAATCGATTCTTACTCAGAAGATCTAGAACAACTCTCAAGTGTTCCGCATGTTGCTCTCGGCTCTTGGAGTAAATCAAAAATGTCATCAATAAATACCACTATGAATGAATCCAAATATGGATGAAAAATCTGATTCATGTAGTCGGTAAATATTGCTGGGGCATTCGTTACACCAAAAAACATCACCAAATACTCAAAATGACCATACCTCGTCCTAAAAGCAGTTTTAGGAATATCCTCCGATTTCACTCGAAGTTGATGATAACCCGATCTAAGATCAATCTTTGAAAATACCACTGCTCCCCGCAACTGATCCATCAAGTCATCAATCCTAGGCAATGAATACTTGTTCTTGATGGTGACCTTATTCAACTGTCTATAATCGGTGCACAACCTCATACTCCCGTCTTTCTTCTTAACAAACAAAACATGTGCACCCCACGGTGATGCACTAGGACAAATGAATTTCTTAGCCAACAAGTCCTCAACCTTCTTTTTCAACTCAGCCAACTCCAACGGTGCCATCCTATAAGGAACTATAGAGATGGGTCCCGTTCCAGGTACCAAATCAATAGAGAGTTCAACTTCTTTGACTGGAGGCAATTTTGGGATATCACTAGGAAATACCTCAGGAAACTCACAAACTATCGGGATGTCCTCAAATTTGGGTTTCTCAATACCCTCAAGGGATGTCAACAAAACAAACACGGCTCCCCCTTCCTTAAAGGAAGTCTTGACTCCCTTAGCCGACAACGGCTTCAAATTATGCTCTCATTGGTAATCTCACCCAGATCTCCAAACACAATGGTCTTATCAGCACAATTAAGCATCACATGATTTGCTGATAACCAGTCCATCCTAAAATTAAATCTAGTTGGGGTGGATACGACCTAGTCGAAAGGCAACGACTCAGTTTGCAATTTCAGTCTATCCACACATTCAACAGATACAAAGGAGTGTGTCGCTCAAGAATCAAACAACACTAAAAGCGAAATACCTGACACCGTACAATTACCTTGGATCAGACCATCAACATCTGAGGTCTCTGCACCACTCATGGTAAACACCCTACCAGTGTTTCTAGGCCTCCCTGCAATCCCACTATTTGTCATTTGGTCAAGTTTAGGACAAAACCTCTTCACGTGCCCTTGCTCTCAACAGTGAAAGCATCTATTACTTGATCCAGGACAAATGCTGCCATAGTGTCTTTGATTACAATTATTGCACAAAGGGTAAGAGTTCTGAGACGACCCTCCAGTAGCCGTAGAGGCGGTCGGTCCTTGAGAACCCTGATTGCGATGTTTGTGGGGTGGAGCATAAGTTCGTCGATCATTATTCATCATTTCCTTACTCTTCCCTTGCACAAAGTTGCGTTGGGGGCCATAGTTCCGTGGAGGGTTCACTTTACAAGCAGCAGTGTCTCTCACTCGTACATTATCCTCATACATCCTACACTTGTTCACTAGTGTAGGAAAATCAGGAATTTCTTCGTGACCCAACATCACCCTAAGCTCGGGTTTCAACCCCATTTCAAACTTTGCAACTTTGGACCTCCCGTCCAACTCTAGTTCAGCATAAGGGCAATACTGGATCAACTCCTCAAACTTGGCCGCGTACTCCCCTACCGACATGTTCCCTTGCTCTAATTGCAAGAATTCCATCTCATTCTTCCTCTTCAGGTCTGCAGGGAAATACTTCTGAAGAAATTTACCCTTGAAGACTCCCCAAGTAATGATTTGCCCTTTAGTCTCCATCTGCCTCCGATCCATAGTTAAATCAAATAAAGGTTACAAGGTAGCAAGTAAGGTCATACCCTAGGCCGCAAAATTAACTATGCTGTGATACCATATTGTAAGAACCTAAATTCTACCTTGAAATATTTTCCTTATTTTAATTCATTTATTCTTATATTCTCCACTACACCTTAACTAATCAATATTCATTACTTAAATCTAAGTTATCATACCATACTACGACACTTCTTTATAAGACATAAAAACAAAATTCATATATTTCCTTCCCGGTAATTACCGCATATGACTAGCCAGGGGTTTCCAAAATACCCTTAGCTATGACATTACAAAAATGTAGAAGGTAAATCAATTAGGATTACAATCATCCAAGTAGCAATTTACATCACAAAAAGCAATATAAGGATTCCAAGTTCTAAGCTCCTAATGCCTCGAACTCGCATCCTCAACTATCCCGTTTACCTGCAATGCGATTATCAACGGCAAATACACACAACATACGAAGGAGTAAGTCATTAATTCAATAAATATCATTAAGTGATAATCCACATTTTAAAAGGTTTAAATAAACGACTTGGCGTTCGAAGATAAACTCAACATATCATATTGCCCATCTCATACCACCTCATTTATCATCTTTGGTCTATACGTTCATCCCTACCATACCTTGTCACCTCACTTATCAATACCACATCATATCGTTACATTCCACATATACATTTACCTTTTCATTACCACATAGGGCAAGACATACAATCCAATACCACGTGGGGCAAATAATACACAATACCACATAGGGCAAGTCATTCTCATTACCACGTAGGGCAAGTCATTCACAATACCACGTAGTGATGGATATTACCGATTAATCCTAATCGTATCCCTGAAACCGAATGATTAGGACATTGTTCCGAAACCAAATGTTTATGCCCATACATAAACCCTTATGGAACAATCCTAATCCAGACCGAACAAAACCCCAATTGGTTTCATAGTGAAGAAGAAAACGCATACCTTGGTTTGCCATTCCGAATGCTCCGAGGTATGTGGGTTGTAGGATGTTCCGGTTGCTAGAGCCTGATGGTTTTCCGATCGCTCTGCTAGAGGGGAATCCAGAGAGAACGTGAGTGCTCTGATGTTCCTGAATTACCTTTTGTGAAAAGTGAGAGAGCCTTGGCTTAACCTTATGCCTTTCTCTTTTCCTTTTTTTTATATCCTTATAACATCAGTTACTCAATAAAACCCGTTGCTCTGCAACTGGGGACCATAACCCATAAAGGTAACACTAACGGTTACCACTTAAGTTGCAATATTCTAATTCAGTCCCTTCATTAAATTAGAAATTGCCAGAAGGTATCTACACTCATAATATTTCATGACACATATGCCCTTAGCCACCAAATTAATTCATAAGACCATTTTATATATATTGGCTAAATACATAATGGCTATAACACAATTATAGAATTATATTTGTGACCCATAAATTGTTAGAAATTCCAACAATCTCCCACTGGTCACATATATGATTCACCGTAAGTGTTATCCTTATTGCATGCTTATTATACCATTATGTCACAGGCATACCCAAATTATCCTGTCCATTAGTCCCGTCTCTGTATCGAACCACAGTGAATTTCGTCATATCAATCATGACTAATTCAACAATGATCACCAACTTTGACACAACCAAATGACATAGATACATCATGAAATGTGTAGCATGAAAATCACATGAATATGGTCTTTACATGTCAATTTTCAACTGGTCCTACTTTACTTTAGTGAGATCCTTAATTACCTTATTGTACAAAGCATAATGACAGAATACTGAACTGAATGATTAATCAACTGAAGTTTGAATACAAAGTATTCACATAATACTGAAATACCATAAAATATAAAAGTGTATATACGTTCTAACTCCCACTAAACCAAATGATCCTCACATCGTAGAACACCCATGTGAGCAGTATGCTCATGAAAGACCTTGGGTGTTATACCTTTTGTCAGAGGATCCGCAATCATGGAGTTAGTGCCTAAGTGTTCTATGGAAAGCTGTCCGCTTTGTACTTTCTCCTTAACAACTAGGAACTTTATGTCGATGTGTTTCGACTTTGCTGTACTCCTATTGTTATTGGAGAACAACACGGCTGACTTATTGTCACAGTATATCTTTAGTGGTCTTTCAATTCCTTCCACAATCCGCAGCCCAGTGACAAAATTTCTCAGCCATGTCGCCTGATGTGATGCCTCATAGCATGCTATATATTCTGCTGCCATTGTGGATGAAGCCACAAGAGTTTGCTTGGCACTGCGCCAAGAAACTGCACCACCTGCTAGCAGATATACATAGCCCGAAGTGGATCGTCTGCTGTCTTGGCATCCCGCAAAATCGGAGTCAGAATACCCAATGATCTCTAATTGGTCTGATCTCCTATATGTGAGCATATAGTCTTTTGTTCCCCTTAAGTACCTCATGACCCTTTTGGCTGCTTTCCAGTGATCCATTCCTGGATTACTCATATATCTGCCTAAAACCCCAACTATGAACGCTATATCCGGACGCGTACATACTTGAGCATACATTAGACTCCCTACAGCTGATGCATAAGGGATCTTTTGCATTTCCTGAATTTCCAGATTTCCTTTAGGGCACTGATTGAGACTAAATTTGTCTCCCTTAGTAACTGGAGTATCCATTGGTTTACAATTCTGCATGCCAAATCTTTTAAGTACCTTTTCTATATAACTCTTCTGTGATAATCCAAGAATACCCCGAGATCTGTCTCGGTGTATCTGAATTCCTAATACAAAAGAAGCTTCACCAAGATATTTCATTTCAAAATTACTGGAGAGAAATGACTTGGTTTCCAACAAGGTACCCACATCATTTGTGGCAAGCAGCATGTCATCCACATACAAGAGCAAGAAAATGTGCTTGCTCCCACTGAATTTGTGATACACACAATCCTCGACTGAATTCATCTCAAAACCAAATGAGAGAATCACCTCATGAAATTTGTGGTACCACTGACGAGACGCCTGTTTTAGTCCATAGATGGATTTTGTCAATCTGCAAACCATATTCTTTGGGTCTCTTGACACAAAGTTTTCTGGTTGCACCATATAAATCTTTTCATCAATGTTTCCATTGAGAAAAGCTGTTTTGACATCCATCTGATGAAGCTCCAAATCATAATGAGCTACAAGAGCGAGGATTGTCCTAAGAGAGTCTTTCGATGATACCGGAGAGAAAGTCTCTTTATAGTCAATCCCTTCCTTTTGAGTAAAACCCTTAGCTACAAGACGTGCCTTATACCTTTCCACATTACCGTTAGAATCCCGCTTGGTCTTAAAAATCCATTTGCAACCAATGGGTTTCTTACCTTCTGGTAATGGGACAAGTTCCCAAACTTTATTGTCTTGCATGGATTTATACTCCTCTTTCATTGCTTCAATCCACTTTTCCGAATTGGAACCTTGGATGGCTTCACGAACGTTTGAAGGATCGTTATCCATAATGCCATCACCCTCATGTTCCAGGAGAAAACAGATGTAATCATCTGGAATTGCATTCCTCCTTTCTCTAGTGGATCTACGCAAAGCTATAGGCTCTTGCAACTCTTGTCCATGTTCTTGAGGAATTTGAGTTTGTCCTTCATGAATTACTAACTCATCTTGAGTAGGGAGAGTGTCTTGAAGAGGTTCCAAATTTGCTTCATCAGAAGCAACTATATGAATCGGATCTGGAATTGATACCGATTCTTCCTCTAAGACAAAGTTTCTTACCTTATCTTCCCCCTCAAACTCAATATCCTCAAAGAACGTGGCTGTACCCGTCTCAAATATGGATCTTAAATTTGGATCATAAAATTTATAGCCCCTTGATTTTTCAGAGTAACCAATAAAGTAGCTTCTCACTGTACGGGAGTCCAATTTCTTTTCATAAGGCCTATAAGGCCTTGCCTCAGCTGGACATCCCCACACATGAAAATGCTTAAGACTAGCCTTTCGCCCAGTCCAAAGCTCATAAGGTGTTTTGGCAGCCGCTTTAGTTGGTACTCTATTAAGAATATAAGCTGCAGTCTTAAGTGCCTCTCCCCAGAGTGACTCTGGTAAGGTAGAATGACAAATCATACTCCTTACCATATCCTTAAGAGTCCGGTTTCGTCTTTCAGACACACCATTCATGCTAGGCGATCATGGCATAGTGTACTGTGGGACTATACCACATTCCTCTAGGTATTTGGCAAAAGGCCCTGGACGTTGTTCACCTGAACCGTCATATCTACCGTAGTATTCACCACCACGATCAGATCTGACGCACTTTATCCTTTTGCTGAGTTGATTTTCAACTTCAGCCTTAAAAGTTTTGAACACGTCCACTGATTGGGACTTTTCATGAATAAGAAAAATGTATGCATAACAAGAATAATCGTCTATGAATGATATGAAATAATGTTGACCATTCCAGGAAGCCGTAGGGAATGGCCCACATATATCCGTATGTATCAATTCTAAGACGTCCGAAGCTCTATATGCACTAGTTTTCGATTGTTTGGTCTGTTTACCTTTTATGCATTTAACACAAACCTTATGGTCTGTGAAGTCAATGGAATCCAAGATCCCATCTGACACAAGACGCTCAATTCTCTTTTGAGAAATGTGACCTAGGCGCTTGTGCCATAATGCACCTGAATTATTATTGTCAATTTTACGTTTAGTACCACGTGATTCCACATTCAAGGTTTCATTATAATCAGCTATAGTGTTCAACATATAAAGGTTATCATTTATCATAAGAGTACCAGTTCCAACAATATTTGAATTTAAAGACAATTTAACCGAATTGTTTCCAAATGAACAATAATAACCGAATTTGTCCAAATAAGAAACAGAAATTAAGTTCCGTCTAAAAGACGGTACAACAAAGGTGTCTTTCAAATCCAAATAAAATCCAGTACTTAATAATAACCTAAAATGTCCTATAGCTTCAACTTCTACCGAATTTCCATCGCCAACGAATATGTATCTTTCAACAAAATTAGGCTTTCGGTAGTTCAAGCAACCCTGTAATGAAACACTGATGTTAGAAGTTGAACCGGAGTCTAACCACCAAGTGTTTCCAGGTACTGAAGTTAAATTGACCTCAGAACAAACCAAAGCAAGAAATGTACCTTTCTTAGCACGCCAAGCGTGATACTTATCACATTTCTTCTTTAAATGTCCAGATTCTTTGCAAAAGAAACAAACAGTAACCTGTTTCTGCTTCTTTTGCACTGGACCCTTTGCAGCTTCATTCTTGGGCTCCATAAACATTTTCTTTTTGCCCTTGTCTTTAGAGGTACTAGCAAAATGGGCACTTTCTGTCCTTTCTCGCTTCATCCTTTCCTCTTCTTGCACACAAAATGAAATGAGCTCATTAAGAGTCCATTTCTCCTTTTGACAGTTATAAGAAATCTTAAACTGACTGAATTGTGCAGGAAGAGAAATTAAAACCAGATGGATGAGCAAGTCTTCCGACATCTCAAGCTTAAGAGCCTTCAGCTTTGAGACAATATTGGACATTCCCATAATGTGTTCCCTTATATTTCCCTTGCCATGATACCTCATGGAAATCAAGTTCTGTAACAGAGTACTTGTTTCCGCCTTATCACTTTTTGCAAAGCGCTTTTCTATCTCAGCAAGGAAAAACTTGGCACTTGATATCTTTTCAGATACAGTACCCCTAAAGACTTCTGGAATGCCGCGCTTAATGATCATGAGACACATGCGATAAGTTAATGCATAGTCCAGATCCATGCAGCCAAGAACAATTTCCATGTTCTCTTTCCAGTCCTCAAAATTTGTTCCATTGAGGACCGGAACCGAATTCAGATTTGCAGATATAGAAGCAATAGAAGGTGCTGAATAGAACAAAAGACAATATATCAAAACATGCTCACAACTTAAAATCATCAATATGCTATAAACAATGGTATGTCCCAATCAAGATACCTAGCGCACCATTAATATCAAGTCTTTGGACAGTAATATTAACTGCAAGTGGTACTCTTGTTGCAATGATCAACATTGATAATAAGACATGTCAACTGACGAGCCCCTCTTTGGATTGATTCATCAGTCACATGTATAAAACTGAATAATTATCACATGTTTATCATCGCCAGTGTGTATGATCTTCGGCCAAACATTAACTTTCCTTTGGGCCAGCTAACATCCGCATGAATAACCACACACACCAACATCTAATATTCCTTATGAGTTATATCCATGAAAGAGGTCACTTTGGCGACATTCCACTTCAATTGGCTCACTTGAAATAATAGACAACTTAGCGGGTAACCATATCATAACCATGTTCAATGCATAAAGATACCAAAGCCCCAAAAAAAAAATTTACTTAAAAAAAAAGACCCCAAAATTGTCCCTGAATCTCGCTTGAGCGAGAGGGGTCTTGCCTGAGCGAGAGGGGTCTCGCCTGAGCGAGAGGAGTCTCGCTTGAGCGAGAGCCCAACTCCTTTTGTCGTAGCTACTGCCTGAATGTCGCTTGAGCGACAGGTTTCTCGCTTGAGCGACAGGTTTCTCGCTTGAGCGACAGGTTTCTCGCTTGAGCGAGAACCCAACCATTTTGTTGCAGCTACTGCCTTAATGTCGCTTGAGCGACAGTTTTCTCGCTTGAGCGACAGTTTTCTCGCTTGAGCGAGAACCCTTCGTCTACCCGAGGGTTTTGACGAAGATGAAGGTTCTCCATCGGGTTTTTTCGCAAAATTCACCCCAAAACAGCCAAAAAATGCATTATGATTGCTAATGTTTCAAAATAATGTTATAGCAATCATCAATTTTGCAAAACAAAACCCAATTTGGGGAAAACATGAATAACATCATACCAAAAAAAATCCCAAATTTCACATATGAACCAAATTGGGGTGGCTCTGATACCACTTGATGGATATTACCGATTAATCCTAATCGTATCCCTGAAACCGAATGATTAGGACATTGTTCCGAAACCAAATGTTTATGCCCATACATAAACCCTTATGGAACAATCCTAATCCAGACCGAACAAAACCCCAATTGGTTTCATAGTGAAGAAGAAAACGCATACCTTGGTTTGCCATTCCGAATGCTCCGAGGTATGTGGGTTGTAGGATGTTCCGGTTGCTAGAGCCTGATGGTTTTCCGTTCGCTCTGCTAGAGGGGAATCTAGAGAGAACGTGAGTGCTCTGATGTTCCTGAATTACCTTTTGTGAAAAGTGAGAGAGCCTTGGCTTAACCTTATGCCTTTCTCTTTTCCTTTTTTTTATATCCTTATAACATCAGTTACTCAATAAAACCCGTTGCTCTGCAACTGGGGACCATAACCCATAAAGGTAACACTAACGGTTACCACTTAAGTTGCAATATTCTAATTGAGTCCCTTCATTAAATTAGAAATTGCCCGAAGGTATCTACACTCATAATATTTCATGACACATATGCCCTTAGCCACCAAATTAATTCATAAGACCATTTTATATATATTGGCTAAATACATAATGACTATAACACAATTATAGAATTATATTTGTGACCCATAAATTGTTAGAAATTCCAACACGTAGGGCAAGTCATTCACAATACCACGTAGGGCAAGTCATTCACAATATCACATAAGGCAAGTCATTCTCATTACCACGTAGGGCAAGTCATTCACATTACCACGTAGGGCAAGTCATTCATAATACCACGTAGGGCAAGTCATTCTCATTACCACGTAGGGCAAGTCATTCACCAATCATATACATATTTAGAAATTCCACACAATTTCTATCGTCATATATAATTAACAACTTCTCCTTACCTTGGTGGGTGTCGGGGTGGGTTTTGGGTAACTTTGCAAGTCCTCCGCTAACTCCTCCAACCTTAGGATCTTTCCTCATCCCCACCAATCAACAACAAAAGTCAGTAATTATTCTCAACAACATGTAAACACTCATATCTCATTTTGTAAATATATTGGACATTCACACATTTCCAACATTTCCCAAAACCACTTTCATTAGAAGTTTCCAACATTAAAACATACATATTTACTTTCTATTTTTGCATCAGAACACCTACTCATCTTTTCCATCTACCATTTTACCCATTTTCCCATTAAAACTTGTTTTGGGTATGTTGGATCTCTTCTCAAAATGGGAGAAACGATGGAAACTCACCCTTTTGAGTTATGGTTCGTTTTATGTTGTTTTTCTCTTATAAACTCTTAGTTTAGAGTTAGTATTCCAAGAATGGAAAGGGTTTGTGAGTTGGTTCATGAAAACCTTAAGGGTGTTCCATTTTCTGTCTTAGACCATTGCTACATAAATAAAAAGAAATTTTTTAAAAACAAAAAGTAATATTTTTATATTATTTTAAAAAAAATGATAGGTCTAAAATAAAACTGGGTATAAGATACCCTCAGTCATGTGATCGGTGATGATGGATAATGTGGCTGACATTACCTTTGATTGAAGGGACAATTATTTACCGTCTAAAATATATCTCTCATGTATCAATAAAAATATGTAATATCAACTAAAAATAATAAATATATTTTTTTATTTTTATTTCATTATTATTGGTGTCAGATATACTTTAGGACAACATATTCTTCTTGTTAAGTAAAGTTGGATCTCCTATATGTTCCACTAATTTAGAGGATATAAAATCTCATTTCATAGTTGAAATTGGACCACATTATTCTACCATTACCTTTCATTAGGATGATCTTTTAACTAGTATTACTGCATCTTGATTTGAGGAGATGTAAAATAATTTGATGAAAAAGTTTTTTTTAGATATAATATATAAATGAGTAAATTACACTCACACCCTCTGAGTTTTAGTGAAATTACACAAACCACCATTCACTTTTTTGTCATTACACGAACCACTCCTAATTTTGTACATATGTTACACTGACTACCCTTGCATGATATAAAAGTGTAATATTTTAAACAAAAAACGTATGATGTGTGTAATTAATTAAACAAAATATTGTATATTGTGTAGACAAATTCAAATAATATAAGAGTCAATGCGTCTTCATTATTTGGCTCGTTATAAAATAGTATAAGAGTTATTTAAACATTTCTTTGAAATTTATAATGTATTTTTTAATGACACAAAAATAATAAAGAAACACTCGGTTTTGTACTATTTGAAGTGTTATACAATATACAATATTTTGTTTAACTTAATTACATTCATCACACGTTTTTTCTTTAAAATATTACACTTTTATAACATGCAGGGATGATCAGTGTAATGTATGTATAAATTTAGGGGTAGTTTGTGTAGGAGGGATGGGTGGTTGATGTAAGGACAAAAAAGGGAGGGGTGGTTTGTATAATTTCATTAAAACTCAGGGGGTGTGAGTGTAATTTACTCTATATAAATTGATATTGTTATTAACATTATAACTTTTTTGTTCATATTTTGTGACATGTGTTAAATACACTTGATATTGGATATTTACAAAATAACTTATAGGTGAGAATAGATATTATGATACTCACCCCGTATGTACTTTTGTATTTATAATTTATTTTTTAATTAAATATTTTAGAGTAAATTTGTGACACCCTAAATTTAAAGTCATTAAATTATAGTATCAGTCCTGGGAATTTCGCTTGAGCGAGAAAGGTGTCGCCTGGGCGAGAGTGGCTCACCTGGGTGAGTGAAATACTAGGCAATACTGAAGGATTCTCGCTTGAGCGAGAGGATCCTCGCTTGAGCGAGAGTGTTCTCGCCTGAGCGAGAGTTTTCTCGCCTGGGCAAGAAATGACACTCTGAAGCTGTAGAGGCTGTGAGATTCTCGCTTGAGCGAGAGGACCCTCGCTTGAGCGAGCGGGTCAGATCTGAGTTTTTAAAATGGGCGGGATTTTCTCGCTTGAGCGAGAACCCGATGCTGTTACATTAAATAAGGAACCCCAAACACATTTTAGGGTTAGAAATTGGGAGAGAAGAGAGAAGAAGGTGATTTTGAGAGCATGAACTCGTGGGAATCATCTAGAAGCTTGAGAAGATGTAAAACTCTTGATTCTAACTCTCTTCTTCTCTTTGAAACTTGTTTTGGGTATGTTGGATCTCTTCTAAAAAATGAGAGAAACCATGGAAACTCATCCTTTAGAGTTATGGTTCATTTTATGTTGTTTTTCTCTTGAAAACTCTTGGTTTAGAGTTGATATTTGATGAATGGAAAGGTTTTGTGGGTTGATTCATGAAAACCCAAAACCCCCAAAAATGAAATTGTGTCAAAAGAGGAAAATGGGTAAAATGGTAGATGGAGAAGATGAGTATGTGTTCTAAGGCAAAAATAGAAGATGAATGTGTATGTTTTATTGTTGGAAAACTTCTAATGAAAGTAGTTTTGGAAATGTTGGAAATATGTGAATATCATATATGTTTGTAAATAAGATATGAGTTGTTTATATGTTGTTGAGGATAAATTCCTGGCTTTTGTTGTTGATTTGGTGGGAATGAGGAAAGATCCTAAGGTTGGAGGAGGTAGCGAATGAACTTGCAAAGTTACCCAAAACCGACCCCAACACTCACCAATGTAAGGAGAAGTGGTTAATTGTATATGATGATAGAAAATGTGTGAATTTTCTGATTATGTATATGATTTTCGAATGACTTGCCCTACGTGGTAATGCGAATGACTTGCCCTACGTGGTAATGAGAATGACTTTCCCTACGTGGTATTGCGAATGACTTGCCCTACATGGTAATGAGAATGACTTGCCCTACGTGGTAATGAGAATGATTTGCCCTACGTGGTATTGCGAATGACTTGCCCTACGTGATATTTTGAATGACTTGCCCTACGTTATATTGAATTAAATGTCTTGCCCCATGTGGTAATGTAAAGGTAAATATATATGTGGAATGTAATTGGGTGGTGTAGTAATGATGAGTAAAGTGACAAGTTTTGGTAAGGATGAATGTATAAACAAAAGTGATGAACGAAGTGGTATGAGATGGGAATTATGATGCGTTGATTTTATGTTCGGATGTCAACTCATTTATTTAACTCTATTTAAAATGTGGATTATCGCTTAATGATATTTATTAAATTAACGACTTACTCCTTTGTATGTTTTGTGTATTTGTCATTGATAATCTCATTGCAGGTAAATAAGTAGATTGAGGAGGCTTGGTGTGATGCCTTAGGAGCTTAAAACTTGGATTTATTTATTTGCACCTTTCTATATCATGATTGAATATTTGCGGATTTAAATACTTGTAACTATGATCGTTATAATTTTTGGATAATTGTAACTCTGGATAATTATAGCTATGAGTATTTTGGAAACCCATAGCTAGTTGCATACGGTAGTTACCCGGATACATTAATATGAATTATGATTTTCTGTTAAATGAATATGTATGTGGGTATTGTGTTAAGGAAAGAATGTGAACGGGAAAGTGGGCTTGAAATGAGGATTTTTGCACTTGTGAAACTAAGTTATAGGAAAAATGCATGTGAAAAGAATAAAATAAGGAACAAAATTTCAATGGTAGAATTTGAGTCCTTACAAAATTACACTCACACCCATGAGTTTCAGTGAAATTACACAAATCATCTTCTCACTTTTTTGTCCTTACACAAATCATCTCTCTCTTGCACGAACTATCCATAATTTTGTACCGATATTACACTCAATACCCTTGCAAGATATATAAGTGTAATATTTTAAAAAAAAACATGTGACATGTGTAATTAAGTTAAACAAAATATTGTATATTGTATAGAAAAATTCAAATAATATAAGAGTCAATATATCTTCATTATTTGGTTCGTTACAAAATAGTATAAGAGTTATTTAAACATCTTTTTGAAATTATTAATGTATTTTGGAATGAAACAAAAAATAATAAAAAGACATCGACTTTTGTACTATTTGAATTTGTCTACACAATATACAATATTTTGTTTAACTTAATTACATTCACCACACATTTTTCTTAAAAGATTACACTTATATTTAGGGGTAGTCAGTGTAATGTATATAAAAAATTAGGGGTTGTTTGTGTAAGATGCAAATGTGGTCCATATAAGGACAAAAAATGAGGAGTGATTTGTGTAATTTTACTAGAATATTTAAATATATATTTAAATTTAAAAATCCGTTGGGTACATACAAATACCCGTTATCTGCAAATATTATGGGTATGGGTATAAGAAAACACTACTCGTGCTCGATTCGCCCGTTAACATCCAAGGGCGCATAACTCGACTCAGGACCGAACACATGTTAAGCTAAGGTTAATAATGATGATTGAGGAAAATTTACTGTTATGGTGTATGTTGACTATTAAATGTAATGTGTCCATCAACCTGCTTTCATATCATTTGTAACGTGTACTCTACATGTAATAAATGAGTTGTGTTAGATATATTATAATTGTAGTTGAATATATTATAATTTGCATTGGGTTATATGGTTTTTGAGTAGAAATTAGAATAAGTAAGGGTAAAATAGGAAATCATTAATTACATCATGGTGGATAGTTATTTTGGGTTTTGGCTTTATTAATAATATAGATAATAATAATAAACCTTAAATATAATTTTATATACATAATAAACAAAAAACTTAAACTATACAAAAAAAACCCAAAAACGTGGATTGAATCCACTAATTGCCGTAAACGTGGACCATGTCCACGAAGAGTAGAAGAGAGAGAAGAAAACATGATTATGAACCAAGAAGAATGAGAGAGGAATGCTATTTGGTCTTCTTGTACATGAATCTAGGAAAGAAAAAAAAAATATGTGAATATGAACAATGATTTCCCCTAATTCTACACTACTTCCGTAAATTTTCTAAAAACTATACCAAAACCGTAATTTAATAGTCAACATACACTATAACAGTAAATTTTCCTGATCATTCAGAAATACATGAACAGTTAAAAACAAAATTTTAATAGAACAAATATCAATACAAATCTAAAAAAAAAATCAAATAAAAACACGATATAACTAACGATACAATATTTATTAGTATACATGATTTAACTTCAACCACATAACTTGAAAAATTTAATATTTTTTGGTTGTTTCCTCAAGCAGATTTGAGCATAAATCAAAGTCACAAATGTGAAGGGGTGCAATGAACAACAATGTGAGTCAAGAAAGTGAGCCCCCAATTCTAAATAAGCTCTCAGAAGATACTATAGAAATAAGAATAATTAATATATCTCTGGCCATGCGTGAATTAATATGATACTTGACTAACTTGTCTCTCCACCATTTCAAAATGTCAAATATATCATCACGAAATAGTTGTTCAAAATCACCAAAATTTTTATCCAACACATTTTTTTATCACCCTGCTTTTTTGTCACAATTTTTCTATGTAGAGTTCCACATTGAATAGAATAGCAAACTCAATGTGGTATTAAGTCATGAAGCTCTCCCACCTAATAGACAAGTCTTTTTGGTTGAACTCTCCTCATGTGCTTAAGTCCTAACAAGTTCATTGACCGTAGCACAATTGTCATAATTTCGAGCAACTTGATTTAGAGACCTTGTATTTGTGGTTTCACCACTAGTATCACCACTCTAATGAGTATATGATACCTTACAACATATTGATCAAATATTCTTTTGATTAAACCTCTCAAATTTTGTAATGCATCCTTTACTTTATTTTCTCCATTCATGTATTTAAAACAAAGTTCAATAAATGTGAACGTATAGGGCCAACGAAAAAACAATATACAACAAATAACTTATATGCTCAATATCTCACTACTTATTTAGATGTCATGATCCTTAGTATCAAATCCTCACTTTTGTATCCAATTACCCAAGTTAATTGGAATTTGAAATAACTTCTAAATGAAAACATTGGAAGTGATATTCAATGATCCAAACAAAATAAGGATAAGATCATAAAAAATCCTTACGACAAATAATCGTCATCATCATACATTAGGCGAGCAAATTTAAATGTTCTTTCGTAGTTTCAACTACTTCTTACATAAAATAGACAGAATTCCACTGAGTTGGTATATCAAGAAGCAGTGATGGGATCTAAGACTGAGTGTGTACAAAATATATTAAAAATTAAAATTGTTTATTTGTGTTGTATACTTGAGAGTATACAGAATTCTTACCTGAATAATTGAACTCGATATATATTTGAAGTATGTCTTCCTAGTCCTCAGATTCTAGATAGAGTTTCTAATAGCAGAACAAGGAAGAGAACATTGCTCAGCAACTTTGGATTCCCTTCCTAGTTTGGCTGATAATGATGGTAATGTATGAGATTTGCACTTTCTGTACTGTTAGAGGGTAAACCAACATGTTTTTCTGTCTAGAATTAATTCACTTTTATCTCTATCATGCATGTTTGTGTTTATTCCTTCCTATTCTTTTATTGTTATATCCTCACCTCACTACTAAAGCTTTTGGGAGGATTTGTTAATGTTACCAAAGCCTCAACGACTAAGTAGTCTATATAGATTTCGATCGGGAGATCTTCATCCATTGAATTTCTTCCATGAGCTAAGTCAAAGAAGTATATAAGTGAGTTTGACACAAAATCTTGACTGAAAATCTTAAAACACGTTAGGCCAATGAGTCCATCCACTTATATGCTTTAACTCATCTATTTTTACACAATGTGGGACTTCGTCAGAAAGACATTCGACAAAAGGATCCATCATGGATCTACCGACCAGTTGTCGCTTCGTACTTTGTTGCAGTCGAACCATTGGAGTGGAGATCTTCTATACCACAATTTCTCTATCTCTCTATATCAAACCAATGAAATCATGCTCTCTCTATACTATTAGTTGGCATGATTACATTGGTTTGGTATAGAGAGATAGATAAATTATGGTATAGAAGATCTCTACTCGAACCATTGGCTCTGATACCACTTGTTGGGAGATTTTCATCCATTGAATTTATCATTTTTCCATGAGCTAAGTGCAAGAAGCATATAAGTGGGCTTAACCCCACATCTTTACCCAAAATCTTTAGGCATTATGTCTATAGGTCCATCCATTTATATGTTCTTCAACTCATCCACTTCTACACAATGTTAGACTTCTTCATTCACACTTGGAATACCCAACAATTTCAATCTTTGCTGATTTAATTCTTGTAATATAGTTTTTGGTTAGAGAGATGATCTTAACACTGAAAGGTGTGTTTGATTGATGGCATGATTTTGAGCATATTCTTCCTAATGTGATGTTTGATTTTTTTATGATAAAAAATATATTGTAGGAGAGTATTAGAAGTACTCCATCCCAATTACAAGAGATCAACAATAGTGATTAATACAAATAGATAGATTCATGTACTAATATGTGAAACCACAAAACTTCATATATCATTAAACCAATATTAACTAAGAACTTTAATCAAGTTCCTTATATGTTCCACATTACTAACCTCATATGTAAAGATTGTTATAATTCGGGCCAATCATAAGAACCATGTGACTGTTGTCTATAACAGCATTCCATATTTATAACTTTTAGTCTAAATCTATTGAAAATATTACTTGGGGATATTAGGGCCGAAAACAAGGCAAACCGAGTTGAACTAGAGTTTAGTTCGGTTCAGTTCGATAAATATTTGCTCAGCTCGAACCTCAATTCGAGTTCAATACGAGTTTTTTTAACTCGAGTTCGGATCGGTTAAAGTTCATGAGCTCTCTGACTCAGCTCGATTTGGTTCATTTGGACAACTCAAATAATTAATTATTTAAAAATAATAAGCATAAGGTTATATTTATAAATATAACCTTGTTCATATGTATAATAACAATAAACATAAAAAATGATATAATAACAATAAACATACAAAAATTAGTTTATATATATATATATACAGCTCCTGAAACTAGCGAATCGAACTGTATCTAGTTTAAGTTTGACTTTTTTATTTAACGAACTGAAGTTCATCTCGTTTGGCTCATAAACTAGGTTTATTAAACTAAATAACGAGTTAAATTTCGAATAAATATCGAGTTAACTTGGTTCATTACGAGTCCTATATATAAGAAAGAACCATCCAATTAGACACTCACTCACATAACGCAAAGCCCAGTTACAACCAAAGATGTCGAAAAGTGATTTACGCTGTAAGTCCACAAAAAGAGACATGACAAGGTGATGACACCCCTCTTCATAAAATTATCCTTAGCAGGGAGCCTATTTAATAATAGCTGCAAGACCAATAATTTAGGGGAGGCTTTTACCTTCCAAAATGCTTAAAGATTTTTGTGCCATAATTATCTGATGAGGATCACCCGTCTCGAACGGTGTTTCATTCCATGTCTCGAACTAATAACATATTACCATATGAATATATTTTTTTAAAAACAAAATGAAACATTTTCATTGGCTTGAGACAGAGAATAAGACACTATTTGGGACAGATGATATTTGTTCATGATAATCTGCTAGAAAAACATTTGTGTGGGGGATTGAAAACAACCAAGAATATGAAGATTTTAGAAAATTGTTAAGGTTCCATTTTAAAGCCAATTGCCAATGAGAGAAGTAGTTCAACAGTTATTTAAATCATTTCCGAGACAATGAGGTAGGCGATGTGAGACTTACTTCCCAACATGTCCCCTCTACATAAGCTTGTTGGATCAGGCGAATGGTTACCTTTGACCCATAACTAAATGGCATCTTTGGCCTATGACAACCGAAAAAAAGTTGGGTTTTGGCTCTGTTACTATGTAAATGTTTCATCTCAAAACCAATTGACAATAAGAGAAGTAGCCCAACATGTATTTAAACCATTCCCGAGACAATAAGGTAGACGATGCAGGACTTACTTCCCAATAAAAATGTTCCATAAAGGATCTACCACACATCTCCAAGCATCAAATCTTCCTCAATAAGAACAATGTCTAACATCATTATAGAGAAAACCTACATCGACCCATTTTCTCAATAAAATAGACTTGGTCGCCAAGACAAGGTCCAAGACAATCTACTATCATTCCAACTACCACATTCATGCATAAGTTTCCTTTTATCCATCGAGACAACGTCGATTAAAGGAAAATGGTCCATAAAGCACTAAGTACCCACGTCACATCCTCTCATAATAAAGTGTTATTACCACATCATACCTTCTTAAAAACTTGAGTGAAGACATATACAACATGTTATATTTGTAGACAAATGTATTTATGTTTTTTGTGTTATAATATATGATTAAATTTTAATTAAAATTAAATTTTTAATATGTTGTTAAGATTTTATTGGTTATCTCTACCTACATTTTTACACAATTCTTTCTCCTTTGTAATGTAAGATAAAAAACACTCATCATTCGAAAATTACAATCCCATCTAGGAACCCAATTTTTATCCTTATGTACAAGTGAGATAACAAATAATGTAAGCATATTTTCATTTTTTGAGTACTTTTTTTCTCAGTATCAAAATTTTGTTTTCTAATTTAGTTAAATAAATTTTTTGGGTTTCAATTAGTTCCTTTATGTTATTTTATGTTTTAAAATTTGTTCTATAGGTTATTTTTTATTTTTAAAATTTGTTCTAAAAGTTACTTTTTTGTTCTCAAATGAATTATGCAAATCGTTTTAGTTTAAATTTACCTTTTCAATGATACAGTTTTAGAAAGTAAGATCGGTTTGTAGGCAAAATGATTTATTCAAAAGATTAAGTTGAATTTAGAAAATGGCTTACAAAATCAATATAATATAGTTTTGATTATAATATTTCATTAAACATGGACAGGTAAAATTATTATTTATTAAGATTTTCATAAAAAGGTAACATTCTTTAATCAAAATCAACCGCAGAATTGTCATTATAGTCTTTCTTTAATTTGATTGACATGGTCTTTATTTAATTGATTGACATGGCTTGAATTTTCGAAAAAAGTACTTCTAAATTATCTTAATTCACCACATTTAGATCTGCAAATTAAATCCATGGTGTGATTAGACAATAGTTGTTCATGAATCTTGTATTTGCCTATAAATGGATTGATCGACTTCAAGGGGGAAACGTGCATAATGCGTAGGACTTTTCATAACGCCTTCTAGAGAACTTAAATTATTTCAATAATCAAATAAGAAATATCATGACTATGAACTTGGCTTAAGCTGGATTTAGATATATAAGTTATAAATTATGACCAAATAATACAAAATATGGTGCTTGTTGCCCCTTTGATTGACTCATATTATAATAGAACACGATCACATCATCAATGACAGATCTAAGACCCGGCGACAGAGTGTGCAATATATGGTAAAAATTATATATAAAACCATCCAAACATTAATATCAAAATCACAAATTTTAAATATATTTTATCAATTAAGTCATATATTTTAAATGCAGAGAGAACAATGGTTTATGTCATCAAGTTTGAGAGATATACATTTAGGAAATTAGTTCAATGTCTAGATACCAATAAAATAACATGTATGAGATGAGAAGTTTATACAAGTCTATGTCTAGAAAATATATCAATTGTTGAATTATGTAATCTCAAAATTTTGCAAGTAAGACACTAAGCATTATATTCAAGATCCACACAATAAGATGACCAAACTTAAATCAAGCTTTAAGCACATGCAAAAGCTCAAAGATAATAAAAAAATTCATGAATTTAATATAGATGAATCAATGTGTACATGTACATCAAACTTGCATTACATTCAACCCTATCAAGGGAGTACTTAGCTACTCATGTTGGTACAATGTAAGTAAGATAGAGATAATACACAACTCATGGGGTGGTAGAACTACTCACAGATTATCATATATTAACTCATATAGTGGTTACACTTAGTATCCACAATCTAAGTGAGCTAAACTCTCTAAAAAAATTAAGAAATAAGTATTACAATTCAAATGTATCGAGTGGGTGTCTAGTGGCCCAAGATAGACCTCTTTAAATAGTATTTGCATGTTGGCTCTGGCGCTAAGTTCACCGCCTGTGCATTGAGCGGAGCCTCTAGCTAGGTAGGTGCGACCTTTTAGCGCTTCAGCCTATGCTTGGCGCCACTTTTGCACTGGGCGCACCTCCCTTTTGTGCGAAGCGCACATACGTGCGTTTAACATAAAAGTTACAGAGGTTAAACTTCATAATTCTTTAATTTATGCGCTCAACATAGAGATTGTGCTAAGTGTGTGTCTTCCTTCGCTAAGCGTGGCTTTTGTGCTAAGTGTGGAACTCAAATGTTGTCTGATCCGCTTAGTGCGATCCTTGTTCTGAGCCTAGTCAAGTTTTCTCCGGAAATTTAGTCTTTTTCAATCATTCCTCGAGATTAAGCCTACAAAATACTTCAAATGTGATATTGGCTATTTAAACAATTTTTTATCAAGTATGAGTATAATTTCATCTATTTGACTTGATTAAGTTGGTAAAATTCCATAAAATGAGTGTATATTATATGATCAATTTAGTACTTAACAATAACATACAATTTTGGTTCGTGTATTTAGGAAATAATAAAGCATTCACAATTGTTGCTATTGTAGAAATCATAATTGTCATGGATAATGGAGTGGTGAAGAGGTCAGGTGAGGGTATGCACATATTAGACGTGAAGAAGAATTTGATTTATTTTAGGACATTGCATACCAAATGATTCCACGATAGAACTAATGGGGACAATGATACTCTTTGAGTATGTAAAGGTGTTTTGACTATGATGAAGAGAAAGAGGAATACATAGAACACTTAGAAGTTGTTAAGAAATACATTGTAGGTGGACTTTATGGAGTGTCCAAAGAGATTTCAGTAGATTCACACAATGACACCACCAGATTATAGAACATGCTTTAGGTCATCTCATTGTGCATGACATGACATAACTATGCAAAAGAGAACCATTGAATGGAGTGAGTAGATGCAAGCTATATTTGTACAAGTATTGTGCGATTGGAAAATAAACCCAAGTTAGTTTGAAGGCTAGTTAACACGAAAATCGGGCCATATTACATTATGTTCATACTAATGTATGAGGACCCACTCAAGAACCATATCTAGGAGGTTCTGGATATTTTGTGACTTTTATTGATGATCTTTCTCGCGAGGACTGAGTGATTTTCTAAACCGGAATTCATAATTATTTTCCAAGTTCAAGGTTTTAAAGGTAGGGGTAGTCCGAGATCTAGTTTTCATATAAGTGTGCTTAATAGAGATGTAGTGTTTCATGAAGATTGCACACTGAAACAATCTATTTAAATGTTGAGGAACTTTGGGGTCTAATGTGATTCAGTGAGTAGTGAAGCAATTCAAGTGGAGAGAGGAAATAAGCCATTCACTAGTTCAAGTAAAGAACATGATGATTCTCAGGCGGAGAATTCAGGTGTGAAGGAATATTTACCTGCCAGAGAGAGATATATATGTGTCATACTAAAACTTTAGAGATTCATGGCTTTGAGAATATAGTTTCAGTTGCTCTCCATATCAATTCATGGAATCCATGTAGTTTTCAAGAGGCATTAAATAACTAGGAGAAAGAAGATTGGATGGGTACCATAATGGACAAGATGAAGTCTTCACACAAGAACCAAACTTTGGAGTTTGTGTCATTACCCCCAGATAAACATGCAGTTGGATGCAAATGGGTGCATAAGAGGAAGTTGACATTATCACATAAAGAAGTGGAAAATTTCAAGGTTCGTCTTGTAGTAAAAAGGTATTCGTAGTAGAAGGGGATCGACTACAATGATATTTTATCATAAATGGTGAAATACACTTCTATTAGGGCACTACTTGCCTTAGCAGCTGGCTGAGATGTGTATTTAGAAATGAATGTGAATACTACTTTTATTCATGATGAACTAGAGTAAAAAATTTACATGACATAACTAGAAGGGTTCAGTGCATCTAGACAGAGTTACTTGATTTTAAAATTGAAGAAGTCTCTATATGGGTTGAAACACTCTCTTAAGCAATGACACAAGCGTTTTGACACTTAAATGTTGACGCTTGGTTATAAGTTTTGTGAGTATGAGTGATATATTTGTGAGAGAAGCCTTAATGACAACTCCTTTATTTTCCTACTTATTTATGTTAACGTACCATATGTCAATTTTGCTATTTTTAGAAAGAAGATTGACATGAAGGATATTGAGACAACAAAGTGGTTTCTTGGGTTGGAGATTCATCGGGATATTGGGAAAGCTATATTCAGAAGACCTTAGATAAATCTGATATGAGAAATTCTGAAGTAGTGAATGTATCATTTAGAATTGGTTCAAGGTTTCCTTGGATTAATGTGCAAAGACAAATGAAAAGAAGAAATGCATGTCAAAGATTCCATATACTACTTTATTTTCTTGTATGATATATGCGATGGTTTGCACTAGACTAGACTTGACACAAACAGTTAGTCAAGTGTACAAGTACATTTTAAAACCGAGGAAACAACATTGGGAAGCAATAAAGTGGATTTCCAAATAGTTGAAGGCAATACAAGTCTACGTGTAGTCTTTGGTAGTCAATAGTTAGCCTTCTATTGTTGGTTATGTGGATTTGGAGTATGCACGAGACTTGGATGATAGAAAGTTCACAATATGTTTCGTATTTACCCTTGCAGGTGGCCAATTATATGAAGATCATCATTTCAATTTGTTGTTGTTATGTCAAGAACTAAAGCATAGTACATGATAGCTGGTGAAGCTCATAAGGAAGCCTAATGGCTTATGGCCATGGTAAATGATTTAGGCATCGAGGAAGATAGAGTTCTATTGCATTATTGTGACAACTACAACGCTATATTATTGGAAAAGAACCGTGTTTATCATGCTAGGACTAAGAATATTAATTGTGAGTATTCACAAGATGAGATAGTTGGTGGTTTCTGGGCATATAATATCGAAGAAGGTTCATACTTTAGAAAATAAAATTGAAGTTAATAAAGCAGATTACCATGTACAAGTTCAGGCATTGCCTAGGCTTGTTGAACGTTCAAGCTAAACTTTGGATTGCCTCAACCCAACCACATAAGATGGAGATCGGTGATATTCATCAAGGTGAAGATTGTTGTGCAAATAACTAATACTACAATGGAACACAACGAGACCATGTGTGGGGCCAAGGTTGCAAATCGATCATTTTCTATAGAAAATAACAATACAACTTATGAGATTGAACTGATATAAAGGAATTACCTTATTCTCTAATACATAGTGATAATCATTTATTGATTCCAAGAATGTAGGTATAAAAATGATGCACCTTATTAACAAATTCCTTCTTTGTCATTCTTCTCTTTATTCTCCTATATATTAGAATAATAGCCTTAGTGGATACCAAAAAAATATAGCATTTATTCTATGGGAACATTTGAAATACAGAAGAAAGAGATTGGGAGAGACATCAAGCAAAAATGCAAAGTCAAAGACAAGAGTATTAAAATAGCGTATCAGTCATGATAACTGTTAGGTACTAAAATAATGGTACAACATTAACTCAACAGAATATGCCAACACCTTAAAATGCTTTTATAAAGACATTAGATTCTACTTTTTCTATTGTGGAATTAAAGTAATTATTTGAAACAATACTAACTAACATAAAAATCATGTTAGGAACAATTAGATAAAACTATAAAATTCATTGCAATGAGTTTGAGTTCTATATAAGTATTGTGATTTTTTCAAGAAAAAACATTATTTTATGGTGCCAATTTTAAAAAATATCTATTTAGGAAGTTCAGGAAAAATTGTTGTGCAGCGGAAGCGATCGTTACTCAGCGTTGGTCACAAAGCAATCAAATAATGCATAAGATAATTAGAAGAGAAGAAACAAAGAATTTGGTAACGGGGTTCGGCCAATTGTGCCTACATCCCCGGGAGCGCTGAGCGGCTACCAAGATATTATTATGAAATAAGGATTACAAACTCTATCACACCCATGGGCCCAACTGCCCATGGGGTGTTTCTATTTAGTGCTTATATCTGGTGCACATTACAACAAGGGACCTGAGTACAATATATAACAAATTAGGTGATGTGGGACCAATGCAATAACAAATTTCAAGCATCAACAACAATCTCCACCTTGATTGAAATAGACGAATATCTCGCTCCTTAGGAAATCTACACAAGATTTTTCACCTTAGCGAATATCTGACTCCACCTTGCTCAATGCATAATTCTCTTTAACAAATTGCTCCCCTTCAACATAAACCTTTTGAGTATCCTTGACGTTGTTATCAAGAGCCTAACTCTCTAAAATTGTAGTGCAGCTTCCCGTACCGCCATCCAATGGAACACGCCGCCTATCCATCAATAACTAGGAAGTCTTTCGATATATGGAACATCTACACAAAAGTTTACCAACAACCGTCCTCTTCAATACTCAGTCAAACTGAACCTTGGAGCATCAATGGAAAGCCTTAACCGCTACCACCATTGTCTAGCCCGACAATCATAGTTCAAAAAAACTATCATACTCCACCATAAGGAGTATACCCATAACGCACACCTTACGTCAATGCTAACCAATGTCCGTGTCACATCCTTGCATCCAAGCCAATGCCCATGTCACACCCTGCATCTCTATCAATGCTCGTGTTACACCTTGCATCAAAGCCAATGTCCATGTTACACCATGCATCAAAGTGAGCCAGCACCTGTCTTAAGGTCAAACTCAACACGTGAGTCCCTATCTCCATCTTGATCCTAATCCAATACATGAACTTCTAGGATTCTGGATCAACACATATATCGCCCCCACCATAGTTCCGCCATATTTTCTTCTCCTTCAACTCATCTAAATTATTCTTGCATAGTACATTTGACGCATATTGTCTAACCAACATGCATTCACCCTCTTTTGCAATTATCTAGCACCTGGGTTAAGAGTCATCTACCAACCTGGCTCTGATATCAATTGTTGGTGCAGCGGAAGCGATCGTTGCTCAACGTTAGTCATAAACCAATCAAATAATGCATAAGATAAAAAGAAGAGAAGAAACAAAGAACTTGGTAACGGGGTTCAGCCAATTGTGCCTACATCCCCGGGAGCGCTGAGCGGCTACCAATATATTATTATAGAATAAGGATTACAAACTTTATCACACTCATGGGCCCAACTGCCCATAGGGTGTTTATATTTGGTGTTTATATCTGGTGCACATTACAACAAGGGACCTCAGTCCAATATATAGCATTGGTTACTCTACTCTATTCCAATAATAGGTGATGTGGGACTAATGCAAAAACATATTTCAAGCATCAACAACAAAAACTACATCATACCAAAATATCAATCGGTGTTCATTGGTTCTCACTTATATTGGTGCATGAATGATATAATAATTGTACCATACATATAATAGATAAGAGGTCTCCTTCACAAATTTTCGGATTAATGGATGATACTATACAATTTTGATAACACTATTAGAAGAAAAATGATAAAAGAGATTTCGAAGAATGTAATATTAAAAATGCCCTTCGTATCTAGTAAAGAAAGATAAAATTATTGCACATTTGCTTATCATTTTCTCTTTTCTCACATTTTTCATCCAAGTTAAAAAAAATCTATATTTCCCCTCTTACATTGAAGAATACAAAAGAAACCTATTTTTTAACTTTTTCATTATTTTCTGTGTTAATGTGCTAGAACAAAATTCATTGTATATAGGCTCCATTGCTCTGAATTCTAAAGGAAATTGACATTAAGTGTAGGCTGCAATATTACCTTTCTTTGTTACTAGTTTTGGGCTATTGGCCTGTGCTAAGCCATAGGGCCCTTATAATTGTCATGTTATAAGTGCAATTCGTTCTTCAAACTTGCAACAAAAATGTGTAAAATCGTTTATAGAAAGGGGGATTCATTCACTCCAGATTAAGTTTTTCGACATCTTAGTTATCAATTTTAGAGAAATTCAATTATTTGAATTAGTGAGTAGATTCTAAACCTTTGAATTTTTCTATGATTGATGACTAAGATATGAAGTAAGTTTAAAAAACATAGATGAATCTCTCCTCTTATACAAAATGAACAAGAGTTGCTTGAGCTTAGATAGAAGTAAATTATAGTGACAAGAACTATTAATTATCAAAGGTTGGTGTAGAGTTTGCGTTGAACATAAAAGTTATCCCAATAATAAAAGAAAAATCAGTGCACCCGCAAAGTCCATCTCATTCAACATGTAAACCTAAACAAGAAAAAACTTAGATCAACATCAACATTTTGCTTACTTTGGAAAAAGTAGGCTCTAGTCTCCATTTACATTTTTGGATGCTCGCCACGTTTAGTGCATGACGAGACACAAAGTGATTACCCTTTTTTTGTTGAGAAAAATCGGTTAGAAAACTGAACAAAAGTCATCAATTTCCAATATTGGAAACTCGTAAACCTCTCTGATTGGCATTACCTTAAATGGAAATATAGATGTTTACTATTGAAATTAAGCAACTTTAACAAGTATCATTATAAAGAATAGAGAAATGATATATTATCTTACTAATCTTTATACTCACAAAAAAGTGATATGTCACAAAATGATATTTCATTTATTAGTGATTGGTTTACAAGTGACATATGTCACTTTCTTGTGTGTATGAGAACAAGTAGGATAATTTAGTAGGAGGATATATCATTTTCCTAAACAATGATGTATTCACAAACAAAGCGTTGGTCTAGTAGTATAAACTTTACCAGATTCCAGAAAGACCAATAGGTCAAATGTTCAATTTCTGAGAGTGAAACTTGTTGGGATGAGCAACCATGCAGATGTGAGGAATAGATACTCTTGGTAATCCCCATCTTCATAATTTAGAAGTGTCATCCATCAAGAATTGATTATGAACTTTCATTCACGTTGTGAGACATTTTCGTTTTCCCTTCTTTTTGTAGACACAAAATATCCCTTTAACCATTTTAGGAAAATAACTTGCGTAACCATTCCTCAGATTTAAATGGATTGTGATGTGAAATCATAATCATAGTAACGTAGTTATGTGACTAATTGAACCTTAACGGTTGTAAAAGGAAAAACCAAAACTGTTTGAATTTACTTCCAATGGAAAAAATAAAGCTTACAATTTTAGCTAAATGTGAAACATAAGTATGGAAAATTACGGTTTATTATTTCTTTAACTTTTCCCTTTCTGAATAATAAATCAAATATGGATGAATCTTCTTCCAACTGCTTACTTGTTTCTCCGACCTAAATATTACTATTATCACCACGACCATCACATCTTTGTCATTATTATCCGGTGCATACTAAATAGTCGATATGCTCATATCTTACTCTCTTTCATGATGACCATAGAGTTAAAGCTTTTTGGGATGCTAAATCTTGGAAAATGTAGCTAAAATTATTTCACCTTCTTAATAATCAATCATATTCAGTTTAATACCTATAGTTACTCTACAAGGATCCGATGCCTTTTAAAATTAATTAACTTATCTAATACTAGTAATCTCTAATTCTAAATTTATAAGTTTTTTTTGTCTTTCAACTAGGGGTGGAAACAGGTCAGGTCAAGTCAGATTTTACCTTAAACAGACCTAGCCTATATAGCAAATAGAAGCCTGAGTCTGGCATGTTAGTCTGTTTAAAAAAAATTCAAAGCCTATGTCTGGCCTGTTTAAAAGTCTGGTCTGACCTGTTAGCCTATTTAAAGGTCTGCTAAAATAAAAAAAATATAAAAAAATTATGTATAAACTAGAAAAATTTATTATAATTATAGCAATTAATGTGATTTTTTTTACATTGTTATCACAATTATTTTCATCATCTTCCAATGTTACGAATGTATTCGAAGGATTTGTGGTGTCTTTGATATTAGGATATACAAAACAATGTATTTTAATATCATAGTAAAATATGATATTGTTTTAATATTTAACATGAGTTAGGTTATGTAAACTCAAGTCTCAACAATTAAATATCCAATTATTAAATAGCTTAATCTCTAAGTCCTAGTGGATTTACATAAAAATTATTATTTAGTTCTTTTTGTCCTTAAAACTAAATGTAATAACCTCATTTGCCTCTCCATAATGGAGAGGATTCAGTCCATTTTGATCTCAACTCCTAAACTTCTTACTTTCCACATTCATGTCCCTTATTCACAAACTTGACATACTCTCAATGACCACTCTATTCGTTTCACAAGAGATTTTGAAGTGAATAGAGTTCTTTATTAATGCTCAAAGGGAAGAGAAAAAACAGAAAATTTGATGGATACTGAAAAATTATATACACGTTCGGTTATTATTAGCATTTTTACAAGCATGGCAAACAACATTTTTTAATTATATAAAGGTAATATTCTGGATTGATATTTATATAAATAGATAAAAAATGTAACATATATAATTTAGCCAATTAACCATCAATCCCCCTATCAGTTATCAGTTAGTATATATATATATAGAATTTACAAATTATTATCACTGTCAATGTTATAATCGAGAGAAAAGTAGTCTAACAAATATTTAAATCATTCCCGAGATAATGAGGTAGGCGATGTGTGACTTGCTTTCCAACATGCCCACTCATAACTAAAAAGCATATTTTGACCAATTGGCAATGAGGAGTAGTCGAACAAGTATTTAAACTATTTCTGAGATAATAAAGTAGACGATATGAGACTACAATACAAGAAAAACAGTGTCATTGAGAGCGAGAATTAACGAAAAGTGGGATTGAGACTTTGAGAGAGGGAGTGAAAAAAGAGAGGCGCGAGAGTTGAAAAATATTATATGAGTAAGAATGGGAGAAGCCAAATAATAAATGGGACTACATGGAGTGAACAGTCTCAACTACATGGAGAAGCCAATTTTAGACCTGTTGGGTTAAGGTGGAGGCATAGCACAAGCTTCCAAGCACCAGATTGTCTTCTACTAAGGATTTTCAAGGGAGATTGCATCCCAAGGACATGACCTGGTAATCTATTAATAAGGTGGACAACATGATTAACAACATATCCCCAAAAGCTTTTGGGAATATATGATTGAATGAGAAGAGATCTCGCCACATTCAAAATATATCTATGTTTTCCTTCCACAACAGAGTTTTGTTGTGGAGTTTCCACACAAGATGTTTAATGCAATATGTCTTGTTCATGATAGAGTTTTGGCATTATAAACTCAACCCAATTATCAATTCTAATCATTTTTATCTTATGATTGTATTGAACTAAAGCTAACTGAATGAAGTTATGAACAAGGTTTATGGTTTTAGCTCTAGAGAGCATAAGAAAAATCCAAGTATGTCTTATAAAATCATCAATCACAGTCAAGAAGCATTTGTATCCATGCATAGAGGTGACTCCAAGAGGAGCCCATATATCCATATAGACAAGTTCAAAAACATGGTTAGTATAAAAATTACTATTTAGAAAGGGTAACTTGGATTGCTTGACAAGGTGACAAAAATCACAAATCTTAATTGGAATCAAACTTTACATATAGAACATGACATAATGAGAAATGTGGCCTAATCTAAAATGCGAGAGATCAAAACGGGGAACAACATGTTCATCTAAAGAGTTTATAACTTGTGAGGTAAATTTTGCTGGATTATGATGCCTTGTGATAATGTAGAGATGAGTATAGGCTTCAGAATGACAAATCATCGTCAAGGTAGTCATATCATAGATAAAACAAGAAGACTTATCAAAGACAAGCTTGCACTGAAGTAAGCAAGCAAACTTATGAATAGAAATCAAGTTACATTTGAATTCAAGAATATACAGAACATTATACAATGTAAGGGTCTTAGAAACTATCATTTTCCCTGAACGTTTGGCAATTATTATGAGATTATTAGGCAATTTAACTAGAAAAGTTTTAATGGAATGGTGGTATGTGAAGTTTGATAAGCTATTTGTGACATATTTGGTTGCCTTTGTGTCAAGTATCCAAGAGTAATTATCAAGTGAAGTACATGGGATGGAAAGGTTATCATTAGTTGAGGGATCATGTCCAATCTGGTTTATGGTATGTTCATGCTTGAAGCTCAGCTTGACTTGTTCCTCTTGAATCTTATTCAATTTAATGATTTCCCTTGTTTTTGTTTGTTATGTCTCTAGCTTCTTCTTTTTCTTCTTTAGTTACAATAGTATTGACAAAGCTATTGCCAATTCTAGGCTTGAATTTGAAGTTAGGTGGCAACCCAACCCATGTTTGAAATAGTATATGTTTGTTGTGTGCCTATCTCTCTCATAGAAGGTGCATACCTTATTCTTGTTGTTCCCTCCAACATTTCCTCTGCCAAGAAGTCCTGCTCCAACAATGGTTATAAACCTTCTTGTATTTATATTAAAATCATTAATTCCTCTCCTAATATTTTTTGGAGAATATGCTCTCCATCCTTGTCCTAATTTTATCAAATTGATATATGATTTCCCTTTACCATAGGTTGTCCCTTCTTGTTGTCATTCTTATTGGAGGATTAAGGAGTAGACCTTGTTCATTGTTCGCAATGGTTCCATGAGTAGAATTTGGGACTTAATGATGTTGTATTGGTCATTAAATCCCTTTAGGAAGCAGATGAAATACTCTATTTCCCTATAGTTCTTGATGGTCATTGAGTCCCTTTATGGAAGTTTTAACAATTTTAACAATAGGGAAGGTAATATTACTTGTGAAATAGATTTTGAGGTACTAGAACTCCTCAAATCATAGGTAATATGTTCAGTAGCTCTAGTATCAATTAATAAATCTATACTCATATTGCTTGTTAAGGATGAAGGCAAGTTAATGTTCATTGGTGCTCCTTTAGAAATGGAAGAGTTTGCAACAACCCTGCTATTGTCACCCTTATTTCTTTCAAATAATTCCTAGATATTCTTCACCTGATCATCAATAAAATCTCGAGTTCTACTTCCTTTGGAGACAAGTAATGTAATGTCACACTCTCTATGTTTTTAGCTTGATTATACTCAATCTCCATAGGAAAAGCACTTGCATTATTAGCCATTTTGGCAGATTTGTTATAATGGTATCTAGGTAGATAGCCATGTTTCAGAAAACAAGTGTCTATAATATATTATTTATCTCACAGTAGGTGCAGAATCTACTAGTATCTCCTTTTCTTTTACTATTATAGGACATTTTCCCTCTTCCTCCATAGGAATTATTGCATCTGCCTCTATTTCTACAATAATTCTAATTACTTTTGTACCGAGAATTGTCTTGGGATTGAACTACCAAGGCCCTTAGATCATTACCTAAGCCGAAGAGGATTCGAGCATTTAATTATCTCTCTTGTTGGATCAACATTCAAAACACCTTACTTGTGGAGGGAATAAGCTCTATCATCATGATTTGGCACTAAACTTGAGAATATTGATCACTTAAACTATTAAGGAAATGAAGCACATAATTTTATTCCTTGTATCTCTTCACTAGATCAACTATCCCACAAGGGCAAGGTATAACACACTTGTAGTAACCTATGTGCCTAAAATTTTCAATTTCCTCCAATAAAATCTTCAAGTGAGTAAAATAATCACAAATGGATTGATTACGTTATTCATTCTATAAAATTATTCTTGAAGCTCAACTATGTAAAAAACATCACCTTGAGAGAACCTATCACAAAGATATTTCCATACTTTTGTCGCATCATCAATCCATAGGATGAATTTCACAATTGTTTCATCAACAGAATGCTGCAACCAAGAGATAACCATAGTAGGACACTTAATCCATTTTCCATGAACAGGATGAACCAGAGGTGGTTGTGGCATAGTTTGATGTATAAACATCAATTTGTTTTTAGATTGAACTGCTAATTTCGCAGATCTTAACCAAGAGTGATAGTTTTTGCCATTTAGAAGAGGAGAAACAAAGACTAGTGCATGATTTTGATTATAATGAAGAAAATAGAGATTAGAGATATTTACATTGTAATCTTGGAACAAAATAATTTTTAGAAGATGAATTTGAGAAATTCAGATGAAGAATTGAAGAAAATCGAGGAAGAAGATGAATCATATTAAGGATTGCTCTAATACCATCTTAGAAAGCGAGGAAGAAGAAGAGTGAGTAATTGGAGAAGAATTTTTCATTGACAAAGAAATGGTTACAAATTATACACAAGCTTAACTTTGAAAAGTAGCTACTTTAAGTAACTATCTTCTAGAATGAAAGGAAAAATAACTAACTTCCTAGCACAAAAGCATTAGGGGTGGCAAAATGGGCCAGCTTGGCCCGGCCCTTATTGCTAAAAGGGCTCAAAATGCCAGCCCGACCCATATTTGGATGGGCTGGCAGGCCAGGAGACTGACCCGTTTTTCTTTTTCTTTTCAAAAACACCTTTAAATTACACTGATATTCCATGCGTTTTAGGGAAATTACACAAATTATCGTTCCATTTTCTACACTTACAAAAAACCCTTAATTTATAAACATATTTTACATTGATCAACCATGTATGAAAGATGTAATTTTTAAACAAAAAAGTGATAAATGTAATTAAGTTAAACAAAATATCATATATGATATAAATTAAACACTAATATGTAAACGTTTTGTATTGTATATGATTAAAATTACATTGATGAGTAATTTACTCATAAATGTGTTATATATTAATAATAAATTGGTTGCACACGGTATGTGTAAAATGCTCGGTTGGAAAACAATATTAAATTGACTACATTATTGGAATCACATGTAACCTTAAAATGATAAATCAATATTAATGTTAGCCCGCCAGGCTAGCCCGGACCGACCCGCCTTGGCCCGTCTAAAAAATGAGCTTCCAAATCGGGTTGAATATGGGCTTTTGGGCTAAAATCTCTAGCTCGGCCCGCCAAAAATGTCGATCAAAACGGGCTGGCCCGATGGATCAAGCCCATATTGCCATCCCTAAAAAGCATGTTACCCAAGCTTCATAAATATCTACTGCATAGGTGGCTTTGGCGCACTGGAATGTTGTTGGATGTTGCTCGCACTTGGCCTTTGGTGTCTGACCTAGCCCGAGGCTTGGCCCGATGTTGTCACCTTAGCCCCTGGAACATATGCATGCCTTAGCATATTATATTATGGCCTTAGTGCATCATGTCTCGGCGCATGTGTGTGTTTTGACGCGTCTAGCTTGGTTTATGTGTGTGCCTTGGCATGTCTGGCCTAGCGCATTTGCATGTCTTGGCGCATCTAGCCTTGATGCATGTTGTGTGTCTCTTGGGGCATCTGACTTGAAATTAGCATGTGCCTTGGCACAACTTTTCTTGGCACATGTTGTTGTATTATATCAAACAACATGTGTATACAAATAATTTAAAAAATTATGTGTAAAATAGAGATATGATATTAAATTTTGATATATAAATGACAGAGTTGTCTAGATGAGTGATGAAAGCGATCCAACAATTGAGAGCACAATATACATAATAGGACCAATAATTCCCCCAAGCCCTAGTGTAGTCACCATTACCAATTTCCTTAAGTGGAGACATGTATTATTATAATATAATTATAATATTAAACATTCCTAAATAATGTTACACATGTATTTTTTAACATGATTATAACCTTGTTTATGTGCTCCACTGAATGCTATATTATCATCCTCATCCACACACAAAATATAGAGTGTAATATGAACTTCAGCGTAAAGATTTATATATATTCAATATCCATCATTTATTTATATTATCTTTTGAAGAGTTAATGATAATAATAAAACATAAATAATAGATAATGCAATGACAATATATAAAACTCATAGAATATTAATGTATTCATTTTTGTTCCAAAAATATATAATATTGCCTATATGTATGTAAGAAAGGTCAAGTATGTGTTATAGTATTCAAAACTTGTACTGTGGGTTTAAACCTAACTGCCTATCAAAATAGACTATAGGCTTTTGAAAATGAAAACGAAAAGAGAAAGAAAAATGAGGACCCCATAATTTTCTACCCATTGAAGTAATGACATATATGGAAACAAATTGAGATCTTATATCTCACACAACCTACTAACACCAATAGAATTTTAACAAATATATATCAAATAAATATAAATTAAAATTTTAAATTAACATCATTACATACGGTAATATTTGATTGGCCAAGAATAAAGTGATAGAGTTATTTTAGCATAGATGATTTGTGTTCATATGAAAACACACTCTTCTTGTAAAAGGCTAAAAAGGTGATCTCAACCCAACCCATTTGCTAGATTACATTACTCTTTGGGATTTCAGTTTTCAACCAAGATTTTCTTATTCTTTGCATATAGTGTCGTGCTACTATGTTTTATGCTTCTTCTTTATAGCATAATGTTTGCTTAGAATTTCAAGCAATCACCTTAGAAGGGACACTATAAAAGGTTATCTTTTGTCATTGAATTAAATGAAGGAACTAATAAGATCCTTCATTGTCGATAGGTAGTCAGTTTCACAAATATGATATCAGAAGTTGATTCCTGTCATATGTTTTTTCACACATTGAAAATTGATTAGGTTCAAACTAATTTCTGAATATGATATTTCATATATATATATATATATATATAAATTATGGGAAGATATCAACTTACTCCAAGAGTAAGTGAAAAAGATTTATTCTTATCATAATCATTAATTTTTTGGAAATCTAATTGTTTGAATTGGTGAGTACATCTAAACCATTGAATTTTCCAAGATTAGATGACTAAGACGAAAAGTAAGTTTTTTCCACTTACTCTTGGAGTAAGTGAATCCATCCCCATATGTTATTGCGTTAAATACTTTTAACTATGAATTTTACTTATCATTTTATTCTCAACCAATTTTATATTTTGATGGGATTTCCTCCGGATATTAAAGCTGACTAGCATGTACTATTGTGAATCTGATTGCAATCTTTGTTAACATATTAGTAATTTAATAACATATTTATACATGGACAAATATCACCAACTGATAAAGAAAAAACATAAAGAAAACATAAAATTTTAAAGAAAAAATAATTCACGTTAATTATTTGAAACAAAAAAACATAAAATTTTAAGAAAATTTATCCATTTTCCCTTTAAAAATAAAGGAAAACAATGTTGTGAAGTTGATGTGGGTAAAAAAAATCAACAAACCCAAAAATAAACAGAGTTCAGTACATAATATTTGGGATGTATATGAATAAATTATACTTTAGCCATATTCAAATAAAAATCACATATATATGTATATATTAAACCGGGTGACATCTTAGCTATCAATTATAGGGAAATCCAATGATTTAAATATATCATTTAATTTAAACCATTGAATTTCCCTAGAATTGATAGCTAAGATATTGGAGTCAATAGATCTCTCCTCTACGAAAGCATTAACTTTCTAACATAAAACTAATTAAAAAAAAATTAAATTACTTAAAGAGGGAAAAGAAAGAGAAGATGAAGTACTCTGAATTGTTTGCAGTGTGCCGTAGATACGATGCAATCATTCAAAAGAAAAAGGGATCTAAGGTAAGGATCCCTTTACCCTAATGAGAAATAAATCGTAGAGTCTCACTTTCTACTCTATTCTCTAATTTACTATATATTACTACCTTTGTTTTCTTCTTTCTTTTACGTAGAATCAATCAAGGCCCGTGGCATCAATGTACTCTTTTGGACCACCCCTCCTATTCTTACTAACCTATCCCTGCTAAACAATGGAGATCACCTATTTTATCTTTGGTGTCCAAAGTGTGTCTCAACCTAATTAGAAATTGACACCTAATTTAAAAGGAAATTAAAAAACAGAAAATAATTTTTTTTACATTACTTGATACAATATGATTGACTTTGGACATGAAGACACCAATTTCTTTGGATGAGTGATCCTTATTCCCTGTTAAGTAGTTCTCATTATCTAATCTATGTTTTTAAGCTTTCTCTTATGCCTTTTTCCAATAATACAATTCTTCCATAATAGCAAATTAAAAAACCATTAAAAGTTTAATATTTAGATGAATATGTTAATGGTAAATCATAATGTGATTGTGTAAAAACTTTATGTGTATATATATTCAAATCAAATGAGTATGGCTCCTCTCCATTACGGGAGAGGCCAGTGTATAATAAGATGATGACACATGTTAAAATTAAAATTTCAACGGTCTAGGTTTTTAAATTTTTTCAAATTAAATATTTTGAAAAATTAACCTCACTCACATTTCTTAGTAGTGAAGGGTCCAGTACTGGAGTGAAATCTATTCCAACAATTTCATTATAAGTTTGGCCCCATTTTGGTAAACAATTTCAATCCGAAAGGACAAATGCAGTGTTAAGGTTTCATTTCAAAACCATTTAACAATGAGAGAAGTAGTGCAATAGGTATTTAAACAATCTTCGACACAATGAGATTAACGATGTGAGACTTAATTTCCAATATATCACTCTACATAAGTCTGTCGGACAACGTGAAGGTGAAGAGTTACTTTTAACCCATAACTAAATGACATCTTTTGGTTCATGACAACCGGAAAGAAGTTGAGCTCTGACTCTGAAATCATTTTAAGATTTCATCTCAACACCGATTGGCAATGAAAATAGTACTTCAATAGGTAATTAAATCATTCCCGAGACAATAAGGTAAGCGATGTGAGATTTACTTCCAATATGTATTAGATAAAACTTTAAAAAACAACTCTTATAGACTGCATATCTCTTTTTATGTGCTCTTGTGATAAACGGAAAATTATGTGAATAAAAAAAGAAACACATAAAAAGAACTTACTATCAACCAAATAAAATAATTCGTCATACAACTAAGATACATCTGAATATAAAAAATACATTGATGCGTTGCCTTTTTTCTTTTTCTATAAGTGTATCCACCAATAAGACCCATGCTTCTAGTTCATTCGTAGGTATATAAAAATAACACAGTTCAACTTGTAACTATGTTTCTATTATAAAATAACCCCACTCGTCATTTTGGTATCAATGATGACGCTGTAGATGATGAAATCATGTATGCATTTTTAAAAATTATTTGAGTACAATATTCAGTGCATATTTGTTTATATGAATGCATTTTTTAGACTTATTCAATTGATTTACTTTTATTTAATAGTCAAAATAAATAAATATGAACAGGATGATATGGTAACAGTGTAAAAAATCATTACGACATTAGTAGATATAGTGACAGTGCAATATCTATGTACTATCGGTGTAAATATTTATACACAGTCAATGCATCATTCACCGCTCATTTGTATTACTTTTATTCAAGAGTCAATGATAAATAAATATAAATGATAGATGATATAGTAACACTGTAAAAAACTCTTATGACATCAGTGAATATATCTTTTTCTCAAAATAGTTACCTAAATAGTACAAAATTAAAGAATTTAATATTTAAAGTTTTTTACTTTCACGTCATATTATTCACCATTGATTTATATTACTTCCAATAATAATATGAGTGGTGAATAATGTATCACCGTGTAAAAAACAAATATGGTGCTAGACATGATTATGTTTATGTTAAAAAATATTGCATCCAAACCAATGAGATAACAAAGCTTTATCATCAAATTCGGTGTCTTATTCATTAACGAGTCAGAAGTTGTTCCCTCTCAAACTTACAAGTCTAGAATCATGGAACAATACATCTCACCAATCCATTAACCAATTGCTCCTCCTGCTTCAACAAAAGTACTTCTCATATTACAATAACAACTGCTTTTAATTAACAACGTTATTTTGTACTATTACTACTACAACTTACTTTTTTCATAAAAAGTTAAAACTGACAAGGGTAGGGTTAAAGTGTTAGAACCCAAAGCTGAATAATAGTATCTTTGAAATCATGTCCTAGATAAAACACATAGAATAATAAATGTCTAAATTTTATAATTGACATGACATATTTTTATTGGTACAAGACATGATTTGAGACATTAGATATGGGTTACACAATTATACCCTTTTGGATGGTTCATTTTACTCTCTCTCACTCCATGCATCAGTGTCCTTTTGAATCTTTAGATGAACAATGATAGGTCCCTCTCGTCATAATAGCTTTGTCTGACTGCTTTAGGCTGAGAGAACTGATTCAAAGGACACCGTTGATTGTGACTATTCATCACCATCCAATGATATTTCCAAGACACCAGAAAATCACCCATTTTGTATCTCTGATTTTCACCCTTCTCCTAAGAGTAATTTTCTGCTCTTATTTTCTTATTACCCTTTTTTTACTTAACTACATTTGTCTCGATGTTTTTTTTGGTCAAGCAAAGTAAAACATTGTATTACATGAAATTATTGCATGTCCCATTATCGATAATTTCAACCATGATATATCGTCATACTAATCATCATACCCACAAGAAAGTGATATTTTATTTATTAATTATTGGTTTACAAGTGAAATGTGTTACTTTCCCGTGAAAGATTAATATGAAAATTTAGTAAGAAGATATACTAAAAAAATATATAATATTGTCCAAAGTTAAATTATATCAATAATTTAAATGTGACTAATACCATTAATACCCAATTATCAATAATTTGTTTCTCCTTACACCATCATGATTCTAAGAAACAAAAGCTAGCATCTTTCATTGGCTAAGTATTCAAGACTAAAAAAAGGAAAAAATTGACAACCATGCGTAAATGATAGCAATATATCCCAAAATAAGAAACGAATAGGTGCTGTCATAAATACCACATAATGTAGAAAAGCAATAAATCAGAGTTTTATAAGATCAGAAAATTTTTAGTCAGAGGCCAGAATATATAGTATCTAGTTAAAGATTTCGTCTGTTTGTGACTTTGACTGACCCAAAACCAAAACCATCAGTGAGTTCCCAATTTAGATTCTTTTTTCTTTTGTTATCCCTTCTTCAACCTTGATAGTAAAGTTTTGGTCTTGTATATGCTTTTTCCTAAGGGGGGGTCTGGGTTACTTGAACATGAACAATATAAGTCTTCTAACACTGCATCCATGTTTCCTTACTAATAAAAGAGAGATTACTAAGGTGGCATATGATTATTTGAATGTAAATGGCAAGGCATAAAATATTATATTTTTTGTGCTATATTTAAGGATCATGAAGAGGGTCTCATGAGATTGTGGAACCCATTTTTCTGCACCCAACCTTGAGAAGAGGGTCTTATGATTTGTGGTGGGAATCCTGATGATGCTGCAGCAGTTGCTAAATAATGTGTTGGAGGCCCTGATTGCCACTGTTGTTGTTGTTGTTGTTGTTGTTGATCACTCATTGATAATGAAAGATCACTTCCTATATGGCCTCTACTTGGAAACTGCATTTGGTAAAAAATGTACATATATTGTCAAATATTTAATTTCAATGGACCATGATTGAATACTACTAATATATTGTGCATATAGATAGTAATAATAATGGGGTGTTTCTTGATCTATCACTCTTCTATTTAATGCATTGGCTAAATAAATTAATTGAAGAGGTACCCACATGAAAATTTGGTGGGTGAAGATGTGCAAAATTGTTAAGCATTTGAAATTCTCCAGGAGGCCTGTAGGGACCATATCTTTGTAATTCATTCGAGGATAACGAAGAAATAAGGCGAGTTTGACTTAGCATTCGCAACGCATCATTTTCTCCACTATGTGTTTCCATGTTGCTTCTATTACTATAAGGTTTTGGTAATATATTCACCAGCTGAATCAAATATAATAAGCAGTGGAAAAAATGTGATGTTATAGTAAATTAAAGAAGAGTTATCAATCATTAAATAATGAGAAAATTAAAGTTGATATTATATGATAAGAACCTTAGGCTTGATAATGCTGCTACCCCCCATTCCTCCAATTAGACTCAGATGAAATGTGTTGATCATGAGTTGAAGTATTTGGAATGTGATTACTAAGCTTGGAGCTAGAATTGCCCAAACTTAAGTCTAGATTGTGATCAGAAGTGTTAGTAGTACCTGTGGATTCTGATGCACAATAATAATATATACATTTAATTATTATATGTGAATGTGAATAATAAAACATAAAGTGTGTAGATTTAGAACTAGGCACATTATTAAACTTAGTCCATTATTACTTACCAGAGTTAAGTTCTTTGTCATAGATGCTTGGATCAAAATTTGTGACAGCCTCTTTGCCATTGCATTTTATTGCTGCTTTGTCATAGGCCCTGTAAAACTTGCAACAAAATTTAAAACCCTAGCATAGATTTCATTTACATTCTTGGCTAAGTTTTGCAAGATGGGCAATGTAGAATTGGAAGGGAGAAAATGAAATAAGAAATTGATAAGGTAAGCAAAAGAAATGCAGATATATATATATACCTTGCTGCTTCAACCTCAGTGTCAAACAAACCCAGATAAACGTACCTAGTGAATCAAATTAATCAACTTTAGTTGTTATCACAATGATCAAAATTTGCATGAAAAAACATACATAGAAGATAAAAATGCATACTTTTTCCCTAAAAATTGGCCCATTCGAGCTTCCCATCTTCCACATTTGTGCAAAGTTACACCTCTATATTTCGAGCTTCCTCTTGGAAATCCAGTGCTTTGTCGGCGAAGAACATGCACAAACTCTTCTTTAGTAAGATTGCTCATCTATATTAACATCATCACATTCAATCAACTCATAAATTCAAGATAAAAAATATCATCAACTTAAAGAAATAAAGTGTTCAAGATAAGATAAATTAAATGCCTTTTATATAACTAAAAAAAACTCACCTGCTTCAAGTCTTCTTCATAATCTTCAATGTTGAAGTTGATATCTGCATCTACCCCTCGGAACTTAATAGCTGCTCTATCATATGCACTGCACAGCAAGAAGAATACAAATTTTTTCTTTGGACATTATTAGAAGTTAGAATGAAAGTTTTTTATATTTGATTTGTTTGAAGAGTTTGGGGTCAATTAATACTCACCGAGCAGCTGCATGTGCTGTGTCAAATCCACCTAGACAAAATTTACCCAGACAAAACACCATCTAGTGAGTCATAACAACAACAAAATTTCCCCACACATAAACACAATTGTCTCACTACCAAATCATGTTCAAGACAAAAAAACAAAAATAATAAAAAATAAGTAGTTCAAAGGAAGAAAAAAAACATGTTTAAGTTTAGCCACTTGATAAGGGAAAATAACCACCACATATATACACAATCATCATTATTCTTATCATAATACTTACCAAGATACACTTGTTTTCCACAATCCCTGAAATATGAAGGACACAAATAGAACCAAAATTATCAAACTTAGATTGTAAGAAAAAATGAAAATAAAATAAAATGAAACATACTAACCATATATGAGATTCCCATCGACCTGTTCTTCTGTAAAAGGTGACACCTCTATACTGTGAACTTCTTGACCTTGGTCCTCGGCGACTCTTCTTCATTGGTTGTGAAACTTCAACTGATTTTCCAGCACCAAGTGGTTCTGATTGACAAAACTTCACACCAACCCAGTGAGCACGAGGGAAGGAAGAGATTCCACCACCACCGCCGCCGCCTGATGCGGTGGCCACATCGGTTTCCTCAACCGGAAAAAACTGCCGAGTTGTCATAACAAGTTGTGGCAGGTTATTATTCTCATTATTATCCATGGAATCATCACCTTCATGGGTCACAGAGAACCCAAATATCTTGCTGCTTTTCTTCATCTTCTCATCTTCTTGTTCTTCTTCTTCTTCTTCTGATCCGTCTTCTATGACAACTGCAGAAGAGCTTGAATTGGAAACAGATCCAACTCCTTTTCCTTTATTATTATTATCATCATCAAAATCCATTGAAGTCTTGAAAGAAGAACACCCTTCTTCTGATTCCTCCTCACCCACCTTTATTCTCTGATCGGGTGAGTCATTGAGATCCCACATTCTTGTGCACAAATATTGAGATTCTAGCTTCTCAGCTACCTAGCTACACATATAGATATAGCCCTTCTTTGTACAACACCATTCACTAAAATAAACAATTAAATAACACTACTAACTCAGATTTCTCTTTCTAGTTCCCACCCTCACAACAACAACAACACCAAAAACTTCTTCTATTTTGGTTTAATTTATTTTATATCGGGCTGTGTATTGCTTGGAGAAAAATTTAAACTTTGATTATTTTAAGGTTATGTTTTGATGTACTACTTTTTTTTTACTCTTGTTTGATAATATAAAATAATAGAGATTTTTTGTAATAAGCCAAAGTAGTGAAGGAATTGAGAGGAGAAAATAGAACCTAGGACGAATGAGTTAGAGAGAGAAGGAGAAAGAGGTAGGTGTAGCAAAATTATAGTAAAGGAGATGTTCAAAGATATTTGTATTCAACAAGTGCCCAATACAGCATAGACGAGGCAAGTTTGAGCAAAGATTAAACGAAAGCATAACACTTTTTTTCTTAACACTATACCATGCCCCTCTTCTTCTCACTCCTCTCTTTAACCACTTGTTTCACCTCTTTTCTTGTCAGCTGTGACCCATAAATTCAATCTATCCCTTCTTTCTCTCTCTCTCTCTCTCTCTCTGAGATGTCCTTTCAGTTTTCATTCACTATGAACAACACAATTTTCTAATTATCATTTGGGGTGTGAAATCTTGAGTTTATGCTAGATTTATATGTAATTAATTATAAGGGAAAATATTAATATTTTTTAGTGTTAAATATATGTAAATTGAATTACTTTATATTTTTTTTAAATGATTTTTCGTAAGTATAGGTGGAATAGTGATTGTAATTCTTTTTATGTTTTTATTAAGTTAAAATAATTAATTAACGGAAAACAAAATTTTTTAATAGGTATGAAAATAGTTAAATTTAATTATAAAATATTAAATTATTCAGAATAAAATTAAATTATTGAGAGAAGCTCTAGTTTGATTATGAATCTTCTTAATAATTTATCTCTCAGACTATTAAATGAGAAAATTGGAAAGGAAGTAGAAAGACCTCCATACTTTTAGGATTGAAAATGAGTCAAACTATGTTGAATCATAGCTCAATTTGATTCAGTTCAATAAAAAATTGTTTGACTCGAAACTTCACTCGATTTTGAAATAAACTATGTTTTCAACTCAAATTAGGCTCAAATTAGGATTGAAAATTGTTTGAAATAATATATAAAATCAAATAATATTATATACATATATATATATATATATATATATTTAACGAGCTTATGAACCTAATGAGTCAAACTGCACCTGACTTATTTATTTAACGAACTTAATTTTTAGCTCAAGTTCAACTCATTTGGTTTATGAATCAAATTTATCGAGCTAAATAATGACTCGGATTTTGAAAGAATGTCGAGTTGGTTTAGTTTATTATCAGCATACTAACCCTATTTAGACACATGATTAAAACATTATTTGGCAATGAGAGCTTGTAACTCTTAAAAAGAACTTATAGTGTTTCAATGAGTTAAAAAGGTTATTAAAATTTATTGGTAAACAAAAATTGAAAAGAAATTGTAACTTTTAAAAAAGAATTTATAGTGTTTGAAAGTTAGTTTTGAGAAAACTACTTAAAGTAGTGTTCGAAAAAACAAAAAAAGTTTTAAGTAATTCCTCTATCAATTTCACCATTGAAAATATTTAAAAAATACATTAGTTACCTTTTGCTAAAAATTATATTATTATTATTATTTTAATTTCAGTTAGTTTCAAAGCTACTTTTACTGAACAACTCTAATTTAATAAGTTACCCATATATTTACAAGCTTCCACCTATATTCACATTTTTAAGCTACAAGCTTGCAGCTACATGTTACAAGCTCATGTTTACAAGTTGTAAACTCGGAATTACAAGCTAGTTTTGTTGAAGAAAACCTATATTTTATCATGTCAATCTCTTATATATTATATTAGGTAATTGTTCAGCAACACGAGCGAGTAGTTTTTCATATAGTTTGTAGATTTTCAAATGAGTCAATAAGCTACTAAAATCATTCGGCAAACAAAAATTGAAGACAATTTGTAACTTTTAAAAATGATTTGTATAGTGTTAAAACTATTTTTCAGAAATCTACTTCATGTAACGTTAAAAATTGAAAGGGGCTTTCGATAATTCATCCACCAACGTATCCTTCAAAATATTTAAAAATTCATCTAATTTCAAAACTAGTTTTATTAATAACTCTAGTCTAATAAACTATAGAGCATGAGTTGGGTTGTGACGAGTTAAAGCTTGTTCTTACCCGACCCTAAATGTTGACCAATTCATTTTTTTGAACTCGAATTTGGCCTTAGACCATAAGTTAACCCGACCCTAAATATTCACATGGTCAGCCTTTAAACCCGAACTCGACCCTAGACCGATTAGATATAATGTATGCTCATTCTAGATAAAGTCTTATAAATATTATTTATTATTGTGAATATGTAATATATTATTATATAAGAAGAAAATGTTCTTCTCACATCATCATGGACACATGTCAACTTCTCCTTGACTTTTTTGCCTCTAAAATTGGTCCATATTTTTATTAAGTACTCTCACACATTTTATTAAATCTATATAAAAAATCTATTATATATATAAGAAAAAAATGTTTTTGCCACATCACCAGTCTATATATTGATTGGAAATGTTAAGAAATTCAGTATATTGTAATATCAATTACTTTTCATAACAACTTTGAATATTGTACACAACTTATCAATAATTATCTATATATTTCATTTTATTTTATCAAATTATTACACAATGTTACTAATATATATCTTTAATAAGATTAATAATTATGTGGTTTTAAATATATGTCAAAATCAATTTATCTCATATGAATGTACGGGTAATATGTGTGTTCTTAACCATACCGTAAAAAAATATGGTTAAGAACAACCTCACACAGGATAAAGATACATCACTTTGTACAATTTCTCACATATGATAAAATACACTCATACCCATTGTTCATTACCCAATATATTATTTAATAAAATATAATAATAATAACATTTAATATATATACTATATATAAGAAAATAGTTTCATCGATATTCATTTTCACATGTGTCACAACCACATTCATTTTTTCCGTCCAAAATTCATAGACTAGCATAATAACAGAGAGGAAATAGTAATCACTAAAATGAATACCATATGTTTGACACTTGAATTTTTCAAGGAAACTTTGTCATTATATAATGATTTTTTAATATCATTGTAATGTAAATTGTATGATATATTTCTATATGTGTATATTTAATATTGTTGAGTATACTTTAGTCATTTCCTCTCTACTTCATTCATCTCATTTACGAGTAACATATGTGTTTTTAACTATTAAAATATATGAGTCACATGTTTGTTCTTAACAATACGAATGCACATGTAACATGTGTATTTTTAATCATGTGAATGTATAAGTAACATGTGTAATTTTAACCATGTGAATGTATGAGTAACATGTGTGTTATTGATCATGTGACAAAAAATACCGCCCGTGCATATGCACGAGTAACTTGTTAGTTTCACATATAAAATAATATATGCACACATATATATATATATATATATATATATATAATATATTATTAAACATGTATATATGATGAAAAAAATTAGAGAATCAATGATACTTTCAACCAAAAAAATATCATTACACTATAAACATTTGAATAGAGACACATACAATCATCATGAGTGAGTGACCATGAGACGGTTCGAGACGAATCATGTTTGGTCCCTACCCGACCCTAAGTATTGACTAGGTCTAATTTTTGAATCCGAACCCGGCCTTAGACCCGACCCTATTCAGGTCCGGTCATGATCAGGCCATACTGGGTGAGCGGATATGGTCAGGTATTGTTAGGTATTATTGGGCAACTCGAGCTTGTAGCTTTTTAGATAACTTTTAACATTTTGACTCATTCAATAAGATAATACAACCATTTGATAAATAAAAAATGAAGGGAGATTGTAGCCTTTAAATGTTACTTTTGAGAAAGCTACTTCAAGTAGAGTTAAAAAAGTAAAAGTAGCTTCCAATAATCCACTTTCCAATTTTATCCTACAAAATTCTAAAAATAGATTAATTATCTCCAACTAAAAAAATCATATTTTTTGTCTTCACTATCTCCTAATTAAAAAAAATTGAATATCCAATTATAAATAAAATATTGAAATAAAAGATATCAACGAGACATTGGTTTAGTGGTATAATATCCAACTAGATCCTCAAGTTCGAATTAGATTAATGGTTCGACTCTTATGAGGGACGCTTGTTAGGAGGAGGAGCCACATATTTAAAAAATTATTAGTTCATTACTCATAAGATGAGAAATACCCTTACTTGTATCAAAAAGTATTAAAATAAAATTGAAAATTTTGATTTTAAATTATTTATGTATTTAATCATTTTCAAACTTTTAACTAGTTTTATCGAATAATTGTAGTTTAATAAATTATGTACACATATTAGATTATAGCTAACTTCTTAACTATAAGCTATAAGCTCCAACAACTTTCATAGCATAATAAACCCTTAATATGTTATACCAAAAAAAGTGTTCTTGCTTTTTCCAATTTTTCCCCGGTTCTCTTGGTCATTTCTCTTTCATTATTATTTATTGGATAGAGAAATATAAGTAGGAAACAAAATTGAGAAAGAAAGAACCATCTCTTTCTTAAACTACTTTCCCACGTTAACCAAATCCAAAAGCATCCCAAGGTGTCTCTCTCTTATATTTTCTGGCTCAAAACTACCCAATAATGGAATAGACAGAGCATGTAATCCTAAAATTAATTACTCACAATTAGCTTTTGTTTACTTTAAATAGTTTATTATCATTCCAATTCATAACTCACAAGATGGAAAGCCACCTCGTCCAATCTAATGTCTCCAACCATTTTTATCTTTTTAGGATTATGACTAAGTTTTACTATGTGGGGTGCCACATGAGGTCAAAAAGGAAAGTAAATAAGGGTGGTGGATGAGGGTATTATGGGGAATGAGATAGAATAATAATTATTGTACTATAGCACAGTGCAAAAGATGAAGATAGAGAGAGGGAAAGGGGTTTTGAGTTTGTGGTAGGTTTTGGCTTAATAAAAGGAAATGGGAATAATAGTAATAAAAGGAAATTATTTCCATAAAAGTCCAATCCAAGAGTACGGGAAGAGGGCCATCTTTGCCTCTTTAGTTCTTCACAGACCAATGCCTTTCCTGTGTTGTACCTCGTATTTATCACCCTTTCTCACTGCCTCACTCACCCCTAACTCTCCCTCTTGCATCAAGTTTATTTTTTTATTTTTTAAATTATATATCATCTATGAAATCTTCAAATTCTATTAAAAAAAAAGTAATATGTGTTACAAAATTGTATTTTTTTTTAATGACCAGTTTATAAATGATATATGTTATTTTTTTTCTAATATAAATAAATTTATAAGAGAATTTGGTAGGGAAATATAATATTTTTTCCACATACTACATTGACATAGGTAGTAGACTACTAAGTTTTTAAGTAAGATATGAGAAGTTTTATTTCTGTTAAGTATGTGGCAAATATTTAATTGAGAATAAAAATATGATTTATAAATTTCAAAAATACTAATCTTTAATTGTCTGTGTTGGGTAATCACATAAGAAAAGACACCTAAAGTCGGGGTGAATAGATGTAGCGGTCCTCAATTTCTATTTTCCTGGTTAATGAGATATTATGATGAATCAATAGCTTAATCAATTATGACTACTCTTAATCGATTAAACTCTAGTTGCGTTTAATCTATTAACATCAGATTTAATCGGTTAACCTGAGTCTTTAAACTATTGAAAAAAGAAAACTTGTGAAACAAGAAACCACAAAATCAATCAATTACAAAATCAATACACCTAATATTTAATAGAGTCGCACCATGCAATAAACACAATAAGAAAATATATTAAACCACGTAAATCACAAGTTTATTGAAATTAAAGAGATGATGGATAGAGAAAAGCAAGACGACGATCTTTTATCATGGTTAGTTTGTGGTCCACTTGCAAACTATATCCATGTCTCACCTTCTGATCTTGGGAGATTTTTCTTCAATATTTGAAACACAATTTTTTTACAAACACACTTCCAAATCAATACAAGACTCTTTTCTTAGCCCTAGTGCCCCCAAGATGGTTTGTCTTTCTACCCGCTTCTAATGGATACTCAAAACCACTTCTAACGGTCTGACCCCAACCACTTATCACTCTCAACCAAGACTTTTGTATATGTGACGATAACAATCTAATTAATTACAACAAGGATTTTCCACAAAATCATCTACAAAATTCTTCAAGTTACTTTGCACCTCAATGTGTGAATATACAACAATAACAACCCTAACATTAGCCCGAAAATCTCACATAGACTTAAAAGTATTTTTGTATGATTAAGCTAGGTTATCCAAGAATGATATGAAAATCATGTACAAAGGATAATTTTTGAAGACTATCCTATCTCTCTTTTGAATCAAAGAAACCTTATCATTTTTCTCACAACAAGAGATTCACTCAAAGATCTGACAATTAAGATCAGAGATGTATTTAAAAAAACTATATGCAATTTTTTCTATCATCTTTTGCACACATGGGAAAAACAAATTTTATATAAAACTATTTTCTGTTGGACTTAATCGACTAACCTGCAGCTTAATCGATAACGATCCCGAGAAACTCAGAATTTCAGCTACTATAACTCCATTTAATCGATTAATCTCATACTTAACTCATTAATTGGTTCCCATGTTTATTTAATCGATTAACACAAGTTATAATCGATTAAGTGTGTTGAAAAGCATTTTCTTTGATACATGATGAATCTTCTATATGATGTGTGTTGTGAATGCTTGAAATAAACTTGCGTTCGAGTTGGTCACTCCAATTCCGTTGGCAAATACAAACTTATTAACCCACTCGCATTATGTCCATAATTACATGGGCGTCGTGTATCACCAAATTTTTTTAATGACCTCATACTTAATCAGACATGATGGCTAAAATTTCGGAATTCTCCAACATGATACTAAATCATTATTTAGCTACATGTTATGTTTCACCCAAAACAAAATGATTTTTGAAAGCGGTCTGAATCCACGACTTATGAAACAAAGTTTGCATAATAATTTCAACACAACCCAAAACTCCTTCTCTCATATGGTTACACCACACCCATACACCGCAATCACTGACGTTCACGAAACAGAAACAACTTTTGCCGACACAACATCCAAGACAGATATTTGAGGTACACCCCCACCCACTATATCGTGCCTTGCCAATGTCCTACCGCAAAAGAACCGATCAATCGAGGCCAAAAGTTTCACGTCTAATAAAATGCATTCATCATATCGACGGGGTAAGTACTTGACTAGCCTATCTCCTCGACTATCAGCATAAGTCTTACCCCTTTAGCATACACACACATATCAATGCATACTAAATTTTAAATATCCACCTCCACAATTACACACAGTTAAACATAACACTATTTGCTGACCGCTAGTCCATTTCCAGGATTAAATCCAACTGAGACATCATTGCGCATATCAACACTATGGTAAAGGCTTTACCATTTACCACGATTGTACACTGAGACACCACATCGACATCCACCACCGGTACACTGGGTTCGTGGGTACAACTAAGTCGAAAACATCAACTTGGTGTACAATCTCAGTCGGTTCACACATTCAGCAAATATAGGGAGTGTGTCGCTCCCGAATTAGACAACACTAAAAGGGATACCTGTTACCATGCGATTTACCTCTCGTCGGATCATCAACACCTGATATCCCCGCGCCACTCGGGGTAACCCTTCGACCGTGGTTCCTTGTCTCCTCGGCATGAATGACATTCAGTCTCCGATCCATCTTGGGACCAAACCTTTTAATATGCCCAAGCTCCTTGCAGTGGAAACATCCATTTCCTTTTCTCGGGCACGTACTTCCATAATAAAGTCTACCGCACTTGATGCACGTGGGAGTAGAAACTTAGGAACGGTAGGTGGGCTAGACCTTTGGAAACTCCGGTCACGATGTCCAGTTACCGCATAAGGTTTCCGGTCATCTTCCACTCTCCCTTTACCTCTCTCCCGCATATGGTTGCATTGAGGTCCATAGTTCCGGGGAAAAATTGTTTCGGGAGTCGCCAACTCATCCACCTTCAGATCATCCTCATACATCCGACACTTGTTGACCAAAGTAGCAAAGTCGGTAATCTCTTGGTGTCTGTACATCCTTTTCAGCTTGGACCTTAAGCCCGATTCGAATTTTGAGCACTTGGATCGTCCGTCCACTTCCAACTCAGAGTAGGGACAAAACCGGGCCAATTCCTCGAATTTAGCCACATATTCCCCGACCGACATATTGCCTTGTTCCAACTTCAAGAACTCCATTTCTTTCTGCCTTTTCAGATCAGCAGGGAAGTATTTGTGAAGGAATTTCGCCTTGAAAGTACTCCAGGAAATCAATTGCCCTTCCGTCTCCATTTGGCGTCTAGTGAACTCCCACTAGTTCTCGGCCTCCGTCCCTAGCATGTAAGTTGCATAGGCCAATTTCGGAGCCTCCGAACAGTTCATAGCCCGGAAGATCCGCTCTATTCCCTGAATCTACTCGAGGGCAGCATCTGGAGCAAATCCTCAATGGAACTGACTGGGGTTCCTCTTGCAAAACTCATCCAGACCTTGGTACTCTGCCAGTCCGGGTGGGACAAGGTTTTGCGAACTCGGACTTGGTGCGGGGTTCTGATTCAGACTACGCAAGTTCCCGTTCATTTGTTGTAGTGTAGCCACCATCTGAACCAACAATTCATTCTGAACGTTCTGACTCGTTCCTCTTCCAGCCATGTTTTAACCTGCGCTCATTGGTAGTCAGTACACAATTTAACTCACACAAGTCAGGTTATCAAATCGTTTCAAATCACGTTACATGTCATCATACCAAAATTACATGCTTTAAACATTCAATACACCCAATCTCAACTAGTCAAATCATAAACATGTTACAAAGAAGCAAGTAAGGCCATACCATAGGCCGCAAAATTAACTTTGCTCTGATACCATATTGTAACGACCCGATTTTCATAACTCGAAAATTTTTCATTTATTTTATTCCTTTCTTACATACAGTCATCACCTTAATTAAAAACTCTCAAGAATCACTCTTTTAAAATACTTTTTACCCTATTATCTTATCATATAAATTAATGTTGCGGAAAAACATAATTCATTCGATTAGCAATTATCGCATATAACCAGTTATGGATTTTCCAGAGTTATAACGTCCAAAACTACATATCTCCGTAATTGCCTTAATCAAATTTATAGTCATCCCATAACGTTATCAGATTAACTACAACGTCAAGTAGCAATAAAGACAATCAAGTTAATAAACGCAAAAGCTTCCTAAGTGAGCTTCCTTCTCAAAATCCTTCTTACCTACAATGGGATTATCATAAACAACACACAAAACGAAAGGGAGTAAGTTATTAGTTCAAAAACTAACATCACATGATAATCCACATTTCAAATACGATTAATCTTTAATATAATTCGTAAACACACATGCGTAATTGTAAACATTCATATCATCTTCCTCTAATTTCCACTTTACTCATATTCATCCTATAGTATATATATCCCATAATATATATTCTATAGTATGCATATTTCGTTCGTTCGAAACATCATCCATCTCATTATTCATATCCACCCTATAGTATATATATATCCCATAATATATATTATAGCATGTATATCACTTTCATTCTCAACATCTTCCATTTTATCACTCATATTCACCCTATAGAATATATATCTCGTACTATATATCCTATAGCATGCATATGACATTCTTTGTGACATTCTCATTTCTCGTCATTCATATTCACCCTATAGAATATACATCCCATAATATATCATATAGCATGCATATGACATTCATTGTGACATCCACACTTCTCATCATTCATATTCACCATATAGAATATATATCTCATACTATATATCATATAGCATGCATACGACATTCATTGTGACATCCACATTTCTCATCATTCATATTCACCCTTAATCGTATTCATCAATTTCATTTCCCATACCACATCGGGCAGGCCGAGTTATTACCCCATACCACATCGAGCAGGTCGAGTTATTACCCCATACCACATCGGGCAGGTCGAGTTATTACTTATTACCCCATACCACATCGGGCATGTCGAGTTATTACCCCATACCACATTGGGCAGGTCGAGTTATTATTTATTACCCCATACCACATTGGACAGATCGAGTTATTATTTATTACCTCATACCACATCCGGCAGGTCGAGTTATTACTTATTACCCTATACCACATCAGGCAGGTCGAGTTATTATTTATTACTCCATACCACATCGGGCAGGTCGAGTTATTACCCCATACCACATAGGGCAGGTCGAGTTATTACTTATTACCCCATACCACATTGGGCAGGTCGAATTATTTTACCCCATATCACATCAGGCGGGTCGAGTTATTTTACCCCATATCACATCGGACTGGTCGAGTTATTTTACCCCATACCACATCGGGAAGGTCGAGTTCACAATAATCACTACCATTTCCGGTAGGACACAATAATAGTCCACTACCACTCTGAGTAGGACACAATAACAGTCCGCTACCACTCCGGGTAGGACACAATAACAGTCCACTACCACTCCGTGTAGGACACAATAATAGTCCACTACCACTCCTGGTAGGACACAATAATAGTCCACTACCACTCCAGGTAGGACACCATAACCGTCCACTACCACTCCGGGTAGGACACAACAATAAATCACTACCTCTTCGGGTATGGTAACAACAATAAACCACTACCTCTTCGGGTAGGGTAACAACAATAAACCACTACCTCTTCGGGTAGGGTAACAACAATAAACCACTACCTCTTCGGGTAGGGTATCAACAACATTCTTACAAATACATTACCTCTTTCACATACCTCATTCACCTCAGCGAGTATGATTTAGAGACACTTGTCCCTTACCTTGGTGAGCGTTGGGAATCGGTTCCGAGTAACTTTAAAAGTCTCTTCCGCGATTTCCTCCAACCTTAGGATCTTTCCTCATTTCCACCAATAACAACAATGTCAGTCATTTATTCAAAATAACACATAAATAACTCGTATTTCATCATCAAACATACAAGGGATTCACATACATTCAAGATTTCCAAAACTACTTCAATACAAGTTTCCAAACATCTAAACATACATGTTCATCTCATATAACAAGCACAAACTCATCATCCACATCTAACATTTCATCTATTTCTCTTTATACCCATATTCTCATTTTGTGGGTTTTTGGGGTTTTCATGAATAACCCACAAAACCTTTCCATTCATAAAATATCAACTCTAAATCAAGACTTTACAAGAGAAAAACAACATAAAATGAACCATAACTCTAAAGGATGAGTTTCCATGGTTTCTCATGTTTTGAAAATAGATCCAACATACCCAAAACAAGTTAGAGAGGAAGAAGAAGAGTTAGGAACAAGAGGTTTACCTCTTCTCAAGTTCTAAGATGAGTCCTAAGGCTCTTTGCTCTTGAAAAGCTCTCCTCTCTCTCTTCTCTTCAAAGTTCTAACCCTAAAATGTGTTTGGGGTTTCTATTTTAAAGAGCAGTCGTCGGGCTCTAGCTCAAGCGAGCCCATTCTCGCTCAGGCGAGGAAATACCGCCTTTTTTAAAATTTCAGATCTGAAGCTCTCGCTCAAGCAAGGGACTCTCGCTCAAGCGAGAATCTCACAGTGTCAACAGCCCCAAATTGCCAATTCTCGCCCATGCGAGACAATTCTCGCTCAGGCGAGAATCCTCCAGTATAGCCCAAGATTTCACCCTCCCAGAGGATCCTTTCTCGCTCAGGCGAGAATCTCTCGCTCAAGCGAGATTTCCAGGACTGATACTATAATTTTAAAGAGTCAAATTTAGGGTGTTACATGGCTAGGCGGCGTGTTCCATTGGATGGTGGTACGAGAAGCTGCACTAAACGTTTGGAGAGCTTGGCTCTTGGTAACATCGTCAAGGATACTTAGTTTATGCTAAAGGGGAACAATTTGTTAAAGAGAATTATGCATTGAGCAAGGTGGAGGCAGATATTCGCTAAGGTGGAGAATCTTGTGTAGATTTCCTAAGGAGCAAGATATTCATCTATTTCAATCAAGGTGGAGATTGTTGTGAATGCTTGAAATATGTTATTACATTAGTCCCACATCACCTAGTATTGGAATAGAGTAGAGTAACCAATGTTATATGTTGGACTCAGGTCCCTTGTTGTAATGTGCACCAGATATAAGCACCAAATAGAAACACTCCATGGGCAGTTGGGCCCATGGGTGTGATAGGGTTTGTAATCCTTATTCTCTAATAATATCTTGGTAGCCGCTCAGCACTCCCGGGGACATAGACACAATTGGCTGAACCCCGTTACACAATTCTTTGTTTCCTCTCTTCTATTTATTCTATGCATTATTTGATTACTTTGTGACCAATGATACGCAACGATCACTTCCGCTGCACCAACAATGTGTATAGTGGTTCATGATTTTGAAGATATATATGATAAACTTAGTTTAATGCACTAAAATCATGTTACTATATGCAAATGTATGAGCATGTCAATCATGTATGAATGTACGCAAGTCTCATTTTAGTTTGGTTCAATTTTAGACTTTGTGAGACTTCCACTCAAGGTTCACCTAGCCCAGACTCTATCGAATAAAACATCTTAAGACTCTAGAAATATAAAAACTTAACCTAAGACTACTTGATTGATCTTGAGCCTTGACTTTCTTTTTTTTTGAGTTGTTCATGTCTTCAAGCTTGCCTAACGACCTTGTCTTATTCTTATCTTCATCAAAACAATGTGATAATGCATGTTTGCAATCTTCATCTCCCCAATATGATGAAGCATGCTTGCATTCTTAGTATGTTGGTTTGATATACAAAAATTAAATATATTTATCTTTCTATGTTTAATCAAGTTGCTCACTCTAAAGTGAAAGTATTTGTAAGATGAAAAAGTAAACATATTTATCCTTTCATCTCAATAAAAAATACATATATACTAGATTATTATTTAATTGACTAGGCCAGATACTCAGGCGAGTTAGTTATAATTTTTATTATATATTTAAAATTTTGTTAATTTCAACATCTACCAAAAGTTAAAAAGGAACAAGAGAGTGTTGTGAAATTAAGCTCATCGTAATGAAGAATAATGGCAAGAGAGAAACCAAATCGTCCCATAAGATATTCAAATCAATGAAGAATGATGGCTCAATTATGTTACCTTATATCTCCTTTATGTTTCGTTTGGCTAGAGGAAGAAAATAAGAAGAAAGAAATGTGTGAGAAAGAAAGTGAAAAAAAGAAAGAGATAAGAAATAGAGTGAATTTTAGTGTTGTTTGGTTGTATAAAAAAAGAAGAGAAATAAGTCATTTTTTCTCTTTCACTCTTCCCTAAACAATGATTTGTTATCCCAAATTATGTTTAAAATTATGTCTTGGATTAATAAAAACATGTCATGTCAATTAAAAAAATTAAGTCATTCATTATTTTTTTTATCTTTTACTTCAATATCATTGATTCAGATATGTTTTGGGACACAGTTTGAGACTACACAACTTAGTTCTTCTCCCCTCCCATTTTCTCCTCACTTTGGAAGAGAAAGAGATATGATGGGCCCACTCATTTTTATTTCCCTATCTTTAAACTCCTCCATCAACCAAAGGAGAGAGTAACTTCATTTCTCCCAAACTTCTCTTCCCTTATTCTCTTTCTCTTATTTCTCTATTCTATCAAATAAAAGCTTAGCGAATATATCCCTGAGATCTTCCCACAACTCATGTGCTCTATCTATATAAATTGTGCTTTGTACTATTTGTTGAGATAGAGATAAGATAATCCAATATATGATCTTGATGTTGCAAGGTTCCCAAGCCTGAAATGTTGGACCGGTTTGGTTGGCATTCGAATACCATGAAAAAATTGTCTTGTTTTTAGAAAGAAGAGCTCTCTTCATAGATATACTCAAAGAATGATAATTTATATCATCAAGGGAGGAGATACTAACACACTCTTGGATTCTCTCCTGGGTGTTGATAAAATGGACTTTCAAGACATCTTTGATGATGATCAACAAATTGAATTTGCATGTGAAGGATGAAAGAGGATCAACACTCGGAATTAAAACAAGTGGATAAAGAAGAAAGTGAATCAAGAAGCTCTATGCTAAGAGTTTTGGAAAGATTGAGTAAGTGAAGCTAATTGAGAGAGTGTGGTTCAATTTCACAATGAGGGAAATGGATGGTGATTCAACCACAAAAATCCAGGGAGAAGAGAGCCTGAGTTGCTCATGGGAAGAAGAGCAAAAGAAAATAGAAAGTGGAAGAGGAAAACTATAAGAAAAATATAAAATAGAGGAAAATGTAAAATAGATGGATGATACCAATTAATATTGAGTGCACACCAAAGCTAACACCATGTTGGATTTCCAAAACATGATAAATAAAATGATTGAAATGATATTGATTGAATAAATGATTTACACAAGATGAACACCCTTATATAAAATGAATGAACTAAAAAGGAAATCCTAACTAACTTAACCAATAACATAAAACTAACTTCTAACTAGAAAAGATAAGTAAGTGGGCTTCCTATTTTAATAACCAGCCCAATACATTATAAAGTTAACCCAAAATATATTCAATAAAGTAGATTCTGCCAAATATTAAGGTTGAAATTTCCTAAAGGGGTGGGAGGAATGCAGCATTCAATCTTTCAACTTTATACTGTCAACCCGTTTTCCTATCGTATGTAACGTATAGTTTAAATAAAATAAATGTCTAATATTATAATTGTGTTACATATTGTAAATTGCAGTTGAATATATAGTGAACACCAAAATTGATATTTTTTTTTGGATATCAGAATAAGTAATTTGCTTGGTGTAATGAAATTTGTTAAAGTAAATATGAAATGTACATGATGAAGTACCCAAAAGTAGCAGGATAAGAAAAAAAAGAAAACAATATTAAATTACGAAAGTAATGATAACAATATTACTCATACTACATTTTATGACAACTTTGTGACTAGGGATGACAATAAAAACCGAACATGCGGTACCCGCCCGAACCCAACCCGAATTTAACGGGGAAAACCCGATGTGATTGGGTTCAGGTTCGGGTTCTGGTTTTACCCGGGTTCAAATTTCGGGTTCGGGTTTGATATTGTTAATATATATAAAATTATAAAATTACACATAAATACATATATAAAATATAAATTTCACACATATATATATATATATATATATATATATATATATATATAGCAAGGTGTACCAAAAGTTTTGGACCAAAAAACCCTTAATGTTATAGTGTAACAAGTTTTAACAATATGGATGTTTATGTTATTTAACTATGTCTCCTCCCATACCCCAAACTTCAATTCTCCTCCTCATTTCACTCTTTCTCAAATTCAAAATCCCTAATTTTCTCCCCGCCCTAAAATCACCTCTTCTTCAATCTTTTGTATACCTGACTGAATTTTTATGCTTGCTTTGTTACAACATATTTGGTTCGTTCATATATCCTTGTAAGCAATTCATTACTTCAGTTGATGGTTTTGCCAATTTTGCATTGTAAATAAACTAATTAGAAATTTGTTTTCTATTCTCAGGTAGCAGAGAATGTTTTTCACCCTTTCTCATTTATATATTTGATAATTGTTTTGTTAAAGTAAAACTTTTGGGGCCTGCTTCCACATTTTAACCACCGAGAATTGAACTTTATGGTGTATACATGACAAAGTTAGAAAGTTAGGGATTTGGAATTTGAGAAATAGTGAAAAAAGGAGAAGGATTGAAGTTTGGGGTGTGGGGTGAGACATAGTTAAATGACATAAACACCCATATTATTAAAACTTGTTACAATGTAACACTAAGGTTTTTTTGTCCAAAATTTTTGGTACACCTTGCTAACATGTACCTAACTGAAAAATCATTTTCCTCATGTTAGCAAACCCCATATATATATATATATATATATATAAATATATGTTTTGGTTCGGGTTTTTTCGGGTTCGGTTACTTGAAACCCGACGGGTTCGGGGTTGGGTAAGCACAAACCCACCCCAACCCGCCCCGTTGCCATTCCTATTTGTGACTGAAAAATAAATAGGAAAGAAATAGTGACAGTTCTATAATGACAAATATTATGACAAATAATATTTTTATAATGAAAATTATACTACTTTGTTTTTCAAATTATTTAAGTAAGGAGTCATAGTTTTTCGTAAAAAGTTGATTGTTAGTGTTAAAATTTGCTAATTAATGTGCATCCGGTCACCAAATTTCATTAAGGGTTTCATGATTAGTTTTTACACAGTTTAAATAAATTTATTAGAATAGAACATAAATAAGAATAGTCTTTTACTTGAAATTTCTCCAACTTTCAGAAATTAATAAATACTAAATAAGCTAAACGTCGTCAAAACATGTTATAAATTAATATGTTTTAGCAAAATATAAGTTTAACTTTTAAACTATGAGGAATCATTTGGGACTATTCCTAAAGAAATTTCAAATTAAGTTTTTACCCGTTTATTGAATGACTACAAATACCTGTAATCAACCGTATTAAATTTTCAAGGACACCAATATCATTAAATCTCATCTATCTTAAATATAATAAGTCCTAGGTTATCTTGTTAAGGAGTAATCTATCCACACACCATAGATAAGAAAGCAAAACAAATAAAACTAAGTAAAAGTATATACATAGTTTTAATCTAAATGACCTTTAGACCCTCCATCAAGTGCCATTAGGCCCTTCTAATATGATGTAAAGGAATCTGGATTCATGTAATGGAGAGGCCAGTACTACCCTAAGATTATGACACATGACAAATTAATTTTTAATGGCCAAGATTTTAAAATGCAAAAATATAATTTTATTTTAATTAATTCAAACAAAATATATTTCATCTTTATCTTCAACCACGGCTACATTACCAGAGAGAAAACATAACTAAAATAGAGAAAAGTAAATCCCAAGATTGTCATCTTTTCAATTGATGTTACTTCATTGTTACAGTAGGAGGAGAGAGAAAATACAACAGTAAAAAATGGGATCAACCCTTTCTTCTTCATATTTGAGTAATCTATCATCAACCCTTTCTTCTTCATATTTGAGTAATCTGTCATTAACATTGGGAGAAAAATTGGTTGTGTGGGTCCTGTTTTTAAAACAACATTGGTGTTTTGTTTGCAAATTAAGTCCATTAGTTGGTGGTGTGAAATCAAATTGGACCTTTGAGTTTTCTTGGCTGTTGATTGTAAACTATGAAAAGTTACCCAATTTATGTTGTTTTCCTTTCCAAATTATGGGGTAGAGTTGAGAAATGAAAGACATCTACTGGTTTTAGTTGAGAAATAACAATAGAAGAAGAAGAAAATGACAGTCTTGAGACTTACTTTTCTCTATTTTAGTTATGTAGCAGTGGTTGAAGATAAATATGAAATATATTTTGTTTGAATTAATTAAAATAAATATTTTTGCATTTTAAAATATTGGCCGTTAAAAATTAATTTGCCATATGATATAATCCTAGGGTAGTATTGGCCTCTCCATTATAGAAGAGGATCCAGACTGGATGTAAAGCCCCTTAAGTGACCCCAATATCCTTTAAAAGCCATTTTATGCTGATTGGAGTCAAAACTCAATATACAAAACCAACAACTCCACCTCTCTCTTTTTCGTGTCGCCATAGTTAACGGAAGGAGGGAGCTCCAATTTCTCCCATTTTCGTCCTTGATCTTTCATACCAGGACCCTACCCCAATAATTCAGGTATTGGGAACTCAAGTTTGGGCTTATTCCTTGCTAAATCTTTCTCTAGGTATATAGACATTCCAATTTAAAATTCTGCATGTATAGATTCTTGAACCCCTAGCTTGTTCCTTGTAATGCTGTGCTCCAAATCATCATTTATCTATGTTATTTACGTGGCTTCCAACAATTGTAAATGATATACAAGAATTATGATATACAAGAATTATTAATAGTTGAATCAAGACGAGATCGTTCTCTTTAAGAAGTTCCATGACAGTACCTAAAATGTGCAAGTAGACTATCATTGTAAGAACCGATCTTGAATATACCCACAATATAGCTACTAGTGTCAGCTCTCGAAATTCCCACAATTTTGCTAGCTGTGTCAATTCTAGTACAACAGAAAGAAAAAGGGAGAAGTGTGTCGTAAATGTTTTGACAAAAATTACGAGGGAGTGAAGAAAAGTTGAGGAATTGCTCTAAAATGGGACGAGAAATAAAGAATGGGGAGACCATTATTTATAGGCTTAGGTCTCCAACAACCATGTCGGTCTGAAGTCCTAGGAGGAAGATCTCATCCAAAACGACCACATGATCTAATGGTCAGGAAAGGTCTAACGATCACACGACCGAATCTCCCTACTTAATGACCGATTCTCCTCCCCTCTTCTCTCTCTCATGATGGAATTTGTAGATGAAACTGTTCATGTAACATCTTCAACAGCGTCGATTTAAATTTCGCTATTAAATGATAAATATTCAACAGCGAATTAGCGATGCGCTGTGGATGAGTAACTTTAGATAGTGAAAATATGATGTTGCGTTGTTGTATATGGAAATGAAAATAACAAAAGTTGATACCCAAACGTTGGTTACGTACTTCTCAAACTTCTAATACACAGAAAAGGAAATCTCCCAAACCCTTCAACACTCTCAAACCAAGAAACCCTTCAACACTCTCAAACCAAGAAACCCTTCAACACTCTCAGAACAATGTCTTCTCAAACTCCAGAAAACGAACAAGGAACAATGGTTAACACTCAAACTCCAATAACACAAACTCCAGAAACACAAACTCCAGAAACACAAACTCAGAAACGTAAATCACGTGGAGTCACTGCCATGAAGAGTGTTGTTCGTGCAAGAAGCAATAATAATAAGTTGACGGTTAAATGGAATGCAAAGGGTCAACCATTGAACAATAAAGGTGGAAACACTTTAGTAAGCTACATTGGAGTTCTGGTAAGACAAAATATATCCATAAAGTTCAAACATTGGTCTGATGATAGGTTGAATGCAGCGAATGATATTATTTGGAATGATATAACCGTAAGTTTCCATGCAACGATATATTTTCTTTGTGTTTTCTTTGTATATTTGTATTCCATGCAAACTATTTATGAAACTATTTGTATTTCAAGAACACGACAATCTGTATATTTGTATGGTTATGCATGAAAATGTTTATGAAACTATTCTGTAATTAGAATGTGTTTCCATGCAAACTATTTATGAAACTATTTGTATTTCAAGAACACGACAATCTGTATATTTGTATGGTTATGCATGAAAATGTTTATGAAACTATTCTGTAATTAGAATGTGTTTCCATGCAATCTGTTTATGCAACTTTTGATGTATTTTTCTGTTTAGACAACTTTTGATGTTGATGAACAACACAAAGATTACATCATGAAAAGTGCTGGCAGGGCTCTTTGGGAATTTAGAACCAATTGCGGGAAATGTCTCAGAGATGTTGAAGGCTATGCCAACCTCAAGCTTCTTGCCAAATATGCAAATCTCATTGATGAGGCGGATTGGAAAGAATTTGTCACTTATCGCACACAAGATGAAAAATTCTTGGTAATATAATATTTATGTGTATTAACTTTAAATTCTTATGCGCTTTTGTGTAATATATAATGTTAATGTTGTTTGTTTTTGCAGAAAATAAGTGAACAAAACCGTAAGAGAGCATCTAACCCAATTTATCCATATAGAGCTTCTCGAATGGGCTATAGAGGAGTTGAAGAAAAAATTGTAAGTATTGTTAATTAGTATGTAATTTAGTACAATAATTGGTTAAGTTTTGTATTCATATTTAATTACATTATTATTGGTTATGTATTTGCAGCTCGAACAAAGCGAAACACCTTCGCCTTCGAGTGCCGCCGTAGACCTCGATGTTCTGTGGGTGGATGCTCGTAAGAACAAGCAAGGTGTTATCAATAATGAAAAAGTTCAAGAAGTAGTGAACCGTGTTGTAAGTGCTTATCAATTTATTAAATCATGTTGATTTCCTTACTTTCTTTATCAGTGTGATTATTTATATGTTTTCTTGATGTCTCAGGTTACCCTAAAAGAAAGGAAAACTTTCCGCACTGCGGATAGTCAGGTTATACTTGAAAAGGCATTAGGGTTGTGTCAGTACCCTCGCCGTATCCGCGGTGCTGGATTTGGGGCTAGCAAATAGTTTCTGGCCCCTTCTGCAAAGCGTGCAACAAAAGCGGATCTAGATAAGTTGCAGGACCAATACGATTTACTCGCTGAACGATTCCAAGAAATGGAACGTAAGATGGAATCTGGTAAATTTGTTGAGGGGCCCGAAGCTTCTACTACCGTGAAAGAAAGTTTCACGCATCCAAGAAACCATATTCCCATTCCAGAGGTAATTTAATAAACTAATTTGTTTTAACTATCATTTGTTTTCACTATTGCTAAACTAATTCATTATATGTTTTTACTATCATCTAGGGAATAATCAATAATTGCAAACTCTTTCTGGATACACCATGTACCCGAGCAGTGGCAATTGGCACGGTGTACAACACACATGATGCAAAGATACATAATGCACAAATCCCCTCCAATCATTTGAGGGTCTCAATTGATATATCAATTGAAGATGATGCATTGCTTCCAATTGCTGTTGATGAGGATACCATCGTAGTTAGAAGGGCTTTAGGCACTTTTGTGGCTTGGCCAGAACATCTTATAGATGTAGTTCCTATTGTGGTATGGTTTTCACCTTATATATGTTTATTCATTAATTTACATATTTTGATATGTAATTGATAACCTATGTATTCAATATTTGAGGGAAATGTGTATGCTGACCATAGTGCATAATCCCCTCCCAGAATAGATGAACCTGCATCTAAAAAGGCCAAAATGGTGAAGTCTAAGCCAAAGTCGTCTAAATCAAATCTAGAATCGTCAAGGGAGTTGGCCCCCATGAAAACCAACTACTGTGAAATTCTTTGGGATTATGTACAGAACTCACTTGGCGATTCTACGATTATCATATAAATTCCCTCACCCGTCTATGGGTTTTTTGCTGATGAATTCATCGGTATAAATGAAGTGAAGGATGTACACGATTGTGATTGGATCGGTGCATCCGCTATATCTGTGTACATAAGGTAAAATTCTCATTTTCGCATTTAATCATTAATTGGTGTATTATAATTAACTAACGTTTATGTTATATGTTAGGTACTTGTATGCTAACTTTGTACCCCAAAGTAAAAAGAAGGTGATGTTCTTGTCTCCTCATTCTAACATTTTGGGTGTGGGTGTGGTAAACAATGACACTCACACATGGAAGAATCCGCAGTCACAAGATGTTGCTGAGATCCTTGAGAAAAGTAAAGGGAAATCTGACTTATTTATTGCACTTCTTAACACCGGGTAAGCATCATTTTTTAATTGTTTTTAACAATGTTTTTGCAACCATTGTTGACTCATTTTTTGCTGACTTATTTTATTATCCGTGTGCATATATGTGTTTAGGCAACATTGGATTTTGGTTGTCATTAATCGGGCCAACCATCAATTGTTCTATTATGATTCACTAAAAAATGGCGATCCGAACAAGTACCCCATTATGATAGATATTTTTACTACGTAAGTGGACAACTCATTTAAATTTTCTGAATCTTGTTACACTTTCATTGTCACTTTCATTTAAACATTATTTTCTATATTGTTTAGGACATTGAATATATATAGAGGTCTAAACACTAAACGTCAAAGATCTGTCAACTGGACTCATGTTAAGGTATTGTCATTACCCATCAAACAATTATATATATTATCAATTATTGGCATTATTTCATTATCACTTATATTTAGCTGAATTTATTTGTAGACCACTTGCCAAAACAATAACAAAGATTGCGGCTTTTAAGTCATTAACTTCATGAAGGAGGTCATTAAACAAGGCAAAGCTGAACCCAAGTTTAATGTAGATACATATACAATTGACCAAATCGATGTGAATAGGAAAATTTGGTCAATTTTTTTTTATTCTTTTGAAACAGAAAATTTGTAATATATAAAGGTTATGTTAAATATAAGTAGTTATTTTGGTTCAAGTTGTGCCTTATTTGTTCAATGTATTTTGTGTTTTGATAATTTGATGTGTATCAGTTATTTGATGTTTTGTTTTGATTTAGGAAACATACAATTCAATAGCGAAAACTATTCATTCGCTGTATAATTATTCATCCCATAATATCTTTTAACAACATATTGTTCTAATTTCGCTGTATAATATTAATAACTTCCACAATGTAGTGATATACTTTCGCCGTGGAATTGATAATTTCCACAGCGTAGTGATAAACTTTCGCTGTGGAAGCTAAGATCCTATCCTGATATCTTCAACAACGTAATGTTCTAATTTCGCTGTATAATTAATAACTTCCACAACGTAGTGATATAATTCGTCGTGGAATTGATAATTTTCACAGATTAGTGATATACTTTCGCTGTGGAAGATAAAAATATCTTCAACAACGTAGTGTTCAGTGATATACTTTCGATGTGGAATTGATAATTACCACAACGCCAATTAAAGATTTCGTTGTTGAAGGTTATCAAATTAAACTTAAAATTATCCCTCATTCGAAAACCTCTTTTACACTAACTCTTTTTCTTAGAAGCTGTTAGCGAAACTGAAAACATCGAAAATCTTTCACCAATTCAATCATTCGCCATCAAAATCATTCACACATTCAACATCGAAAAGCATTCACGCATTGAACCTCAAAATCATTCAACCCAAAATCATTCACGTATTCAACATCAAAATTTCTTGCTCTCATTCAACACCGAAAATTCACTAATTCTGCACCGAATTGAAAGTGAGTTTTCAATTCACGTAATCTGGTAAATACTTGCTTATATTAAGTTAGATTTCATCTTTATTACATGAGTTATTATATGCCCGAATTCATTTAGATTGTATTTAGTTAGAGTTCCTCATTTAGCTTGTATTACATGAGTTAGGATTTTTCCTAATAATGTATTTGTTTGCTATGTGATATTAAATCAATGTTTTAGATTGTATTTAGTTAGGGTTCCTCACTTAGCTTGTTTTACTAGAGTTAGCTTGTAAGGTGAGCGGCGACATAATCATTTAGGGATTTATGATCCCGACCATAAATTTCAATTATTAACTCAATATTTCATGACAATTTCTTTCTAGAAAATGGATGAAAGAATTGATCGATAATGGATGAGTGTCAATCGATTGACGAAGGAGTATGAGGATGGAGTGAAATCATTTGTTAAGTTTGCATATGAGAATTCTGAAAACTCTGATCGAATTGTATGTTCTTGTTTGAAATGTGGTTACTCCAACCGAATTACCGCGGTTGAGTTAAAAGTTCATTTAATATGTCACGGTATCGATCAGAGTTACACATGTTGGACAAGACATGGTGAGAATAGCCTTGATGAGATGCATATGAAAGAAAACAATAGTAATGCATATGAAGGAGATCGTTTCGATTAAATGGCAAACATTGTCGAAGAAGATCTTCAAGATCGTCCTGAGATGTTTCAGCGGTTGATAAGTGATGCTGAGAAACCATTATATGATGGTTGTACTAAATTCACAAGATTGGCAGTCGTTTCGAGGTTGTACAAGTTGAAATCTGTTAATGGATGGACTTATAAGAGTTTCACAAACCTACTGGCACTTCTGAAGGAAATATTGCCCGAGGATAATGTGCTTCCTTCTCGAACCCATGAAGCTAAACAAATGTTATGCTCCATTGGCATGGATTACAATAGGATACATGCTTGTGAAAATGACTGCATCTTATTTCTTAATGAGTATACTTCGTTGAAATATTGTCCTAAATGTAATGCAGCACGTTATAAGAAGGAAGACACAATTATTGCCAATAAGGTTGTATGGTATTTTCCTATCAAATCAAGATTTAAGCGTATGTTCAAAACGCTAAAGATGCAAAGAATTTGACATGTCAGGCTGATGAAAGGATTAAAGATGGCAAGCTTCGGCATCCTGCAGATTCTCCTCAATGGAGAAAAATTGATCATGACTACCCTAGTTTTGGTCAAGAATCAAGAAATCTACGCCTTGCATTGTCAACTGATGGAATTAACCCACATAGTGTTCAAAGTAGTTCCCACAGTACATGGCCAGTGATGTTGGTGATATACAACCTATCTCATTCCCTGTGCATGAAACACAAATATGTGATGTTATCTATGTTAATTTCTGGACCGAAACAGCCAGGAAATGACATAGACATATATTTGGCTCCATTAATTGAAGACTTGAAGCAAATGAGGGAGGCCGGTATAGATGTATATGATGCGTATAGGAAAGAAAGGTTCAACTTGAGGGCTTTGTTGTTCAGCACAATCAGTGATTTCCCTGCGTATGGTAATATTTTAGGATATACTACAAAAGGGAATCTTGCATGTCCTATATGTGAAGACAATACTCATTCAACGAGGTTGCCACACTATATGAAGAATGTCTACCTTGGTCACCATAGCTTTTTGCATGCAGATCATCAATATCGTCGATGGAGAAAAGCATTTGATGGGAATAATGAAGAAAGTCGTGCTCCTTTGCCATTGACGGGTGACCAATTATTTCAAAAGATAATGGGTTTGAATAATAACTTTGGTAAACCTTTTGCTGCAAAAATGGTCCCAATTGGTGGGTGGAAGAAAAGGTCAATCTTCTTTGAATTGCCGTATTGGAGCTCATTATATGTAAGACATTTTCTCGATGTTATGCATATTGAAAAAAATGTATTTGAAAGTCTCCTTGGTACTTTACTCTATCTCTGGTAAGTCCAAAGATGACTTGAGTTCAAGATTGGACATGGTCAGTATGAGAATAAGAAAGGAACTAGGGTCAATAATGAAGGGAAAACGTACATTTCTACCCCCAGCAGCTTATACTTTGTCGAGGAAGGAGAAATTAGAATTTTGTAAATTTATTGATGTTGTCAAAGTTCCAGAGGGGGTACTCTTCCAACATTCGAAATCTCGTATCAATGAAAGACCTCAAGTTAATAGGTCTTAAGTCTTATGATTGTCATGTACTCATAGAGAATTTCTTGCCTATTGGCATAAGGTCAATTCTACCTGAAAAATTGCGAGGAACCATAACTAAGTTATGCTTATTCTCCAAGGCAGTAGCAAAGTGATTGACCCTGCGAAATTACCTCCATTGCAAAGACAAATTATTTTGACATTGTGTGAGCTTGAGATGTATTTTCCACCTTCTTTTTTTGACATAATGGTCCATCTTAGCATTCATCTCGTTCGAGAGATATAACTATGTGGTCCTTCCTACATGAGATGGATGTACCCTTTTGAACGTTATTTGAAGGTATTAAAAGGGTATGTGAAGAATCGATCAAGACTAGAGGTTTGTATTGCTGAGCGATATATTGTTGAAGAAGCTCTTGATATTTGTACCGGATACCTTGAAGATGGTGATTTCATAGGCATTACAAAGTCTCGGTATGCAAAAGGAACATCTGGTGAAGGCATTTCTGGGAAAGAAATATTGAGTATATCGAGAAGCGAATTGGAGCAAGCACACTTGTATGTTTTACATAATGCCGACGAGGTTGAGCCATATGTTGAAAGATACATGGAGATTCTTAAGAAGTCTAACCCAAGTAAGAATAAAAATTGGATTTCCAAAGAGCATAATGGGTGTTTCATAAGGTGGCTAAAACATCACATTGATGAAGAGTTGAATATAAATGTGGATTCCATTTTCGAAAGATTGAAAAGGTTAGCCAATTGTCCAAGTATTCATGTCATATCCTACAGTGGTTACCTAATTAATGGGTTCACATTTTATACTGAAAAACAAGATAATCAAAGCAAAATTCAAAATAGTGGTGTGACTCTTGTTGCTCGTACTCTACATATGTCAAGTGCCAAAGATAGAAACCTAATATATGCATACATGTCATACTTTGGGGTCATTAAGCAAATATGGGAGTTGAATTACACAATGTTTCGGGTGCTGGTTTTTTGTTTTATGTGGGTTGATAACAATAATGACTTTCGAGTTGATGAATTAAGGTTCATCCAGGTGGATCTTAATAGGTCAGGATATAAAGATGAACCATTTATTATAGCATCCCAAACTCAACAAGTATTCTATGTTAGTGACCCAGCAAATAAGAAATGATCCATTGTTCTATTGACCAACAAAATCATCATCAATAATATAGATGATCAAGAATATATTGATGCTGAAGACGATCCTTTTTTGGGATATCATTGTCGCATGAGATAACTACTAATTATGATTTATATACAAGAGGTGATCTTGATGAGGACCTTTGGGTGAATGAAATTCTTACTGGAGAAGACAATAATATTACAATCCAGAAATCATCAAAGAAGAGGAAATATTAGATGCATATCTTTGTATAAATATAACATAAATTTATTTTGTTTGTAATTTACTTATATAAAATTGTGTTTATAATTTACTTATAATTTTGTTTGTAATTTATTTGTTTGTAATTTACTAGGGAAGATTGTTTGAATTGTAAGTTTGTTGACAGTCTGCTGTAAGTTTGTTACTTATATAGCATTAGTGTGAATAATGCATTCATTGCATTTTATTTTTTTTGTTTGTAAACATTAGATGAATAAAGTTTGTTTGCATTATAATTTTGTGAATAATATTCTTATTGAGTTTATGATATTTATAAGTTTGTGAGCCATCTGCTCATTAAGATTCCTGCAATGGACTAATAATGAACTCATGAATTTGTAAGTCTTTCTTCATTTCTTGGTGTTTCACTTTTTTTGAATACCGAGATAATATTCATATAGTATAGTTACTTTTTTTCTCTTTCTAATAGCATTACTTTCCAATGCAGTGCTTTCTAATGCAGAAAAACAACACAATGAAATTAACAAATAAACCGGTATTCTTTATTTACCATAATTTTATAATTCTTTATTATTTGTAGGAAAGGATTGGTTCATTGTATGCATTGTAAGTTTATTTCATTGTTGAGTTTTTTCATTGTTCAGATACTGGATACATTGTAGCATTGTAAGTTTGTTTCATTGTTGAGTTTTTTTCATTGTTCAGATACTGGATACATTGTAAGCATTGTAAGTTTGTTTCATTGTTGAGTTTGTTGCATTGTTGTTATAGTACGTTTTTTGATGAGTGTGTGTTGTGGATGAGAATAATCAACAGTGCATTCTAAGATGAAATCTTTTAAGCCGTTGTTGTAATAATTTGGTATCCATGCAAAAACAGTGGTTGTTGCATTTAATAAACAGCGCATTCTAAGAGGAAATCTATACAGCACTGTTGTAACAAGGAAATCTATACAGCGCTGTTGCAGCTTAATAATTCGCCGTCTTACGTAAACAATAAGACAACATGACTTATACAGTGTGTTGTCATACATAACACATAAGACATCGCAATATTTATCTTGTGTTGTGGTATACGAACATTACGACAACGCGACTTATACAACGTGCTGTTATACGTAAAACATACGACAACACATTATTAAGTAGTGTTGTGGTATACGAACATTACAACAGTGCAACTTCTTACTAAAATAGTGTGTTATGGTATAAAAACATTACCATAGCGCAACATATATCGCCGCTATTGTATGATTTTGTGTTATACAGCGCTACATTTTAGTGGCGCTGTTATAGTGTTATAATAACACGGTGCTAGTTGTAACCCACACTGTTATATCTGTCAGTTTTTCAATAGCGCGTGACTTAGGATGCGTTGTTGTACCATGTGGCATTCAACAACGAATTTAGAAAGTGCGGTTAATGACTACCATCTATGACTTCGGTCAAACAGACAGCAGCGGATCGCGCTGTCCTATAGAAAAAAAAAGCATTGTTGCTCAACGTATCTGGTGTAGTGAAATCATGATTTCAGAAACATGTCATGCATAGAGACCTGTAAAGTAAGATTTAATACAAATTAGGCATAAAAACCTAGTAATCCTAAATTTAAAAGACTTATGTTTAGTGGACCTAGTAAGAATTATTTAAGCAGATCAGACACGGGGACCTGGAAAGCAAGATTTAAAGCACATCAGGCTTAAGGACCTAGAAAACATGCATTTTGAAGCATTTAAAGTCATGATATGAATGCCTTATAGTATATGTTATGTATGATGCAAGATGATGTTTGATATGCTTTGTATGATGAAAATGATGTCATGTATGAGTAATGAATGAAATGGAATGGAGGGTAATATGTGTGCACACATGTTTGTCTTAAGGGTATTCACTTAATTTTACCTATTTTTTTTCCTGAATACCTAGTGTAGTACAAGTTAGGAATTCTGTTTTTATTTCGATTCTAAGTCACCTCATTAGGTTTTTGACTGAATAAGTTTACTTTAAAAATGCCCTATGTTGAGATGACTTTCACCATTTGTCTGCTCTATTCTTCATTTTCCAAGCTCATTACTTCATGCACAAATATTTAAAAATGAATACTAAAACCAATGATAATATAATCTAATTGTTTTTCATTTGTGGTGATGTGATGATAAAAATGGGAGAACATGTTTTAATCATATGCATTTGTCTAATTTAACGAAATCAATTTTTCTCAGCCCTAATGTGTATCTTGGGAAAATTAAATCTTCAACAAAGTCTTTTGAGTTTGTATCGTAGCTTGAATAAGGATTTTCAAGAAAAAAGATATAAGGGCTTAAATCAGTGTTTCTAACTCCACTTTTCTTCTTTCCTTTTTCTCCAATTTTCAAAATGTTATGAGTGGCATTTAAATGCTAGGATTTCATTGAGTTTCTATGTAACACCACAAATTTATCCCAAATAATTTGCAAATAGGCAATTTATAATTACCAGTGTAACTATTTTAAATAACTTCCAAGATTTCGATGTTTCAAAAAGAAATAGTATCCTACAATCAACATATGAACATTTTATGTAAAAAAAAAAGTGAGAGGAGTATGGGAAAAGAAAGAGATTAGAAATAAAATATTTTTTATATTATTTGACATAAGAGAATAAGAGAAAGAAGAAAGAAAAGAAGAGAGGTATATGTTTTCTTCTATCAGTCTTATTTGGTTAAGTTGAAAGTGAGGAAAGATGACTGGTGTTAAGTTTGAAAAGACAAATATATCTTTAAAGTAAATAAAAAGATAAAAATGTTATTTTTATTAATTAAAAGTATGAGTTTTAATTTTTTGTAATTATGGTTTTTTATATAATTTGATTATAATGTGAAGAGATGGTGACTTTCACTGTATTTAATACCCAACCAGAGCAGAAAAAAATAATAATTGGGGGAGTTTTTTTTTGGTATTTATTGCAAAATCAATTTTGCCTCTTCACTTGCAACAATGATATGAAGATCGACCGATTTAATAGCTCACCGTATTTGAAAATGAATTTGGTTTGCAATCTTAACCAAACAATTGTTTGGATCATTTTTACCTAAAAAATTTCGGTCTGATCGAGTAAATTGGGTTAACATGAGATAACCTGGGAAGCAAATGGGAAAGTTGATGTAAAATTAAATATAAAAAAATTGAGAGATGCTAATACAATGTTTTGATTCATCCAAACCCAAAAAAACGAAAAGACATTAATGTAATATAATTATACATAATTAATAATCAAACATTTATATGTAATTATATGCGACATCATTTGATCCATTAGTATAGTTTAATTAGTCAATCTTTATATGTGATTTGATTTAATGTCCATATCACATAGCATGACACAATTGAAGAAAAAGAATTTAAGGTAGTTTCTTTATTCTCTCATTTTCCTCCCTCTCCATAACTCAATTTCTTCTTTGTATATAATATTTGAGTCTTGATTTTTTATATGTCAAAGATGATTGAATTTTTAATATTTTATCTAAATGATTTTTGCTCAACTGATTAGGTGATCAACTAGAGACTTATATCATTAATATGCATGACGTGTTGAATTTGCTTCTTTGAAAGGAATCAATAAATTTTTAGATTAGTTGGTTGAAAGTGGAAGATACATTGTTTATATATTAGTTTAACTTCTTTTGAAGTTAGCAATACAACTATAGAAATAGATTTTTTAACTATACAAATTGTGAAAGATAAGTTATATAATCAATTGAGAGATGCATGGATAAATGATTGTCTATTAACTTATATTTAGCGATAGTGTTCACCAACATTGACAACAAATTGATAATTCAAAAATTTCAAAATATGAAATGATATAGAGATTAATTATGAGATTTCTAATTTATTTGATTAAATATATTTTAAATTTTATAATGTTGACTTTAATGTTTTCATTTTTTTATTATTATGATATTTATTATTTTAACTTTTAACCTATTTATACACTTTATTTCTGGGTCCTAGATTTGTCTCCGAGAATAACTTCAGAATTTGGTAGTAGCCATTTATTTTATTTATCTGATTTTCTTAGCCCATTCTACATTCATGAACAAGCCACTGACTACGACAGTAATTTGTATTATGTATGCACTTCTGTCTGAGTACAAATGCAATAACAATAGTTATTAATACATTGTGCACCACAACCTGGTTTGCACGAACATTGTCGCACATTCATACATGGCCTTGGAATGACTGCGTCAACTATTACTGTCATCAAACCTGCAAATTTGAATAAATTATTGCAAAAGGGGAAATGAAAGTCAACAAAATACTTTTCCTGAGACATAAATCAAGCTGATTATACTATTATAGTCCTCAATCATAAGACTAAGCAGTTTTAAAATTTGATCTTCTAGTAGAGCTCAACTTTAGGTTTGAATTTAGAGTTTTCAATTTTCAAAGTATAATGTGTAAAACAAATGCAACAAATGGAAATCAAACTTAGGTTTTTTGATAGTTCTATCATAAAAAAATTAGAAGCACTTTAAAAGTTAGTCATGTATTATATGTACCGTGACTAGTATTGTCTTTTTGAAATAAATATGATGGTGAAATGTAACAACTCACACACAATAAAAGGAAAAGGGAATACCAGATGCAATGAGAAGCAGGAACACGAAGAGATGTAACTGATGTGAAGCTTTCACCATCTTTTCCCAATGATTTTCTTTACGAAAGGCTATCTTGAATGAGGTTTCCACAGGGTATTAATTCTCTTTGAATGGGATAGGAAGCCATGCTACATCAAATTTATATAAGATAAATAATATTACTTTTCATTTTTTATATAAAAAATTGTAAAAATTGATATATATAAAAAGTGTAAAAATTTATACAACCAATGCATCATCCCAACTCACGTGTATTACTTTTATTTAAGAATCAATTTGAATTAAATATGAATGGTGAATGATGCATTGACTATGTATAAATTTATAAATATTTTTCTCATAAAAAATCACTATTCATTTTAAAATTATTATATTAAAAAAATAATGTAATAATATACTACTTTATAACTACTGCATTCATTTCTTTCTATATTTCAATGTTTTAATATTTAATAAAATTTTAAAGCACAAAATATAATATAAGTAAAGAAAGAATTTTGGGAGACAAAAGGAAGTGCTATCGACATGTGGCATATGGCCAAAGAAATTAAGAAGATAATAAATGAGATACAAGTGAACTTAAGGGCTTTGGTCAACTTTAAGACCCTTAATGAAGAAGAAAATAAGATTCATGTATCAAGAGATGAAAATATTGGATGAGTAAACACTAGACAATTTAGAATTAGAAATAAATATATTAGAGAGAAAGTTGGAGTAAATCCTATTGTAGAATTATGTCTTAGGTGATTTGAATGTGAGGGATGATCGTTAGAAATCACGATAAGAAAAATAGATCAAATTTAGGAATATTACAAAAAAAACAATAAGTGGAACAATTAGGAAAAAATTAGAGATAAATATTTTATCAACAAACTTGATTTATGATAGAGATGGTATTGTTTAATCCATGTAGTTGCCTCCACCTAGTGGGGCTAGGACTTAGTAACTATTGTAGTCAAAATAATATAATATAATATTTATTTATTTCAAATTAATTATTTTATAAAAAATATGTGATATTATATTTATTTTAATTTACTCATTTCATATTACAAATTATTTTGCTGCTTAATAATACTAACATTGGAATTGCCTTGATCGTCACCCTGTGTTTTTTTAATAAATTTAACGTTATAAATTAATACTTTCATTACTAAAAATTAATTTATTGTAAGGATAATAATATTTTTTTAGAGGATTAGTAGGATGTAAGTTGAAAATATAAAATGAAAATTAAGAGAATGGTATTATCGGATATCAAAACAATAAAAGTTAAATTCACATAAGGCACATGGGCCTTTAAACTATAAATTCAAAACACATTAGGCATAGAGACCTATAAAGTATAATTTTAGTACATGAGGCATATGGATTTGAATATGATTTTGAGCACGTTAAGCATGGGAATATGGAAAGAACAATTTTGTATATCACGTCAGGGATATTTTAAGAATGAATTTTTAACATGTTAGGCTTGGGGACCTAGAAAGTATGAAATTGAAACAAGTCATGCATGGAGACATGGAAAGTATTAATTTTAAACATGCCAAGCGGGAGACCAGGATATTATGAATTTTAAACATGTGAGGCTGGAGGACTTTCAAAGTACGAATGTTTGAACATATTAGGTTCGGGGACCTGTGAAATATAATTTTGAAAGACATTAGGCTTAGAGACCTGAAAAGTATGAAATCCAAAACATGCTAGACACACAGTTTTGGAAGTATGGATTTTAAAGATGGGAGGAAGAAAGTGTGAAATTTATGAAATTTAAACACGTGATCAGGAAATATTGAATTTTAAAAAATTTAGGCATGAAAAAGTATGATTTAGAAATATGTGAGGATCAAAGACCTCTGTAATATGAATTTTACACAGGTCAGGTTCGGGAACCGGAAAGTATGAATTTTAAACACATAAGGTTTATAGACTTGGAGACTATTAATTTCTAACATGCCAAGATCTAGGACTTGGAAAATATTAATTTAAATACGTCAGCCTATGGAACCAAAAAGTGTGATTTTTGAACTCGCCAAACTCGAGGACATGGAAAGTATGAATTTTAAACATGTCACACACAAAGACCTAGAAAGTATGCTTTTTTAAAACGTCAGTTGGAGCTGAAAAGTATGAATTTGAAACATGTCGGTCTCAGGAACTTGGGAAGTATGAATTTAAAAAACGTTGGACTTAGGGGCATTGATACTACTAACTAACTAAGTAATTTAACTATTGTGATAAAGGTGTTAGGAACTTTAGATTAAACTTTACTAGTCATTACTCTTACACACTTTATTCAAGAACACTTATTCATCTAATTATGATTCCTTCACATACAACTGGACATCAATAATACTGAAAGTTAATGTCTTAGTCAATTTAATAGCTTATGGATAAAGTTGCATGTCTAGCAACACTAATCACAAGATGAAGAACTTTTATCCATAAAGCACACATGTATGTCTAGCAATTGTACTTGTGAAATTGAGTTTTAATGCAACACCTCAATGTACTAATCACCAATGTCTTGGTAAAATTAGTATCTTATTAATATAGCTCTATGTCAATCAACAATAGTAACAATATGAATATTTATGAGTCGTTAACAAACCTCTATGTCTAGTAACTATGTTAACAAATTTGAGAGTTATTTAGTTTTCATATGACTCTATATCTAGTAACCATATCAACACGTACACAATTATGACAAATTAGCATAAATCTATGTATAACAATTATACCAATAAGATGAGTTGAATTATTCATAATTATAAGGAGAATTCCTCCAAGTATTTACAATCACAATTTCATAAAAAATTGTTGTCAATCTTGAGTAAGCATTAAGCACTAAATCAACTCATAAGAATAAAAAACATAACGAATAACCATAAATTTGATTCAAAGTGTATACGTCAAGATCATATTACATTATGTTAAAGTTCTATCTCAAAACCAATTAGCAATGAGAGGAGTAGTCCAACAAATATTTAAACAATTCCCCGAGACAATGAGATAGGTGGTGTGAAACTTACTTCCCAACATGTGTTAAGATTCCATCTCAAAATCAATTGGCAATGAGAGGAGTAGCCCAACAGATATTTAAATCATTCCCGAGACAATGAGTTAAGCGATGTGAGACTTACTTTTCAACATGCCCTCTCCACATAAGTCTGCCGGATCAGGCGAAGGTTTACCTTTGACCCATAAATAAATGGCATCTTTTGGCCCATAACAACCGGAAAGAAGTTGGGCTCTGGCTCTGATACCAAGAAAGAAAGGTGTGAAAATGGATTATCTTATTAGTTTGACATATTGTGTTTATATACACAATTGTAGTATAAATGAGATCCTATAAATATGCTAGGAGTAATTACAATGATGAACATAAAAGGAAGGAATTGGTCATGATAGCTATACATATGCAGTGACCAAATCATACAATAAATGTTCATGATACTGAATAGAGAAATGATATAATGCTAGTGATATTATAATCAATATTAAGTTATTGGAATCATAACTTTCTCTAACTACATGGCCCCTCCATATAAATCTGTAGGATCACGCGAAAGGTTACATTTGACCCATAACAAAAGGGTATCTTTTGGCCATGAAAAACGGAAAGAAGTTGGACTCTAGCTTTGATATCATGTTAAGGTTTCATCTCAAAACCAATTGACAATGAGAGGAGTAGTCCAACATGTATTTAAATCATTTATGAGACAATTGGGTAGGCGATGTAAGACTTACTTCCCAACATTCCCCTCTACATAAGTCTGTCAGACCAGACATCCTTATCCCATTTGCAGTTTTTTATCTTGGCATATCTTTTCCATTCTTATAGCTCTTTTATTTCAACACTTTCTTTAATTGCTCTTTAGTCAGAGCCAAATTCTTATACTGAGGCTAAGAATTATTCGATGTGGCACAATGCAATGTAATTAGAAATTGATGCCTTGTGTGTATACAAAACATGGTCCTTAGTTTCAACACAGCTCCGGAAGAAGGCATGATTGGTTGGGTTTTCAAAACATCTCTAATGGAAGTATTGAATTATATAAGGTATGATTGTTTGCTAAAGGATGTACCCAAATTAAAGGGGTTGATCATTTCGACACTTTTTCTAGCGTTGCCAAAATTGTTACAATTGGAGTTCTTCTGTCTTTTCCTGCTACAAAAAAAGCCAAAATGGCTTCTTCATCAACTTCATGTTAATAATGTATCTTTAAACCATGATTTGCTTGAAAATGTCTATATCTATTTACCATTAGGTTTTAGACATCACTAGCAGCCTCTTGTTTGTGAGTTACATAAGTCTTTAGGTTTTAAGCAAGCATCTAAAAGCTTTTATCTGAACTATCTCTAATTTTTGTTTGCATTGTGAATCTAGTTTTGTTTTTTTATTCTATATGAGAACAACATTATTCTCACATGTTTGAATATTCATCTTATGAATATGATTAAGAATCTTTTATACAACCATTTAAAAATGAAACACTTGAAGTGCTTGAAACCAAATATGGTAGAATTTCCCATGGAACAGAACCTCACATTATCTCCATTTGATAGTACAATTTTAAGTGATCTTGCACCTTATCATTGCCTTGTGGATCATCTTATTTATCTAACGGTAACACATCCTAATATCCCTTACCTTGTCAACATTTTGAGTCAGTTCATGCATGCTCCTTGTCAACCACACATGAGTTTTGCTACTCACATTTTTCACTATATTAAGTCTTGTCATAGACAAGGTATTTTCTTTCCTCCTAATTCAGATTTATCACTTAAAGGCTACTCAGATTTGGGTCATTGTTCGGCCACCAGAAACTTCACTATCAGATATTGTAGTTTTCTCTAATATAGAGTAATGGTGTCAATGCAACTTATGAAATAATTTGCTATTTCTCTCTTTCTATGCTAATACTATTATTGTTGACAACTAGGTTGTACTTCATATTGCTTAAAACCCAATATTTCATAACAAACCAAACAAATTGATTGTCATATTATTCGTAAAAAGGGTTTCTTACGGCTTTATTAGTACCATTAAATTTAGTCATACAAATCAAATAGTTGATTTCCTTACCAAATCCTCGAGCAAAGATCGACTCATGTGTCTAAAGAACAAAACTTACATATACAACTTAGACATCAATCTTGAAGGATATCAAATCTTTATTTTATGATGAATTCCTTTTTGGTTTCGATATTCTAGCATTTATTTCTGTAATCCTATTTAGTGAAAATCTCATACATTATTCCAAGTAATTCAAATTCAAAATTAAAAGGGGTTGTGAGTTAGAAGTTGTTTTGTCATTTAGTGTACATTTGATATATATTATGTTTTTAGTTTTAGTTTGCAAATTGTAAGATTTTAAATTGTAGGATTATAATATGTTCATATTATGATTTCTTTAAGTTTATGTACCTTAATTGAAAACTTAATATAAGCTAATTTATGTTATTTGGATAATGAAGAAAGATTATCTTTTTGCAGAGTAAATTACCAAAAATATATGAAATTATTTATTTATGTTATAATTATTTTGATTGTTTTTAATCCTATTTTAAAAATATTTTTTTAATACTTATCATCATATACTTCAATAGTTATAATTCATTAGAGCTTGGCTAATCTAGCTAGTTTCACAAACATGGAAGTTACACAATATAGCAGCTTCTTGAAAACATCTGTGTTTTTGTACATGAAGCAAAACAAAAAACAAAGGCTCGATGGATCAGAAAAGTAAGCAATTGCATAGAATATTATTTTATTCTTTTGATCATCATTTGGTCTCTTTCCTAATTTAAATTCATTAAATCACATGTTTATAATTTCAAGTTGGAAAGAACAATACAATAAAAAGCTTTAATTATAAGTGTAGCTATTTTAAATAACTCTTCCATTAAATATAGTTTTGTTCCCTAGTAGAGATGAGAATGAGAAGAGATAAAAAAAAGTAAGAGGGTTCTGAGAAAAGAATGAGACGAGAAATAAAATATTTTTTATATTATTTAGATCACTTTTAACTACGAAAATTTTGGTTTGGCCGAGTAAACTAGGTTAACGCGAGATAACCTGGGAAGCAAATGGGAAAGTCCACTTAAATTAAAAAAAATTAAAAAATGGAGAAATGTTACTACAATGTTTTGATTCATTCAAACCCAAAAAAAGAAAAGACATTAATGTAATATAATTTTACATAATTAACAATGAATTATTTATATGTACTCTTACACAATTGAAGAAAAATAATTCAAGGAAGATCTTTATTCTCTCATTTTTCTCTCTTCATAACTAATGTCACACTTGGTTAAGGTGAGTGTGAAAGAAGATGAGAAGAAAGAAAGAAATTTGGTGGTTCCTTAGCCAAATTTGTTCTCTTCAAATAGGAGAATAAAGTGAGTTGGGAGAATAAAAATTTCAGAACCGACTTCACACTATTATATTACATAAATATCCGAGATACATGACTCATGATTCCAGACTTTTCTGCCCATTAAATACTAATATATCTTCTTTATGTTTTGTTCCCCATTAGAGATGAGAATGAGAGGAGATAAAAAAAGTAAGAGGAGTCTTGGAAAAGAAAGATAGGAGAAATAAATTTTTTTTTTATATTATTTGATATAAGAGAAAAATGAAAGAAGAAAGAAAAGAAGAGAAATATATACTTTCTTCTATCACTCTTTTGGTTAAGTTTGAAAAAATGAATGATGTTAGGTTTGAAAGGACAAATATATATTTAAAATGAATGAAAATATAAAAAAATGTTATTTTTATTGATTAAAAGTAGTAGTTATAATTTTTATATTTATGGTTTTTTTATATATATTTGATTATAATGTGAAAAGAGAAGGTGCCTTTCACTACATTTAATACCAACAAGAGTAGAAAATAATAAAACAATTGGAGGAGTTTTTTTGGTATTTAATACAATCCCAATTTTGCCTCTTCACTTATAACACTGATATGAGGATCTACCAGTGTAATCGTTTATTGTATTTGAAAATAGTTATGGTTCACAATTTTAACAATACAATTGTTTAGATCACTTTTACCTACGAAAATTTCGGTCTGATCAAGTAAACTAGGTTAATACGGGATAACCTGGGAAGCAAATGAGAAAGTTCACTTAAAATTAAATAAATTAAAAAATGGATAAATGCTACTACAATGTTTTGATTCATTCAAACCCAAAAAAACAAAAACATATTAATCTAATATAATTATACATAATTAATAATGAAATATTTATATGTAGTTATATGCGAACATTTTAATTAGTTAATAGAGATCCCTTTTCATTAAATGTTCATCTCACATTTCATAATATAGCTTTACACAATTGAAGAAAAAAAAATTTAAGGTAGGTCAATATTATCTCCTCTTTCTCTCTCCATAACTAATGCCACATTTGGTTAAGGTGAGTGTGAGAGAAGAGGGGAAAAAAGAAAGAAATTTGGTGTGTCCTAAGCCAAATTTGTTCTCTTCAAGTAAGAGAATAAAGTGAGTTAGAAGAATAAAAATTTTAGAACCAACTTTACACTATTATATACATATCCAAGATACATGACTCATGATTCCAGACTTTTCTACCCATTAAATACTAATATAATCATTTATCTAAGAATGTGGTTTAACATTTATAAACTATTTTAAAAGTATAATTAATATTATTTTTAGAAAGTTAAAATAAATATTAAATTTTACACATTTTAATACCAAATATATATTTATATTTAAAACTTCGAAAAGAAAAGTTAGTATATAATTATTTACACAATATAATTATATATGTAAGAAAAGTTCAAATATTGTTTATTCTCTTTCTCTCTTGTTTCTCTTCTTTCAAACTGTCGCGACCCGATTTTCGGTTGGAAGACCGGTCATGCGACTTAGGGAGAGGTGAACTCGATTTCTACCTCTTCCAATTGTTTTGGAGTCGCCACTACGTTTTTTGCGGTTAAAACGTAGAAAACTCTAAATTACGCCCGATTAGGATAATTTGGTCATTTAACAGAGATTCTGAGCTCGGGAGTCGATTACGGATCGAGGAAGGTGTTAGCACCCCGTCCGCCCGTATTAAAATGGTACCCTTGCTAATAACATGGACTTTTATACCCTTAAAATAATCTATTAAAATTCAGTAAATAAAAACAAAATGTTTTATTTTTTATTGTTGTGCCTGACAAGAGCTCATCTTGCTCCTACGTATCCCTAGGTGCAATAGGAAAATCAAGGCTACGTAGTTCTGGTTTGAAAATTAATTGGTGTTGGTTTAGTTTGTTTGAAAAGTTGATGTAAATTGTATTCCCTTTAAGAAAAGATGAAGCAGCAGAAACTAATGTCCGCACCATATCAAATCTTTAAAGAGATTTTGAAAGTAATTAAACTACTGTGTTAAAATTTATTTATCTTTAAGATATATATTATTTTTGAAATAATTGAAATGAATTGTTTGAAATTTATTTATTTTTAAGATAGATGAAGTAGCAAGACTAATGTCCGCGCCGCATCAAATCTCAAGGAATATTTTGAAGTGGTTTAAAATATATTATTGAAATTTATTCACCTTTAAGATAGATGAAGTAGCAAGACTAATGTCCGCGCCGCATCATATCTTAAAGAGATTTGAAATAGTTTTAAAATTATTCACCTTTAAGATAGATGAAGTAGCAAAACTAATGCACGCGCCGCATCATATCTTAAAGAGATTTGAAATAGTTTAAAATATATTATTGAAATTATTCACCTTCAAGATAGATGAAGTAGCAAGACTAATGCCCGTGCCGCATCATATCTTAAAGAGATTTGAAATAGTTTAAAAATATATTATTGAAATTATTCACCTTTAAGATAGATGAAGCAGCAAGACTAATGCCCGCGCCGCATCATATCTTAAAGAGATTTGAAATAGTTTAAAAATATGTTATTAAAATTATTCACCTTTAAGATAGATGAAGTAGCAAGACTAATGCCCGCGCCACATCATATCTTAAAGATATTTGAAATAGTTTAAAAATATGTTATTGAAATTATTCACCTTCAAGATAGATGAAGTAGCAAGACTAATGCCCGCGCCGCATCATATCTTAAAGAGATTTGAAATAGTTTAAAAATATGTTATTAAAATTATTCACCTTTAAGATAGATGAAGTAGCAAGACTAATGCCCGCGCCACATCATATCTTAAAGATATTTGAAATAGTTTAAAAATATGTTATTGAAATTATTCACCTTCAAGATAGATGAAGTAGCAAGACTAATGCCCGCGCCGCATCATATCTTAAAGAGATTTGAAATAGTTTAAAAATATGTTATTAAAATTATTCACCTTTAAGATAGATGAAGTAGCAAGACTAATGCCCGCGCCGCATCATATCTTAAAGAGATTTGAAATAGTTTAAAAATATGATTATGTTATAAATTGACTTGTCTAATTAATTGATAGGCGTACACTTATATAAACTCAATAGAACATTTTTAGTTAAATAAGATTATTCTTTACCATTATGAGATTAACTACCAAGAATCAATAAATAAATCAATGAGTAGAAATATAAATGAATAAACAAAATATATATGGGCCAAGGGCCCAAAGCCAAGATCCGGTGGGGAGAGGGATAGGGGTTAGTAGTGGTTTTTTTCATTCTGGACCTTAGGGTTTTGAGGAGGTTGAGAAGATAGAAGTGAGAAGAGGAGAGAAAGTGAGAACACGGGAGAGAATCGCGCCTCGTCTTCTCCGGCTCCTCCTTCCTCCGTTTCCTCACCGACGGCCACCATGCTTTGACCACGTCCTCATTACTTCTCCATTTCATTCCTTGGAAAGGGGTTTCAAATCCCTAACCCCCCAATCTTTTGTTTCTTCGGCCTCCGGTAATAGCAGCGGCTTTCCTACGGCGAGGAGGCCGGCAGTGACGGCTCACAATTCTCTTCTGCCTCGATTCGAAGGTTAAGCAGCTCGTAGTTTTGACACTCGATGTATGTTGGAATGGATTCGGTAACCAACTCTAACCCTTTCTGTTTATGTATTAATCCCTATATTGTTTGTTTTTGGCTTATCTATTTTTGTGCGATTATGCTTCGTATCTTGATTCTATGCGTGTGGTTAGGCGAGCTTGAACATGCAACTGAGTTTCATAAGATTTGATTCACCATACAATATTACGACAATGATCATGTAATTCCCCATAACATAGCGTATTTAAGGTAACACATATATCTCCTAGGAATGTAAGTTTTCATTACATTATTAACACAGGTTTCATGCAGAACATCTTTTATTATTAACAAACTACGGATGTGTTACCTTCGGTGCTTGACCTTTACCTTGCTTTCGAAGATGCTAGGATTACTGGATTTGGATTCTTCTGCTTGTTGTGATGAATGGGTTTGTCAAATCAGGTTGTATTGACTGCTTGTGTGTGTAGAATAGCTGATCTCTGATTGCTATGGTATGTGGTTTACGCGTATGTTATGTTTTTTATTGTGGTGACTTGCATAGTATGTGGGATATGTGTCATGATGCTCTCTGCTTGATGTATGTAGTATGTGAGGAAGGTTTATGCTTTTTGTGTGTGTGTTCTAATGGGATTGTATGGTGGTGTGTAGTATCATTCCTGCCTGCTTCAGTGTAAGGTGTATTGATGGATGATTTGTTGTGGTGTTTTGTGATATGATGGAATTGTGAGTATATGTTGTGTTGTAGATGCATATATATGTATTCCGATGAGATATGTGTGATAGGTAGATGAATGATATATTGTTTTTTGACTTGTTATATGATCTGGGTATGATGTATAGCAGCTGTTCTGACATGTGTGTTAGGTGGGAGTGTCTGTGAAGTATATCATCTCTCTCTGAGTATTGTGATATATGGTTATATATGTGACTTGCTCTCTGAATGTTATCCCCCCAATATATGATGGCTGATTTGTTCTTATAGCTGTAAAAAGCCTTTTGAGTTGCACACTCCAGACTCAGTAACATATCATGACTCTTTGTTTCTTTCTGATTTATTGCATTAAGGCTGCACATGAATGTTGCCCTTTATGATGATTATGAATGTGTAACTGAAAAATATTTCTGATTTTGCATCGTCTGAATTCTTTTTATGCCTACTTTCTTTTCTCTTTGTTTCATTAATGCTTCAACTGGTAACTGTCTGAAAACATATATTTGTTATGCCTTGTAATATGAACTCTGATCTGCACCTTTTTTCTTATTGGAAAATCTTGAATTTTGTGTTGACTCTAAAACGGTGGTGCAGGAGCAGAAGCTGATGGGTCATGATTATTATCACCAAAGCTTATGCTGAGTCCTTGGCTAGAGTGGCTCTTACACCAAGCTACAGTGATCAAAATTTGTTGGATAGGACTATTTTGTAGACATTGGAGACTGAATTTTGTGTTGAAAGGGCAAGGTTTAAACGCAAGCATTTTTGATTATCTAGAACATGAGGAATATGACACATTTATTGAGCTCTCACTGAAACAAGAAACTATAATTGTCATTCTTTTGTTTGGATTTTTTTGTTTGACCAACCTGTTTGAGTTTTTATACCAGCTATACGACTCTATAACTTTGTAACCATGAGCAATTCATTTGTAAAAAGGTTTGAGGTTTTCCTCAGAGGTTATATACTATACCCCATGAGAGCTAGTTATGTCAATCAAAGCAAGGGAGTTAATTATATATTTCATCTTATACTTTCATACCATCTCCTTTCTCCTCACATCTTACTTGCTCAAAAAACGTCTCTATGCTATACTATCAAGTGTTTGGCAAACAACTAAGACAACAAAATACATTATTTAGCACCAGCTATTGAAATAATGTGAGGGAAAGGTGCTCCCACAGTTAAAGAAATAGGTATAATTTCAATCACCATAATAAACTTGGGTCGGACAAAATTGGGTGTTCACAGTTGCCCCTCTTTACTTGTTGTTTACTTGATAGCAAGCAAACTGATGTTTGTATGCTATCATAGTAAGTAACTAGTAAAGAAATGAACATGAATTTTGTCAAGGCTTAGACAATGGACACAATACAACACTTAGAACAAGAGTACATGTATCACTCTAGACAAAGAAATAAATATGCGAGTACTCAATGACGGAAAAAAGAAATTGAGAGCTCTCAGTGGCTCGAGACGGAAAAAATAAATTGTGAGCTCTCAGTGGCTCGAGACAGAAAATAAATTTGCGAGCTCTCAGTGGCTCGAGACATAAAAATAAATTGCGAGCTCTCAGTGGCTCGATGCAGAAAAATAAATTTGCGAGCTCTCACTGGCTCGATGCAGAAAAATAAATTTGCGAGCTCTCAGTGGCTCGAGACGGAAAAATAAATTGCGAGCTCTCAGTGGCTCGAGACGGAAAAATAAATTTGCGAGCTCTCATTGACTCGAGACAATAAAATAAATTGCGAGTTCTCAGTGACTCGAGACAGTAAAATAAATTTGCGAGCTCTCAGTGAGTCGAGACAGTAAAATAAATTTGCGAGCTCTTAGTGGCTCTAGACGGAAAAATAAATTGCGAGCTCCCAGTGGCTGGAGACAATAAAAATAAATTGCGAGCTCTCAGTGGCTCGAGACAAAAAATAAATTTGCGAGCTCTCAGTGGCTCGGGACATAAAATAAATTTGCGAGCTCTTAGTGGCTCGAGACATAAAATAAATTTATGACCTCTCAGTGGCTCGAGACAAAAAATAAATTTGCGAGCTCTCAGTGGCTCGAGACATAAAAATAAATTGCGAGCTCTCAGTGGCTCGAGACAAAAAATAAATTTGCGAGCTCTCAGTGGCTCGAGACAAAAAATAAATTTGCGAGCTCTCAGTGGCTCGGGACATAAAATAAATTTGCGAGCTCTCAGCGGCTCGGGACAGAAAATAAATTTGCGAGCTCTCAGCGGCTCGAGACAGAAAATAAATTTGCGAGCTCTCAGTGGCTCGATACGGAAAATAAATTGCGAGCTCTCAGTGGCTCGATACGGAAAATAAATTTGCGAGCTCTCAGTGGCTCGATGCGGAAAATAAATTTGCGTCAGGCTCGGGGTCCTGGAAAGTTATCAAAGCACATCAGGCTCAGGGTCCTGTAAAGTTATCACATCAGGCTCGGGGTCCTGGAAGGTTATAAAATCACGTCAGGCTCGGGGTCCTGGAAAGTTATCACGTCAGGCTCAGGGTCCTGGAAAGTTATCACGTCAGGCTCAGGGTCCTGGAAAGTTATCAAAGCACGTCAGGCGCGGGGTCCTGGAAAGCGAAGTATGTAGAGTAATGATTTGAACTCTTGAGAGCATGTTATGATATGGTCATGTTTTGAATGATGCATGCGATGTCATGTATGAGTAATGCATGTTTAGATGTTCTAGTTTGTGAGGTTGTGATTAAACAAATTGGTTTTACATGGACTCGACTGAAATGCGATCTATGTTGATCTTTGTTGAAAGGGACTATCATCCAGCACCTTACTATCCATTCTGCCCCAATGTCATGTTATGAGGTTATTGGAAGATTATGATCGTATAATAAACTGCCCCAGTATATTGTCAAGAATTTATTGGAAGAGTATGACTCCAATAAATTGCCCCAATATCTTTGCCAACGATTTGGTGAGAATTTTTCCAAATGGAGGTTGTGATTCTGACATCCAAAATTGCCCTAGTTTGCACAATTGAGGATGAGCAACAATGAGTCTTCACTAGAGGGTGTTCATTTCTCTTCCCTAATTTTTGCCCAGAGTACCTAGTGTAGGTACCTGTCGGGAATTCTCTCTTTTATTTTGATACTAAGTCGCCATTGAAGGTTTTCGGCTTAGCATTGCTCTCCTTTTCCTAGGTTGCCTTTGTGGGTTTTCAACCTAACACTCATTTTTTATTCTTTGTTTGTTTGTTTTTGTTTTTGAATTTTTTTTTACTATATTTTTTGAACACCCTCAAGTGTGACAGTGTTAAATGCATCGGAGTAGTGATCATCTTTCAGAGCCTGAAGGTGAGAATACGAGATCTTGTCTTTGCTTGGTTGAGATATTTTGGACAGATCCATGAGGAGTAACTTCAGTCTTGCCTCAGCTATGGGTTTCTTGGTACTTTTGATTTGCGAACTCAAATCATACCCCATAAATTTCCCCAGTTTGGACTGACACCCTTATCTTAGTTTTCACTTGTCGTAAGCTTGTTTTCATGCGCAACTCTTTAAAAAGAAATACTGAAAACAATGATCATGCAAATTTGATTTGATTTTTTGTGTGTTGATGTGGTAATGATGGTGATGAATGATTGGAATTTAATCTGATGCATTAAAAGTGAGATATTTTCATCAAAACTTAATGAAATTTGTTGGAGTCAGCGTTTCTCTGCCCCTGTGCATGCCTTTAGGCAAATTGATTCCTCAACGAGGTCTTTTAAGATTGTATCTTGGACTGGCTAAGGGTTACCAAAAAAAAAAGGATAGAGGCTCAAATAAGTGTATCCCAAACCCCTTTTTCATTTCTCTTATCTCCATTGTCCTATTCTCGACGATTTTCTAATCATGACATTCAACTACTAAAATTTTGTTGGATTTCTGTAAGAGGTGAAAGCCTAATGTTTAGGCGAAGATCTTCCCGAGAGGAATTTGAATTGTATTTTTGGTGGTCGTTGATAATGCATTTTGTTTGCCCGAAATTTTGCTTGAGATTTTTATTTTGATATCCCAGCGGGTCCCTTTTTGTATTTTGCTTTTGGTTTTTTTTTGTGTGCATTTTGACCGATGAACATTTTTATTTGGATTTCTACTCCTTCGGTTAGATATGGAAAATGATGTATGTAGAATGTATTTTATTTTTCTTTAATAATTGAATGTCAAGGAAAATAGTTGAGTAACTACCCAGCCCCGATTTTTTGCGGGTATAGAAAAAATCTCCTTTTCATAAAGTCTTAGGCTCAAATTGGGTGACTAGGGGTATCTCCTTTGTGTTTGGGATTTCCGAAAAAACGCCTTGCTTCATCAGAAAAAATTGCTTAAGGACTTGCACTATTTTAGGTCTTACATTTGCATCATCCTCCATTTCATATAAATTACTGAATCAAATATCTCATGTTAATGCATGAATTAGTTTGTTTTTATTTTGTTTATCTTTGGTGAATGAGGGTTGTGGAATGTAGTATGTGATAGAAAATTTGCATGATCAATGCATTAGTACATAGTCTTTAAAATGATGTTCATGAGAAAATAAAAATTTATTCATGATAAGATAAACATGAGTGCCCATGACTCTAAAGCCTTGAGGAGAGCAATAGAGTTGAATTACACCATTTGGGTAGTACTAGGATAACTACTTCGGGTGATTTAAGCATTTCTCAAATCAAAACATTTCCCTGGAAGTGGATCAATCTTGAGTTAATCAGATATTGCATTTTGCTCTTCAACTGATCACAATCCTTTGTGAAATGACCAATTGCCCCAGTATGATATTCGCAGCTAGCATCCGGGTTGAATCCTTATGGATATGGGGGGTCTACCCTCTTGGAAGGGATAGGAGTCAATAATGATCTTTGGAAAAGTTGCGGCAACAATTCAGCATATGACATTGGGATTGGATCATAGAAACTCTTCCTCTTTCGCTTTCGGGACCGCCTCTCGATACCATTTGTAAAGGTATAACATGATGTTTGTGGAAAATAAGGTGTTTGAGGTTGATTGAGGATTTCTGTGAATGAGGTTTCCTCTTCCATATCTTCACTTGCATGATCACTTTGAATAACCTTGTTGGCGAAGCTTTTCTTTATTTTTCCGTTCCCGAAGCGATTCTCAATTCTCTCCCCTATTCTTATAATCTGGCGGAAATCTGAATGGAAATTTCCAACCATCCGATCAAAGAAGGGTGGTTGCAGGGTATTGATAAACATTGAGACACTTTCCTCATCAGACAATTTGGGCTTCACCTGAGCAGCCAACCCTGCCCATCTTTGGACATACTCCCTGAAGGTCTCGTTACTCCTCTTGGACAATTGCTTGAGTAGCGTCATATCAGGATCTTGATCAATATTATAATTGTATTGTTTAAGGAAAGCGTTACACAAATCCTTGAAACATTTGATATGAGAACGTTCGAGACGCGTGTACCAAGTGATAGAAGCTCCTGTAAGGCTCTCCTGGAAGGCATGGATAAGCAAATTGTCATCCTCAGTATAGGGAGTCATTTTCCTTGCATACATGATGAGGTGATCCTTAGGACAAGAGGTTCCTTTGTATTTTTCAAATTCAGGCATCTTGAACTTCGGTGGAAATGTCACACTTGGGACCAAGCACAAGCTCGTGACATCCTTCAGACCAGAGGAACTTGCTTCCTCGATAACTTTAATTCTTGCTTCGATCGCCTTAATTTTCTCCAAATCTTGAGGATTTGCAACATTGTTGGGAGCAGAGGAGTGATTGGGATTATCATGGACAATTGGGGTCTCCATGTGACCGGAAATTTACAAATTTGTCTTTGAAGATTATGTATCAATACAAATAGTTGGCTTATCTTGTGCTAGCTCAAGAGCAAGATCTTTTCTTCCTCCTTAGACCGTTTCAGCTGAGTCCAATAACATCACCTTTAACATCCATTTTCCACTCGTGAGTGTCCTTGATATAATATGAAATGTATGCAAAATTGAATTTTCACTTATATATGAGGTGCATGAATGGTTGACATATATGAATGACACGAGGATATAATGTTTGGGTTCATAGAATATGCACCCATGTTATTATTTTTCTGTTTATGATAATATATGAAATGACTCCATTTTTTATTTTTTACTTTTATGCATGCATGCGCAAGAGATGAAACTCGTGATGATATATATATTTTTTATGTATGTATGGAGGAATATTTGATTGTTGGTTTTTCAGTGTTGAATGTATGTATGAATGTGTGAATGATATCTCTTATTTTTTATTATATATACTTTTTTTATGAATGTTATGATGGTGATTTTTTTCGATGAATGATTGGATGAGTTGCACTAATGAATGTATGAATGGTATGCATGAGCATGATGCACTGATGTTAATGTATTTTGTACGCCCGTAGGGCGTGATAGACCTTAATTAGGGGAATGTAACCTTAATTTACAATATAGCAACATGTCATGGTAGATTTGACACTTATTATACTGTTAAGGCAAGCTTGGAGTTAAACGGTAAAATCCCGAGCTTATTGAGATATTGGAAAATTGATCCCTAGGGCGCTTAGCCAACGATAGGGAATGAAAATTATCCCAAGGGCGCGTAGCCCACAGTAGGGAATAGAAATTGTCCCTAGGGTGCTTAGCCCATGGTAGAGAATGAAAATTATCCCTTAGGACGCCTAGCCCCTGGCAAGGAATGAAAATTATTTAGTCGTCCTCGTGCAACAAAGACATCAAAGTGCAATGTCATCCTTAAAACACTCAGGCATGAATATTTTTATGAGGGACATAAGTCCCAAATTATGAATGATGATGGATAAAATTTAGGTTATGCTTCCGGTGTCCTAAACAAGGTGCACTTACAATGTTTTGGATAATCTAAAGGTCACAACCCTATGGTGAGGTACTAGATGTCAATTAAAGTGAACTCGAGAAAAGAAAGTTTTAGACTTATAGGTTACCAGATTGCATCCAATCCCTAAAGAAAGGAAACCCAAAATATTGCAAGTTATAAACAGGAGAATTCTAGCCCCTCAAGCGTATAACTCGCAATATTTGGTAATAATCTGGGTGGTCCATCATGCTAATGCCAGTGAGATAAAATCTAACACCAGGCAGAGCGGATGTCCCCCTTATAACAAACTTACTCTCTAACACCCGGGTCTAGGGCATATGTGTGTGCAAAACTCAAGTGTGCAATGTTAGTGTGTGGGGAAGCGTACAAACCTTCTCTTACAAATAAAATAAACCCACACCACAAAAACTATAATACAACAATTACCAAAGATAAGTGAATAAAGAAATATAATAAATAAAAATTTCTTAACATAAACAATAAGAAAAAAAAGGGTATTAAATCCATGTAACTAGCGACTCTGGGCCTGACCCTCTTATGGGTGTCCCCAGCGGAGTCGCCAGCTGTCGCGACCAGATTTTCGGTTGGAAGACCGGTCATGCGACTTAGGGAGAGGTGAACTCGATTTCTACCTCTTCCAATTGTTTTGGAGTCGCCACTACGTTTTTTGCGGTTAAAACGTAGAAAACTCTAAATTACGCCCGATTAGGATAATTTGGTCATTTAACAGAGATTCTGAGCTCGGGAGTCGATTACGGATCGGGGAAGGTGTTAGCACCCCGTCCGCCCGTATTAAAACGGTACCCTTGCTAATAACATGGACTTTTATACCCTTAAAATAATCTATTAAAATTCAGTAAATAAAAACAAAATGTTTTATTTTTTATTGTTGTGCCTGACAAGAGCTCATCTTGCTCCTACGTATCCCTAGGTGCAATAGGAAAATCAAGGCTACGTAGTTCTGGTTTGAAAATTAATTGGTGTTGGTTTAGTTTGTTTGAAAAGTTGATGTAAATTGTATTCCCTTTAAGAAAAGATGAAGCAGCAGAAACTAATGTCCGCACCATATCAAATCTTTAAAGAGATTTTGAAAGTAATTAAACTACTGTGTTAAAATTTATTTATCTTTAAGATATATATTATTTTTGAAATAATTGAAATGAATTGTTTGAAATTTATTTATTTTTAAGATAGATGAAGTAGCAAGACTAATGTCCGCGCCGCATCAAATCTCAAGGAATATTTTGAAGTGGTTTAAAATATATTATTGAAATTTATTCACCTTTAAGATAGATGAAGTAGCAAGACTAATGCCCGCGCCGCATCATATCTTAAAGAGATTTGAAATAGTTTTAAAATTATTCACCTTTAAGATAGATGAAGTAGCAAAACTAATGCACGCGCCGCATCATATCTTAAAGAGATTTGAAATAGTTTAAAATATATTATTGAAATTATTCACCTTCAAGATAGATGAAGTAGCAAGACTAATGCCCGTGCCGCATCATATCTTAAAGAGATTTGAAATAGTTTAAAAATATATTATTGAAATTATTCACCTTTAAGATAGATGAAGCAGCAAGACTAATGCCCGCGCCGCATCATATCTTAAAGAGATTTGAAATAGTTTAAAAATATGTTATTAAAATTATTCACCTTTAAGATAGATGAAGTAGCAAGACTAATGTCCGCGCCGCATCAGGCTTTCCTACGGCGAGGAGGCCGGCAGTGACGGCTCACAATTCTCTTCTGCCTCGATTCGAAGGTTAAGCAGCTCGTAGTTTTGACACTCGATGTATGTTGGAATGGATTCGGTAACCAACTCTAACCCTTTCTGTTTATGTATTAATCCCTATATTGTTTGTTTTTGGCTTATCTATTTTTGTGCGATTATGCTTCGTATCTTGATTCTATGCGTGTGGTTAGGCGAGCTTGAACATGCAACTGAGTTTCATAAGATTTGATTCACCATACAATATTACGACAATGATCATGTAATTCCCCATAACATAGCGTATTTAAGGTAACACATATATCTCCTAGGAATGTAAGTTTTCATTACATTATTAACACAGGTTTCATGCAGAACATCTTTTATTATTAACAAACTACGGATGTGTTACCTTCGGTGCTTGACCTTTACCTTGCTTTCGAAGATGCTAGGATTACTGGATTTGGATTCTTCTGCTTGTTGTGATGAATGGGTTTGTCAAATCAGGTTGTATTGACTGCTTGTGTGTGTAGAATAGCTGATCTCTGATTGCTATGGTATGTGGTTTACGCGTATGTTATGTTTTTTATTGTGGTGACTTGCATAGTATGTGGGATATGTGTCATGATGCTCTCTGCTTGATGTATGTAGTATGTGAGGAAGGTTTATGCTTTTTGTGTGTGTGTTCTAATGGGATTGTATGGTGGTGTGTAGTATCATTCCTGCCTGCTTCAGTGTAAGGTGTATTGATGGATGATTTGTTGTGGTGTTTTGTGATATGATGGAATTGTGAGTATATGTTGTGTTGTAGATGCATATATATGTATTCCGATGAGATATGTGTGATAGGTAGATGAATGATATATTGTTTTTTGACTTGTTATATGATCTGGGTATGATGTATAGCAGCTGTTCTGACATGTGTGTTAGGTGGGAGTGTCTGTGAAGTATATCATCTCTCTCTGAGTATTGTGATATATGGTTATATATGTGACTTGCTCTCTGAATGTTATCCCCCCAATATATGATGGCTGATTTGTTCTTATAGCTGTAAAAAGCCTTTTGAGTTGCACACTCCAGACTCAGTAACATATCATGACTCTTTGTTTCTTTCTGATTTATTGCATTAAGGCTGCACATGAATGTTGCCCTTTATGATGATTATGAATGTGTAACTGAAAAATATTTCTGATTTTGCATCGTCTGAATTCTTTTTATGCCTACTTTCTTTTCTCTTTGTTTCATTAATGCTTCAATTGGTAACTGTCTGAAAACATATATTTGTTATGCCTTGTAATATGAACTCTGATCTGCACCTTTTTTCTTATTGGAAAATCTTGAATTTTGTGTTGACTCTAAAACGGTGGTGCAGGAGCAGAAGCTGATGGGTCATGATTATTATCACCAAAGCTTATGCTGAGTCCTTGGCTAGAGTGGCTCTTACACCAAGCTACAGTGATCAAAATTTGTTGGATAGGACTATTTTGTAGACATTGGAGACTGAATTTTGTGTTGAAAGGGCAAGGTTTAAACGCAAGCATTTTTGATTATCTAGAACATGAGGAATATGACACATTTATTGAGCTCTCACTGAAACAAGAAACTATAATTGTCATTCTTTTGTTTGGATTTTTTTGTTTGACCAACCTGTTTGAGTTTTTATACCAGCTATACGACTCTATAACTTTGTAACCATGAGCAATTCATTTGTAAAAAGGTTTGAGGTTTTCCTCAGAGGTTATATACTATACCCCATGAGAGCTAGTTATGTCAATCAAAGCAAGGGAGTTAATTATATATTTCATCTTATACTTTCATACCATCTCCTTTCTCCTCACATCTTACTTGCTCAAAAAACGTCTCTATGCTATACTATCAAGTGTTTGGCAAACAACTAAGACAACAAAACACATTATTTAGCACCAGCTATTGAAATAATGTGAGGGAAAGGTGCTCCCACAGTTAAAGAAATAGGTATAATTTCAATCACCATAATAAACTTGGGTCGGACAAAATTGGGTGTGGTGTTCACACAAACAAGTCTAACACTCAACTCTATTTTTTCTCTTTATTTCTGCTCATAATGTTTTTTGCTATCTTCTCTCTCGTCATTTTCTTATTCAAACCAAATAAAGCATAAGAGAATAAAGCTATTATTTCTCTTTCACTTTTATTTTCTTGGATAAAAGGAGGTTAAGTGCGAAAAATAAGTTAGTGAAAAGACATATAATTACTTTAAAAAATTAAACAATTTTATGTTATAATATTAATTATTCAGGAAAAACTTATTGATGAAAATTAAATACAGAATGACCAACGACAATGTTATATATATATATATATATATTTTGGAGGAACTAGATTTAAAAAAAAATATATGTCACTTATAAGTCTATAAACTCCATTTTTTTTTGTAAATGACATGACATGTTTTGCGAAAAACAAATTTTCATGATCATGTTGAATAATTTAATAATATAGTGAATATGTAATTTAAGAAACTTTATGATTGTTTCACTGAAACAGATATTCATCTGCTTCTTTGTATGTCTTACTTGAGTCTTGCTTTTGATATGACAAATTTGATTGAACTTGCAAAGTTATCTACATGATTTTTGTCCAACTGATTAGGTGATGTTTCATAACCAACTGGAGACTTACATCAATGATATACATAATAGTGTTGCATTTGCTTCTTTGAAGGGAATCCATAATTTTTCAGATAAGATGGTTAAAAGTAGAATATACATTATTTACCCATTAGTTTAACTTAGTTAATAATACCAATGTAGAAAAAGTTTATTTTAACTATTAAAATTGTGAAAAATAACTTATATAAGCAAGTGAGAGATGAATGAATAAATTATTGTCTAGTGACTTATATTTAATGATAGTGTTCAACAATATTAATAAAAAATTGATAGATCAATAATTTCAAAATATTAAATCATATAGAAATTAATTATGAAATTTGTAATTTATTTGATTAAATATATTTTAAATTTTATAATTTGGCTTTTACGTTTTCATCTTTCTTATAATTATGATATTTATTATTTTAATTTTTAATGTATTTTATACATCAGATCCTAGATTTGTCGCCGAGAATAACTTCAAAATTTGGTAATAGCCATTTATTTTATTCAACTGATTTTCTTAGCCCAATCTACATTCATGAATAAGCCATTGACTACAACATTCTGTATTATGTATGCACTTCTGTCTGAGTACAAATGCAATAACAATAGTTATTAATACATTGTGCATCACAACCTGGTTTGCACGGACATTGTCGCACATTCATGCATCGCCTTGCAATGACTGCGTCAACTATTACTGTCATCAAACCTGCAAATTTTAAAAAGTTATTGCAAAAGGGGAAATAAAAGTCAACAACATACTTTTCCCAAGACATAAATCAAGCTGATTATACTGTCCTCAAGCATAAGACTAAGCAGATTTAAAATTTGATTTACTCGTACAGCTCAACTTTAGGTATAAAACAAATGCAACAAATGGAAATCAAACTTAGGTTTTTGGATAGTTATTAAAAGCACTTTAAAATTAGACATGTATTGTAAGTACTGTGACTACTATTGTCTTTTGAACTAAATATGATGGTGAATTGTAACCACTCACACACAATAAAAGGATAAATGAATACCAGATAAAACGAGAAGCAGGAACACAAAGATATGTAATTGATGTGAAACTTTCACCATCTTTTCCCAAAGATTTTCTTTACGAAAGGCTTTCCTAAATGAGGTTTCCACACGGGTATTATTTCTCTTTGAATGGGATAGGAAGCCATGCTAGTATCAAATTTATATAAGATAAATAATAATACTTTTCATTTATAATATAAAAAAGCATAAAAATTTATATATATATATATATATATATATATATATATATATAAGTGTAAAAATTTATACACGGTCAATGCGTCATCTTAACTCAACTATATTACTTTTATTTAAGAGTTAATGATAATTAAATATAAATGATTGATAATGTAGTAACTGTCAATCAATTTATAAATCTTTTTCTCATAAAAAACCACTATTCTTTTAATGTTTATATTATTATATTCGAAAAATAATGTAATAACATACTACTTTATTATTACTTCATTCATTTCTTTTTATATTTTTATGTTTTAATATTTAATAAAATTTTAAATCATTCAATATAATATAATGTAAAGTAAGTGCTAATGACAAGTGGCAGAACATGACCAAAGAAATGAAGAAGATAACAAATGAGATACTAGGTTACTTTAAGGATTTTGGTCAACTTTAAGATCCTTTTGCGGGATTTAATGTTGAGTAGTAAAATATCAATAAGGAAGTAAGATTCATTTATCCGAGATAAAAATATTGCATTGGATGAATAAATATATTAGACAAATTAGTATTAGAAATAAATGTATTAGAGAGAAAGTTAAAGTAAATCTTATTGTAGAATTATGTCTTGGTGATTTGAATATGTGTGGAGGTGGTCATTAGAAACCACAATAAATAAAATAGATCAAATCGAGGAATAGTACAACAACAGAAAACAATAGGTGGAACAACTACAAAAAAATAGTGATTAATGTTTTGTCAACGAACTTTATTTATAATAGAGGTGGTGTTGTTCAACCCATGTAGCTGCCTCCACCTAGTGGGATTACGACTTAGTTATTATTGTAATAAAAATAATATAATATTTACTTATTTCAAATTTATTATTTTATAAAAAATATATGATATTATATTTATTTTAATATATTCATTTCATATTCATATTATTTTACTGTTTATCATTACTAACATTGACATTGCCTTGATTGTGGCCAGTGTTTTTTTTAATAAATTTAACGTTATAAATTAATACTTTCATAACTAAAAATTTATTTATTGTAATTAATAGCTTAATCTTTATTTATGTTATGATTATTTTGATTGTTTTTAATGCTACTTTTAAAATATATTTTTTAATATTTATCATCACATATATTTTTACTATAATTTTTTAAACTTTTAATACCTTGTGATAAAGGCTAAAACATATTAAAATAAAAAAAAACTATAAAAATTAATAACAATATTTAAAAATAACATGCCACACAAATAAATAAAAGTTACTTATCCACTATAAAAATCAATAGCAATATGAATTTTACACAGGTCATGTTTGGGGATAGAAAAGTATGAATTTTAAACACATAAGGTTTATAGACCTGGACACTATTAATTTCTAACATGTCGGACTCTAGGACGTGGAAAGTATTATTTTAAATATGTCAGGCCTATAGAACTAGGAAGTGTGATTTTTGAACTCGCCAAGCTTAGGAAGATGGAAAGTATGAATTTTAAACATGCCACACACAAAGACCTAGAAAGTATGCTTTTTGGAAGCGTCAGACTCTTGGAGCTGAAAAGTAAGAATTTGAAACATGCCGGTCTTAGGAACTTGGGAAGTATGAATTTGAAAAATTTCGAACTTAGGGGCATTGATAGTATGAATTAAACCTCGTGAGGCTCGGGGGCCTAGAAAGTATGAATATTAAGTAGGAAAGGCTCGAGGAGTTTGAAAGTATGATTTTGAAACATGTTAGGCTAGAGGACCTAGAAACCAAGATTTTGATACACATTAGGTACGATGACTTAAAAATAATGATTTTTAAATACATCAGGCTCGGGGACCTGGAAAGCATGATTTAGAAACATATCAGACCCAAGGATATGGAAAGTATGATTTTGAAACATGTTAGGCTTAGGACATGGAAAACATAATTTTGAAACATGTCACACACATTGACATGGAAAGTATGATTTTGAAACATGTCAGACTCGGGAACCTGGAAATCATGATTTCAGAAACATGTCATGCACATGGATTTGTAAAGTAAGATTTAATGCAATTTAGGCATAAGGACCTAGTAATCCTAAATTTAAAAGACTTATGTTTGGTGGACAAGAGTGATTTAAGCACATCAGACGCGAGGACCTGGAAAGCAAGATTTAAAGCACATCAGGTTCTAGGACATAGAAAGCATGCATTTTGAAGCATTTAAAGTCATGATATGAATGCTTGAGAGTATATGTTATGTATGATGCAAGATGATGCTTGATATGCTTTGTATGATGAAAATGATGTCATGTATGAGTAGTGAATGAAGTGGAATGGAGGGTAATATGTGTGCATACAAATGTTTGTCATAAGGGTGTTCACTAAATTTTACCTATTTTTTCCTGAATAACTAGTGTAGGTACAATTTAGGAATTCTTTTTTTTATTACGATTCTAAGTCGCCTCATTAGGTTTTTGACTCTAAACCACTTTCTTTTTCGTATGTTGCCTAGGGGTTTTCAACCTATCATTTTTTTTTTTGCATTTTTGTTTGACTTTTTCTTGTGTACTCCCTCACGTAAAATGGTCCCAATTTGATACTCTGAATGTCATCCTTCTACTCGTGTTATAGGCTTAATCTATGGGGCCTTGGATAAGTTTACTTTAAAAATGCCCTAGGTTGAGATGACTTTCACCATTTGTCTGCTCTAATGCTCATTTTCCAAGCTCTTTCATGCACAAATATTTAAAAATGAATACTAAAACCAATGATAATATAATCTAATTGTTATTCATTTGTGGTGATGTGATGATAAAAATGAGAGAACATGTTTTAATCATATGCATTTATTAATTTAACGAAATCAATGTTTCTCTGCCCTAATGTGTACCTTGGGAAGATTAAATCTTCATCAAAATCTTTTGAGTTTGTATCTTAGCTTGAATAAGGATTTTCAAAAAAAAGATATAAAGGCTCAAATTAGTGTTTCTAATTCCTACTTTTCTTCTTTCTTTTTTCGTCTATTTTCAAAATTTTCTGAGTGGCATTCAAATGCTATGATTTCATTGGGTTTCTATGTAACACCACATATTTATCCCAAATAATTTGCCAATAGGTAAGTAATAAATACCAGTATAACTATTTTAAATGACTTCCAAGATTTCGATGTTTAAAAAAGAAATAGTATCCTACAATAAACATATGAACACTTTATGTAAAAAAAAAGTGAGAGGCGTATGGGAAAAGAAAGAGATTAGAAATAAAATATTTTTTATATTATTTGATATAAGAGAAAGAAGAAAGAAGAAAGAAGAAAGAAGAAAGAAGAAAGAAAAGAAGAGAAATATATGTTTTCTTTATCAATCTTATTTGGTTAAGTTGAAAGTGAGGAAAGATAACTGGTGTTAAGTTTGAAGGACAAATATATCATTAATGTATATAAAAATATAAAAATGTTATTTTTATTAATTAAAAGTATGAGTTTTAATTTTTGTAATTATAGTTTTTTATATAATTTGATTATAATGTGAAGAGATGGTGACTTTCACTGTATTTAATACCCAACCAGAGTAGAAAATAATAATAAAAATATGAGGAGTTTTGTTTTGGTATTTAATGCAAAATCAATTTTGCCTCTTCACTTATTGATATGAAGATCGACCGGTTTAATAGCTCCCCGTATTCGAAAATGGATTTGGTTTACAATCTTAACCAAACAATTGTTTGGATCATTTTTACCTAAGAAAATTTCAGTCTGATCGAGTAAATTTGGTTAACACGGGATAACCTGGGAAGCAAATGGGAAAGTTGAGGTAAAATTAAATATAAAAAAATTGAGAGATGCTAATATAATGTTTTGATTCATCCAAACCCAAAAAAAGGAAAAGACGTTAATGTAATATAATTATACATAATTAATAATCAAACATTTATATTTAATTATATGCGACGTCAATTGATCCATCGGTATAGTTTAATTGATCCATCGGTATAGTTTAATTAGTCAATCTTTTATATGATCTCTTTTGATTTAATGTCCATATCACATTTCATAATATAGCATGACACAATTGAAGAAAAAGAATTTAAGGTAGTGTCTTTATTCTCTCCTTTTTCTCTCTCTCCATAACTCAATTTCTTCTTTGTATATAATATTTGAGTCTTGATTTTTTATATGTCAAAAATGATTGAATTTGCAATATTTTATCTACATGATTTTTGCTCAACTGATTAGGTGATCAACTCAATGTTGTGAAACCCGCGCCGGATGTCAAGCAGGAAGAACTTCCGTATTAGGTCTAACCGGTTTAACCAGTTAAGCCGTTCGGTCGGACCGAATGATTTTAAATATAATTAATAATTTTTATCTATAATTATATATAAATGTAAATTTTATATAATTAATAATTTTATATAACTATATTGAAGTATCATCTCTCTATTATTTTTGGACCGAAATAAACAAAACATTAGAGTAATGTTCCATTTTTTTAAATTTTAAGTGAGCCGTCCGGTTTTCTTCATGGGTTATTCCGGTTTAACCGGGTTTAGCACGGTCGAACCAGAACTTCTCCGGTTCAAAGCGGTCCAACTACTTATTTGGTTAAGACTACAAAACGAAGTCGTTTTCAAGTCTGGTCAGCGATCGAACCGGTCGGACCGTCCGGTCTGGTTATCACACACTGGATCAACTAGAGACTTATATCATTGTTGTGCATAACGTGTTGAATTTGCTTCTTTCAAAGGAATCAATAAATTTTTAGATTAGTTCGTTGAAAGTGGAAGATACATTGTTTATATATTAGTTTAACTTCTTTTGAAGTTAGCAATACAACTATAGAAATAGATTTTTTAACTATAAAAATTGTGAAAAATAAGTTATATAATCAATTGAGAGATGCATAGATAAATGATTGTCTATTAACTTATATTTAGCGATAGTATTCAACAACATTGACAACAAATTGATAATTCAATAATTTCAAGATATGAAATGATATAGAGATTAATTATGGGATTTCTAATTTATTTGATTGAATATATTTTAAATTTTATAATTTTGACTTTAATTTTTTCATTTTTATTATTATGATATTTATTATTTTAATTTTTAACCTATTTATACACTTTATTTCTGGGTCCTAGCTTTGTCGCTGAGAATAACTTCAGAATTTGGTAGTAGCCATTTATTTTATTCATCTGATTTTACATTCATGAACAAGGCATTGACTACGACATTAGTTTGTATTATGTATGCACTTCTGACTGAGTGCAAATGCAATAACAATAGTTATTAATACATTGTGCACCACAACCTGGTTTGCACGAACACTGTCGCACATTCATGCATGGCCTTGGAATGACTGCGTCAACTATTATTGTCATCAAACCTGCAAATTTTAATAAATTATTGCAAAAGTGGAAATAAAAGTCAACAAAATACTTTTCCAGAGACATAAATCAAGCTGATTATACTATTATTGTCCCCATTTTAAAAATTGATCTTCTCGTAGAGCTCAACTTTAGGTTTGAATTTAGAGTTTTCAATTTTGAAAGTATAATGTGTAAAACAAATGCAACAAATGGAAATCAAAAATAGGTTTTTAGATTGTTCTATGATAAAAAAAAATTAGAAGCACTTTAAAAGTTAGTCATGTATTATATGTACCGTGACTAGTATTGTCTTTTTGAACTAAATATGATGGTGAAATGTAACAACTCACACACAATAAAAGAAAAAGGGAATACCAGATGCAATGAGAAGCAGGAACACGAAGAGATGTAACTGATGTGAAGCTTTCACCATCTTTTCCCAATGATTTTCTTTACGAAAGGCTATCTTGAATGAGGTTTCCACAGGGTATTAATTCTCTTTGAATGGGATAGGAAGCCATGCTACATCAAATTTATATAAGATAAATAATATTACTTTTCATTTTTTATATAAGATAAATAATATTACCTTTCATTTATAATATAAAAAATTGTAAGAATTTATATATATAAAAAGTGTACAAATTTGTACACGAACCAATGCATCATTCCAACTCACATGTATTACTTTTATTTTGGAGTCAATTTTAATTAAATATGAATGATTAATGATGCATTGACTATGTATAAATTTATAATAAAAAAATTAATAAAAAATCACTATTCATTTAATGTTTATATTATTATATTCGAAAAATAATGTAATAACATACTACTTTATTATTACTTCATTCATTTCTTTTTATATTTTTATGTTTTAATATTTAATAAAATTTTAAATCATTCAATATAATATAATGTAAAGGAAGTGCTAATGACATGTGGCAGAAGATGACCAAAGAAATGAAGAAGATAACAAATGATATACTATGTGAATTTAAGCATTTTGGTCAACTTTAAGATCCTTTTACGGAATTTAATATTGAGTAGTAAAATATCAATAAGGAAATAAGATTCATGTTTACGAGATAAAAGTATTGCATTAGATGAGTAAATATACTAGACAATTTAGTATTAGAAATAAATGCATTAGAGAGAAAGTTGGAGTAAATTCTATTGTATAATTATGTCTTGGTGATTTGAATATGTGTGGGGGTGGTCATTAGAAACCACAATAAAGAAAATAGATCAAATCGAGGAATAGTACAACAACAAAAAAACAATAGGTGGAACAACTATGAAAAAATAGAGATTAATGTTTTGTCAACGAACTTGATTTATGATAGAGGTGGTGTTGTTCAACCCATGTAGCTGCCTCCACATAGTGGGATTATAACTTAGTTATTATTGTAGTAAATATAATATAATATAATATTTATTTATTTCAAATTTATTATTTTATAACAAAAATTATGATATTATATTTATTTTAATTTATTCATTTCATATTCATATTATTTTACTGTTTAACATTACTAACATTGACATTGCCTTGATTGTGGCCTTGTGTTTTTTTAATAAATTTAACGTTATAAATTAATACTTTCATAACTAAAACTTTATTTACTGTAAGTGATAATTTAATATATTTTTATTATATAATTATTTTGATTATTTTTAATACTACTTTTAAAATATATATTTTAATATTTATCATCACATATATTTGTATTATATTTTTTAAACTTTTAATACCTTATGATAAAGGCTAAAACATATTAAAATAAAAAATTAAAAAAATTATTAACAATATTTAAAAATAACATGCCACATAAATAAATAAAAGTTCCTTATCCACTCTATAAAAATCAATAGCAATATTTATAAATGAGAAGAGATTCACTTACAAGGGTAAGTTTTTTTTTAAATTTACTTTACAACTTAAGCTATCAATTCTAGGAAATCTAATGGTTTAAAATTACTCCACAAATATAACTATTTTAAATAACTCTTCCATGATTTCAATGTTTAAAAAAGAAATAGTATCATACAATCAACATATGAACACTTTATGATTTGTTCCCTGGTAGAGATGAGAATGAGAAGAGATAAAAAAAATTAAGAGGAATTTGGGAAAAGAAAGAGACAAGAAATAAAATATTTTTTATATTATTTGATATAAAAGAAAGAAGAAATAAAAAAGAAAAGAAAAGTAATATATGTTTTCTTCAATTAGTCTTATTTGGTTTAGTTGAAAATGGTGTTAGGTTCCAAAGGACGAATATATCTTTAAAGTAAATAAAAGATAAAAAATGTTATTTTTATTAATTAAAAGTAGGAGTTATAATTTTTGTATTAATGGTTTTTTATAAATTGAGGGAGAGATTCATTTACTCTAAGAGTAAGTTTTTTAAATTTATTGCACATCTTAGGCATCAATTATATGGAAAACCAATAGTTTAAATCTACCCACTAATTCAAACCATTAGATTTTCCTAGAATTGATGGCTAAGATGTCGAGTAAGTTTAAAAGACTTACTCTTATAGTAAGTGGATCCCTTCCCATTTGATTATAATGTGAAAAGAGATGGTGACTTTCAATGCATTTAATACCAACAAGAGTAGAAAATAAAAAAAAAATTGGAGGAGTTTTTTTTGGTATTTAATACAAAACAAATTTTGCCTCTTCATTGACAACAATGATTTGAGGATGGACCAGTTTAATCGCTTGTCGTGTTTGAAAATAGTTTCGGCTCACAATTTTAATCGAACAATTATTTGGATCATTTTTACTTATAAAAATTTCGGACTAACTGAGTAAACTAGGTTAACACGAAATAACCTAGAGAAATGCTATTACTATATTTTGATTCATTCAAACCCAAAAAAACGAAAAGACGTTAATGTAACATAATTATAGATAATTAATAATGAAGTATATATATGTAATTATATGTGACGATGTTCGCTCCATCTGTATAGTTTAATTAGTTAATCTTTATACAAGATCTATTTTGATTTAATGCCCATCTCACATTTCATAATATATCTTGACACAATGGAAGAAAAAGAATTTAAGGTAAGTCTTTATTATCTCCTATTTCTCTATTCATAACTAATGCCACATTTGGTTAAGGTGAACGTGAGAGAATAGGAGAAAAAAGAAAGAAATTTGGTGGGTCTTAAGTCAAATTTAGTTAGAACCAACTTCACACAATTACATACACATCCAACATATATGACTCATGATTCCGGAATTTTCTACCCATTAAATACTAATATAATCATTTATCTGAAAATGTGGTTTAACCTTTTTAAACTATTTTAAAAGTACAATTAATATTTTACTTTAAAAAGTTCAAATAAATATTAATTTTTTACACATTTTAATACCAAATGTATTTAAAACTTAGAAAAGAAAAGTCAGTATATAATTATTTACACGTATAGTATTTAAGAAAAACTCACATGTTTTTTATTCTAGCTCTTTCTCTCTTGTTTCTCTTCTTTCAAACAAGTCTAACACTCAACCTGTGTTATTACTACTGTACCGATCATCAAACCGGAAGGAGTACTTGTATAGTAGTATATCATTTCAACCGATTGTTCACTAATTAAATTATATATCGGTGAAGTTAGATATACATATATAATATATTAACATTAATGTTGAAAAATCAATAAAAAACAATAATTATTTTTATTTTTATTAAAAAATAATTTCAAATAAAAATTGATCGGTATCACTACGTCATAATTCGCATTTAACATCGGTCATTCAACAACGCTTACTAACAGAACACTGTTAAATACAAGGCGAAAGATAATCAATAGTGCTCTTTTAAGTAAGCGCTATTAAAGGTGATAGCGAATATAGCTTCAAAAATGCTCTTTGAAGCAAATGATGTATTATATTTGCCTAAGATATTCAAGAGCGCTCTTTTTAAGGAAGTGCTGTTAAATGTGATATATCAACAACGTTCATTACAATGAGCATTGTTAATAGTCGCACATTTAACCGCTCTTAAATGAGTATTGTTAAATATGACATTTAACATCGCTCTTCTAAGAAAACGTTGTTGATTTGAATGTATTCAGCACCGCTTGCTTAAATGAGCACTGTTAAAGGTGACATATCAATAGCACTCATTACAATGAGTGCTGTTAAAAGTCACATTTAAAAATGCTCATTTAAGCAACTGTTGTTGATATTGCACATCTAACAGCGCACATTTAAGCAAGAGTTGTTGATATGTCACCTTTAACAACGCTCATTTAAGCAAGCGTTGCTGATATGAAACATTTAACAGTGCTCATTAAGCAAGCGCTGTTGATATGACATTTTTAACAACGCTAATTTAAGCAACCGATGTTGATTTGACACCTTTAACATCACTCATTTAACCAAGCGCTGTTGATATGACACCTTTAACAACGCTCGTTTAAGCAAGCGCTGTTAAAGGTGCAATATCAATAGGTAATGAATAGTGTTATGATAATGAAGTATGTATATGTAATTATATGCGACGACATTCGCTCCATCTGTATAGTTTAATTAGTTAATCTTTATACAATATCTCTTTTGATTTAATGCCCATCTCACATTTCATAATATATCTTGACACAGTTGAAGAAAAAAGAATTTAAGGTAAGTCTTTATTCTCTCCTTTTTCTCTCTTCATAACTAATGCCACATTTGGTTAAGGTGAACGTGAGAGAAGTGCAGAAAAAAGAAAGAAATTTGGTGGATACAAAGCCAAATTTATTCTCTTCAAATAGGAAATAAAGTGGGTTGGGAAAATAAAAATTTCAGAACCAACTTCACACAATTACATACACATCCAAGATATATGACTCATGATTCCTAAATACTAATATAATCATTTATCTGACAATGTGGTTTAACATTTTTAAAACTACAATTAATATTATACTTTAAAAAGTTGAAATAAATATAATTTTTTTTACACATTTTAATACCAAATGTATATATATTTAAAACTTAGAAAACAAAAGTTAGTATATAATTATTTACATGTATAATATTTAATAAAAGCTCACTTGTTTTTTATTCTATCTCTTTCTCTCTTGTTTCTCTTCTTTCAAACAAGTCTAACACTCAACCAGTGTTATTACTACAGTACCGATCATCAAACTAGTAGGGGTACTGGTATAGTAGTATAGCAGTTCAACCGATTGTTCACTAATTAAACCGCATACTAGTGAAGTTAGATATACATATATAATATATTAACATTAGTGTTGAAAAATCAATAAAAAAACAATAATTATTTTTTATTTTTATTAAAAAATTAATTTTAAATAAAAATTGATCGGTATCACTACGCCATAATTCGCATTTAAAAACATTCATTCAACAACGCTTACTAACAGAACACTGTTAAATACAATGCGGAAAATAATCAACAATGCTCTTTTAAGTAAGCGTTGTTAAAGGTGATAGCGAATATAGCTTCAACAATGCTCTTTGAAGCAAATGATGTATTATATTTGCTTAAGATATTCAAGAGCGCTCTCTTTAAGCAAGTGATGTTAAATGTGACATATCAACAATGCTCATTACAATAATGCTGTTAAAAGTCACACATTTAACCGCGCTTAAATGAGTATTATTATATATGACATTTAACATCGCTCTTCTAAGCAAACACTGTTCATTTGAATGTATTCAGTAGGGCTTGCTTAAATGAGCACTGTTAAAGGTAACATATCAATAGCACTCATTACAATGAGTGTTATTAACAGTCACACATTTTAAAAATTCTTAAATGAGTTTCAGGTATAACTTTTTGACGTAGTGATAAAATTTGGATAGAATAGATTTTTCTACCCCAAATACATATATAATATGTCCAGTTCAGATTAGTGGTTCAAAAGTTAGGTCAAAGATAGTATTTCATCATAACAATATTCACTACATGTTTATATAACACCTTTAACAGTGCTCATTTAAGCAACTATTGTTGATATTGCACCTCTAACAGCGGTCATTTAAGCAAGCGTTGTTGATATGACACATTTAACAACGTTCATTTAAACAAGCGTTGTTGATATGAAACATTTAACAATGCTCATTAAGCAAGCACTATTGATATGACATTTTTAACAACACTAATTTAAGAAACCGATATTAATTTAACACCTTTAACATCACTCATTTAACCAAGCGTTGTTGATATGACACATTTAACAGCGCTTGTTTAAGCAAGCGCTGTTAAAAGTTCAATATCAATATGTAATGAATAGTGTTATAGTAAAATGTTATTTTTAACATAACATTTGAAACACTAATCAGAATTGGACATATTATATATACATTTGGGGTAGAAAAATTCATTCTATCCAATTTTTCTCACTACAAAAGAAAGGTATACCCTGAAATTCCAAAAAACTATTTTTACTATTTCTTTTTTATTTTACAAGTTTTATAGTGAATCTGTTTTGATAGAGTTAGTGCACTTGAAAAGTCACACGTTTAACAGCGCTTTCTATAGAGAGCGTTGTTAAAAGTCATACATTTTTATTTTAGTGGTCGCAAATTTTATAATTATGATATTTATTATTTTAATTTTTAACCTATTATATACACTTTATTTCTGGGTCCTAGATTTGTCGCCGATAATAACTTCAGAATGTGGTAGTAACCATTTATTTTATTCAACTGATTTTCTTAGCCCATTCTACATTCATGAACAAGCCATTGACTACAACAATAGTCTTTATTATGTATGCACTTCTGTTTGAGTACAAATGCAATAACAATAGTTATTAATACATTGTGCACCACAACCTGGTTTGCACGAACATTGTCGCACATTCATGCATGTCCTTGCAATGACTGCATCAACTATTATTGTCATCAAACCTGCAAAATTTAAAAAATTATTGCAAAAGTTGTTGGGAATTAAGTCCCACATCGCCTACCTCATTGTCTCGGGAATGGTTTAAATATCTGTTGGACTACTCCTCTCATTGCCAATTGGTTTTGAGATGGAACCTTTACATGGTATCAGAGCGATCAATGTCATATTCCCATAATGCTAATACTGCAATTTCTCAAGTTAACTCCTCACAACATGACATGGGAGGTAAGTTGCAATCACAATGGATTCTTGATACAGGTACCACAGACCATATTACATTTCATCTTAATAATTATATCTCTTAACACAAAATTGATCCCATTTCCATAGCTTTGCCTAATGGTACCCTAGTTACTGCAACTATGGCAGGAAGTGTCTCATTAAGTTGTACTTTGACACTTAGTCATGTTCTTTTTTTATTGTTAATTTGATTTTTGTCACTAAATTACTTAGTTCTCAACAGTGTCATCTTATTGTCAATAACAAAATATGTTCCATTGTACAGACATCTACCAAAATAATGATTGGTACAGCCGAACTTTGCAATGAGTTGTATGTGATACAAGGTGCAAAATCAAGTTCAAGTGCAACTATGACTACATCAAATCAGTCTATTCTTTGACATTTAAGATTGGGTCATATATCAACTTCTAGGTTTAAAGTAGTCACTCAACAATTTCCTTTCATTCCATTTTCTAGTATACCTCCTTGTGATATTTGTCATCTCTTTAGACAAAAGAAACTTCCTTACTATCAAAGTGATTCACATTCAAATAAATTTTTTGACTTGTTGCATGTTGACATATGGGGTCCTTATTCAGTTCCCTCCATATATGGCCATAGATTTTTCCTTACACTTGTTGATGATTTTTCTAGGTTTACTTGGGCGATTCTCATGAAAGCAAAATCTGAAACTAGACAACATTTAACTCAATTCATTGCTTACATAGAAACACAATTTAATACCAAACTCAAGTGCATAAGAAGCGACAATGGATGTGAGTTCCTTATGCATGATTTTTATCTTTCCAAAGGAATTTTACATCAAAAGACTTGCATTAAAACCCCTCAACAAAATGGTGTTGTTGAGAGGAAACATCAACATATTCTAAATGTTTTAAGTTGTAACGCCTAATTTTATAACATGGAAAGAGTTCCAATTCTTTTCTAACATATATTGTTCTTAGTAGATATAATCCATTAAAATCCAATTCAACTAAATCCACTCCAATAGTATAGATAAAACAATAGAAGGAAAAAAAGTACAGTAATTCCACAACACTAGTTTCTATACTTATTAGTCCATTAAACTAACATCAAGATGTAGATGAAAACTCCCATAAATGGGTCAAATATCAACAATTACAATTGTTTAGAATAACTAGAAAACACACACTAAATTCAATGCAACGAAATTACTCTAAGACTCTGAGGTCTCTTATTCTTTGGCTCCACCTACAATCCGATTACCACGGATTGAGTAAACAAGACAACATAGAGAGAGTCAGTCATTAAATTCATGCAATATATAACATGGTGGATTTAAATAGAATGATAACATTAGAAAGTTGCAAAATAGAAATTATGTAATCATTCCAGTACAAACACACTCATAATCCGTTAATAATTCATTACTCATAACCCTCAATAAACCATTACTCATAACCATCAGTAAATCCATGGTGCAATCAACTCCATGTCATCAAAACCAAATAAAAAATTCATACCACGAGGGCAGGTCAAACCTCATACCACGAAGGCATGCCAAAATATCCATACCACGAAGGTAGGTCAAACTCCATACCACGAAGGCAGGTTAAATATCCATACCACAAAGGTAGGTCAAGATATCCATACCACAAAGGCAGGTCAAATATCCGTACCACGAAGGTAGGTCAAGATTTCCATACCACAAAGGCAGGTCAAATATCCGTATCACGAAGGTAGGTCAAGATTTCCATACCACAAAGGCAGGTCAAATATCTGTACCACGAAGGTAGGTCAAGATATCCATCATAGTCAAACATACCATTCACATCAGTAAGACTAACGCGGTTAAATAGGAACTCGTGAGATTTCCCGTTTAATCGTGTTAGCCAATTGAAATCCTCCAACTAGTGAGTGTCGTTGGAGTTTCCAATGTCACGATTCTAATACCACAAGGTTTAATGCTGCTCCCTCACCTGAGTATTCGCTAAAGCTTTATACTAAGTGGCTTAGTTGCGTTATCCGCCGTCTCCTCCAACCTTAAGGTCTTTCAACCCAAAACAACAACAATCGCAACTCATCATTTTGCATATCAAAACAATAGTAGTACTAAACAATAGTCACAATCCATAAGAAAAGCAAGTTTACATCATCTATTCCATTCACTTTCAACAAAAGGGTTTCCCTAATATTTCAAATGACTCTACAGTTTGAAAACAACTTCCTACACACCCATTTCGAAAACAACTCATACACTATGAGTTTTACAAGGTTTTCCAAGGCAAAACGAACCACCATGCCATGAGAGGGCTTATGGGATTTTATCCCTAAACATGGAGAGCAGACCCAATCCAAAAATCATGACATTCAACCATAAGATAGGCTAGTTTAAGTGATTTACCTCTTCTCCGATCTTTTCTTTGACTCTAAGGGTGTACAATTCTCCTAACCACTCCTCTTCTCTTGGTTTTCAAAAATAATAACCCAATTCTCACTTGGGACTTCTATTTTAGGTTTTGGGATTTCGGACTCTCGCTCAAGCGAGAATAGGCTCGCTTGGGCGAGAACCCACGACTCTTCGCATCACTCAGGAACTGATGCTATCGCTCAGGCGACGTTATCTCGCCCAGGCGAGATTCGTCCAGCCTCAACACCCTTTCTATCGCTTAAGTGAGTCCCCTTTCGCTCGGGCGAGAATCCCAGAAAATGCCTGAGAGCAACTCTGAGTCTCTCGCTTTGGCGAGCTGATTCTCGCTCAAGCGAGAATCACCCAGTAGCTCTCAGACTTTCTGATATCCACAATACTCAAGAAATGAAATTTTTGGGATGTTACACAAGATCCTTATATTTTCAAGCCTCTTTGCCACCTAATCTTTGGATTTTTTCTGTCACTCATGCTGTCCATTTGATAAATAGAATACATTCACCACTTTTACAACACAAATCACCTTATCAGATCCTTTTTAGCAAATTACCTAATCTTTATCACCTCAAATTTTTTGGTTGTCTTTCTTTTGCATAAACCATTTTAGCTAATAGAACCAAATTTCAGCCTAGAGCAAGAAAATCTGTTTTTCTAGGTTATAAGGAAAGTGTCAAAGGTTATATTCTCTATGATTTAAACTCCAATGAGTTGTATGTCTCTATAAATGTAATTTTTTATGAGCATGTCTATCCTTTTGCTTCAATTACAAAAACTCATTCATCAAACACTCTCCCATCTCTGCAGTCATTTTCATTATTATCTGATGATTGATTTCCTATACCTCTTGTGGCTAATATTGAACTTATTGAGTCATCACCCACTTTGCCTATTGATAATACCATACCTTTACATAATCCCCCTTTGCCTACCAGAACATCAACAAGAGTAGCTCACAGGCCCAGTTACTTAAAGGATTATCACTACAACCTAGTCAAGGTCATCTCATCCACTCATTCTCTAGGTACTCCTTACCATCTCTCTTCTATTTTATCTTATGTCAATTGGTTTTGAGATGAAACTTTAACATTGTATCAGAGCTAGAGCCCAACTTCTTTCTAGTTGTCATGGGCCAAAAGATGCCCTTAAGTTATGGGTCAAATGTAACCCTTCGCTTGGTCCGGCAGGCTTATATGGAGGGGGCATGTTGGAAAGTAAGTCTCACATCGCCTACCTCATTGTCTCGGGAATGATTTAAATATCTGTTGGACTACTCATTTCATTGCCAATTGGTTTTGACAACAAATTGATAATTCAATAATTTCAAAATTTGAAATCATATTGAGATTAATTATGAAATCTGTAATTTATTTGATTAAACATATTTTAAATTTTATAATTTTGACTTAAATGTTTTCATTTTTTATAATTTTGATATTTACTATTTTAATTTTTAACTTATTTTATACACTTTATTTCTGGGTCCTAGATGTGTCGTCGAGAATAACTTCAGAATGTGGTAGTAACCATTTATTTTATTCAACTGATTTTCTTAGCCCATTCTACATTCATGAACAAGCCATTGACTACAACAATAGTCTTTATTATGTATGCACTTCTGTTTGAGTACAAATGCAATAACAATAGTTACTAATACATTGTGCACCACAACCTGGTTTGCACGAACATTGTCGCACATTCATGCATGGCCTTGCAATGACTGCATCAACTATTACTATCATCAAACCTGCAAATTTTAAAAAATTATTGCAAAAGTGGAAATAAAAGTCAACAATATACTTTTCCCAAGACATAAATCAAGCTGATTATACTATTATAGTCCTCAAGCATAAGACTAAGCAGTTTTAAAATTTGATCTTCTAGTAGAGCTCAACTTTATGTTTGAATTTAGAGTTTTCAATTTTCAAAGTATAATGTATAAAACAAATGCAACAAATGGAAATCAAACTTAGGTTTTTGGATAGTTCTATCATAAAAAAATTTAGGAGCACTTTAAAAATTAGTCATCTATTATAAGTATTGTGACTAGTATTGTCTTTTGAACTAAATAGGATGGTGAAATGTAATCACTCACACACAATAAAAGGGAAAAGGAATACCATATGCAACAAGAAGCAGGAACATAAAGAGATGTAATTGATGTGAAGCTTTCACCATCTTTTTCCAATGATTTTCTTTACAAAAGGCTATCTTAAATTAGGTTTCCACACGGGTATTATTTCTCTTTGAATGGGATAGGAGGCCATGCTAGCATCAAAATTATATAAGATAAATAATATTATTTTTCCCATATAAAAAATTGTAAAAATTTATATATATAAAAAGTGTAAAAATTTATACGACCATTGCATCATCCCAACTCACCTGTATTACTTTTATTTAAGAGTCAATTTTAATTAAATATGAATGGTGAATGATGTATTGACTATATATAAATTTATAAATATTTTTCTCATAAAAAATCACTATTCATTTTTAAATTATTATATTAAAAAATAATGTAATAATATACTACTTTATAACTACTGCATTCATTTCTTTCTATATTTCTATGTTTTAATATTTAATAAAATTTTAAAGCACACAATATAATATAATGTAATGGAAGAATTTTGGGAGATGAAAAGAAATGCTAACAACATGTGGCATAAGATGACCAAAGAAATGAAGAAGATAATAAATGAGATACAAGTGAACTTAAGGGCTTTGGTCAACTTTAAGACCTTTAATGAAGAAGAAAATAAGATTCATATAACAAGAGATGAAAATATTGCATTGGATGAGTAAACACTAAACAATTTAGGATTAGAAATAAATACGTTAGAGAGAAAGTTGGAGTAAATCCTATTGTAGAATTATGTATTAGGTGATTTGAACATGTGTGTGGTGATCGTTAGAAGCCACAATAAGAAAAATAGATCAAATCTAGGAATAGTACAACAACAAAACAATAGGTGGAACAATTAGGAAAAAATTAGAGATAAATATTTTGTCAACAAACTTGATTTATGATAGAGGTGGTATTATTCAATTCATATAGTTGCCTCCACCTAGTGGGGCTACGACTTAGTTATTATTATAGTCAAAATAGTATAATATAATATTTATTTATTTCAAATTCATTATTTTATAAAAAAATATGTGATATTATATTTATTTTAATTTATTCATTTCATATTCAAATTATTTTACTGTTTAATATTACTAACATTGGAATTGCCTTGATCGTCACCCTGTGTTTTTTAATAAATGTAACGTTATAAATTATTACTTTCATTACTAAAAATTAATTTATTGTCAGGGATAATAATATATTTATTTTTAGAGGATTAATACGATGTAAGTTGAAAATATAAAATGAAAATTAAGAGAATGGTATCATCTGATCTCAAAACAATAAAAGTTAAATTCACATGAGGCACATGGGCCTTTAAACTATAAATTCAAAACACATTAGGGAGAGAGACCTATAAAGTATAATTTTGAGTACATGAGGCATATGGATTTGAAAAATATGATTTCAAACACGTTAAGGATGGGAACCTGGAAATAACAGTTTTGTATATCACGTCAGGACCTTTTAAGCATGAATTTTTAACATGTTGGCTCGGGGACCTAGAAAGTATGAAATTGAAACAAGTCATGCACGAGGACATGGAAAGTATGAATTTTAAACACGTCAGGCGGGAGACCTGGAAATTATGAATTTTAAACATGTGAGGGTCGGGGACTTTGAATGTGCGAATGTTTGAACATATTAGGTTCGGAGACTTGTGAAATATAATTTTGAAAGACGTTAGGCTTAGAGACCTGAAAAGTATGAATTTTAAACATGCTAGACACACAATTTTGGAACCATGGATTTTAAAGATATGAGGGAGAGAGTGTGAAATTTATGAAATTTAAACACGTCATGCACAAGGATCTGGAAAGATTGAATTTTAAAGAAAATTAGGCATGAGAAACAGGAAAGTATGATTAAGAAATATGTGAGGATCAAAGACCTCGGTAAGGGACTCTCATCGGGTCTAGGGCCGGGTTCGGGTTCAAAAATTAGACTCAGTCAATATTTAGGGTCGGGTAGGGACCAATCATGACATGTCACATGGTCACTCACTCATGATGTTTGTATGTGTCTCTGTTCAAATATATACAAGACAATTATACTTTTTTGGTCAAAAATATTATCGATTCTCTCATTTTTCATCATATATACATGCTTAATAATATATATACACATATATTATTTTATATGTCAAATTACATATTCATAATAATAAATAATATTTAAAAGACTTTATGTAAAATGAGTATACATTATATTTAATCGGGTCTAGGGTCGGGTCCGTGTTTAAATGCTGACCCTGTGAATATTTAGGGATGGGTTAACTCCGGGTCTAAGGGCGGGTCCGGGTTCAAAAAATTGGCCCGAACAACATTTAGGGCCGGGTAAGGACAAGCCTTAACCCGTCCCAACCCGGCCCACGCTCACCCCTACTGAAAAGTATGAATTTGAAACATGTCGGTCCTACGAACTTGGGAAGTATGAATTTGAAATACGTCAGACTTAGTGGCATTGATAGTATGAATTTAACCTCGTGAGGCTCGGGGACCTAGAAAGTATGAATATTAAATAGGTCAGGCTTGGGGAGTTTGAAAGTATGATTTTGAAACATGTTCACGCTCGAGGACCTAAAAACCATGATTTTGATACACGTTAGGCACAATGACTTAAAAATAATGATTTTGAAATACATCAAACATTGGGACCTGAAAAGCATGACTTAGAATCATATCAGGCTCAAGTATATGGAAAGTATGATTTTGAAACATGTTAGGCTTGGGACATGGAAAATATAATTTTGAAACATGTCACACACATTGACCTGCAAAGTATGATTTTGAATCATATTAGACTCCGGAACCTGAAAATAATGATTTTAGAAACATGTCATGCATAGGGACATGTAAAGTAAAAGATTTAATGCAAATTAGGCATAAGGATCTTTTGTGATCCTAAATTTAAAACACTTATGTTTGGTGGACCTAGTAAGAATAATTTAAGCACATCATACATGAGGACCTGAAAAGCAAGATTTAAAGCACATCGGGCTCAAGGATCTAGAAAGCATGCATTTTGAAGCATTTAAAGTCATGATATGAATGCTTGATAGTATATGTTATGTATGATGAAAGATGATGTTTGATATGCTTTGTATGCGATGAAAATGATGTCATGTATGAGTAATGAAAGAAATGGAATGGAGGTTAATATGCGTGCACAAATATTTGTCTTAAGGGTGTTCACTTAATTTTACTTTTTTTTTCCTGAATACCTAGTGTAGGTAGAAGTTAGGAATTCTTTTTTTTTTTTATTACGATTCTAAATTGTCTCATTAGGTTTTTGATTCTTAACCACTTTCTTTTTCCTAGGTTGCCTATAGGTTTTCAACCTATCATTTTTTTGCATTTTTGTTTGACTTTTTCTTGTGTACTCCGTCACATAAAATGGTCCCAATTTGATACTTTGAATGTCATCCTTCTACTCATGTTATCGTTATAGGCTTAATCCATGGGGCTTTGGATAAGTTTACTTTAAAAAAGCCCTAGATTGAGATAACTTTCACCATTTGTATGCTCTATCGCTCATTTTTTTCCAAGCTCTTTACTTCATGCACAAATATTTAAAAATGAATACTAAAACCAATGATAATATAATCTAATTGTTTTTCATTTGTGGTGATGTGCTGAACATGTTTTAATCATATGCATTTCTCTAATTTAACTAAATCAATGTTTCCCTAATGTGTACTTTGGGAAGATTAAATCTTCATCAAAGTCTTTTGAGTTTGTACGGTAGCTTGAATAAGGATTTTCAAGAAAAAAGATATAAAGGCTCAAATGAGTGTTTTTAATTCCCACTTTTCTTCTTCTTTTTTCCCTCCTATTTTCAAAATTTTATGAGTGACATTCAAATGCTAGGATTTGATTGGGTTTCTATGTAACACCACAAATTTATCCCAAATAATTTTCATATAGGTATATTTGTTGATTAACTTTAATAGTCAATCCCTAAATATCTGGGATAATCTTTAACAAAGTTATCCTTTAAGATTATCTAGATATGGTATGTGGTTATTCTTTTGTGATAAAACAGTATTTTATTATTTTGATAAGAATAACATTAAAGATTATTTTAATGTAGAATTTTGACCTAATTAGTAATTACAAGGATATGAGTTGAGTGGGAAGGATAAATAAAAAAAATACTGCACTTCCAAACATGGTAATCAATTTTCTCAATTTTTCTGCTTCTTAAATCCATTGATTGATGAAATTGTTTTCTTGTCTTTTACTGTGACGTCATCATGTGCAAAGAGATAACTCTATACTAAGTGGAAGCAATTATAGTATAGCCACATGATCAGTATTGTTTTGTTGATTTTGTTTTGCCAAAAAAGATAACTCTATACTTTCCTATTTGATGTCACAGTATTAATTTGGTTTGCTATACTAAGCCAAGGTAATTATAGCAATGGAAGAGAAGGTCACTAGTTTGTAAATAAAATCATTTTTTAATAAAACATACTATGACTTCATTGTTCATTATACTCATGCATTTAATTGGTTTTGTTGCCACTGTGAATGTGAATAGAGTATAAACTCAATTCAAGAAGATAAATAATTCTTCTCTATGCCGGCAACAATAAAGTTGTTAATTGTGGGAACCATGATTTTTGTTCTCCTGTTTTTATTGTTCCTTCAAACCCTTTAAACACTTAACAATTGTATATTTCTATATATTCTAGTTTAACCTAACTTTCATGTGATCTGAAAGATGGAAATATCATTCTTTTTAGTGTATGTGCATGTTTTTCAATAACATAAAATACAAAAAGACAAGTGGTTTTCCAATTGATTTTATACTGTTCTTGGTTTTGTAACTTGGTTTTCAAATTCTAAGTAGTACTAAATAGCAAGTAGTTATTTAGTTACTGTTTAGGATACAATTTCTGACTTTATATGCTACATATATTTATATTGTACAGTACTTGAAACTCTTATGTGTACTTTTGTTCTATAAATTGATGAGCAATAGTAGACTAGTTGTTAGTTTTTTTAGTAGAGTAAAATTTAATTTGTTGTCTTAGACTGTTATTATCATGTGTATGAGATTCTAAAGGAGACGGTGGGAGAACTAATTTATTTTCTGGACAAATGAGCTTACGTAAACTCAGGTTAGGGAGAAACATTTAACATAGTAGTATTATAATGTAACATTGGGTCTCCAATGATTCTCACTAGTGTTGGGGTTTTGGGCTCCCTTCCTATGTGGAGAAAGGCTCAATATGAGCAAGCTCATTGTATCACTTAGGTCATGAGAGAGGTCTGATTTTAGTAAGAGAGACAACAGAAAAGTGAGAGAAGAGAGAAGATAAGTTATTTTCGGCCACACAATGCTGCTGCACTAAATCGACCGCCACGACTTTGTTCACCGTTCGATCGGGCTCAAATTTGGAAAGAGGGTTCGTGACATCCTGTTCTTCAATCTAAATGGTGCGATTAGTGAAATGTTGTCTGAAGTGAGAGAAATCGTCGTTTTACAGTAGCAGCGAATTTGGGATTTCTGGTTCTTCATTGTTTTTTTTTCCAAGTTTATTGCTCTATTGCGTTGTACACTTGTTGAGCATGATTTGTGCTACATCTTGAGACTCTCTTGTACCATTTGATTATAGTGGAACTCTATTATTGGCTTGTGCCCGTGGTTGTTTACTTCTCACGTTGAGAATGTTTCTCCACGTTAAAATCGTGTGTCTCTTTGTGTTTGTGATTTTTAGTTGCTGCCATATTTGTTTATTGCTCCTCACATATTCTTGCAAGTAGGAGAAATTATTATCCGCTGCATATTACTCTGTTATAGATTGAGTTGTTATTGTGGTGAATTTCCCATCAACTAGTTGGAGAGTCCTTAGACTAAAGTGATTAATGAGTAGTCAATTGTCTTGATTTTAGTCATTAATAATAAAATATGTGTGTTGTAACTGAAATGATTGCATGTATGACAATGATGGTTTACTTATATGACTTTATAACATTGTTGAACTATTAACTTTGATAATGAATATCTATGTTTGACTTATGATAGTGATTATGATTAATTACACATTTGAATTATAGTTATTTGGAGTTTTTTGAGAGCTTATGGCTAATCACTCACTTGAAGTGTAGCGACATTTGGGGCATTGTTGATTTATATTTGGATCGCTAAGTTATTATGTGATGTTCTCAGAATTTGAAATTGAGAAAATATTGATAAAAAGACTTAGTGGACTAACTTTGGTTAGTGTGCATATATCATTGCATTTTTAGTTGGAGTTGGAGAAAATGTAAAGATACAGTGAAAGAAATGTCATTGTGGCGGCAAAGATGTTGATTCGTCAAGAAGACTTGAGGGATTGCTTAGGTGGGATGTTCCAGTGAGGGTCCAATCTTATAAACCGTATGATCGAAATAGTCTTACATGCAAATTAAGTAGTCTCTGACACACCTTGCACATTTCATGATCGGTAGAGAGAATTCCTGAAACAGACAGGGCTTACCATGTAAGCACTTATGATAGAAGTACTAAAAAACAGTAGATATTTTTATCTCCCGGTTTTCCAATAGAGTCTTGACCTTCGGAAATTTGGTGGTGATTGGTTGGTTAAATTGCATGAGCATAGCATGGAGATCACTTAATAGTGTTGTATACATCTTAATACATAAGACACAAACATCATTGATCATTGTGCATATTTGTTGTGAGTGGAGATAATAATTGTTGTGTATAGTGTCTAATTATGACATTGTAATTGTTGTGTCGCTCTAATGTTATAATTCTTTATAAATCCACATCGTTGCTATTGCATGATTTAAGTCTTACTCATACTATGTCTTTTGTTTGTTTGCATGTAATAAAAGAATTGTAGGTGAAGCAGTTGAGTAGCTTGCCGAATATTTAAAGTAGTGAAGTTTACCTATGACTCATGAAATCTTTCTTGTTTTATTTAGTGTAGTTGTGTTAATACCCTTATGTTATGGTAGGATTAGACGTTGATAGATCGACATTTTATTGGTACCTTAATATTTTGTTGGTTTGATTTTAGAAAAAAAATTATCTATTATTATCTTGTGAGATGATGATTTACTATGTTGGTGGACTTTACTTATTACACATTTTATAAAGTTTATGAATAACTATAAAACCTTTTTGAAAATTTTCCCTTTTCCTGAAATCTTATTTATTAGAACAGTTGGTAGTACATTAGTTTTACCCTAACTTTTACCTAAGATATTCATAAAATATTCTCAATAAACTTTTTTATATTTTTTAGTTTCTTTTTTCACACTTTGATCAACAAACATTTTTGTTTCACTTCATTTATATTCTTGACCCTTCGGGGTCAGATAGGGGAAATGCACTTGTGATAGATTTTATTAATTTCATAATAATTGAATGTTCCTAACCAACATATTGGTCAATTAAATTATCAAATCGATTGTTGCAAATAAATATAAAAGATTGTCGAATCCATAAAGACTTGATTGATACCTAGCCCTTCAACCAAAAAATTGTTATTCTAAGTTGATTTGAAATGAGATTGGTTGGTTTGATTATACTACGAACTAACTAAATAATTTGATAAACTATTGGGATAAAGGTGTTGGAAACTTGGGATTAAACTTTACTAGCCACTATCTCATTTCCAACTAAACTACACTAGAAATTAAGAGAAATCGAGTACATAGTTTATCTATCCGAATTGCTACCTAAAATATCCAAGTTGATCCCCTTTTAACGAGTCTGATTTTTGCACGATTCACCCAACGCAAGGATTTTACTAGGCCCACCTCTTCGCTTAGCTGAGTCTCGACCTTTCAGCTTAACAAGTTGCGCTGGGAGCAGGTACCTTGATGCGTTGAGCGCATGCTTTGAGGTAGGTTCAACTGCTTTTCACCAATTCATGATCTTTTTTTTCCTTCAGACCTAAAATGACATAAAAATTTATGTGATATAATATGTCCAATATTTTAACTTGATAAATAATATGAATGACATTTATTTAATTTTAAGAATCACAAAAAGTGCTTAATTATTTATTGTTATTATTTAAAGTAATATTTGCACCTAACAATAAAAAATAAATTTCCAAGTTATTGTAAGTAGCTCTTGTCCCATATTATTAGGTGATGTGATAAGACCCCATTTACAAGAATAAATCATTTATCACATGAATGTTTGGGCGAATGAATATCTACTTGTGGTCCAACATTGAACTAGGCCATGATACATTGCTAGAATAACTAACTCTAACTCTTCCTCAAAAGTTAGCTGATAAAGGAAGGATGTTTAAGATACTATAAATGACTTTTGGCTTATATTGTTAAGCGATATGTAACTTCAAACTTTAACACAAACAAGGTTATTTTTATTTTTCGGTAAGATTAGGAGAAATTCCCAATTCAAATAAGCATTTTATTTTTAATAACAAAAGTGTGATTTCAAAATAAATAAAAGGTTAAAAGTGTCATACTATTTTATTTTTTATTGTCATTTTATAGCATTTAATCAGTATTATATGAAGGAAGCAATCCTACTTGAATTAAGTAGTATCATGATGGGAAGCAAAGTTCTATCAATATTTAATAAAACATTATTTTTAAGAACTCAAAATTAAAACATATTAACCCAGAATAACTCGCCAATCATTAATCTACATGTTTGGTGGTACTGATATGAATTTAAGTTCACATCTTAATGCATCCTAGAATTAATCATCCTTAATTATATCTTTACAACCTTTTCATCTATAACTTCAATTACACCTTATCTTTTGGTTCTTTTTTTATAACTTATTTTTGTCATATCACATCATCAATATATTTTTTTCATTTTTTCCCTCTCTTATTATTCCTACACCTTTTATACATTAAACAAGGCATGGGAGTGTATTTTTCCCCAAAATTAAGTACTTTATTACCTTAACTCACCCTTTATATGGACCCAAAAAAACACCATACCTAACGCATAATTCCCAACAAGAGAATCTCAAAATAATGGAACGTTCCTATCCATCAATCTAATCCTCAATTATGAGGCCAATGGTAGGGACTAGTTTAGCAAATTCGAAAACTAATGGAAGTAGGACGAAGCCATGGTTGTGGAGCTTGTTTTCCACAAGTGGAAACATTACGGAAGAAATTACTTTAATTTTCTTTTAAGAAAAAAAAATCGACATGTGTTATAAGTTCAGCTCATTTCTAGTATTGGACTCTTTAATATTAGAATATGAAGAATACTGAAATATTTTTTTAATTTTAGTATTTTTATTAAAAAACTTTAATTCATGGCTGTTAAGTTAAAACTTTTTATTCACCACATATCTATGTTCATGATCCCACTCCCAATAGAATAGATATCATATGTCCCCTTTCATGTTTCAATTTTCTATCATATTCTAATGAAAGAGTGACACTTCATTAAAAAAAAGAATTATAAAAATAAAAAATAATATTTTATATTATTTAGAGAAAGTAAATTGACTTGGGACATAAGGACATAATCACGAGAAATCATTTCATTCAATTATTCAATGGGAGGCCTACTTATCTTACTTTTTTCTCAGCTGAAATGTGTACCATAAGTCCCACTAACTTTAATATCCTTAAACCCCTCAGCTGTATCTCCAACCTAACTTTTGTTCGTCCATTAAAACTTTGCAAGTTTTTGATGGGTACATGTATATATTATACTTTAAGTTAAGGACTTGTAATTCAAATATTATAAAATTTTAATATTTATGTGGTTAAAATAGTGTAATAATTTTTTATACTATCAATATATCAATATTTTATTAATGTATTAATTATTATTGACTCTTAAATAATAATAATACATATTAATAAATAATAAATGATGTACTGAACAACAAGTGAATGTATTTATACTAATACTACTTAGTTATTAAACTCAAATTGTTATTGAAACGGAAAAAAAATAAAAGTTATTCAAAAGTAATTCTATTATTAATACCTCAAAATGTATACCAATATATTAATCAAGAAAGTTTTTTCTTTTATGGATAAAAAATAATTTTACTAACATAATTTTCAAATATTAAAATTTTATAATACTATTTTCCAAATTGCCATTAACACTGTTTTATTTTATTATAAAGTTCAAATAATATTTGCTATACAACTTTTTATTTTCCTAACTTGTAATATACAAACTTTTTATTTTATTACTTTTTCTTAATAGTTCTACTAATTATTTGTTTCTACTGTTATTATTGTTGATATGATAATTATTATTCACCAAGTATGTTGATATTGTTAGAACTAAGCTTTATGCAAGTAAAGAAGATGAGAGTGAAAACAAAGAGAGAAATAATGAGAAATTGCTATATTGAGAATATGCATTCAACAACAACTACATTAACTACCAAGCCTTCCACTTATAGTAAGTTTGCAAACTAACCAGCCCAACTACCAAAGCAATTAACCCAAGGCCCAACAAGCTTAATCATTCTAGCTAATGAGATTTACAACTCAACTCTCCACCTTAATTCAAACTAGCTAGACTAAAAACTCATATTTGGTCCATTTGTTTCTCAAAGACTTCCCTCTTCAATGGATTTGTTAGAATATCTGCTAGTTTCTCCATGGACGTGCAAAATTCCAGCTCTAAGTTCTCCTTCTCAACTTGATCTCTCAAGAAGTGGTACTTGGACTCTATATGCTTACTACAGCCATGAGAGACTGGATTCTTTGGCAAGTTGATTGATGATTTGTTGTCCACGAATATCAACATAGTTTCCTCCATACACAACCCCATTTCTTTAAGCAATGCTTGCAACCATAAGCCCTGGAAGCCTCCTAAGCATGCATCTATATACTCAGATTCACAAGAGGAAAGAGCAACCACATTTTGCTTCTTAGAACTTCAACCGACTGATGCATTTTCAAGCTTGAATAAGTAACCAATAGTGTTCTTTCTGTCATCCTTATCTCCAAACCAATTTGCATCAGTATAGTCATGCATTGCTCTTTGCCTCTGCTCTTCTGTGTTAGGGAATAACACTCCATAGTCAAGGCTTCCCTTCAAGTATCTAAGCAATCTATTTGCTGCTTGTAGTTGTGAGGACCTAGGATCTTCCATAAATTTGCTAACCAACCTCGCTCCATAAGATATATCTGGTCTGGAGTTGCATATGTACCTCAAGGAACCAATCATCTGTCTAAAGAGGGTTAAATCAATTGCCTCATCACCTTGGATTCCTTTGCATAAGGCTGCTCCAACCTCAACAAATGTTGCAGAGGAGTTGCAATCAGACATGTTGAATCTCTTGAGTACTTCAGTGATGTACTTCTTTTGATACATCAATATGCCCTTGCTTGTTCTAGTGAATTCGATACCTAGGAAGTATGAGAGTGTTCCTAGATCGGACATCTTAAATTCTAGTTTCAATCTGATCTTGATGTTCTCTATATGTTCCTTACTACATCCGGTTATGAGCAAGTCATCCATATATAGACATATTATGATTGAGGCTTCTCTATTTGTCTCTTTTATGTAGATGTCATGTTCATTCTTGCATCTGGTGAGCCCTTGCTTCAAGAAGAATCTATTTATCCTCTTGTTCCAAGCCTCGGGTGCATGTCTCAACCCATAGAGTGCCTTGTTCAACTTGTATACCTTCTGTTCTACATCAATAACTTCAAAGCCTTGTGCTTGAGCCACATATACTTCTCCGTCTGAAGGGTCATTTATGAAATCTGACTTCACATCTAATTGGCTTAAGGCCCAATTATTTGAGCTTGCAATTGTTATGACAAGCTTCTATCCAACAGTTTTCCTTAGAAGCTTGATCAAAGCTAATTGGTTCCATCTCAACTAGCAATGATGTGACACCCTGAATTTGAGGTTATTAAATTATAGTATCAGTCCTAGAAGTCTCGCTTAGGAGAGAAAGGTGTCGCCTGGGCGAGAGTGACTCACCTGGGTGAGTGGAATCCTGGGCTATACTGATGGATTCTCGCCTGAGCGAGAGTTGTCTCGCTTGGGAGAGAAGTGGAACACTGAAGTTGAAGAGTCTGTAAGATCCTCGTTTGAGCGAGAGGGTCAGATCTGAGTTTTTAAAATGGGCGGGATTTTCTCGCTTGAGCGAGAATGGGCTCGCGTGAGCGAGAACCCGACGCTGTTACAATAAATAAGGAACCCCAAACATATTTTAGGGTTAGAAATTGAAGAGAAGTGAGAGAAGAGAGAGCATTTTCAAGAGCAATGAGTCTTGAGGCTAATCTAGAATAAGAGATCTCTTCTCAAAATGTGAGAAACATATCTTCTTCCTTTAAAACTCGTTTTGGGCGTATGGGATCTCTTCTCAAAATGTGAGAAACCATGGAAACTCTTCTTTTTGAGTTGTGGTTCATTTTATATAGTTTTTCTCTCGTAAACTCTTGGTTTAGTGTTGGTATTCAATGAATGGAGAGGGTTTGTGAGTTGGTTCATGAAAACCCCAAAAACCTAGAATGAAAATGTGGTTAAGGAGGAAAATGGGTGAAATGTTAGATGTAATAGATGAGTATGTGCTCTAATATTGAAATATGAGATGAATATGTATGTTTTAGATGTTTGGAAACTCTTAATGAAAGTAGTTTGGAAATATTGAAAATGTGTGAATCTCTTTTATGGTTTAAGATGAATGATGAGTTGTTTATGTGTTATCTTAAATAAATGACTAACATTGTTGTTATATGGTGGGGATGAGGAAAGATCCTAAGGTTGGAGGCGGTGTCGATGGAACTTGCAAGGTTACCAAGGACAAAACCCAACGCTCACCAAGGTAAGGATAAGCATTTTATTTCGAGATATGCATTATGAGATATGCGGTTCTATGTGGTTGACTCGAAAAGAATATGATGTGAAATGTATCAAAGAAAGTTGAATGTCTTGCCCAAGTGGTATTGTATTGAATGTCTTGCCTAAGTGGTATTGAATTGAATGTCTTGCCCAAGTGGTATTGAATTGAATGTCTTGCCCAAGTTGTATTGAATTGAATGTCTTGCCCAAGTGGTATTGAATTGAATGTCTTGCCCAAGTGGTATTGAATTGAATGTCTTGCCCAAGTGGTATTGAATTGAATGTCTTGCCCAAGTGGTATTGAATTGAATGTCTTGCTCAAGTGGTATTGAATTAGATGTCTTTCCCAAGTGGTATTGAATTGAATGTCTTGCCCAAGTGGTATTGAATTGAATGTCTTGCCCAAGTAGTATTGAATTGAATGTCTTACCCAAGTGGTAATGAATTGAATGTCTTGCCCTAGGTGGTATTGTGGAAGTATGTGTAAGTGGGAAATGACTATGTAACACGGGAATGAAGAAGAGGTTAATAAGGTTTGACATGGAAGAATGTGAAAGCAAGAACGATTGTATGAGGTAGTAAAATATCAAATGAAACGTAATGACTTTATGTTGAAATGCTTAAATTGTTTATCTAACTTTGTTTAAATTTGGATTATATCAAATGATATTTATTGATTAAATGACTTACTCCTTTGTACGTCTGTGTGTTGCCATTTGATAATCCCATTGCAGGTAATTGGATGAGTTAAGGACGCTTGATTTGGAGATGTAGGAACTTTTACATCTGAATTTCTTTATTTGCACCTTTTTGTATCATGATTGAATATTTGAGGATTTAAGTATTTGTAACAATGATCATTATAATATTTGGATAATTGTAACTCTGGATATTTGTAGCTATGGGTATTTTGGAAACCCATAGCTAGTTGTATACGGTAGTTACCGAGATACATTAATATGAATTATGATTTTCTGTTAAATGAACGTGTCTGTGGATAATGCGTTATGGAAAAAAATGAATAGGAAAGAGGGATTAAAACAAGGTTGTTGAATTTGTGATTATAACTTATAGGAAAATGTATGTGAAAGGAATAAAATAAGGAAAAAAATTTCAAGGGTAGAATTTGGGTCCTTACAAATGCCAAATGCACCAGGTCACCTTATGATCTAATTGAGGTATGAGAAAACACTTTATAATCTCTCAACCTTGTTGGTAGTTATCTTTGTCTTTGAGGTCTTTCTTATACACTAGCCTCTTTCTCTCTAGTTATGCCTTCTTCTAGTATCCCCTGGCCACTTTCAATGTTCATCTGACATTCTCTTGTTATCAAAACTTGATTTGTAGAGTTCCAATTCCAACTCTGAGTCTCATCAAACTTTATGTCTCTACTATAAGAGATGGAGTTAGACTCTAGATCATAAGTCTTGTATGCCCCTGCAGTGTGATATCCTATAAAGATTAACTTCTTCCCTTTATCATCTAGCTTCTTCCTCTTGTTGTCTGGTGTATACCTAAGGCAGATTGATCCAAACACTCTAAAATTCTTCACACTATGCTTGATTCCTGACCAGGCTTCTTCTGGTATCACACCACATAGTCTTTTGGTGGGACTTCTGTTTGCTATGTAGGCTGCAGTGGCTACAGCTTCACCCCAAAACCTCTTGGGAAGCTCCTTTGTTTTCAATATACTTCTAACCATGTTTAACAGAGTTCTATTTACTCTTTCTACTGTCTCATTGTGCTGAGGAGTGTATGGTGCAATCACTTCATGAATGATGACTTCCTTGGTGCACTAGTGTTGGAACTCATGTGAGACATACTCACCTCCTCCATCACTTCTTAGCAGCATCAACTTATTGCCACATTGATGCTCAGCAGCAACCTTGAAGCATTTGAATTTCTCAAACACTTCTCTAATCTTCTTGATCAAGTAGATCCATAGCTTCCTAGTGAAATCATCTTTGAAGGTTGCAAAGTAGTTTTTTCCTCCAAGAGACTGAGTTTCAAATGGGCCACACACATTTGTATAGACTAACTCTAGTGATCTACTTGTCTTGGTAGGAATCTGTGAGCTAAACTTGTTCGTGGTCTAGTTGCTTGTGAGAAATTATTCACACAAATCATCTTTAGTACTGATAGTAGGTAATCCAATCACCATATCAGTTCTGCTCATGAGTTTCAAGCTTCTCAGATTCAGATGACCAAATCTTTGAAGCCAAATCCTTGTGTCATCTACTAGGGACTTGAGGCACTTGTGATTTTCAAGGTGGACTCCAATCTTGAAGGTCCTATTGTTTTAAAGTGGAGCCTTCAAGATCAGTCTTCTCTGCTTGTTGAAGATCTTTAGCATTCTATCTTCCATTCTTATTCTATACCACTTCTCAAGTAGCTGCCGAAGGCTGATAAGATTCTCCTTCATCCTTGGTACATACAAAACATTTGAGATACTCGAGGTTGTGCTATCTTTCTTCTTGATCGAGATTCTTCCAATCCTTTATGCATTAATGAAGCTATCATCTGCAAACTTAACTTTGGTATTCACTGAATCATCAAGAGAAGTGAACCACTCCTTGTGTCCAGTCATATGATTGGAGCACCTTGTATCCAAATACCAATTGTTTGAAGTCTGTTGAGCAGTCTTGGTTGTGACCATCAACATTACTTCCTTATGTTCTTGATCTTTCTGTTCTGAGTTTGACACTAGAACTTAATTTTCACTTGCTTTAGTTGCACTTGAGGCTACTTCCTCTTCCAATAGCAAGACTTCTTCAAAATCTTTATCATTAGCTAATATGGCTTCTGCATATTTGCTTCTCTTCTTGTGTTTACACTCTGATGCAAAATGACCTCAATTCCTACAAATGAAACATTGAATCATGCTCTTGTCTTTCTTCTTATTTCCACCAAGATAGCCTCTATTCTTGGTGGAGGTTGCTTATGAGTCAAAGCCTAGATTGGTCGTTTCATTCTTATGAAAACCATGATCACCCAATCTTGTTCCTCTTATCTCCAAGCCACTTACCATTACACTTGTTGTGTCTTTCATGATTCAAGAAGTTTTTTATCTTCTTGAACTAAGCACTTAAAGCCTGTTGAGATTGTCTATCTTCCATCCTCTCCAACAATCTCTGCTCATGTGCTTCCAACGAGCCCTACAACTCATCAAGCTTCAATCTCTCAAGATCCTTTGATTCTTCAATAACCACAATCACATGATCAAACTTGGCTGAAAGAGTTCTAAGAATCTTCTCAACACTCCTTGTTCTGCAACTTGCTCTCCACAATTCTTCATCAAATTAATCAAGACTCGAACTCTTGTGAAGTATTCAAAATTAGCCATATCCACACATTGGTGTATCAAAAAGATTATCTTGCAATCTCTCTTCATGGCTTCTCTAAACTCCAACCTTTGTGCTTCTGTTGGGTTCTCATTGAGTGGAAGAACCCAAACCTGCACCACATCCAAGCATTCTTGAAAACCAAAGATGGCTTTCATTTGAATGCTCCAATGTTCGAAGTCATTTCCATCCAACATGGGTAGGTTCATTTCAAACCAATTTGAAGTTGTCATATTCTCTCTTCTCGTTTTCTCTTTCTCTTCCCTTCTTCCTTTCTTCCCAATTCAGATCACCATCGTGAGCTCCGCCACTTAAGCTTCTTGGACCACCGTAGGAACCACCACAGGTTCTTGATCGATTGGCTCTTAATACCACTTTTAGAACTAAGCTTTATGCAAGTAAAGAAGATGAGAGTGAAAGCAAAGAGAGAAAGAATGAGAAATTGCTATATTGAGAATATGCATTCAACAACAACTACTACATTAACTACCAAGCCTTCACTCTAGATAATGAGAATTACTCTAGATAATGAGAATTACAACTCAAGGCCCAACAAGCTTAATCATATAGCCAGCCCAACTACCAAAGTTATTAACCCAAGGCCCAACAAGCTTAATCACTCTAGATAATGAGAATTACAACTCAACAGATATGTCGTATAATCATATAGCAATTATCAAATTATTAAAAAAATTATCTCTTTCTCTTAAAAAATAAAATCAACAACCTCAACAACACTTTCATAATTTTTAATGAATTCAATAATATTTCTTAAATTTCTAATACCTTAGTGTTTTAACTATTTTTAAATTATCTTATATGTTATGTTATGGAAAAATGTGGGTAGGTAGACATGTTAGTCACACTGTGACAATAAAGGACTTTTTTCAAATTAAAATAATATCCTTTAAAGAAATGAAAAATATATTGTCATATATATTTCAACATAATACAACAACAATCAATCATTAGTCTCATTAAATACGATCAACTAGAAGGATCAAACAAAGAAATATTGCATTATTATAAATATTCATTGATAAAGTCTTCTAAATCTTTCCTAATTGTTTCGTATTTGTTTTGTCTTAGTCTCCCTTTGCATCTAGATGTTAGACTAGTCTCATTTCAATACTCTCCTTACTATGACATTTACCGATCTCATCCACACATGTCTAACTCACCTAAGGCGAGACTATATCATCTTTTCTTCAAGAGAAACTAACCCCATTTTTTCTCTAATACATTAATTTTAATCTTATTTTGTCTAGCGCATACATTTATCCAACACAACATTCTCATATGTACGACAATGAGTTTATTATCTTCTTTACATTTTAATCTCCAACATTCAGTCTCATAATATTTTAGGTCTTAAATTAAAAGTGTGATGTAAACTTTTCCCTTAAGCTTGAATGATATTTTTTTATCATACATGACACATGAAACACTTCTTTATTTCACACACTCCGCTTGAATCATACGGTGTGCATATTCCTCAATTTCTATATCATTTTTTATGGTTGACGCAACATATTTAAACTATATGACTGGTAGTACAGTATGATCTCCGAATTTTGCCTCTATAATAGGGTTTGTCTGCTTCTTGCTCAACTTATACTCTATATACTTTATCTTACTTTGACTTATTTGAAAGTCATGTGTTTCTACAGCTTACATTCACATTTCTAGTTTTTCATTTAATTCCCTTTTCAAGTCTCCAACTATGACAATGATGTTTTTGCAAAACCATGTATTATGACACTGTTATTAAATATTTTTTGTAAGAACATCTAATATCAACATAATTAGACAAGGTTCAATTAATGTCGACCCTTGGTGTAGCCACATAACAATAGAAAAATCATTGAACATCATGTTGTGTTCTCATCATATATTGCGTTGATTGCTAAAATGTAGGCAATCTAAATTCCTTTCTTCTCCAAAGCATTCCACAAAACCTCTTTGGACACCTTATCACGTGTCTTCAACAAACCAATGAAAATTATGTATAATTCCCTTTAGTTTCTTCAATATCTCAACATCAATCCTCATAGTAAGTATATTTCTTCCATACTTGACCTCCCCGACATAAAATCAAATTGATTTTCAGTAACATCTTTTTTCTTTACATTCACTCAAATATTCTCTCCTATAACTTTGTAGTATAACTCATGAACTTAATCTCCTTATAATTTTCATAATTTTGAATATCTCCATTATTCTTATGAATATTAATTAGACACTTGACATATTCTTAAATAACTTTATGAGCTAACTAATGCCCTATGTAAAAACCTTAACTATTGTATTAAATCAAACTTCTTTACCATTGTTGACCAATCTTTTTAAAGCTTATTTTTCTTATGCTTCTTTTGTTAATAATATTCATGTTATTTTTTTAATATTTTATTTATTTTTATGTCGAAATATATATATATATATATAATAAAGGAGATTGATAATTAATTAAAATAAACCATCTTAATGCTAGACAGCAATTTAATATTATTGAAATTACCAAATATTGTAAACAAGTATAAGTAAGGTGTTTGTCGTATTTATAGAGACTTGTTAAATCTAGTCTTTTAACAATCGAATTACTATCCTTAGTTATTTTCAAAGGGTGTTGGTGGTTTGTAATTGTAAAACATAAAATTTATATGAATAAAGATGCTCGAATTTCGATGTAAGATTGTGTAAATACAAGCATCCATCGCATGATTTTGGTGAAGATAAAGTTTGAAGACAAGCTTGAAGACATGGACAAATCAACAAATAACAAAGCCAAGGCTCAAAGTTCAAGCATTCAAGAAGATGTAGAAGACTAAGAGTATTTTTCTATTATCTTAGGTCTTAAGATGTTTGAATGAGTAGAGTATAGGTTATGTGAACCTTAATGGAAGTCTCATAACCTAAAATATGATCATAACTAATAATGAGACTTACATGCATTCATACATCATTTACAAACATATGCATAAATACATGATCACATGATTTTGGTGCATTAAACCAAGGTTAAATCATACACCATTCAAAATCATGCATCATATTTTCACAAATCATGTAGGAGGTTCATAACACATCAAAGTAACATTTTCAGAAAACCCTTAATCGATTAAGGTTGAGTTAATCGATTAAAATGTGCAAAATGGGAACCCGTTAATCGATTAAGTTAAGAGATAATTGATTAAGGGAAGTCAATTTACTAACTTTTCATATAAATGATGTGACTTTACTCTTCCTGGGCATCAAAACAACGTCTTTTCATATGCTATAACCGAATATTAGTATTGCTCCTAGTGTCGTAGTTGTTCTAGGTTGCTACTGCGGAGGGAATAGAACAATGGATTGACCATGGTGGATCCAGCGGAGATGGAGAAAACATGGATCGATTGTTCGTGGTGTCGAAATGTAGAAGACCATGAAGAAACCTCAAAGGGGCATCATTTTGAGAAACAAAACTAACGACATTACAAAACTAACAAAGGGAGGACTAATATGAGAGTGAGTGTAAACAAAATTGATAGGCCAAAATGAGAAAGAAAAATTGATGAACGAAATTATAAAAATAAATTAAGCTGAAAAACTAAAATAAATTTAACTAGTAGAAAATAATATCAGAATGAAAGAGAAAATAATATCAAAATGAAAGATGCCTCATACATATAGTTGATATATATAACCGTGTTAGAAGAGCTTTAAAAATAAATAAAATAAGTTTTTTAGTTCTTATTGGGAAGTAAGTCTCACATCGCATGTTTAACTCTTATAGGCACACTTCAAATACATGTCATGTTACTTCTTATCGCCAATTGGTGTTGTGATGGAACCTTAACATCATATCCTAACTAGAGTCCAACTTCTTTCTGATTCTCAGAAGCCAAAAAAATTTCCTTTAATCATGGGTCAAAGGTAACCATTTACTTGGTTTAAGGGAGCACGTTGGGAAGTGAGTCTCACATCACTTGCTTCATTCTTCTGTACATGATTTAAATATTTGTTGGCTACTTATTTCATTGTTAATTGATTTTGAGATGGAAGGTTGATAGCTCCTTACAAAATTATAATATATGTTTATAAAATAGTCCATATCAAATCTATTGAGTAAATTATGCATGTATTTCCTTTCATGTTTTAGATTCTCAAAAAAAAATTAAAATTCAAAGAAAATTTTTATGTTGAGATTCTAATGAAGAAATGAAAATTACCTGGATAGATTGTTTAATCGATTAACTATAACAGAAAATAGAACTGTATTTTAACTAACATTTCCCATTTCCTAGGCAACAATAGAATTATAGATTAAGATTTTCATTTTTACATTCTAAGATCTAATTTTCTAAGTGTTTCTGAAAAGGGAGAAAAGTAATTTGATACACAAAAGAGGTAGGAGAATACTTCATGAATCATTGAAGAAGTATTACAAGATTTTCAAGGCATATCGAGTTTACAAAACTTTGCATCTCGCATCTTCATATTTTGGGTTGTGTAAGACGTTTTGGGAAGGTCTTAGATTATGGAAGTTTGTGTATATTCAGCACATTGAGGTCCATCATTCTTTGTACACATTTAGAAAATTGTGTTGACCATTTCTCTTTGGTATGTGGTATCACTAAGAAGAAGAGAAAAGGTTGGAGAAACCCTAGTTAGTCATGGATAGTCTTGGTGGAAGTGTGTTTCTAAAAAATTAATTCATAGTAAATAAAATCTCCCAAGATTGGAAGGGGAGGTCTCGATGTAGATTGCATCTAGATTGGCAACCGAACCAAGATAAAAGTTATTGTCTCATTTCTCTTATCCCTTACTCTTTATGTTTTCGCAATATTTGATTTACATTACTTGACATTCAAATTATTTTGAGTTTATTGCATGTTTTGTTTTGTGTCATTCACTACATAAATTCCTCTCGTAAAGTGCATACAAGATTAGGTAAATCATTGCATCTTAGTGTATCAAGAAAACAAGTTTTTTAAGAAATAAGAATTGGTTAATTGATTAAGCTCTGAAGTTAATTGATTAAAAGCAGAAGCAGTTCATCGATTAAGACATCCTTTAATCGATTAAAAAGAGAGGAAAATCACTGAATATCTCTCTAACCGGAAAAAAGACAATTGAGTACTGATCCACCTATTCACACCCCTTTAGGTGAGTTTAGATTCCTTGTTAACCTACAGATTGATCTCTTATTCATTTTTCATAGACTTTGGAACAAATCAAAATGATAATTCAAGAACGATTCTTACACAACAATGGAACTCAAAATCACTAAAAGTTAATGTTTTAGCCAATTTAAAAACTTATGCAATAAAGTTCTATGTCTAGCAACTTTACACACAAGATTAAGAATTATGACCCACATAACATACCTTTTTTCCTAGTAGTTTATGCATGTGTAGTTGATTTAAGTGCAAACAACCTCAATTCTATTGGTCGCCAATGTCTTGGTCATACTAATAGCTTATTAAATTAGCTTTGTGTCTAGTAGTCTATGTTAACAAGTTTGAGAGATATTCAATATTTATATGAATCTATGTCTAGAAAACATATGGAACACATGGGCACACATGTGACAATTAAGCATAAAACTTGTTGGGGACAATGAAGCAATCAAATAGTAAAAGAGAATAAGGAGAAGAGATAATAACCTAAGGAATTTGGTAACGAGGTTCGGTCAATTGTTCATACGTCCTCTGGAGCGTTGAGAGACTATCATTATTATGTATTAGAGAATAAAGATTTATATTTGTGGCTAATTTTCTCCTTGTACATTAGGTTTACATAACATATATAAATATATAGCCATCTACCCCAACCGCTTTACAATAGCCCAAGATTTTTGTTTGTGGCTAACGATCTCCTTGTACAATAGACGTTCAGCACAAGATTGGAGCTAAGTGTGACTCTTCTTCCGTTGGGCGTGGCTCTAGTAGTGAGCGCACCATCCAGATGTTGTTTTTTTTCGTTGAGCGTGATCTTGGCGCTGATCTTGGCCAAGCATTGTCTAGAAACTTAGAATTTTTCGCTCTTTCCTCCAGATTAAGCCTACAAAACACCTCATGGATAATACTTAGCCAACAAGTTTTTATTAAGTATATCTTCAATTATTATTTTTTGATCAAGTAGTTAAAGCGCCATAAATTGGTGTAAAATATAAGATCAACTTCGCACTTAACAAGCATGTGGTGATCTATTGATGACATAGAATGTCATATTAAGTGTATGTGTCCAAAATTATTTAGAAAGTCTATAATCCAGTCTCACACATCTCCTCATCTCTATAAGAGTCTTATTCATCCTCTCTACAACCCCAATCTATGGTGATTGGTCAGGTGTACATATTATGTCCCACAATATGCGCCATGAGTTGTGATTGGTCATAAAAATAATTAATAATTATATTTATAACTTAAAAAAATAATCTTCAAACAATCATAGCTCATGGCACATAAAGTGTCATATATTGTGGGACATAAGATGTGTTCCCCGAAATGTAATGTTCCTTAAAGCACTCTAGTAGTATTGTGCCCCTGGAATTCGGTTTTTTTCCCTTTGGCAGGGTCTCTTCTGCCTTATCTCATCTCACGCGCTTGGCTCCCATTCACATACAGACCATCGGTCTGAGACCATTCCCCTACATTTTGACTTCTTTGATAGTGGGACAGAAGTACATATGTGATCTCATCTAATTTGATCGAGTCTTTCCAATTTGTCAATATTGTCACCAAGTGTTCATAGGAATTTGACGAAGAACAAAGTAATATAATTGTTTTGTCCTCATCATCAACCTTCATATCAAGTTTCTGCAAGTCATTGGTCACTTAATTAAAAGTGTTGAGATGTTGTTGCAAATCAGTACTCTCCTACTTCTTTAGGTTATATAGTTTATGTTTCAAATACAGCTTGCTTGTTAGAGACTTAGACCTGAACTGCTTCTCTGATGTCTCCTATACTTCTATTAGTGATGTCAAATCAATAACATGATACATCACCTCATATGATAGACATATGGATCCCACAGACTTCTCCTTCAACTCTTCCCAATCCAGTTGATGCATATCATATGGTTTATTCTCACGCAACACCTTTGATAGAGCTTGTTGAGCCAACACATCCTTAACCCTCCTTTGACATAATCTGAAATTACTAGTTCCATCAAAATTCCCCGCCTCGAATTTGGAACCTAGGTTAAGAGACATCTTATACCAATTGTTGGGAACAAGTGAGCAATCAAATAGTAAAACATAATAGGGAGAATAGATAATAAAACAAGGAACTTGGTAACGAGGTTCCGCCAATTGTGCATTCATCCCTGGGAGTGTTGAGAGGTTAGCAATATGTATTAGAGTATAAGGATTTGTATTTGTGGCTATTATTCTCATTGTAGATTAATTTATATAACACATAAATATATAGCCATCTACTCTAACCCTTTTACATCAGCCCAATCCCATAATTTGTGTTGTTGTTATGAGTAGTAAAAGACACAATCCATTGGAATATGATTCATTGAACAACAAAACCAGTCTAGCATTATACGAAAAGGATGAATTACACGTATTAGTCTATGGAACCAAAATTTCTCCACGAGTTCACTTCTAAAATCCTTTTTTTTTTGTACTATGAAGGGTATCCCATCATCTTTTGGGTAAGGAATTCATCTCTTTCGGGGTGTGTGCCTTTCCTTCCTGACAAATGTCGCTCCCAAGAATCGAACCATTGACCTTTTGGTCATCCAGGGGATCTAATGTGGCCTTACACCACTAGATCAACATCTTGTTGGTATTCCAAAATCATATTTAGAGAATCATTGTTCACAAAACAAGCATTAAATACAACAATATAATTCATATAAATAAATACTTAAAACTAAACATAAATCAATTTCAAAAGTCACATCAAATGAATATTACAATCAATCTCAAAAAAGGACGAACTTAGCTAAACATTTACATACAACACTAAGAACAAAACAATGCAGAAAATTACAACTCAAAGAAAAGTGGTACCTCCTCTATGAGCATACATAAACTCCATCGATCACATTCCTTTACCTTTACATCTCATTTCCAGCCTATACTAGCCTAAGGAGTAAGGAAAATTGAAAGCATCATAATCTTTCCGAAAGATAGTATGTGAACTAATAATAATAGAGAAAATGTATGTTAGGCATTGGTGTTAGGCATAAGGGCGATGCATTGAGCGTAGCCTCTTTGTCTTCCCTGATGCTTCCCCTAGACAAGTTGTGATTGTCACGTCTTCCACGTTGAGGACAGGTCAACTGATTTGTGGCCTTGACCACTTTTGGTCATTTGGCACCAATCTTTGCTCGTTTTACTCCTTTTAGGTCATGAAATGCCATGGAAACTAAAAACTTAGGATTAGTGCAATAATTCGTCAAGTTTCCAAATATGAATGTATAAAGTTAATATGTAGAATTAAAAGGTGTTAAATTAGCCTTATGAATTAAGGTAATTTTTACACCTAACACTTAAAAACACTCTTATGAAATTGTTTATCAAATACACTAATAATAATAGAGAAAATGTATGTACTGAAAGTGTTTGAGTATTAAACACAGTTAATGTATCACTCAACATTCATATTTAAATAGCATTGACACTTCCAAAAATGTAATTCAAATGAATGGTGAGTGATGTATTGACTACTTGTAAATTTTTACACTGACGATAAATAGATATTATACTCATAATAATAAGATTTTAATAACTAAGCATTGCTAACATAAAAATTTTACAATGTTGGTATATCATCCATAATTCATGTGTGTTATTTTTATTTAAAAGTTAATGGTAATTAACACATAAATAATAAATAATAAGATGACAGTATAAAAAAATTTTACACGACTAATTTCTCTAAGACGTGGACTAATCTATAATCATTTCAGATATGAGACGACTAATTTCTCTAATATTGAGACGTGGACTAATCTATATTCATTTCAGATATGAGGTTAGCAATATATAGCGTTAGAGGAGTGAGCTTGGAACACTTGATCAAACTAGAATCAATACCATGGCACACGATTTAGTTATTATATATATATATATAAAAATATAATGTATAATAAGGACTATCTAATTTCTTAAGGTAATGAAATTTATGATAAATGGCCCTTAATATCCCATACTTGAATTTATTCATTCTTGTCTTCAAATCAAATTGGCGCTACTTTGCTTGTGCATTTGGAAAACTCCATTGTGATCTTCCTTAGGGCATAGTCAGATTAATAGATGTTTGATATCACACTCAGAAAATTAGTGTCTCTCATTCATATTTATGGTTCATGCTTCTTTTATTCTTTAACCCAAATTCAGTCGTGATTCTTACAAACAATGTATATTTCAAACGAAAATAATTGGAAAGATATTGAAAGCATTCAATAATGAGCAATAAAACTGAAAAATGTATATGATGAACATGATCTCCTAGAATTGGTTTATAATTAAAATTCTAATAAATGTTAGGGGTTTTATTTTTTCAAGTATGAAAAATATTAGGTTAATAGAGATAAAATTTACTTTATGATTATTGTATCACGAAAACGATTAATTAGTCTTCAGTGTCATCATAGGAAACCATTAGTTCTTATTCACATAAAATAGACTCTTTCGTGTTTATCATCCCGCATTCCTATAATAAAGAATTGAATATATAGTCAATATATGCTATAAATTCTTAGAAAAGAATTAACTTCCCATAAAAGTAAGCCAACAATATTTGATATGACTTTGCTTCCACACTTCTTCAAAAAAAACAGCACTTCACATAGTTTCAATTAATTGGGTTATTGGACTATTTTGATGTTTCTAATCTTACTATTAAAAGAATCAAATGTTTCTTCTTTATATTATGCAATATCAGTTTCCTGGGAAAATCTGGGTGAAACTTCCCTATGAATATATTTATGTTACTTTTGGGTTTCTACATAGTAAATGCACTAGCTATAATCATTGGATAAATCAATGGTTGAGATGTTTTGGTTGTTGGTGTTGTAGTGGTTGCAATTGGGAGACTACAATCTTTTCAAATGATGATGAACTATTGGAAAGTTAGTATGTTTAGGTCTCTTTGTGAGTGCTTTTAAGTTAGGTAGCTAATGTCCCCCATAAAGTTTTTCTTTTGTTTTCCCCTTTCAATTTAATTTTGTATATTGGTCTCTATGCAATATCTTACTTTTTCATGAACTCTAGTATTTGAGTGTATGTCCAATTTTAATTTTTTATAAAAAGAAACCGATCCAAATCGAATCGAAACTGCATATAATATTTGGATCGGATTGGATCGAACATCTTAATATAAATAGACCAAACCGGATCACATTTTAATTACGTATTTGGATCGAGCGATTTTTTACTTAAAAACCGATCCAAATGGACCGCAGACACCCATACTTTCAACAATAACTGTGATCTTAACTTCAAAGTTTGTATATTGTAGTTTTTAGGTTGAACATGATAACTAGTAAGAGTTTAAAACAACATTGTAGGGATAACAGTGTTAGGATTAGATTTCATCATTTTCTCCTTCAAGTATTCTATTAATCAAACATAATTGTTCCTTTATACATTAGTAATGGCATCACCATATACTCCTACATCATTAATTCCTTCATGAGATAAAATATCAATCCTCTTTCCTAAACATTGATCCCTCAAATGAGTAACAAAGAAATCTCAATCCTCCCCCTAAACACTAATTCCTCAGATAAATAACGAAGAAGTTTGGGTTAATTACAGATGATTATTAGATTAATGAACCTAATTTCAATTCTAGACATTAGATATCATATCACATATACTTTTATTTCCTCAATTAACATCAGTATTATCTGACTTCACTAATTCCTAAATGAGAAGATGAAGACATCTCTATCTTAATTAACAAAGTAAATTATGTGAAGCGTAAATGTTATTATTGAATTATCAATCTAACCATATTCCTACAAGTTAGACCCATTAGATAATATATTATATTTAAGATACAAATATAAAGTTTCCACTAACACATTCAAATATAGAATCATGTTCTAGGTTTCAAACACTAAAACAAGAATAAGAAATGACAGAACAATAATTATGGGTCTTACAGTCAATCATCGATGATTATGATTAAAAGTTAGTTATTAGTTACATGATAGTTGTATGTATGTATCTTTTAATCTTGATCATTCTAATAAGATTCAATGGTTTATATTAATTGTTCTCATTTCTCATAATATCACGTTATTCTTAGTCCCTCCCTATATATATCAAACATAATAGTTTGATTACCTACATCTATCTCTAACAAAGGATGGGCTTAGCTGTCCATTCCCATAGTAGTCAACACAATAAACAAGAGAAGAGGAAGAGCTCCCAAGGTGGTTCTCCCTTCTTTAATTTGCCTCCTATCTCTATAATTTCAAACCTATCTACAAATTAAGGTTTCTAATAATTTTCCTTTTTTTATATCATAAATTCATATTAGTAAATTACCATCTTTATAACCAAAAAATTACCATCATTGTCGGAAAGGGTTATGCCAGAAATGGAATATTCAAATTGAAAATTAAAGATAATAATTTTTTTACTTTTACTTACATGATGCAGATTTTAATGTTTGGTAATTCTATCATGTTAATACACGATTTTGAGAAACTTAGGATTAACTCTTAAGTTTTCAAAAAATGATTTTGAGAAATGTGTTCTTTTTGTATTCAACCAAAAATATTTAAGTCTTCACATAAGTCTCATTTTGATGTATGTGAACTTAATGGAACATTAATTAGTAGAAAATATTTTATTACTTTTTCATAGACGAAGTTTCAGACTATGCTTATATATATCCAATGAAGTATAAAAGTGATGCTTTTGACTTATTTAAATTACTTTTAATTGAATGTGAAAACCAATAATAAGAAAATGAAGAGAGTTCCTAGTAATAGAGACTTAATATGATCCAATGTAATGTTTATTGATAAAAGAGATTTAATATGATTCAATCCTTTTATAAATCACATTATATCATACACAAGATAGTGGAAAAAGAACCATAAAACTGAAAGGAAAAATATAACCTTTACATACTCTATTATTACTATCTTAGCTTAGTTTTAGTATTGCATCATATTGGAGTGTCAACAGTTACTATCTCCAAAGTAAGTTCTACGTTGTTGATAAGATTCAGAGAAAAGAATCAATATTAATAATAATGCAATCATATATAATCTAATTAAGGGTGTCATAGCCAAAACACTTTTTTAAGAAAGAGAACTTGTTTCCAACACTTGTCTACCAAGTTGTTGTCCTCAAGAGCACCAACTACTCGACACTGCCAGACTGCTATAACGAGCAGATTAAAAGCAGAACTAAAACCAAAAAAGGCAATGCTTGCTTCCTAAATGACACAAGAACCACCAACACAAGTGGACTACATTGTTGTTTTGTTTATTGAATCAAAGTTATTTTAAGTTACCATTTATAATTTGAGAAAAATTTGTATATATTGTTTGTGCATCAAAGTTATTTTAGGTTACCATTTATAATTTGAGAAAAATATGTATATACTGTCCGTACATCTTCTATCATTCATTTTCAATTATCATTTATTGATTCTTGGGGGAAAGTAATACAACTGAATGGTAAATGAAACACTGACTATGTATAAATCTTTACACTATCGGTAGATAGATATTACACTCTTGTAATATTTTGGATGGGCTTGACATTGAAAAGTAAACTAGTCTTCTAAATTGCGGTTGTGGTCATGATTGAAGTTACTATGATTACGTGTCGTTACGATGTGATCTTTGCAATGTAAATCATTATAATACGGTCTTTGCAAAGTAAATTTTTGGTTTATTATTAAAAAATATTTTTGAATTTATTGTGACCCAATGAGACTCGGTGCAAGCCAAATGTGATCGATGTGATTACGTTGTGCCTCGATACAGTCGTATCATAATGATTTGGTGATGTGACTTGCAATTTAAAATAATGTTACATGCATTTTTTTTGTACATCATAAAATCCTAAAAGTCGAATCAAACTCCTCTCCATTACTGGAGAGGATAGTTCTATTAAAATGCATATAAAAAGTCAAATGACAATGACACTTATATCCTTAATTTACAAAAGTATTTCAGTTTTACCCTTAAAGTTACACTAAAAAACAAAACTGTCATATCCAGTAACGAGAGAAGCTTGACTCCTAAAAGTCATACAACTTATCAGCTATGCTTATGGTTGTTACAAACTCAAAGATGCCTCAACAACTATTGTTACAAGATCAAAGCTGATATTAAGAGTAGCTGTTACAAAATCAGCACTACTCTACTATCTTATCAACTTCCTTTAAAATTGAATCTTCTGTCATATCAGTGTTGTCTTTAGGGTTTTGACTAAACAGGAATTTCTGTAATCAAATGGAGGTTCAAGGAAGAAGGTGAAAATCGTAGGAAGCTTTGGAAATAGACCTTGATAGAAGGGGTAAGAATGGTATTTTATAAATACAAATAAATATTATTGATGCATCCATAAAGACTAAACTCACTATCCAAACCAACCAATCATGTTTTGTTCTTCTTTAACTAACTCATATTTGATCGAAACCAAAAGATTGCCATTGGATATAATTGTTAACGTCCAAATTGCAACAAAATTAAACTGCAAATTGATTCAAAAAATATAAACGGATTCAAGTCTCATTTTTGGAATCCTTTTGAAAAGGAGTGGTTCATATTTTGATTCATTTATAAAACCAAATCCATTCATTAGACTCAACATAACTTCGTTATAATATAATCTTCGATTTTACATTTTCGATATAGCGTGTTACATTTCATATTCTTCGTCCTACTTGGAATATGCTTCTAAAGCTTGCCTCTCCATCTCTATCTTCTCATTCAATTCCTTTTTATTATCTAATTAGGACAATATCTACCACAAAAACATATTGTGACACTGATTCTTAAATATGTTCAATAAGTCCATTCAATACCAAAGTAAACAAATAAACTCAATCTCAACTTTTCGTGTAGTCATATGAAAAAATCTTCTTAAACCTCATATTTTCTCCTCACACTTGTCTTGCCTTCATCATATACATTCTTTAATTTATGACCTTTGTTGTACAGAACTGATTAATATTTTATATTTATTTTGTCAGTAAACCCAACCAAAATCAATCATGTACATAACTGATTATTATGCAATAGTTTATAAACCCAACCACAAACACACTAACCGAATCAATCATGTTATACGGTTCTTGAGCTGTCATGGAGCAAAATCACACCCTAGATCTATTTTCTTTCCAACCTGAGAACCCCCCTTGTATAATCCAACTTAGCCATGTTAGTATTATCCATGTTTGGCTAAAAAGATGAGATGCTCATATAACATGAGAGGCTCATACTCCATACCCAGACATGCTACTAAGCATTTCACAACACCCAGGTTGCAAAACTGCTATATTCATCCCCTAACCCTTTCAAATGTAGGTAAAACGTTTCAGTAATAATTTATAGTGCCATGACACATGAACAACTGTTCAATGACACAACATTTAGCCAATAGAGGTCTATCTTTGATCTCCATAAAAGAAACAAAGAAACCATAAACAAAAGCTGTCATATAATTCATTAGTCATCACGGGAAGAGATCCACTTACTTCAAGAGTAAGAAGTGGAAAAAACTACTTCAATCATAGTCATCCATTCTTGAAAAATTCAATGGTTTGAATTAGTAAGTATATCTAAACTATTAGATTTTTCAATAATGGATGGCTAAGAAGTGAATTAGGGTTTTTTCTACTTACTCCAGGAGTAAGTGGATCCCCTCCCGGTCATCACAGACTCACAGCAAATAATCAATTCATAATTAGAAATAGAGCAGCGAATATAAGGCACAAAATGCATTTCCAACAACTATGCATTACTTGACTTTCACATTGTTTATATATTAACACTTCATCCAGATATGAGAATAAGTATAAATAGTTTAAAACCATGGTCTCTGCATATCATCGCAGTAAACATTGACAGATAACTTCAAGTTTTAGCATGGAGAGAGACAGCAAACAACATCTATAGCAGTTAATAAATTGAGCTAAAACAGCACTAGATAATAGTTGGGTATTGCTTTGCCTGCTGACGGACCCTTCTCTTATACTCCACTGCATCCTGCAAAATATATTACGATATAAATACACAACTTTGATGTTAGGAAGTTAAAATCTCTATCTACCTACTCACAAAAATGGTCGCCCTAAAATGTTATATATATATACATACATACACAACAACAACAATCAGACATTTATCCCACTTCCAATAGGAATTGACAAAGCATTGATTAAGTCCTTCATAACCATTTCGTCTGTGGTTTTTCTTGGTATCTCACTTCCTCTACGAATTGGACTATCCTCCATTTGATCTACACCCTTTACAGGGGCTTCTAACTGTCTCCCTCACAGGCTCACACATGTCCAAACCACTAGGGCATGATTCTACCATATTTTCTACAATAGGAGTTACTCCAACTTTCTCCTAAATGTATTCATTTCTAATCCTATCTTGTCTAGTGTGTTCACTCATCCAAAGCAACATTCTCATCCAAGACCAATGTACACAAGTATGGGATCAATGTTAACCCTTGGTGTAGTCGTAAATAGAAAAATCTTTTGAGACTTTGTCTTGTGTTCTCACGCTGATCTTGACCTCATCATATATATCATTGATTGCTTGAATATAGGCTCAGACACCTCTATTCCACAAAACCGCCTTCTTAGGCACCTTACCATATGACTTTTCCAAATCAATGAAGACCTTGTGGAAGCCACTTTGGTTCTTTCGAGATCTTTCCATCTATCGTCATAGCAAGTATATAGCCTTCATGGTCGACCTCCCCGGCATAAAACCAAATTAATTTTCAATGATATTCATCTCTTGTCTCAACCTTCGCACAGTAATCCTCTCCCATAACTTTATAGTATGACTCATGAGCTTAATCTCACTATAGTTTCCACAATTTTGTATGTCGCTCCTGTTCCTATAAATAGGGATTAAATTAAGATGCTTCCCCTTCCCTCGTCTGACATCTTCTTAGACCTCATGATCTCATCAAACAATTGTGAGCCATCTAATGCCCTACTCTCCTAGAACCTTCCAGGCCTTCATAGGTATATTATCTACCCAACCGCTTTGTCATTCTCCATTCTTTCAAAGTTATATATATTAAAACAGGCCAGCAATCATAAATAAGAACTTTGGAAAATATATAAGTAATATTACTGCTTCACCATAATTTGCCTTGATTTATATTAAATCAAACAAATATTATTTGAAGTTTGAATTATTATAGATGAAGAAATGCTGAATTGTTTAGGTTAAGTACCTGGATGAATAGATGATAGCCTTCTGTCTGGGCAGGATCAGCAGGATTTGGCTGGTCAAGCAAATCTTGGATGCCAACAAGAATTTGTTTCACTGTTATGGCTGGTCTCCAGCCCTAAGTTTAATAACGATTCCATAAATTTGCTTGCTCAACAAGTAAAGTCAAACTATAAAAGATAGTTTCAGATAATCCAGAAATTATAAGGACAGATGTACTTACGCTATCCTCATTAAGAATAGACAAGCAAACAGTCCCGGATGGGTAGACATTAGGGTGGAAAAAACCCTGTGGGAATTTACACTTTGGAGGCTTGCTAGGGTAGTCTTCACTGAAGTGCAGTGTAAGTGGGAAGAAGCCACCCTCCCAATCAGTCTGAAGCAAGTGACAAGAAAAATTAATATGAAGTGTAAATAACAGACTCACTATTCAATAAGCTGCTTTACTCATTTACAAATAATTTAAAGGAATGTAGTCAGAACAATATATAACTCACTCACAATAGGCCTTCAAGAATTAAATATTCATCTAATTTTTACAACCTTGCATATGTCAAATGCAGATGAACCCACATAGGCAAAACGATTAGAAAAGATAGATATCGATGTTTTATCAATGATATCATTCAATCAATGCAATCGACCCCACCTGGTGAGACTAACGTTTGGTTGTTGATGTATTGGAGAGCATTTAACTAGTTTTAATGATTACATTTTGGAGATCACCAATGATTATCATTATGAATTATGGCAGCATATTCATCACTTCTTGATTATGTGATGCAATAAAACACAAGGTGTGATCCCTAGGTTATGTGATACAGAATAGAACTAGAATAGCAAATGACTTAATTACACTATTTCATTTTTTTCTACCCTGACATACATGACTTATATAGCATTTTGCGAGTCAGGCATCTTCACTAGTTCACCACATTAAATCTGTAGTAAATATTTCGCTCAGTACTTCAGCTTGCCTCAATCCCATCAAACCCATAAGCTAAAACCTTTTATAGTAAGGTATGTTTGTGAGTTGGTTTTCAGATTATTTACATTTTAACTTCAATTGATCCAATGTAGTCAAAGGTGTTAGAAGGATAAGTTACATATTAACTTCAATTGATCCAATGTAGTCAAAGGCGTACAAAGGTACTGAGGTGAGCAGCAAAAATGAGTCAGCGCCTCTGAAAATTAGAACACAACCCTACAGCAAGACGCACGCCTTTGATGACTTAGGCACAACCTTTGGATGATTGCAAAAGACCCCAAAAAACCCTGCCATCTAACTCACTAAGACGCTAACGATGTAAAATAACCAGAATGCTTTAAACAAAAACCCAGGTATCAGTCTTCGGACTCTTAAATCTTGGCGTCTTCCTTGATTATTTAACAAGTCAAATTACTTCAAAAATAATAAATTTACTTATTTCATTCCTAGTGATGCATTTTCTAATTGCCGCCTCTCTATTATAGATGATAAACCTGAAAAACTCATAACCCCACCCAATTGACCCACTTTTTCTTCTCAAAATATCCTATTATCTCATTTTTCAACATTAAAGATAAGTGCCAATTAAAAAAACAATCACACATAATCAAAATCAAAAGGAGATCAAGTAAAATTAGAAATTTTGACAAATTGAATTAATATTTATAATCAATAAGCAGTTAAAAGAGAAGTTACCCCAGCTTTTCCAGGAATCGTACAATGCCAGACCATCAAATTCACAGTACCATCAGGCAGAGTCTCAGGCTTCGCAACAAAACCCTAAATCACAGAAAACAATCAAAATTAGAATTAAATCAGAAAAAAAAGTATATAAAAAACGAAACGTTTTTGAAAAAAGGGATTAAGAATGAGGAAGAAAAGTTTAGTGAATGAACATGAGGATGATTCTTCCGCCATGATTTGCGTTCCTCAGTAAGGCGTCCACGAGCAATACCAGACATGTTTCTCTCTTTTTCTCTTCCGAGTCACCAACTCACTCTTTATATCTCTCGCTGTGGCTCGATTCAACCCAGTGCCGAATCGTTTTGGGGTTTCAGAGTTTCTATATGTGAAAGGGAAGGTTCTTCTATGAAATAGTGTTTATTGTGCTATCGAAACGTACGGTCCTGATTCAACCATCATGGGCCCATAGTATTTAGGCTTGTCGTTTTTATTTTAATTTAAAAATTCATTTCAACTTTTCATTTTTTATTTTGAAACCTCGCGTGAGAATTACGCCGCCCTGACGCTTTTCACGTGTTCAATGTCCGTTTTTTTCATTATTTCAAAAAAGTTAAGATATAGACAAAATTTTGTAACAAATTATCCTATCTACTAGAAAATGAGATACATATATGTATTTATAAATTAATCATTATTAAAAACTATCAATTCATTTCATATGCATGAAGTAATATTTTTTTGTTATAGGATTAATAACACATATTATATGTGCATTCATATGGTTAATAACGTATATGTTATTCATACATTCGCATGTTTAAAAATACATATATTACATGTGCATTCGTATTGTTAAGAATAAACATGTGACTCGTACATTTTAATGGTTAAAAAAACAAATGTTACTCGTACATTCACATTGCTAAGAAGAGTACATGTTACATATACATATGTTACTCGTACATTCGCATTACTCGTACAAACATGTGTCTTTTACACCATAAATTCAAATGATTAAAAATACACATGTTACATGTGCATTCATATTGTTAATAACAAACATGTGACTCGTACATTTTAATGGTTAAAAACATATATGTTACTCGTACATTCGCATTGCTAAGAAAACGCATGTTACCTATACATTTGCATAATTAAAACATACATGTTGTGCGTATATTCGCATTGTTAAGAACAGTCATTTTACCATATTATCAATTCAAGAATAATTTTATAAAATGTTTATATTTTCATCAATAAAACTATTCAATTCTATTATTATTATTATTATTATTATATCTTATTAAATAATATATTAGGTAATGAATAATGAGCAAGTATATATTTTTATACTATTAAATAATATAAAGTTAATTACATTCGCACATCCTGAGTTTTAATGAAATTATATAGATTACTCATCCATTTTTTACCCCTACAAAAAATTCTCTGATTTTTGTACATACATTATACAGACTACCTCTGCATATGAAATAAGTGTGTTTTTTTTATATAAAAATGATGATAAGTGTAATGAAGTTAAACAAAAAATATGAATATATTATTTAAATCACTCTTATACGATATTATAATGAACAAAAAATAATAAAAATGTACTGACTCGTATACTATTTGAACTTGTTTCCACAATATAACATATTTTCTTTAACTTTATTACACTTATCAGGATTTTTTATGTAAAAAATCACACTTATTTCACATGCAGTGGTACTCTATGTAATGTATGTACAAAAATCAGGGAGTTTTTGTAGTGTAAAAATGGAGGGGTAATCTGTATAATTTCACTAAAACTCAAAGGGTGTTAGTATAATTTACCGAATAATATAATAGGTAATGAATAGGTATAATGTATTTTTATCTTGTGTGAGATGTTGTATATTAAGAAAGCATGGTATTTTGGGTTGGAAATTTTTTGTTGAGATTGTAACACTTGTCATGAGATGACATTACAGAACTTTTTTTCCTTATACTCTAATGCACATGTAATATGTTTTTATTTTAAATTAGAAATTCATTTCAACTTTTCATTTTTCATTTTAAAACCTAGCGTGAGAATTACGCCACCCTGACGCTTTTCACGTGTTCAATGTCCGTTTTTTTTCATTGTTTCAAAAAAGTTAAAGATATAGACAAAATTTTGTAACAAATTATCATATCATATACATATACTTACCTATAAATGATATACATATACATATAAAGTTAAAGAAATATTATTTTTTGTAGCATGATTAATAACACATATTACATGTGCATTCATATGATTAAGAATATACATGTTATTCATATTTTCGCATGTTTAAAAATACATATATTACATTTGCATTTGTATTGTTAAATAACAAAACATGTGACCCGTATACATTTTAATGGTTAAAAACACAAATGTTATTTGTACATTCACATTGCTAAGAAGAGTACATGTTACCTATACATATGTTACTCGTACAATCGCATTACTCGTACAAACATGTGTCTTTTAAACCATAAATTCAAATGATTAAAAATACACATGTTACATATGCATTCGTATTATTAATAACAAACATGTGACTCATACATTTTAATGGTTAAAAACATATATGTAACTCGTACATTCGCATTGCTAAGAAAACACATGTTACCTATACATTCGCATAATTAAAACACACGTGCTGTCTGTATATTTGGATTGTTAAGAACAATCATGTTACCCGTATTACCAATTCAATACTAATTTTATAAAATAGTTATATTTTCATCAATAAAATTATTCAATTCTATTATTATTATTATACCTTATTAAATAGAGTAAATTACATTCACACCCCCTGAATTTTAGTGAAATTACACAAATCACCCCTCCATTTTGTCCTTACACGAACCACCCCTAATTTTGTACATATGTTACACTGACTAAGTTAAACAAAAAACATGTGACGTGTGTAATTAAGTTAAATAAAATATTGTATATTGTGTAGACAAATTCAAATAATATGAGAGTCGATGCGTCTTCATTGTTTGGCTCGTTACAAAATATTATAAGAGTTATTTAAACATATCTTTAGAATTAGTAATGTATTTTGCAATGAGACAAAAATAATAAAGAAACATTGATTTTTGTACTATTTGAAATGTTACACGATATATAATATATTTTTTAAATTAATTACACTCACCACACATTTTGTGTTTAAAATATTACACTTTTATAACATGTAGGGGTAGTTAGTGTAATATATATACAAAACTATGGGTGGTTCGTGTATGAGGTATGAGTGGTTCGTGTAAGGACAAAAAAGGAGTAGTGGTTTGTGCAATTTCACTAAAACTCAGGGATGAGTGTAATTTACTCTATTAAATAATATATTGGATAATGAATAATGGGTAGGTATATATTTTTATCATATATGGGAGGTTATATTTTCATGTTACTCGTATTACCAATTCAATAATAATTTTATAAAATGGTTATATTTTCATCAATAAAACTATTCAAATCTATTATTATTATTGTATCTTATTAAATAATATATTGGGTAATAAATAATGGGTAGGTATATATTTTTATCCTATGTGGGAGGTTATATTTTCATGTTACCCGTATTACCAATTCAATAATAATTTTATAAAATGGTTATATTTTCATCAATAAAACTATTCAAATCTATTATTATTATTATTATTATTATTGTATCTTATTAAATAATATATTGGGTAATGAATAATGGGTAGGTATATATTTTTATCCTATATGAGAGATTATATTTTCATGTTACCCGGTATTACCAATTCAATAATAATTTTATAAAATGGTTATATTTCCATCAATAAAACTATTCAATTCTATTATCATTATTGTATCTTATTAAATAATATATTGGGTAATGAATAATGAGAAGGTATATATTTTTATCCTATGTGGGAGGGTGCACAAATTGATGTGTCTTTATTGTGAGTGCAATTTTTATTATTATATGTTATTAAATAATATAATATGTAATGAATATGTAGAATGTATTTTGATCTTGTGTAAGAGGTTGTATATTAAGAAAGTGTGTTGTTTTGGGAGGGAAAATTTTGGTTGAGGTTGTGACACTTGTCATGGGATGACATTAGAGAACCTTTTTTTTCTTATATAGTATATAGATGTATGAGTTTATGACACATGTTACTTGTTTATGACGTAGGACATAGTTATCAAAATTGACTTGTGTCGGTCGGTGAACCGGTCTCAATACTGATAGAATGCAACAATTATATCGGTCGTGTAATTATACTGACAAAAATCGGTTAAAATCAGTCATACCGACCTGTTTTCAATTGAATTGTGTCGGTCATACTAGACAATTTTTATTTAAGATTAATTTTTAAATGAAAATAAAAATAATTATTTTTTTTATTGATTTTTCAACTTTAATGTTAATATATTATATATGCATATCTATCTTCACCGGTATGCGGTTTAATTAGTAAACCAACAGTTGAACCGCTATATCACTATATTGGTACCTCTATTAGTTTGATGACCGATACAATATTAATAACATTGTGTAGGAGGGTTTGTATAATGATATTTCATTTGATTATAATATCTATACATTATACAAATTAATAAATCAGTCACCATTCATTTGTTTTGTTTGTGAATAATGAATAAACATGAAGCATATTGCATAATTTTTTTCAATTACATTTTATGAGAATAAGAAATGAACTCGGGCCGTTAAAGAATGGAAAACGTACATATCTACCTTGACCAACTTATACTTTATCTAGGAAAGAGAAAATATAATTTTGTAAATTTTTTCCTCGTCTTAAAGTTCTAGAGGGGTATTCTTCCAACATTTAAAATCTCGTATTAATGAAAGACATGGAGTTAAAAGGTCTTAAGACTCATTATTGTCATGTACTCATTTGGTATTTCTTACATATTGACATACTGTATATTTTACCTAAAAAAGTGCGAGGAACCATAACTAAGTTATATTTCTTCTTCAAGTCAATTTGTATCAAAGTGTTTGATCTTGGGAAATTATCTACATTGTAAAGACAATTATTTTGACTTTGTATGAGCGTGAGATGTTTTTTCCACTTTTTTTCTTTGACATAATTGTTCATCTAAACATTCATCTAGTTCAAAAGATACAACTATATGGTCCTTCCTATATGAGATGAATGTACTCTTTTGAGCATTATATGAAGACATTAAAAGGGTATATGAAAATCCGATCAATACGAGAGAGTTGAATTGTTGAGCAATATGTTGTTGAATAATCTCTTGAATTTTGTACTATATACCTAGTCGAAGCTGATTTTATAGGCATTGCAAAGCCTCGTTATACATGCATAAAGAACATTAGGTGAACGGATTACTGAGAAACAAATATTGATTATAACAAGAACATAATTGAAGTAATCACACTTATATGTTTTACATAATGACAATGAAGTTGAGTCATATATTGAAAGACACAAGGAGATACTTATGATTTCTAACCCAAGTAAAAAATGAAAATTGTATTTCAAGATAACATAATCGATGTTTTATAAAATGACTAAGAAATCACATTATTGAGGAGTTGAATATAAATTGACATTAGGTTTCCTAAATATTGAAATTGTTAGTCAATGATCCAAGTATTCATGTCTTATATTACAATGGTTACTAATTGATGGGTTCATATTTTATACAAAAATACAAGATGATCAAAGTAACATGCAAAGCACTGGTATGACTAATGTTGTTCAAACTATACATATGTCAAGTACAAAATATAGAAACCTAACATATACGAATATGTCATAGTTTGGGGTTATTGGACGAATATGGAAATTGGATTACACAATGTTTGGCTTGATAAAAACAATGGACTTCGTCTTGATGAGTTATGGTTCATGCAGGTGAATCTTAAAAGATGATTCATTTATTCTAGAATCACAAGCTCAACAAGTATTCTATATTAATGACTCAGATGATATGAAATGATCAATTGTTCTTTTGACTAACAAAATAATCGTCAATAATGTTGATGACCAAAAACATGAAGATATTGATGCAGAAGATGATTATTTTCTTAGGACATAACAGTCATGTGAGAGAAGACCAACTATAGATGATGATTTATATAAAAGAGATGATCACGATGAGGGGCTTTAAGCGAATCCATATGTTCGTCTAAACAAGGATAATACAAGCCTAAAAAATCAAAGAAAAGGAAAAGGTAGCTAAAAATGCACTGATGAATGTCTTTGTAGAATTATTTCTTAATTTTGTTTGTAATTTGCGTTGTACTAATATTAGTTTCTAATTTATATTGAGATATCTTTTTAATTTTATCTTACTCTTTCTGCCAAAACATAATTAGCATGATATTCTTTTATATATGTAGGTATTAATGGTTATAGGATTCAACGGCACGGGCTAGGGAGCTCTTGCAAGCGATTTTGAATGTGATCCATATACAACATCATTCCTTCTAGAGAATGTTGTAATATTTGATATATACAACAATGTTTCTTATAATGAGTGATGTTGCTATAATTATAACATACAACAACACTTCATATATTCAACGTTGTTATATGTAACATCGCTCACTAGAGGAAGCATCGTTTTATATATTACATACAACAACATCTACTTATACATCATCGAATCATGCACAACATTCTACTGGCTCACATAAATCGTGCTTAAAACGTTGTTGAATCTAAATAATGAGCGTTGTTGAATAGTAACTCTCGTGTATGAGTCTAATTCAAAATTTCCATCTAATCCAAACCGTACAATGTGATTTTTATAACTGAATTAAGGGTCTTATAGGAGCAATATACATTTTTTATTTGTTAATCTTTAAAAGGAGAAGATTTAACTTATTTTCACCCAAACGTGAGAGCAAAATTAGTTATAACCATGCTCATTTTTAAAACTTCCCTGTTTTATCATGTGCATATTTTATATTTTATTAACAATAGTCCAATAACTGAATAAATCTCAAAAATAAAATTGATGAATCCCAGGGTGGTGAATGGTGATTAAAAGAAGTGAAGATATCCTTTATTTTATTCAGATTTTAGCCAGTGAGACAAGTACAGGTTTCATGGGAGTTAAACAATAGTATTGTTCATATGCCATTAGTATGCACTGATTAATCAAAATGTTATCCTAATCATCCGTCACCTTATATCATAGAGATTTAAATATAAGTCACTTCTAATTGAATTATACATGTTGACAAAAATAGTTAATATTGTTGATTTTAAAAAATACTATAATATTAAAAAAAATCCCTTTAAGTCTTTTTGGAAAATAAGTTTGCACAATTATTATTTATCATTAATAAGCAAAAGGAAAACAAAAAATGTTGTATAAAATATGTAAAGTACATTATAGAAAATCTTACAAATCTTTTAAATTGGGTGAGTCTAGTTGGGCTAGGTAAAGATTGTCACTAACCCGATTCTAAATTTTGGTCGGGTTATTTTTTTTAACCTGAACCCGACCTTAGACTCAAAGGTTGATCGACCTTAAATGTCGATCTTGATAACTTTTGAACTCAAACTCGAACATAGATTCGGTTAAGTATAATGTATATTCATTTTAAATAAAGTACTCTTAATATTACTTATTATTATAAATACGTAATTTGGTATATGAAATTATATATATGTAAATATTTTGTTAGATATGGAAATATATGCACAGACAATGAATGAGTTTTATACATTGTCATTGCATCATCAATTATTCATATTTAATCATTATTGACTTTTCAAAAAATTAGTCCAAATGAATGGTAGATAAAGTAGTGATGTGTATAAATCTTTACACTAATATATATATATATATATATATATATATATTACACTCACTTTGTTAATCATTCACACACACATATATATATATATATGATGAACAATTAGAGAATCGATGATATTTTGGTAAAATATATGTCATTACTCTGAACACAATTGAATAGACACATACAAACATGGCGAATGAATGACCAATGGACAGGTCGTCAGACCGGATAATGTTTGTATCTTATCCGACCCCATTTTGGAACCAAGTCCGACCCTAAACCCAATGAAATTTGACCACATCATGATTGGACTAAACTAGGTGAGCATATAGGATAGAGTCCTGCTCACCCCTATTGCAAACTTACCTATTATGAGTCTCTTAAAATATGTCCTAGACAAAGATAAGAATATATTGAGTGAAGATCATCTCCAATACTAAAAAGAGAAATGCAACAAAAATAAAAATAACGTGTTATGATAAATATTATTTTATTTATGATGATATAACATTTGAGAATAATATCCCTTTAAATAAACAAATACCCTATCTCTTTTAATTTAACTTGATCTAAAGTAAAATATACCTATATTCTCATATAAGACTATGCTTGCATGTGAGAATGAAGTTGTATAAATCTTATTTAATGATAGACCAACAAAGCACGAGACAAAATGGCAGTGAGAAACAAACCTAAGTCAGCATGGTGTTTAGGAGCAGCCACAAAAGACTTTAATGCCTTGAACCCAAATGTCCTATGAGACACATTGTTTAATACTTGTTTCATGATATATGCCTTCAAATTCTCGGGGGGACTCCACTTATCCAAGCTCAACTAATCAAACTACCTTGTCATTGCTTCACAACTATTCTTACAACTTTTTTATTTATTTTTATATCTTTCACTCAATCTATAGTCAAAGATCAATTTTGTTCAAACCATTGAAGTGATTAAAATATCTCCAAACAAAGAATAGAAATTTTTTTATCAGCAATGGGAAATAATCAAATGCTTAAAATTCCTCGTAACTTATTTTCTTAATATAAGTTAATTTTGTTAACTATGTCATGCAAAGAGAGCTATACATCTTAGTGAATATAGAAGATTCATGTTCTAAACAATTTTTTCCATATATACATCAAAATGGAATCATAATGAAACGCTAATGTCATAATTAACTAATCAAATTCAAATATCTATTAACTGTGTTCGACGCTGTTAGTAAACTGCACTTAACTTTATTAACAAGTTCATCACCCTACTTTATTAACTAATTAATCTTATGTCCCTCTTTCTGTTCATTTACCTGTTAAAAATGATTGGTTGCTTGTCAAAAGAGCAAAATATATCAATATATTATTTTACATGAGGAGAGATCTATTTACTTCAAGAGTAAGTTTTTAAAATTTATTTAACATCTTAACCATCAATTTTAGGGAAATCTAATAATAACTTAGATCTACTCACTAATTCAAATCATTGGATTTTACTATAATTAATGGCTAAGATATGAAATAAATTTAAAAAACTTACTCTTGAAATAAATATATCTATTTCATTTTACCTGTTCCATGGGCTAACTTGTTAAAGAAGAAAATAGAGACAGGATCCGTTCATAGAGGGAAGTAAAGTTGTATAAAGGCTTATGAGTTAAAAAGAATAGCCAATCTATTATGTTCTGTTCAATGTTGGTGAAAGGAAAAGGCAAAAACAAACGTTGTCTATAACTACGCGCCACCGACTAAAAATGTTATTAGCACTATGAATAGTCAAATTTCTTTATGTTCCTTAATAATTGTCCATCAGCTTTAAAGCATAGTGGCCTGAATAAAAGGGTCTTAAATGAAAGGAATGATAAACCACAAGACATATCGCTAAATTCACCGCTAAAAAATACGAGAAATCATTCTCACAAAAAAAGTAAGCACACGAATGTGTATGGGTCATTGATGGAGAGAAGATAAAAGAAAGAAGATAAATGTTCCTTCATTAAATTTGGAACAAGTTAAGTCGGGGCGTTATGTTAAATAGATGGAGTTTATATAATATGTAATAGCATATGTCTTGTATGAGGAATATTATTATATAATATAATTAAATAGGTTTGTATGTTAGTTCTATATATCCTAAAGTGTTACGCATTAAGCAATAAAGGTTTTTAATAAAATCTTGAATATGTAATTTTATGGAAAAAATCCTACTTAATTAAGCATGTTGAAGACCATGTCATATATTCATGAACGATAATCTGATTTGCTTCCGCGCTTATTATGAGACATAAATGATGTGTATATTTTGGTAAAAGTGTAGGAGACTTAATTTAGATTATTGTATATGAAATATAAGCAATAGTTTAAAACATTACACATAATTAATTAAAGAATATATATTAAAATTTACTCTAAATTCTTATACACTAGTGTCTAATGTATAAGTTAGACAATAAATGAAAATCTCCCGGAAAAGACATCTTGAAAATAACGTTATTAAAAATAGTTATGTTCTCATATAAAATTTTACACACTCCTCTTTTATTAGGGATAAGCATGTAAACAATTAGACAATAATAATTTTTAGCTGTAGTACTTAAAATTGTTCGCCAATAATCAATAATAGTACTCCCTTCTTTCAAAAACAAATGTTATATTCCCTTTATTTATTTATATAAATATAAATATAAAGCATGGTTATGTCCAAATATGATTATTATAGACAACAAAACTCTGCCTACCAAATCCAGTTACATTATGCTTTCTTACCTAACCAAGTTGTATTCTCAACTCTCCCTATGAACCAAAGTTACATTTTCAATAACATCATATATATATATATATATATATATATATATATATATATATATATATTTGTTACATCGAACCAAATAAGGTTATCTCATCCTCTTATGGGTAATAAATTAATTCCTTTTGAATGTATAATTGTTTATTCTAACTAGTATCGCCCCTAGGATCTTTAACATTTTGATTTATTTGAAGATCTAGGAATGTATTATACCACTAAATCAATGCATTTGTTAACACTATTATTGTTTGCCCACAAATACATGTTACTTTCAGTCTTTTAGATATCAGTGACAATCCTTAACGTTGGTTTGGTGCACTTTCTTTAAACTACTTGTTTTGGTCATCTTCCTCCAACACCAATGGCCCCAACCTTTTTCCTTTCTAGTAGCTCTAAGCATCTTTAATTTTTATATTGGGAACATAATATTTATTAAAGAAAAACAAAAATGTATATCCTTTATGGGTCCTTTTACCCTTTTGTTCCTAAAGAAGAAGAAAAGTGTTGATCTAAATTATAAATAATTAAAGCACCTATATTAGTAGAGCCCAAAAAGTAAAAGTTTGATTAATTTTAGTCTCTAGATCTTGTTTACGAAGCGAATTTTTCCACCACATAAAGCTGGTACTAGACCCTTTTGGATCTTGTGTTTAATCAAAATTATTAAAAAATTAAGCCTACTTTAGTACCTAAATGTTTATTTAAATATGAAGTTAGTAAAGCTGCCACCAAAGATTAAAAATTCAAGAGGCAAGCTAATAAATAATTAAGATGATAATGCATTCCCATGTGTGATGAAAAATCTGAATTCTTAGTTTGTCAAATTTGAAACAGAGTTACTCTGTACTTTGGAGGACCAGAATTCCAAAAAACAGTGTTTCACATTTTGGTTTGGTTTGCCATATTGCCAATAATCTAAATTGCAAATCTAATTTTCTTTGTATGTTTCATAAAATATATCGTGGCCTAGTTGTTTTTTGTCCACCGTCAAAATAAAAATATGGATACCTTTTTTCACACAATAGACTACAATTGAATTATTTTTAGAGTAATATTTTCAGTAAAATTTATACATATTTATTTATTTATATTATTTTTTTGAAAAGTTGATGATGATAATACATAATTGGTATATGTGCAGTAACATTATATAAAACTTATACACTATTAATATATACATTTTTTATATGATTTTTAATACTCTTTATCACTTTAAACGACTATAATTTACAAGTTAATCCAAAAAACCAAATGCTTGCTGCGTTGATTAGTAAGCATAATATGAACCACAATGAGAAAAAGTGGAAACAATTAATATAAATAATTAAATTTTATTTGAATTATTAAGATTAGAAAATATATAAATATAATTATCATGTCACTAATAATTAATTTTTAATTTTAATTATTTATGATTATTTGTAAGACTATATGAGAATCATTTTTTAGTTAGTGATTCCCAACAAATAACTATAGATAATGTACGACGTATTTATTGTCTTCACATTGATTATTATTGATTATTAATGGGGCATAACTTCTCGAGGCAATGAAATTCGATATGGGTTGGTCAAATATGTGTTCATAGGTGGCAATGACGAGTAAGAATCTTCTCTATTAATAGAGAGGTAGCTGAGGTTATTACATTTGGTTTTGAGAATGAAAAAGTCATTATAAACTTAATAAATGATTGAATTATCTTTTTATTTTTCATTTTACATTGTTTTATTCCTCATTTATCTCTCTAATCATGGAGAGGATATCGACAATCACATGACATATATGGATAATTAGTGACCCCTGCTTCAATTGTAGGATTAGTAGGATAAGTTTAATTTTGATGCAACATCATTATATGAAATTATTTGAATTTGATAAAATTATTGAAAATTTTATAATCATTTTTTAACTATCTATTATAAAATACTAGTAATTATCTCTAATATTTAAAATTTATAATTATTTATATATTTAATTAATTTATAATTATTTATATATTTAATTAATTTATAATTATTATGTATTTCATTGTGGTGAAATTAATGTAATTTAATAAATTTTAAAATGGCAAAATTAACTAATGAAGAAATTTCTTATGATTTTTGATAACTCCTCAAAATAGTTTTCTAAAAACTATATTTCAAACCGTATAAATTTCTTTTTCAAAAGTTATAAACTCTTTTCAATTTTCGTTTCCCGAATAATTCTAGCTTATTGGCTAAATTAAAACGCTAAAGTTCACACTGCCCCTATGTGAAATAAGTGTAAAGATAACAATTATATAAATCAAAGACCATAGAATGAAAAATTACACAGTAATAATTATAAATTTAATGGTCCCAGCATACTCATATGTGGTCCATTTTATTTATGTCATTTGACCGAAAAATTAACAAAAGTTTTAACGGAATGACTATAGTACTAACAAAAACAAAGGTAAAGAAACCATAATGGAATAAAAAATCTGAAAATTAAAAGAAAACAATTAAATTATGAGACCAGAAGTCAACTATGGCAATAAATTAATGTTTGAAGACTTGAAGTAGTGTGTCACTAATAAGATTGTTTTACTCCGTTTATATGGAAAAAATCATAGTACTAAATAAAATTATTAAATAATTTTATACTTCAAATTTAAAATATTATTATCTCACAAATACTTAATTAACCAATCAACAAATACCATTTTATTATAATAAAATGTTATAAACAAAATTAAAATATCATTAAACAATATATATTTTATGTTTTAATCACAACAAAAGTGCACAAATAAGTTTAAAACTTAATCAAATAAGTAAGTTAAATTATAAGATAAGCTAACAAATGAAACTAAAAGAGTAACAAACATAACTATAAATAAGTTAAAAATACCATATATTTTGTCATAACTATAAATAAGTTAAAAAATACCATATACTAACGATGTGGACGAATGTTTGAATTTTTATTGGGTTATTTTTCAATTATACAACTGATATGATTATTGTTCCATCTAAGTGTCAAGACCAGTCAACACTGACTGACTACTAAGAGTAAGGTCAATTATTGGGAAAACACGGGCTCTGGTCAACACGACTGTCAATCACATTCAAAAGGTTGACTTAGTTAGGGGAAATGATGACATTCATAGGACATGGCCAAGTCAGCACCTACTATGATGTCAATTTATCTTCCTTCACGTCAAAAGCAAGACCATGTTGTTTGAACAGTACCGGTTTATGTACATAACTTAATGGTAACGACTCATTGGAATAATGAATATTTGTCCCTAAGGTCACGGGAGGCTCCACTTTAGGGGAATAAAATTATGCAGGGGGTATTTAAGCTGGTGGGTTAACACGCTCGGTGGATTCATGGGCACAAGAGAGGAGGGGGTCGCATGTTAAGACTGAGGTGTTACATTTCCCACATGGCAGAGGTGCGCTGAGCATAGTGGGTGGTGTGCCCAACGCAGAATGTCATGCCCAACACACATTGGTACATCCAAGCGTCGGGCCTAGCCAGTTGGAAGCCACGCTCAACGTACTGGTGGTGCGCTGAGTGCAAAAGCCAACACTAAAAATGTATTTAAAGACTTCCAGTCTGAGCCAAAGGGAGACACTTTGTAATATAGAATCATAGTACGTCTTTTCTGAGTTTCTATGGTAGTTTAACTCATTTTAGTTATGGGATCAATGTGTAAGTATTATACGAGATAAATTATGTTGATTTGTGTGGCTCTACCACCCTATGAGTTATGTTTTATCCCTCTCTTACTTACACCCTGTGAAAATGAGTAGCTAAAACATTGTTGGGATTGAATGTTACACAATCTTAATGAATAAACACTAATTCATCTATATTAATTCATGAAGTTTTGATTATATGGAGTTTTCGTATTTACTTAATGTTTGCTTTAAATTTGATCATATTATTGCATGATTATTGAATAAGTTACTTAGTTGCTTACTTGCAATATTCTGAACTTACATAACTCAATAAGTAGTATATTTTCTAGACATTGACTTATATTATTTGTCATCTCATGTATATTACTTATTAGTATCTAGACATAGTGCTAATCTTGTAATATTATAACTCTCAAACTGAATTGCACAAATTACTAGACATAGAGGTATGCTTGAAGGTTCATAAAACTGAGTTTTATCATTATAATTGTTAGTCATAGATCTATCTTTGGTAAAGTGTTAGTATAGATCAATACATTGATGACTAATACAATTGTGGTGTTGCATTTTTAACTCTACTTGTATGCAAGTATTACTAGACATGGATGTATGATTTTGCAAGTCATATTTCTTACATAAGTTTCTAACTGACTAAGACGTTAACTTTTAGTAATTATGAGGTTATTATATGGATTAATAGCTAATGGATGGGTGTAAATTAAGAATCAGGTGTGTAAGGATAGTAAGTGTAAAATTAAATCTCAACTTCATTTCCTATAATATTACAAATTCGATTAATTGTGTCACCAATTAACCAACCCTTTAAATCATAACTTAAAATAATAATTTTTAGTTGAAATGCTAGTATCTAGTAATTCATTGTGGATACGACAACCCCTTACTCTATATTTGTTTGCGACATTGAGATAGTTTTATACTCCTATTTTCTGGTTAGAAAAATGACATCATTATCGGGGGACTTGCATTTAGACATTGAACATTGAATAAATTTGTTTGTTATTTTAAGTTTTTAACTTTATATTATTACTTTTGTGGTTTTATTTTCTCTAAGTGAATTAACCTACACTGATAGTTGTATTTGAGTTGTTTATGCAGGATAAAGGTCATAGTGCACCATGGATTATATGATGCTAGATCACGACTTGGACACTCATGATGCACTTATGGCCCAAATCAAGATGTTTTCTCAGCAACTAAACTCTTTCACCAAACAAATTGTTAATCTCCCTCAACAACTTATCAAGTTTCTTTCTGGTAGACAAATGAGGAGGTGTGATGTATGTTATGGTAATCACCCAACACACTATTGTTTACCTCCTCAATCAGAGGAGGTACAATACATGAGAGTTCAACAAAGACAAATCCAACATGGTTATTATTAGAACAACTAGGAGTCAACCAAATATATGATCAACCATGGAGGCAAGATTCATGGTTACCTAATCTACAACCATCTCCCTAACCACCATATGAGCACACAAGCCCAACATTGGAAGACAGTGTGAAATAATTTATAAAAGTCTCTACATATAACCAGAGGAGCACCAAGCCCCCACTCTGTCCACCACCACATCAATACACATTTGAGCCAGATGATAAACCTTATAAGTTAGAGAACACTCTGAGCATGTTCTGGAAAATGAGTGATACTATCTTAAGAGATTTAGAGTGAGCAGTTGGCCAAACAAGTGAGTGAGCAATCAACAAAGCGGTCGTCTAGAAACAAAAAAGAGCATTAAGTGCCTATATCGAATACGACTATGACGAGTAATGCAACCCCGATATTAAAATGGTTAGTGAGCCAATTGGTAAGGATATTAGTAAGGAATTCATTTATGAGAATGTTGTTGAGGAAAAGAGAGATAATGTATTCAAAAGAGAGGTTGAAACACATGAAAGTAAGTTATTAGTGGTCATAAAAATAATAACAACAGAAGAAAAGAAGAGGAAAAGAGTGATGAGCAGAAAATAAAATAAGAGGAAAATACCTATTAAATCATATTTAAAGATGGTGAATATTGTACTAAAGTCGTACAAGCATCTAAATGTTGTGCTACTTTGATTGCTTCATGATAGCAACCTGATGGGCCCAACATTGAATAAGTCAGCAAGCCCATGAAGCTCAACATGAATCACCAGGTGGAGGCTACCTTTTTAAAACTTAAGGACGTTTTTGCTTGCAATTAATAATGTGACGTTTTTGGGGAAGTGGGTTATTTTAATTTCCTATTTTATGCATTCAGCCATGTGGAGACTTAAGGGATGAGTTAATGTGCAATTGTTCAAAGTCATGGAGCCAAAAAAACGTGTGAAAGACTTAGAATTCGGACTGCATGAAGTTAAGTCTTTCCATAAATGGTCCAGCCATGTATGTGCAATTCCCATGAGCCAAACAAGGATTTAATACTTTCCTTAAATGGTCCAGCCGTGTGGGAGCTTTAATATGCATGTTTCAAATCCAAAATCAAGAATTACTATCTTTCGTAATTGAGCATTATGTGACTAATATTTTATTTCTTTGAGTAAACCATGTAGAAACTTACCATATGAAGCACAAGTTGAATGGTGTTGCCATATTTAGAATTTCCAACCATGTGACAGTTTGAAAATCAGTCAAGGCATATTTCAAATTCAAATGGTGGAGCCAAAAACGTGTGGATTCAGATTGTATGAAGTTATGATCTTTCCATAAGAGGAGCAAGGCTTGTGGAAGCACTAAATGCAAGAAATTAAGTTTGGAATCTTTTCCCTTTTTATGTTAAATTCGTGTGGTATTATTCAAATCCTAAGGTAACGAGTTATTAAGTGTCCGCCATGTGCATGAATTCATAATTGCCAACAGAGAGAAGCCAATTATGACCAGCCATAAACTACTTGTCATATTGGGCATTTGGCTCATCAAACACCCTTCCTTATTAGGCACCAAGTTGGTCAACCTATAATCAAAACGTGGGATTTCAAATGAAGAGAAGTTATGACCATGAAAACATTGCACCTAGACAACTCTTAATCTTTAACATGTGAGGAATAGTATGAAAACAATTATTGTATGTTTAATTTCTTATGGAGCCATACTTGACCAGCCACCCTATATGTAACATGTCAAAAAGATGAATAAAAATAGCTTGGATTTTATTTGGATAGAAATGCATTTTCTTTAGTTGAGTTTTGGCTCCTAAAATATAGAACTTATCAAACAATTTTGCTTGTAGCGTTCAAAGGCTTATCACCATGGGTATGACGCCTTAACCTCGTTCTTTTCAAGGATACTTCCTTGTGGCGAACCTCCTTGGCTAATCAAGCTACCTTGCTTGTGGTGCCTTAACATTGTTCTTATCAAAGATCCTTCCTTGTGGCGAACCTCATTGGCTTATTAAGCAACCTTGCTTGTGGTGCCTTAACCATTTTCTTATCAAGGATCCTTCCTTGTGGGGAATCTCGTTGGCTTATCAAGCTACCTTGCTTGTGGTGCCTTCCCCTTTCATCACTTTATCATCTTCTTTTATCCCAACACAAACAGAAAAAACCAAAAAAAGAAACACAAAATGTGAGTGTCATTGTAAAATTCAATTTCGCGAGTAAATGTCGTACACCGTCCAAGAACGATCAGCCAACGAGCAGCCACCCTCACAGAGGTTGTCGTCACTTCAATTATGTAATCCTTAAGAACACATCATTCGTCAAGCTATTGACGTTATACAAATGCTTCCTGGGAGGCAATCTAGTTTATTTTTCTGTTTTGCATTTTTCGTATTTTTGTATTTTTTTTTGTGCTTTTAATATGTGTGTTAGTATGCATGTTTGAAGCTTGGTTTTGTTGGACCGAGGAAAGTCCAAACTTCTTGGAGGAGGTGAGTTTGGCCTAGATTGGAAGCAAACAAATTTGTGCAGTGTCTCTTTCAATTTATTTGTTGTTGATTAACATGTGTGAGCTATTTTTATGTTCTGAAATTTGACTTCTTAGTGATTGGTTTGCATGAATTGGCTTGTACCTTGCATGATGAGTTGAGTAACTAGGGAATAACATGATTTTCGAATGTGTGCTACTCTAATTGTGTTAAGTCAGTTTTAGTCACCATAACTCTTATGAAATTTATCATGATAACATGAAGTTGTCTTAAATGAGGAGGTTGTATGAGTAATTTTGAAATGATGTGATAACTTGCACTATTAATTTTGCTTGCTTTTCTAAATGCTCTAAGATGATAGAAAAATATGGATACGTTCAAGACATTGTTTGATTGAACACATTTGGCCTAAACACATTCCAAAAGACATTATTATCCATTGTTAGTCCCATTGAGCCTGAATTATTTGTTGATTGCAACCTTAAGCTAGATAAAAGTTATTATCTTGTCCTTGTTTTAATAGGATAAGAGAGCTAAGTATTACAATTATAATCAAGATGGAGAGAAGAGAAATTACGTATGAAAAAAAGTGGAAAAAGAAAGTGGTTTTGTAAGGACCCAAATTCTACCCTTGAAATTTTTTCCTTATTTAATCCAATTCCATGCATTTAACGATAAATCATAATTACCGAGTGAACAAACTTATTTAAAAGATCTCACTTTTTGCTCACACCCGATCTATGAACCAAAAGTAATACATCAATTTAGATAGCAGAAAAATATAATTCGTATTAATGTAACTTAGTAACGTCTGCATACAATTAGCTATGGGTTTACAAAACGCTCATAGCTACATATATCCCGAGTTATTAGTTTCCATGATTTACACCATGTACAACAATCAGGTTTATAATTACAAAATAATTAGTTCAAGTACAACCAACAAGGTTACAAAAGAATGGATAAGAGATATCAAAATAAAAGTCTCTAAGCTCCTAATCAAAATCACTCATACTCCTTCCACCTACATGCAATGAGATTAACATTGATAATACACCATGAAAACCACAAATGAATAAGTCGTTAACTCATTAAATATCAATGTAAGTTAATCCACATTTTTAATAAGGTTAAATAAACGGTTTAAAATCAAGTTTACTTAAAAGTCAATTTCAACGTTCATACTTTTGAAAACCATGCTACATAACTTGAGTCAAAGTTTGCTACATTGCTTGAGTCAAAGCTTGCTACATTACTTGAGCCAAAGTTTGCTACATTGCTTGAGCCAAAGCTTGCTACATTGCTTGAGCCAGAGCTTGCTACATTACTTGAGCCAAAGTCGTTAACCAATCATGGTCGGCTAAAAACGAGTTTTATTTTCATTGGCACTCCACCAATACAAAAAAAACAGTAAATGCACCCGACCTCATTACAAACATATAAATATATGCTTATAACTACAAAGTGATTTACGAATCATTTTATTATTCCGAGTTTTATTTCCATTGGCACTCCACCAATACATATACGGTAAATCCACTCCTCGTTATTACAAACATACCCATATATGTTTATAACAACGAAGTGATTTACGCTTCATTGCATTATTCCGAGTATTATTTCCATTGGTACTCCACCAATACATATACGGCAAATCCACTCCTCATTGTTACAAACATACTCATATATGTTTATAACAACTAAGTGATTTACGCTTCATTTCGTCTTCCATATCAGAAAATCCACACATTTCCTATCACAGTGCATAAGTTAAAGACTTATCCTTACCTTATTGAGTGTTGGGTTTGGGTTCTTGGCAACTCCTCAAGTTCCACCGACACCGCCTCCAACCTTAGGATCTTTCCTCATCCCACCATATAACACAAGGTTAGTCACTTATACCAAATATCACATAAACAACTTATATTGCATTATTTAACCATACAAGATATTCATCATATTTTCAACATTAGAAAGTAAACTCATCTTCCACCTCTAGCATTTTAACCATTTTCCATTTTAACCTCATTATCTCTTTAGGGTTTTGGGGTTTTCATGAACCAACCCACAAACTTTTTCCATCTTCGACATACTAACTCTAAACCAAAGAGTTTACAAGAGAAAAATCACATAAACGAACAATAACTCAAAAGGGTGAGTTTCCATGGTTTCCCTCATTCTTGAGAAGAGATCCATAATACCAATAATGGGTTTTCAAGAGAAGAAGAGAGTTAGGGTAGAGAGTTTTACCTCTTCTCAAGCTCTTGAACAAGAATCAAAGCTCCTAGACCTTGGGGATGCTCTCTTCTCTCACCTCTCTTCAATTCTTAACCTAAAAATGTATTTGGGGTTTCCCTCATTTAATGCTCTCGTCGGGTTCTCGCTTAAGCGAGCTTATTCTCGCTCAAGCAAGAAAATTCCGCCCAACTGACCCTCTCACTCAAGCGAGGGATTCTCGCTCAAGCGAGAACCTCACAGTCTAAACAGTCCCAAAATGCTATTTCTCGCCCAAGCGAGACAACTCTCGCTCAGGCGATAATCCTCTAGTATAGCCCAGGATTTCACCCTCCCATGTGAACCTCTCTCGCCCAAGCGAGAATCTCTCGCTCAAGCGAGGATCCAAGTACTGATACTATAAGTTTCAAGGCTTAAAATTTAGGGTGTTACAGGTTTAACCACCACTCATCATATGAATCAAAGAGAAAAACTCTATAAAAAGAAAGAGTACAAATAAAAAGATGAGTGGTGGGGTAAAGCAAAGAAAAAAGCATAAACAAAAGTAGCTTGTAATATAAATAGAAGTGATACATAAAGTTTGAATATGATCTCTTAGACTATTAAAATTTCTTTGTATACGAAAATACAATATCTTTTGTAGTTCAGCCACATTACAACCAGTGTAATGAAAACCGTGCCGTACCGGTCGGTTTGACCGGAAAACCGGCGAACCGGACTCCTAAACGGTACGGCACGACTGTTGTACCGGACACGCAAGAGAACCGGTCAAAACCGGTGAAAACCGGCCGGTTTGTATATATATATATAATTTTTTTAAATTTCATCCCTAAAAAGTTAAAATACATTGCCTCACATTTCAAATTTTCAATTCTTCACCAATTATTCAACTTTAAGGATTGATACTTGTGTCATTTATTTGTATTTTGCGTTTGTGAAGTGATAATTTTGGATTTATATATGTTTTGCACTTTAGACTTTGATTTTGTTAAATACTTAATGTTGTTTGTTTGTGTGAATTTGAAGTAGATTATGAATATAAATTATAAATCTGAATACCTACTTATTTGAATTTTGTTTGTTATAGGTTTACATATATATAAGAGGTATGTCCAGTTTAACCGGCATGCGCTTTAATTACTGAACCACCTGTTAAACCACTGTACCACTATACCAGTACCTTGACCAGTTTGATAATCGGTACGGTTTTAATAACATTGATTACAACCCTTGAAAGACCTTAGTGATCCATATCATATATCATTCTTGATTAAACATGAGATAATACCAAAATTGACATTGTTGCTTGATTATTGCATGCTTATGTGAGACATACATTTCAAACACTATTTCAAACTTGAGTTCACATTTCCTGATTTATTGGCATATGAATTGTTAAAATAATGAAGTTTCACAATGATTATGTTACTAGGAACGACTTGCATGAATTAGATATTATATCTTGATTGAGTTTGAAATTCATTAGCACACTTGCCTACTATGTGAATAACATGTTCTTGAGACGTGTAAGCTTTATTTGAGAAACCCAAACATGTTTAAGAAAAAACTTAGCTTGACTCTTGTTTGGTGACAAACAAGGTTCTAAGTTGATGAGAGTTTGTTAAGTGCCAATTTAATCATACAATTCACAATAATTTTATGGCACTTTAATAATTTAATCAACTCAAATAGGTGAAACTGTACTTATATATTATTAAAATTCTAAGTTTCCAAACAAAACTCGGTCAAACTCAGCGTCAAGATCATGCTAAGCAGATTAGCATCTGATAGTTGCGTTCAGCGACAAAGCCATGCCCAGTAGAGGAAGAGCCACACTCAATGCAAAATCTATGTTAAGTATCTAAATTAAAAAATTTGAAGATAACTCTTTATTTGGATTCCGCTCAACACACTCATTATATTTTACTTTTTCTTTGTTTTCTAGGAGTACTTGCCTCCATTTCATCATATCATATGAGGCTGATTTTCAGTATACATTGTCAATACGGGATTACCATCTATGAGATGAAGGGTAAAGTCCCCATTAAAAAAATGGAGAGAAAAGGAGTGGGGTTCAATTTTGTGAGGAAAGATAATTTCCTTAATTAATATAAAAATATTATTTTATATTTTTATAACTTTTCTTTATAATAAAGTGTCATTTTTTCATTAGTTCGGAATAAGAGTCATGAATCGGGACAGGTGACCCATATTCCAGTTTTGGTGAGCTGTTTATACTGCAACCCTTTCTTTAATCACTTAAATTCCATCCACATGGCTCTCTGTCTCTCACAACATTAAATCATTCTCATCCTCCTCCCTCCAATTTCTCTCTCCGTTTTTATTTCAAGCAATGTGGTGTCACTCTGTAAAATCATGACCCTCCCAAACACTATCCTTCACCTTCTTCTTCTTCCTTTTCTTCTTACCTTTCACCAATGTTATGCCCTAACTAAGGACGGTGTCCTATTACTTTCTCTCAAATACGCCGTTTTAAGCGACCCAAACTACGTTCTATCAAATTGGAACTACAATGACACCATACCCTGTTCCTGGAACGGCGTCGTATGCTCCACAATTTTAACGTCAACAAACACAACACCTCGTGTAACTTCATTATCTCTTCCAAATTCTCACCTTATAGGTTCAATTCCCTCTGATCTAGGTTTAATTGAAAATCTTCAAGTTCTAGACCTTTCTAATAACTCACTCAATGGTTCTCTACCTTCTTCATTTTTTCAACCTTCTTCACAACTTAGGTCACTTAACTTGTCTAGTAACTTAATAACTGGAGAAATTCCTGATTCGATAACTCAGCTTAGGTTTCTTGAATTTCTTAACCTTTCAGAAAATTCCTTAGTGGGAAAAGTGCCAGAGAATTTGTCGAATTTGCAAAACCTAACTGTTGTTAGTTTGAGAAATAATTACCTTTCGGGTTTTCTACCTAGCGAGCTTCGAAAGTTGCAAGTGTTGGATCTCTCTTTTAACTTGTTGAATGGAACCCTTCCGTTGAATTTCGGTGGTGATAGTATTAGTTACTTAAACATTTCTTATAACCGTTTTTCCGGTAACATATCGCCGGAGTTTGCTGCGAGGGTTCCGGTGAATGCTACCGTTGATTTCTCGTTCAACAATCTCACCGGTGAGATCCCACGTGAGATTGTTTTTTTGAACCAGGAAGAGGGTAGTTTTGGTGGGAACGTTGGTTTATGTGGTGAACCAACGAAGAAACCATGTCCTATTCCTTCTTCTCCTACTTCTTCTCCTGCAATCGCTGCGATTCCAAAGACTTTCGATGATGATGATTTGGTGTCACCAAACGGATCTTACGAACAGAAACAACAGAACGGTGGTCTTAGGAGCGGAACTGTTATAGGAATTGTAGTTGGAGACGTTGCAGGAATTGGAATCTTAGCAATGATTTTTGTGTACTTATATAAGAGAAAGAAAGAAGAGAATGCAATAAGGAATGAAGTTGAAGTTGAAGTTGAAGTTGAACATTTAGGGAGTGTTAAGAGTACTTCATCAACAACATCGGAAACAAGAGGGTTTACAAGGTGGTCATGTTTGCGAAAAAGAACAGAAGAAGAGTCATCATCAGATGCAACAGTTTCATCTGATAGTGATGTAGAAGATGCAAAAGATGTGCAGAATTACCAAAAGGGACATGAAGATCAGAAACAACTACAAAACAAAACGGGTACTTTGGTAACTGTGGATGGTGAAAAAGAGCTAGAGGTTGAAACACTTTTAAAAGCTTCAGCGTATATATTAGGTGCAACTGGTTCAAGTATAATGTATAAGGCGGTGCTTGAAGATGGAACTTCTTTAGCGGTTCGAAGAATTGGTGAGAGTGGTGTGGAACGGTTCAAGGATTTTGAGAATCAAGTAAAGGTTGTAGCTAAATTGGTTCACCCAAATTTAGTTCGAATTCGTGGGTTCTATTGGGGACATGATGAGAAGCTTATCATCTATGATTTTGTTCCAAATGGTTGTCTTGCTAATGTTCGTTACAGTAAGTTTATTCTCTTCATTTCTTCTTTGTTTCATAATTCACAACATAAACACAAACACAAGAACATGCGCATACTATTATCATTATCTTCTGTCTCAATCATGTCCTAATTCTCTATCCCAGCCAATTAGAAATTGTCACATAAATAAAAAGAAAATAAAAAATAACATGTTCATCTTACTTGCTAAAATGTGATTGGCTTGAGACAGATTTAGGGACAAGGTCGAGAATAGGTAATCCTTGTTCGGGAAGATAAATTTTTTCTTTTCATTTTACATTTTAACTTATTTTATAGATTATTTCCCTCTGCCCTTCCTCGTTAGCATTGAGGGTTTTAGTAGAATTTAGTTAGGCTTAGATGATGATATGACATAGACGGTGGAGTAGGTGTAACTAAAACCATTTACTTTAATGCAATGGATAGTCAACTATGGTGAGAAAATAGTGCTATAAGAGCGTTCCATGGCTTTCTGATAGCGATGTGAGTACCTATAATTGGAAACACCTAATATGTTATTTGTTTTTTGCTCGAGTCTAATCACTTGCTTCACAATTCTCATCCCAAATCTAGGACCCATTTATGTTCTATATTATTGTCACTCTACTCAATGATTGCTATTAGTCACACCATTCCACATAAAATAGTTTTCAAATCTTGTATGATAATGTGTATTTCATTTATGGAAACTTTTATTCACGAAAAATAGAAAATTATATTTATTTATGTGATAGAATTAGGTTAGAACTGTACTACAGAGGCTTCTTTAATATATGGAAATTGAATAAACACCAAATTTTGATATAGATCCACTAATTTTATGGTATGATAACGTTATCTCGTCACTCTCTAGGTAAAGAATTAATCTTTTTCGGTGTGTAGTTGTTTCTCCCAATAAATGTTATTTATAGGAATCCAATCACTGACAAATGATCGATTCATGAGAATGACACTTATTGGAGGGACAATCATACACCTCGAAAATGACTAAATCCACTAATTGAATATTGATATCAATTATTTATCATATTCAATGATCTAAATTAATTTAGATTATCAATATATATAATAAGGAGTGATTCACGTAAGAACAATAATATAACTCACTTTGAGAACAATAATATGATGACACTATAAATGTAGATAAATGGTATAGTACTAACATTATTGAACTTTAGTCAATGTTTGTGTGATTGATTACAAAGTAAAGTAAATTTGTGTTTTTGGAATATAGGGAAGGTGGGGTCCTCCCCTAGTCATTTACCATGGGAGGCTCGGCTAAAGATAGCGAAAGGGGTGGCACGTGGACTTGCTTACCTCCACGAGAAGAAGCACGTGCATGGAAACTTGAAGCCAAGCAATATTCTATTATGCAACGACATGGAGCCTAAGATTGGAGACTTCGGCCTTGAAAAGATTGTGACTGGAGACACTAGTTATAAAGCTGGATCAGCACGCATATTTGGGAGTAAGAGATCCACGGCTTCACGTGATAGCTTCCAAGAAATGACTTTTGGGCCTAGCCCAAGCCCAAGCCCAAGCTCCATAGGTGGCGTTTCACCTTATAATGCACCTGAGTCCCTCAGGAGCCTGAAGCCTCACCCAAAGTGGGATGTGTACTCTTTTGGGGTCATCTTTCTTGAGTTGCTAACGGGTAAGGTTGTGGTTTTGGATGACATGGGCCAAGGGCCCGGGCTTTTGGTTGAAGATAAGAGTCGGGCTTTGCGGATGGCTGACGTGGCAATTCGGTGTGAGATGGAGGGTAAGGAGGAGGGCCTTTTGGCATGCTTCAAGTTAGGGTATAGTTGTGTGTCTAATGTTCCACAGAAAAGGCCTCCAATGAAAGAGGTGTTGCAAGTTCTTGATAAGATACCCTTGTCTTCTTATTCATTGTCATGCTATTATTAATAAACCATTAGGAGGAAGTAGTATTTTTTTTAAAGGATTTTTATAATGTGTAAATATGCCTTTGGAATTGATGTTATTAATATGTTTTAGGCACACATTAAAATAATCCCCTTTTGAAGGAACAAATACCTCGTTTCTTATGTTTAACTTATTTAAACTAAAATATACCTATATTCTAGTTAACGATATTACATTTCCCCATTCATGTCTCAATTTGTGTACTAAGTCAATCAGAAAGTTTCATTCAATTAAAAAATAATAATAAAATCAGAAATTAATATTTTAATATTATTTTGTGAAGTTTGATTGGTTAGAAACATGAAGACATGTATGAGACCGATGATACTTCTCCATATTCTCAAGTTAGATTATGCTTGCATGTGAGCATGAAATAGTATAACAAACAAAGCACAAGACAAAATTCTAGTGAGAAACAAACCTAAGTCAACATGGTGTTTAGGAGCAGCACAACAGACTTGATGTCTTGAACCATAGTGTCCCATGAAACACATTATTAAATACTTGTTAGACTTTGAACCAAATCATGCCATGCTTTCCAATTACAGGGTCGACTCCAATTACCAAAGCTCAACTGCTGAAACCACCACTTCATTGCTTCATAACTATTCTTAGCACTTTTTTATTTTTTTACTCATTGATTTAAATTACGGACCGCATTACCTGATGCATCCGCAATATTGCAGTTGCGGTGACCGCCGCAACCGCATCACACCGCAATTGCGGTGTGACTCTGAATCACAATGATGCGGCCCATCGGATCGCAACGCAAACGCTGAACCGCATTTAGACAACATCAAGCCGCATAAGGCCGCATCGGATTCAAAAATATTGTTTAACACCGCAATGGCCCGTTACCGTAATAATGACCGTAACTGCAATTTAAAGCACTGATAAAGGTATCGTTGATAGAGACCAGGACTAATTTTCTTCAAAGCTGAAAGATTATGGAAGAGATTAAAATGACAAAATACTTTCATATATACATAAAAAAATAGAATCCTTTTAAAATATGATGCTCGTATGACATTGTTGGTAAAGTACTCTTAGCTATATTAACAAAATTTTCACCCTACTCTTCTTCATTAATTGTTGTTCTCTTTGGCCAAATCATTAACTAACTAATCTTCTGTCTCTCTGTTCATTTACCTGTTCAAAATGCTTGGTTATCATCTGAGTCAAATATCAATAATTGTACAATTCCACGGGCTAACTTATTGAAGAAGAAAAAAGAGACACGATCCGTTCATAAAGGGAAGCAAAGTTGTACAAAGGCTTATGAGTTCAAAGGAAGAGCCATTCTAGTATGTTCTGATCAATGTTGATGAAAGGAAAAGACAAAAACAAACGTTGTCTATAGCTACGCGCCACTGACTAAAAGTGTTATGGGCTATGTGAATTGTCAAATTTCTTTTCTGGTCTTTGATCATTGTGCACCAACTTAAAGGCATAGTGGCCTGAATCTTGTCTTATAGTTTTAGATGACTTCACCATAAAGAGGGTCTTAAATGAAATGAGTAATAAACGATAAGAAATCACTAAATTCACCACTGAAATCATTCTCATAAAAAATAAGCCTAAAAAGGACCCAAAAAGTAAGTATACGTTGCACCATAAATTTTATGTTTTTTATTAACTATTTTTTTCTTTCTAATTAATTCTTAATCTTTTTTTTTGTTAGTGAAATTAGTCTCTCCATAAAAATAATGTTAAATTATTAGTAGACTCTATGGAAACTGTTGTTATTCACAACAATAGCAATAATTCTACCACTACACAAATACATGTTAGCCAATGATAATTGCGGAAAGTAAACATTATCAGAATACAAAATGATTAGGAAGAAGATAGTAAGTAGATTTAAATATTAAAATGATGCAATAGATTAATATTGGTATATAAAAATTTAAATTATATATTAATGACACAACAGTCAAAATTAAATATAAAATACATGAGTGAGAATTTTCATTATCCCGAATTTAATAGTATCTTCATGTAAAGACCAATTTCATAAATGATTAAATTTAATTAGTAATTAGAAAGAAAAAAAATAATTTATGATAGTTAATTATAAAAAATATAAAATTTAAGAAAATTTTGTGAAGTTTTTCTCAAAAGTTATCCTCTCCTATTTACATTTTGGTTTATATATATTAATTTAAATTATGGAATATATTATTGTTTAAATCATTATTTTTATTTATTGAATCTATATCCAAATTTGATAGAAATTTATATATATGTATGTTAAAATTAAATATAATAGTTCAATTAGGTATTTAAATGGAAAATAATATATACATCTATTTTATATATATATATATATACATCTATTATATATGAGGTTTGCTAACATGAGGAATGTCTATTTTCAGTTAAGTACATGTTAGCAAGGTGTACCAAAAGATTTGGACAAAATTACCCTTAAAGTTTTGTGTAACATGTTTTAGTAACTAGGGGTACTTATGTAATTTAACTTTAAACAGTGTAATCGATTACACTATCCTGGTAATCGATTACAAGATGATAAACTAATCAGACATGTGCATTTTGTATGACGTAATCGATTACACTATACTAGTAATCGATTACAACATATTAAAAGCATCAGATATGTGCATTTTGTATGATGTAAACGATTACACTATACTAGTAATCGATTACAACATATTAAAAGCATCAGATATGTGCATTTTTCGCATTGTAATCGATTACACTATGTTTGATAATCGATTACATCAATCCGTTGAGTTTGTATTTGAAATTTTGGTAATCCATTACACTATACTAGTAATCGATTACACTATACTAGTAATCGATTACTTCCGTTGAGTTTGGTAATCGATTACACTATACTAGTGTTTAAAGTTAAATTACATAAGTACCCCTAGTTACTAAAACATGTTACACAAAACTTTAAGGGTAATTTTGTCCAAATCTTTTGGTACACCTTGCTAACATGTACCTAACTGAAAATACACATTCCCCATGTTAGCAAACCCCATTATATATATATATATATATATATATGAGTGGAATTAAATATAATAGTTCAATTATATATGAGTAGGGACGGATACACACTCAATCTTATTCTCCATGTCAAATTCAATTACATTATTGGCGCTAGGGACAACAATCTAGGATGTGCACTTGCATACTGAATAAAAAAATGTGTATGTATTACCTATAGTTAATATTTTTGTATCCTATTATGTCAATATCACTTAATTGATCCCGTAAAGTAGTATTAATGTTATTAAATTTGATTAGTCATCAATTCAGTTAGGTTATTAGGTCAATGATCAGTTTAGTGAGTTACTGATTGATTTATACCAAAAACAATTCTATAAAATTTTACCTAATTAAACAACCAATAGTAAAGATTGCACATTAACAAAATGTCACAGATAAATTAAAAATATCTTCCAAATTATAAGTAAATTGATTTGCCCAATTAAATTGAACAAGTCACCAATTTTATGGCATAAAATAGTCAATTCTAACCAATTTGTAATTGATTGATGGACTCTAAGTAAAAACTAATTAAGACTATTATTTGCCAATAAATAATGTTAGTTTCAATCTTAGATATGAGTGGCGTACTGAATGGGCACTAGTTTTAGTTAGCACGCAGTTGGGGTGAGCGTTGACTGTGTTAGGATGGGTTAAGGTTTGTTCTTAACTGACTCTAAATATTGTTTGGATCATTTTTCTGAACTTGGATCCGACCTAGATCTGAAGTTAACCCGACCCTGAATATTCACAGGTCAACCTTTAACCCGGACCCAATCCTAGACCCGATTAAATATAACATATACTTATTTTACATCAAGTCTTCTAAATATTATTTATTATTGTGAATATGTAATTTGACAAATAAACTAATATATGTGTATATATATTATTAAACATGTATATATGATGAAAAATTAGAGAATCAATGATATTATTTCCGACAAAAAATATCATTACTATGTATATATTTGAACAGAGACACATACAAACATCATGAGCGAGTAGGGTCGGGTCCTGCTCACCCCTAGCACGCAGTCACAATACCTTTTTATTATTTTATTATTTTTTATCTCACACCTGCTCTATGTATTAGGGATGACAACGGGCATGCATAGGCGGACACGAGTAGTGCATACCCGTGTCTATACTCGCACTATTTGCGAGTAGCGGGTATCCGCGAGTACCCAACGAGTTTCTAATTTTAATTATATTTTTATATATTTTACAATAATTAATCTATAAAAATAATTTTTACTTAAATAATATGATATGTATATGATAAATTTATCATTATAGTATCATCACAAAATTGTATTATGAAGTAATAAAAAAATAAAAAAATATAATGTTAAAATAATAATAACTAAATATAAAATATTTTATTAAAATATATACACGGGTACCCGTGGAGCGGGTATCATAATACTCGTTCCTACCCATGAGCTATTTTTGCGAGTATCCATTGCGGATATTTTGATGGGTACTCATGGGTCCAGATAATTTTATCATCCCTACTATGGACTCGCCAATACTAGATTAGGAATAAAAATATAATTTTATTTATTTTATTTTTGAATTGAAAATTAATTTAAATCATAACCTTAGAAATTTTTTATATGTCACAATACTCATTCAATATGGGACTCTAGTATGGGTCTATGGGAGAGGGTCCCATCCTATCTAACATCCGTTCTTTCTTGAAGCTGCTTATTTTGATTATCTTCCTCCAATAGTATAGTGGCCCCAACTTTTTTCTAGTAGCTAAGCATCTTTCATTTTTATATTGGGAAGAGAATATTTACCAATGAAAAGCAAATATGTATATCCTTTAAGAGTCATTTCAACCTTTTATTCCTATCTTAAAAAGAAAAGGGTTGATGTAAATGAAAATGAATTAAAGCACATTTTACTCCTAATGGAGCTTGAAAAGTAAAAAATTGATAAACTTAAAATTAATTAAAGCACATTTTACTCCTAATGGAGCTTGAAAAGTAAAAAATTGATAAACTTTAAGAAAAAGAGGTATGTATTGACTATAGAAGAGTTTTTTACACTTTCAATGCATCATTTACTATTTATTTTTAATTATAATTAACTCTTAAATAAAAATAATACAAATCAATTATAGATGATGCACTGATTTTGTGTATAAATTTTTACATTATCGATATATAGATATTACACCCTAATTAAACTTTGTTTTTGCAGATCTTGTTTATGAAGCTAATTTTTCCACCACCTAAAACAGGTAATGAACCCTTTTGGATCTTGTGTTTAATCAAATTTATTAAAAGAGAATTATTCCTACTTTAGTACCTATATGTTTATTTAAAAATGAGGTCATAAAGCTGCCACCAAAGATTAAAAATGCAATAGGCTTAAGCAGGCTAATAAATAATAAGATGATAACTGGAATGATAATGCATATCCATGTGTGGTTTGAAAATCTGAATTCTTAGTTCCGCAAATCTGAAAGAGTTGTTGTTTACTGAAGATAACCAAAAACTGTTAACTCAAAGTTTGGATTGGTGCCATATTGCCAATAATCTAAATCGGAAATCTAATTTTCTGTTTATGTTTCATACAAGATAAAGGCATCGTGGCCCAGTTGTCTTTTGTCCACCGTCAAAATAAATAATACCGACATCTTTTTGCAGAGAATCCAGTACAATTGAATTGTATTAGGTAGGAATGACAATCGGGTCGAAGTTGGATTTGTGCTTACTCAATCATAAATCCAAATCTAAAACTGAAACCCAAATTCGAATTATGCAGAGTTGAAAAAACAATAATATCATCTTTTTGGGTAACCTAATTGTATATAGGTTATATATATTTTTTTTTACGTGTAATTTTATAATTTTATATATATTAATCGGATTCGATGCAGATTTGGGGTATGATATTAACTATACCAAACCCGAAAGTTGAATTTGGGTAAAATTCGAATCCAAATTCAATCACATCGGGCTTTCCCCTTTAAGTTCAGGTTGAGTTCGGATGATTATCCATGTCATCAACTTTTATTGTCATCTCTAATGCCTAGTAGCAAAGATGAAAAAGTAATTAAAATAATTTGATTACAAAAAAAAAAGATAACACTAACTAATTTGACTTATATTTAATATTTTTGGTATCATTTTTAATTTTCAGTGATCAAATTGAAATATGGAGACAAAAATTGAACGAGATATTTAATATTGTTTAAAGCCATCTTACAAGGATTAGAGGTTCATCCAAAAATAGCAAAATGTTTGGCGCGTTGATTAGTAAGCATAGAACAGTACTATCGATATTGTACAGTGTATTTATTGTCTTCACGTTGATTATTAATGGAGACATAACTTCTGGCGGTAACGAAATTCAATATGGGTTGGTCTTTAATATGTGTTCATACGTGTCAAATGGAATGACATATCGATCATTAGTGACCCCTACTCCAATTGCAAATTGTAGGATTATTAGGATTAGTTTAATTTTATTGCAATATCATTATATAAAATATCTTTATATTGTCCCAATGTATAATATGAAAGATAATCATTATAAAAACAAATGAATAGAAAAACAAGTATCACTCTAATTAAATCAACTACATAAATTGAATATATCATAAATTATATTAATTGATAAAATATTGATATCTAAATATTTTGGACCTTATCTGCGTCTAAAAATTAGATGAACATGCATTTGATCCACACTCACTATTATTTATTTGTCCATTCATTTATGTTATATTAGGTTTGTTCTTGATATTTTACTGTCAAATATTCATTACGACAACATTATAGTCTTATAATTCTATTGTAAAATTTAGGGAAAAGTATATATGGACCCCTTAAACTTTATGTCTATTGCAGATAGGAACCACTAATTTTAATTTTTGTCTCAATTAACCCTTAAACTTCTTCCTAGAGGGGATGATCCCTTTCGTGTGGTGGCTAAAGTGAATAATAATACATACAAGTATGAATTTCCAGATGAATATGGTAATATAAATATTACTTTCAATGTTTCTGATTTATCTCCTTTTGATATAGGTGATGGAGAACTCATTTCGAGGTCGAAATCCTTTCAAGAAGTAAGAATGATGCAATCCTAGATGAGGCCAAGCTAGACCATGGTAGATTATAAGGGATTTGTGACCCTATGACAAGGGCACGAGCCACCAACTCCACATTATTACATACATGTCTTCAAATACTTCACTGTGAGCTTCTAGCCATTAAAAATTAATGTAGTCCTTTATGTGACACAATTTGAAAATTTAAAGGTATATTAACAATTTATTTTCAAAAATTTTAAATAAATATTTATTTATTTGCACATTTTAAAACCAAGTATATCTTTTTAATTACAAAAACAAAGTTAGTATACAATTATTTACAAATGTATAAGAAAAACACATTTTTCTCCTCTCTTTCTCTCTTGTTTATCTTCTACCAAACAACTCAAAAACTTAACTCTATTTCTTATCTCTTTCTATCTTCTCTCTTGATTTTCTTCTCCAAACCAAACAAAGTTATAAAAATTCTCAATTTATTGTTTACGTGGATGATGATTTAAAGAATTAGAAAAGACAATCCATTACTAAATTGGATATTGATTAGAATCAATGCCTAAAAGTGTAATCATATAGTAGTATATAGTTCTACTATATAGTTTTAAAACATGTCAATCATAGAAAATCAACAAGAATTTCTAATCTTGTGATTAGCATGAAAGTTTGTAATTTCTTCTTGGTCTGATATGTGTTAAAAGCACCTATGATTATTTAATTGTATTTTCAATGTGCTTTGGTTCACATAATGGTCATGAAACTCATATAAGCTTATGTGTTTAGGTTATTGAATAAAATCAAATCGTGTATAAACTAAATAATAATGAACTCATGAACTTATGTTACTACTCATAAACCCATGAGTTCACCCACCACTTCATTCAAAGTATATTATCCAAACTCTGAAATGACAATATTTCATGAACCATTAAACAAAATTTAAGATTTAATCTCAAAATCAATTAACAATAAGATGACTAACCCAACAAATATTTAATCAATTCCCGAGACAATGAGGTATATGGTGTGATACTTACTTCCCAACATGCTACTCCACATAAACCTGCCGGACCAGACGAAAGATTACCTTTGATCTATAACTATAAGACATCATTTGGCCCATGACAACCAAAAAGAAGTTGAGCTCTAACTTTGAAATCATGTTAAGGTTTCATCTCAAAATCAATTGACAATGAGATGAGTAGTTGAATAACTATTTAAACCATTCTTGAAACAATGAGTAGGTAATATGAGACTTACTTCCAACAAAAATGATATTCATAACTAACTATCAAAAAATTTGTTAACACATGTGGTATATTTTTTTCCTGACAATATATGCAAAATACCTGAAGTGATGGACAATAATAATTGATACTTGGTAATTTTGTTAATATTTTTGTATGTATCATGTTGATGAGGCAGAGTGCCTATAAATTTGGGCTTTTTGTTCCTTCATGTTTTGGGTCACTAAAAAATAGCCCACCCAGTAAACAATCCAAAACAACAAACCCTAATAAAAAAACTTGAAATTTTGAAAACTGCCGCTTCTCTCCATTTTAAATTTGATTTGTTTGTCCAAATAGCCGTTAAGAGAAAAAGAAATTATCAGAAAATGGCTACCAATATTGGGATAATGGATTCTGCTTATTTCGTTGGTAGATCTGAGATCCTCTCTTGGATCAATTCCACTCTCCAACTCAATCTCTCAAAAGTCGAAGAGGTAACATAATCCTTTCTATATTTTTTATTATTATAAAAGGGCGGCCTAATACACCGGAATTCCATTTAATGTATGCTGACTTATGTTTGCAAGTGAATAGACTGTTTCCGGGAGTTGAATATGATTGACTTAGATGTCGCACGACTCGGAACCTTTTATTTCAATTGATGACTGAATTGAGTTTTTCAGGCATGTTCTGGTGCGGTACACTGTCAGCTTATGGATGCGACTCATCCCGGGATGGTACCGATGCACAAGGTGAATTTCGATGCGAAGAATGAGTATGACATGATTCAGAATTACAAGGTTCTTCAAGATGTCTTCAACAAGCTCAAAATCACTAAGGTTATTCTCATTGTATGCGTTGTTTTTGTTAAATTCTCACTTTACTTGTGGCGTTGCTTAAGTTTTGTTTGGTTTTGTTGCAGTACATTGAGGTAAACAAATTGGTGAAAGGAAGGCCTTTGGATAATCTGGAGTTCATGCAGTGGATGAAAAGATATTGTGATTCTATCAATTCAGCCCACAAGTAATTTCATTCTTCATGCTCTTTATCGGATTCTAGCATTGATTTAAATTGCGGACAACATCACCTGACGCGGCCGCAATATTGCGGTTGCGATGACACTGTAACTGGTATGACTCTGGATCATGCACCAGGCCGTATCGGATTCAAAAATATTGTTTTAATAACAAAATAATTCACACTGCAAAGGCCATAATCCACATCTTAGTGGCCACAATGACCGCAATCGCAGTAGCCGCAATCACGACGGCAACCACAATTTAATACACTGGATTTTAGTATTAGTATAATTAGGATTTGGACTATGATGGTGGTATGTAACTATTTTATCAAATACCCAAAGACAAACGCTAATCTTGATTAAATGAAGTAAGATACAATCATAGAACGTACTCCTCCATGCCTAAGACTGATAGTCTAGGAAGTGATTAAGTGATCAATCATAGGCGTGAAGGATCATGTTGTGATATTAGTTGGTCTTTTGCATCACTTAGCATCATATTGATAATAAATTAAGTTAATCACTTCCTAAAAGGGTTTCACTTTATCTGTGTATATATAATATGGAATTGTTTCTGATGTTAGTTGGTCTATCTTCACTCCAAAAGGTAGCTCCTAGGAGAAATGATTATTTGCTCATATATTCATTAGTTTGGAGACTTAATTCTTAGCAATGTTACTAATTACTTCTCTACATTTTGTGTCTTACTCTTATTCATTAGTGTTGTAGATTTGTTTGACTATTTATATATTGTTGCACATCATGGCTGGTGAATATTAGTTTGCATTATTGCTTCCCAGATAGAATATCATCTTGTTTTAGTTCTGAGATGGTTTGTTCATAATGATATAAAATGTGCGAAATCGAGAGCTAAATATGTGCTGTTCTTTCTTGTGCTACACTAATATGGTTGTTTTCATTAAGTAGAGTTTGATCCTTGAGGAAACTCTTGGGTTTAATGGTCTTTAAATTTGATTATCACAGTTATAATCCTCTAGAAAGGAGAGAGGTATGCAAGGGAGGAAGAGAAGTAGGAAAGAAATCTGCACAATCCCATTCATCAACTAAGAGTTCTTCTGCACCAAAATCCCATTCTTCTCATACTGCTAGAAGAAATGATGTTTCATCAACAAACAATACAAATCAAGCAGCAAAGGCTGTGAGACCTTCTTCTCTTAGCAATCCTGCTTATGATAAACAGGTACTGTGTGTTCTTCAACCTAAAAACTATCAAATTATAGCAAGTTTACTCTACCATGCTTACATTGAATTCATTGCAGATCACGGAGTTGAAGTTATCCATCGATAACCTTGAGAAGGAACGCGATTTCTATTTCGGAAAATTGAGAGATATTGAGATACTCTGCCAAACACCAGAGATAGAACACTTAACTGTATTGCACTGTTAACTTTTCTCCTCTTTGATTAATGAAGATGTAAGCAATACATTTTAGATAAATGTGTTAGAGATAATACTGATATTATTATTCTTGGTGGTCATTCATGTGCTTCAGGTTGTAGCAGCAATGCAAAATATATTGTATTCTGTTAATGATGATGGAACTGCTATGGCTGAAGCTCAGGCTATGATTTCGGGTCACCGCGACGGATTATTGAGCCCCATTGCTGAGATTTCTGAGGAGAAATTCAGTTCAGAAACTCAAAAGAGGAAGAGTATTGTGAATCTGGACTTTGATGCTGCTGGCATAGCAAATTTGTCTCCAAGACAAAGGCTTTCAGACATATCCAATGTTCACTGTAGTGAGTCACCTCTTATGCCTCACTAGGATTTCGGAAGAGAAAATATTTTGTTGTTTATTATGCAGTTCTCAACTTGTTGCAATATTTTTAAACATTCTTCAGGTCTAATGTTATGTACAAGGATTTGTTTTGATTATGTTGTTCTAGGTATACATCTAGTCTGCCAAGATAGAAGTGACAAGAATTGAACATTTTTACAAAGGATTTATGTCATGTTTGATTGTATTATTAGTTGTTTTTTCCATCCCTTATATACAACAATATCTTCCACCCTTGTTTATGAAATTTTTAAGAAAAAAAATGTACATGCTAATAGTATATGGGTTTTATATGATGTTTTGAAACTCGAGCTGAATATTATTAAATCAGAAGAGGTTCCATATTAAGTTTTACTGGTTTAAATGATTAAACTGTTTGGTTGGACCAAATGATTTCATATATAATTAATAATTTTTATCAATAAGTATATAATTATATATCAATGCAAAATTTTATATAAAAATTAATAATTATATTTAAGTAACATCTTTCCATTTTTTAGATTATACTTAAATAGAACTTTAGAGTACTGTTTTAATTTTTAAATTTTAACTTTATCGGATTATTTCGATTTAATTGGGTTTAATACGGTCGGACTAAAATTTTTCTGGTTCAAAGCAATCCAAATCCCTCATTCGGTTAAGACGATAAGCCTTAGCCGTTTACAAGTGTGGTCAGGATCAGATCGGTTGGACTGTCAGGTCCGGTTCGGTTCTCATAACACTAGTTTTATATACGACCACTACATCATTCACTATTCATGTTTTATTATCATTTACTTTTTTAAAATTTGATGTGGTTGTAATTATTGTGATTATGGTCGTTGTAATGTGAATTTTTTGTAATTAGTTTTTTTTTTTAAATTTGATGCGACTTGATGAGGTCCAAATGCGATCCAAATATTGCTGCCATATTTTGGTGTGATACGATTACGATGGACAAAATATAACCGAAATATTGCTGTCGTATCGCATAATCTGGTAAGCAGTTTGTAACAATGTAGGTGGTATTAACTTTAAGTCCCCAATTATCTTTTGGTTATATTGTATGTTGCCCATCACTGAACCGGAAAATGATTCACTCATTTAATAATTAATCTGTTTTATTTATAATAACTTGCATAAAAAATTAAAAGTTAAAATGCATAAATAAACTGACAATTATATTTTGAGCTACTCAAAAAGAGGTATTGTATTAGTCATGTTCATTTTAGTTCCTACTGCCTTTTTACTTATAATTTATGTAAAAACGATAAGTCAAAGTGATTAATTTTACTAAATCATGACTTCTTTATTCTTATCACATGGCTAGAGATTTTAAACACTATGATGTCTCCCACTCTGCTGCATCTTATATGTCACTAATAAAAATTCACTACTGCATTAAGGGAGAATGATGCTTTTAATATAAAAATAAAAGTAATGTAATTCTTATGGGGAGGGATTCACTTACTCCAAGAGTAATGGAAAAAAACTACTCCACATTATGAACATTCATTTTTTGGGAAATCCAATGGTTTGAATTGGTGAATACATCTAAACCATTGGATTTTCCAAGATTAGATAGTTAAGATGAAGAGTAAGTCCTTTTCACTTACTCTTAGAGTAAGTGGATCCCTCCCCAATTCTTATATGTGACTAATAAAAGTTCAATACTACATTGATGAGTATTGCACTAATTATATATAAATCTTTACATTGTTAGTACATACATATGGCTACCACTATCTATTGTGAACTGAAATCTTTACATTTTAGGTGTGATGGTTGGCCTTTATGATTGATTAGCTACAAAACTCTGTTTATACATTAATTATTGTGGTTTGTGAAAAATATTTAATTATTACTTTTTTGAGGAACATTTGAATGACACACTTTATAGATAACAAATGTATTTCCTTAAGTTAATATACTCAATGTTTTAAAAACCGTGCCGTACCGGCCGGTTTAACCGGAAAACCGGTGAACCGGTAAACCGGACCCCTAACCGGTACGGTACGTATGTTATACCGCATATGCAATAGAATCGGTCAAAACTGGTTGAAAACTGGTTGAAAACCGGTTTAAACCGGTCGGTTTGTACATTAATTTTTTTTTTTTTTAAATTTCAAATTTTCAATTCTTCACCAATTCTTCAACTTCAATGATTGATATTTGGGTCATTTATTTGTATTTTGCGTTTGTTAAGTGATAATTTTGGATAAATATATGTTTTGTACTTTAGACTTTGATTTTATTAAAGACTTAATGTTGTTTGTTTGTGTGAATTTGAAGTAAATTATGAATATGAATTATAAATATGAATATCTACTTATTTGAAATTTTTTGTTATAGGTTTACATATATATATATATAAGCAAGTATGTCCGGTTTAACCGACATGCGGTTTAATTACTGAACCACTGGTTGAACCACTGTACCACTATACCACTATACCAGTACCCTAACCGGTTTGATAACCGGTACAGTTTTAATAACATTGAATATACTTTCTTGACCACAATTGTTGTTTCACACTTTGTACCATTAGATGTATCACCTATTGAAAAATATATATTTAAGTTAAAAATTTAATTATTAAGTATTTTTCTAACCAATCACAATTGATGCACATGGAGTGTCACAAAGTGTGGGACAAAAGATGTACTCCCTAGTTAATATACTTTCTTGTATGCTAAGGGCAGTGCCATATATCAATTACAACATTTTATTCACTCACTTTTATATTTACTCATTATCTAGGAATATATATAGTTAGCTTATCTAGGAGTATATCTAGTTAGTTAGTTTTATTTCTTTCTATTATTATAAAAATTTGAGTCTTGTGTAAACTTCAATTCATTCAATGAATCAAATATAAAATTAACATATCATTCTCCCTTATTCGACAAAACCTTTTCGGTATATGAGAACTATGCTATGCACCAACTTTCATTATTCATAAGTTTTTTTCTCATATCTTCATTATCAATTCTGGCCACAGTACCTAAAAAACGATCTCTCTTAATTTCCTTCAATCACTGGTTCTTGAAACCTTATGGCTTAACCTCCATGACACCAATTGAAGCAAAGCTATTGAATACTTAACACAGGAGCTACTGATCATGTAACTAATGATCTTGACAAGTTTACCACCTATCAAAGGATTAAGCCTATTCTCATATAGTTACCAAATGGATTCTCTGTTTTTGCCAAACATTCAGGGAGACTGTTTCCCTTACTAATACACTCTTACTTACAATGTTCTATATATACCAGAATTCAAATACAACTTAGTTTCAATTCATAAACTCCTCAATTTTATTCATTGCACCATTACTTTTGACAACAATTGTTGTGTCATTAAGGATATGACTATCTTGAGTATGATTGAACATGCTAAGGTTCAAAATCATCTCGACATTCTCATCAAAACCATCAAGCCAGAAAATATCCAATTACATACTGTGAATTCTTCTATTGTTTCTTCTTTTGACCTATGACATTTTCGTTTAGAACATCCTTCACACTCTTTACTTTATCACATACACCAACTATTCCCCCAAGTCAAATTTGATTTAAATAAATTGTGTGATTTTTGCCACTTAGCTAAACAATCAAAACTCCCATTCCCTAATAGCTTAACTACCACTACTCATCCTTTTGAACTTGAGCACATGTACATTTGGGGACCCAATAATGCTCCTTCAATCCATAGTCACAAGTATTTTTTAACTGGTGTTGATGATTTCGCAAGGTACACTTAGTTGTATCTCATGTTATCTATAACAAATACAAGGGATCTTGTTAAAGACTTTGTAAAGCTTGTGTTGGTTCAGTTTGATCAAAGAATTAAAATCATTAAGACATATATTGGCATGGAATTCTAAATGCATAAATTCTATGCTGAGTTTGGAATTATGCATCAAACTTCTAGCGTTGAGACACATCAACAAAATTAGTTGTTGAAAGAAAGCACATATACATCCTAAATGTTACTAGGTCCCTTCCTTATCAATCCAGCTTGCCCAAATGCTTTTGGAACTATGATGCTAGACATGCAATGTATTTGATTGGATTGCCCACACCAACCTTGAATTACAAATCACCTTCCGAACTCCTGCTTGGATCTCCTCATTCTCTAATGGATCTCAAGGTTTGTGGAAGCTTATGTTATGGAGCCACTCTTTCTCAACATAGAACTAAGTTGGACCCACAAGCCAGAACGTGCATTTTCCTAGGCTATAAATCAGGAACCAAGAGATACATAGTCCTTGATTTATCCTCTAGAGAGATTTCTGTATCCAGACATGTCAAGTTCTAAGAGAACATTTTCCCCTACTATACACCACCTTCACAACAATCCATCGCAGAATCATATGATGAACCTTCTTTCCTAAAATTTGATCCTCCTTCTGTACAAAAAAAAAAACTCGTTATCTTTCTACCCATACTTTACCTTCACAATTCATTCAAAAAGATTCCTCTACCACATCCTCTTTTTTGTCTCCTACATTAAACCAACAATCTCCCCGCCAATTCTTCCTCACTGCCTATCATAAATACCCTCTGAAGATCCCAAAGAACACATGTAACACCCTAAATTTGAGTCTTTAAAATTATAGTATCAGTCCTGGGATCCTCACTTGAGCGAGAGATTCTCGCCTGGGCGAGAAAGACTCACCTGGGAGGGTGAAATCCTGGGCTATACTGGAGGATTCTCGCCTGAGCGAGAGTTGGCTCGCCTGGGCGAGAAATGGCATTTTGGGGCTGTTGAGATTGTGAGATTCTCGCTTGAGCGAGAGGATCAGATCTGAGTTTTTAAAATGGGAGGGATTTTCTCGCTTGAGCGAGAATGAGCTCGCTTAAGCGAGAACCCGACGAGTTGCATTAAATGAGAAACCCCCAAACACATTTTAGGGTTAAGAAAAGAAGAGAGGTGAGAGAAGAGAGCTTTTCCAAGGGCAATAAGCTTTGATACTCATACAAGAGCTTGAGAAGAGGTAAAACTCTTGATTCTAAATCTCTTCTTCTCTTTGGAACTCTTTTTGGGTATGTTGAATCTCTTCTAAAAAATGAGAGAAACCATGGAAACTCACCCTTTTGAGTTATGGTTCATTTTTATGTTATTTTATCTTGTAAACTCTTGGTATAGAGTTAGTATTTCAAGAAAGGAGAGAGTTTATGGGTTGAGTCATGAAAACCCCAAAACTCTAAAGAGAAAATGTGGTTAAAATGGAAAATGGGTAAAATGCTAGAGGTAGAAGATGAGTTTACTTTCTAATATCGAAAATATGATAGATATCCCGTATGGTTAAATAATGTAATATAAGTTGTTTATATGATATTTGGAATAAATGACTAACATTGTGTTATATGGTGGGATGAAGAAAGATCTTAAAGTTGGAGGCGATGTCGGTGGAACTTGAGGAGTTGCCCAGAACCCAAACCCAACACTCACCGAGGTAAGTGTTTGGTAAGCAAGGTATTGTCACCCATTTTCCATTTTCCCAACAGTTTTGGTAAGCAAGGTATTATCTATAAATGGGGTTACAAGCTCAAGTACAAGACTGATGGATGTATAGAGAGACACAAAGTCAAACTAGTGGATAAGAGTTATAATCAAACTGAGGGTCTCGACTACTTAGATACTTTTGCACCTATAGTTAGACTCACAACTATGAGAGTTTTACTTGTTATTGCATCTTCTCAAAACTGGATCCTAAAACAACTTGATGTTAATAATGCATTTCTTCATGGTGATTTGGATGCATATATGAACATGTCTTTCCAACAAGGTGTCACTTGCTCCATTCCCAATCAAGTCTGTAAATTAAACAAATCTTTGTATGGCTAGAAACAAGCTAGTAGGTAATGGTTTGCTAACCTTTCCAGTGCTTTAATCTCACTAGGATATGTTTAATCCCAACATAATTATTCCTTGTTTATCAACCATTCCAATTCCAATTTTACAACTCTTGTTTTCTATGTGGATGACTTGATCCATGGATGAAACAATAGTGCTGAAATTGCTCCTGTTAAGCATTACTTGGATGATAAATTCAAAATCAAAGACCTTGGATCTCTTAGGTACTTACTTGGGCTTGAAGTTGCTAGATCTGTCAAAGGGATTACATTTTGCTAGAGAAAATACACCTAGATTTATCATCAGACACAGACTATCTTACTCCAAGCATGTACCTACACCAATGGTCAAGGGTTCCTCTCTACATCAAAATGACAGTGCTCCATATGATAACCCCTTTTATATAGCCAATTGATAGGAAGACTACTCTACTTGACCAATTCTATACCTGGCATAGCTTTTGTTGTTCAATAGCTTAGCCAATTTATGGCATCCCCAACTTTAACCCACCACAAAGCTCTCACTAGGGTGCTTTGTTTCATTAAAGGACAACTAAGTCAAGGTTTATTTTATTTTGCTGCTTCAATCTTAAAAATCAAGGGTTTCAGTGACTCTGATTGGGCAACATGTCCTGACACTAGACGTTATGTATCTGGCTACTCCATCTTCTTAGGAAATTCTCTACTTTCTTGGAAATCTAAGAACCAAAACACAGTTTCTAGGTCCTCATATGAAGTTGAGTATAAAGCATTAGTCATTGCATCTTGTGAGATCCAATGGTTGACATTCCTCTTGACTAACTTTTGTGTTCAATACAAGCAACATGCTTTAGTCTATTGTGACAACAACTCTGCAAGATACATAGGGGCTAATTCGGTCTTCCATGAACACACCAAACACATCAAAATTGATTGTCACGTTGCTTGAGAATGTCTGCAACAAAAGCTTTCCCATCTGCTTCCAATTCCTAGTGGTGAACAACTTGCTGATCTATTTACAAAGGCTTTAGAACCTGCCACTTTTGATTACTTATTGTCCAAGCTAGGTGTGTTCAATATCCACTCTCCAACTTGAGGGGATATTAAAGTTTATCTAGAAATATATATAGTTAGATCTAGGAGTATATCTAGTTAATTAGTTTTCTCCATCTTTATCATTATAAAAGGTTGAGCCTTATGTAAACTTCAATTCATTCAATGAATCAAATATAAAATTAGCATATTTTTCTTCCTTCTTCTCCAATACCTTTACTCATTTTTACATTTTTTTTTTGTATTTTCTTGCCTTTTCATATATATGCTAAGTGGAATATACGTTCCTATAAAGCTCCGATTGTGATTGGTTTCCTAGCTAATAAGCGAGAATTTGAAACCTTCATCACCTAAGTAAATGGAAAATAATCTCAATTATTCAATAATTATCTATGTGTTAAAATAATGAATCAAATATCAATTAATATTCTTAGATAATCAAATGAAAAAAATTAAAAGAAGAAAATGCGAAAGATTTCTATAGAATATTGTTTACATTCGGTCCCACCATTTTTTCCCTATTGTACTGTAATCATGAATCATATACATAAGCATATGCAATCAACATATGACATGCAATAAGTATTATTAATCAAATTATTATGATGGTTGGCTAAAGATTTTGACCACTCAAGAAATTATTATTAATCAAATTATTGGTGGGACCGAAGCATTAATCAAATTATTATTCAAGAAGTATTTTGACCACAGTATTATTAATCAAATTATTATGATTATTAATCATATATATGCAAGAAATTTGATGATTGTTTCTCGAAGACAAATAATCGGCTGTTTCTTTGTATGTCTTGTTTGAGTCTAACCAAATTGTTCTCTAGTTTGACATAATTTGTAATATTTTAACCACATGATTTATGTTGTAAGTGATTTGGTGATGTTTTATAATCACTTGAAACTTACACACAATTGATACGTGTAGTAGTGTTGAATTTGTTTCTTTAAAAAGAATTATTAATCTTTTAAATAATTGGTTAAAAGTAGAAGACATATTATTAACCCATTAATTTATTTTCTTTTGAAGTTAGCACGAGCCTTTTCAACTATGAAGATAGTGAAAAGATAGATTACATAATTGAACGAGATATACGTGGATAAATGATTGTCTAATAACTTATATGAGTGAGAATTGTTCGACAACATTAACAACAAATTGATCATTCAATAATTCAACTTAGAGATCAATTATAATATACATAATTTATTTGATTATATATATTTATTATTCTGCCATTAACATTTTCATCTTTTAGCTATCTTAAAAGAAAAACCATTTTCTATATGTATTTTCTTTAGCCTTTGGTCTTATTTCATTGGGATGAACAAGACAATTCTCTCTGAAATTTCTTGCTATCTGAAATTCCCTGTTTATGTTCATGCCATTGCAGAAACAGAAGTACTAGTCTCTTTGACATTGTGCTTCTAACTGTATAGAAAACAAAATTTTATAGCTGTTGCTCAACCACTATATACTTTTTGGCTTTGTACCTCACATGTGAAATGTATATCTTTAACTTTGAATATAATACTTAAAGGCAAAGGCTAATATTCGAACTATATGAAATTTCGTTTCGGTGCGAACTGAGTTTTAATTGTTGGATGAAAAAAATATATCACCGGTTAAAACTCAGTCGCATCGAAGCGAACTTTCTTATAGTTCATATATTATACTTCGCCAATACTTGATTAACTATTTTTAAATTTTGAAAGAATGTATTGGAGGAGAAATTGCAATAACCAATCTCATAAAAAAGAAAGATGATAATATCTGACTCATGTGATTTGTTTATTTCAATTTGATTAGTTAAATTGTTAAGATTGAGCAACCAAGCTTTAGTCACGCTAGATGAGTGTAAGTATGGTTCAGTACACGATACTCTCGCCTAATAAGATATGAAGTTAGATGTATGCAACTTTATGTTCATAAACGAAGAGATTATTTTCTGATTTGAACTCATAATTTCTAAGTTATTGGGCATGCAATATTACCATCGCAGCTAAGCTTACCCTCAATCATTATAACCCTTCTTAGTAAATATGTTGTCTATAAATATGATAGGAAATCCTTCTTAATAAATAAAATATTGATTTTTATACAATTAAAAAAATAGAATATTAAAGTATATCATATAGTCAATATAATCAACCTAACTTAATGAAAATGGCTGAGTTTTTTAAATGTGAGAGCTTACACGTTGGAATCTAATGCCAGTGAATCTACACAATGGTTAATCTCATCAATAAGACCACATTTGGGAATCTATTGTAAGATACTTTTATCCTTTTATATAATGAAATAACACTTTTATTAAAACAAATATAAGAAAAATTAAGTATTTGTCTATCCATTAATGGAAAGGATCGTTGTTCTATTTTTTAATATGCAACTTTTCCATTAGGTTGACATGTTGCCATCTTAGCCATGTAAGTTTGAATAAGTCCCAGCATAAACAGACAAATTATTTTGCACTATATGCCCTTGCCCTCTTCATAATAAGGTTCTATTTGAGCCAGCAATTAAAAAAATAAAATAAAAATTTGAAGGTTAAGACTGCTATAATTGAAGTGACAAAACGTGCTATCTATTCTTGAAAGGTTTAGGAGAATAAAATAATTAAAGCCAATAAACAACATTGGTTTACATGAATATGTGCATTTTCCACAAAAATCACAAGATTCATAATAGTACTTGCATGAGCATCAATATTTACCATTGTGCATATTACCTATCTATTGGTCATATATTCAATTATTCACAC